>OY856187.1:320138074-320362807 GCA_963693315.1 Diogma glabrata | reverse complement strand
ACATCATTTTCTCATTAATAGATTTTCGAACATTATGATATCATCAGGAACACAAAAGTTCACCTGTGAATTAAATTTTTTTTGTCATTTATTTATATTCTTACTTAAGTTTCAAGAAAAAGTACAAACAAATATGATGATTGCATTTTAATGTTTGTACCGTTACCTCCAATTATTTTTGAATGAATTCAAATCAAAATAAAAGTGGTTCAATAAGAGTTAACCATAAACAAAAAAAAAGTTAATACAATTCTGTCCAAAAAATTGACGAACGGACACGAAATTCAATTATAATGTTTTTCATCTTTTTACAAGCAAAAAAAAGATTCCGTAAAAACAACAAATAAAATTATAAGATTTCTGTTTTCTTAATTCTCTCTTGTGATGCCAAATCAAAAAAGGAAACAAGTTGATTTTGCTGTCATGCAAGTATTTCAATTTTTTTGTCTGTTTTGTTTTCGATGATGATGATGTTGTTTTTGTTATTGCCATTCCTTACAAAGATAATAAATCTTTTGTAGAAAAAGCTCTAACCATATTTCTCTTTTATTTTTTCTTAAATGAAAAATGTACGGAAAACTAACAAGAGAAAGGGAGTTTTATGTTTGGTAAAATTGTTTGCCTTTTTTGCTTAATATTTTTATTTCTTTTTTATTAATGTTGTAGGTAAATTTGGAAAATTTAGGTAATTACAAACCTAATTATAAGGTTTTGAAAAATAGAAATAATAAATTACTTTTAAGATAACATGCTTTGTTTTGGAATATCCATTCATTTATTCGACCCTTTAAAATCATCAAAAGCTGACACTAAATAATGTATTAAAATAATTTCATACATCATTAGTTTTCCCACAATCCCAATAACTCGACTGTTAAATTAATTCAATCCTTTAATAACAAAAAAAATTATTTTATTGAAAAACAAAAAAAAAATTATTTGATCGGTTTTCTTTTATAATTGTATCGACCCGGAACAATAATAATGTCATGTCAATCGAGATCCTAAAAAATGAAAAAAAAAATTTCAATAAAAGAAAACATTCAATACGAAATGTTAACATACATATATACGTATAATAGCAACGTGTCGTAAATAATAAAAGTTATGAGGGAAATATGAATTAGACCGAATCAAAATAGTTTGAATCCAAAACTTTTAACGTCTTTAATTTTCTTCAATTTTTGGAGCAGCACAAAAAAACAAAATTGAAACAAATAAAACTTAAAACCGTAACGAATTGTCATATATCTCTTCGTGATTGTGTTTTTTATCGATATTCATTTTAATTTTTTTCATATTTATTCATAGTTTTCTTCGAATGTCTTAAAAATTATAAGATTGATGATGATTTCCATTAAGATTCATGATGATGATGTTAGTAAAATTTAAATTTTTTCATATTTTTTTTCTGTTTGAATAATAATAGTTGAATGAAGATGATTGTATAATGGACATTCAATTAAGACAATAAAAAGCAAAATACTTAAGAGACTCGTGTCTATCATCAAGTTGTAGTGTAATTAGTTTTGAGAAATGGCTTTCAAAACGAATTTGTAATAAAAATGTTAATTATAGAAAAATTGTTTGAAAATATTTCAGAAAAATATTTTGAACATAATATGTTTAAGAACAATACACTCGTTTATTAAAGAAGATATTACAACAGTTTTTTAATATTTTTCTGGTTATATTTTGTAATTACATATGATAAAATAACATTCCTACAGAAAAATTGGCACCAGGTTCTTGATTAATTTCACACAATTTGCTTTCTCGATAGAGATGGTCGGGTATTCAATATCGTTGAGTATGTTCCAACTTTTAGCACAATATTTGAAGTAGCTTTTTTACAAACTACACAGTTATTCTCATGAAATCAAACAAAAAGTTATTATAATTTTCTTTTGTGTGTTAAGGGTTATGCCCGGCGTTTTATGATCTTTTATTTTTCAGGTTATACGGTATATCCCCACGATTGTAACGAAGAAAAATTTAGACTTTGTGTTCTTTATTTTTAATATTAATAACTAAATTTAGATAAACATTTATTTGATCGGTTCTCTTAATAAAATTAATTTTTGAAAATTTTAGTACATATTTAAAATATTGAAGTGATTTTATTATTTACTAGGCCTAATTCGTTGATTGGTCAAAAGACTTTTTTCTTTGATGGCAATGCTTATTCCTTAATCAATCTGAGTTATTTCACTTTTATCCAAACTTGCTGGATCATTGCCATTAACTTTAGTTACAAATTTTTGTTTGTTTATACCAAAAAATATAGTATTCAGTAGTAAAAACCCTTTATTGCTCTTCCCTCTTTATTTATTGAAGTTACTTAACAAAACCAATTTAAACAATTTGCTATTTTACCACTGTCACCAATGTTCCGAATTTACTTTATAAAGAAAGGCAATGAAACTGAAATGAAATGAGATTTGAGGTTTCACTTGCAATTAGCAACAGAAAAAGTGGGTGGTAGATAAATCGAATTGATGTTAATTATTTGTCATCATTTGCCTTGTGAGGTGCACTTATTCAGTAATTTTAAATATCTTCGTTATCAATCGTTCTGTAAGGTCCAGCTTGCTGAGTTTATATATATATTATTTGTTTCAAATTGCAGTATGATGTCCATATCATTGAAGTATGTAATTATATTATGTGGCAGCAAAACAACTGCGAGGCGCAACATGTTGCATTATTTTAAATTATATCTACGTCATCAATCGTCCTGTGAGTCGTGACGTCACAACTATTATTTCAAAGTAATTTATAGAAGTAAAACTTCACCAAAATTGATTCTACAAAAATTTTCTACACAAGAAATTAATCTTATTGAATTGTATTTGAAGTGAACTGTCATTTAAACATTAGTATTAATTTTGCTTTTGTATGATGAAAATGTATTATTATTTTATTTCAGGGCTATTTACGAAAAATGTAAGCATAAAACCGATACAATATTTTAATTTAAACGACTTTGACTAACAACAGCATCTCAGTCTTAAAATTTCCATAACATATTAGAAGTTAAGACTTCTATTCAACACTTGTTATGAATCAGTTGTATCTGAAATAACTCCACTCGCATTTACAGATTGAATAGTGTCGAAATGATTCTTATTGATTTGTCTCTCAATAATATACAATTAATTCAATGGTTGTTTTTTTTTCATTTCATTCCTCGCGCTTGGTTGTAGTTTTTTTACATATATGCAGTCAATTATCTACATCTTAGAGCAACGTGAAAATTATCTTTATCAAAAAATCAGATTGATTAGTATCTTCTCATACTTTTAAAAGTCTATCACGATGTGGGTCAACTGAAATATCAGAAATGTTTGTCTGAAGGAACTTCTGATTGACTTCTTAACATGCTGGAGAGGTATAATGTGAAAAAATACTCATTATTTGACAACAGCTGGCATTTTTAGATCAATATCAGTTTATGTACACCAATAACAACAATGCAATAGAGTTAGGGATGATGCGGGGATGCACCTTCTTTGGCCCCTGCTGTGCAACATGATGCATCACCATCTCCTAATTATATGCTATAATATGCTATATACAGACAACATAGACATATAGTCTTCCAAATTCCCCTAAATATCGCTGAATTTTAATTTTTATTGAACATGTAAACCTTGACCAGCCATTTAAAAATATATAAATAAAAAATATCTAGAACTCTTTGAAGGTCTTTATAAATGTTAATGTTTCTTGTCACAAAATATGTTAAAACTTACCAACTTTTGCATATATCCAAAAAAAGTGATCAAAAAGATATTCTTAGCCTACAAGCTATTTACCTAAAAAGAAAAAAAACAACAAATCATTAGTACGCTGTCCCCAACACTATAATACTATACCATTTATTCAATATAATCAACTCAACAACTTGTATTTACTTCCATTTATATCGAAATCTCAATTCTTTACAATCAACAACAACTTAACAATTTGTTTTACCTCAATAATCCAACCAGTAACAACAAAACCATAATCACCATCTTTATTTGTTACAACAATTACTTTTCAACCCTAGAATCAACTTCTTAAACTTCTAACAACACCATAGTTAAAAATAAAAAGAAATCGGATTTCCCTAAATTCAATTTCAATAAAAAAATAATATCCTTAAAATCCTAAAAATAATATCATCTTTACAAATTTAGCACAATCAATTTTCTAACATTTTCATTTCTATTCCAAAGAAAATACAAAAAAAAAAACGAATGAAAATAAGGAAAAATTTTATCCGTAAGAAGAAAAAAAAATGGGAAATTATTTTAAGTGGTTTTATTTTCTTCTTCAATAGAAAAAAGGATATCCTGGAAATGACAGTTTCTTTTTATTTTATTTTTTTTTGTATTCTATGAAGAAACAAATTATGTTGCATTTAAAGAAAATATGTACAAATATTAAAATATATTAAAAATATTTTTTCAACCTTTAGATGTAATGGCATGAAACGTGAATAAAAATATAGTTTTAATATACATAATGGAAGATGATAGTATAAATGCGATTGGCGAACACAACACCAAACTAATACAAATATAATGCGAATTCAATGTTTTGATTGAAAATGGGAAATACCTCAATCCGCTTACAGTTAGAAATCACAGCGAAGTCATTATATACTGGACAAGTGGCAAAAAACCAAGCTTTACTGAGTCAGGATATTTACTAGAACGAGCGATAGTGACTGTTTTGATAAAAACAAAAAATTGGAATAGTTTGATTTAGTAGTTGAGACGAAATTATAGATGTAAACCTCTCTTACCTCTTTCTTTCTTTGCGATATTGATAATGGGTACTAAAAGGTGTTGAATTAATGGTAAGAGTAAAACATGTCGTTCCCATTATATCGATTATTTCGTAAACCCTAAATCATATGGACCTGAAAATTGATCCACGCAAAATGAAGGGATCAAAAAATAAACAAAAATTTTTTGTGAGCAATTAAAATTAAGTAAGGAAATAATTTGAATTTTTCAATTCGAAGTTATGGTTGGAAATTTCTCAGATCAAAACTCCATTTCTCATTTATGTGTTTCGGAAAAAATTCAAACCGTCCTCATCAGTGCCATGTTCGAATCCGTTGGCAGACACGCTATAAATAAAGATGTGGTTAAGAAATTGTCATTGACCGTTTTGGTGAAACGTGCGGACGGAATGATCCATGATGATGTGAGGGGACAATTAATCTATCATATCCTTTAAAACCTGTCGCGCAGACAAAAGCAGTCAAAATTTATCACATTGATATTCTCATTTAGATTTGGATTCAAAAAACGACCAATTTATGAATAAAATTTTATCGACAATTTGAGCTATTGTTCGTTCTGGAGCAAGATTGCCTTCACGCTCACATAATGAGTCAAGAAGATCATCTCGTTTTATCTAGATCTAAAATTACGTTTAATCCGAAGGATGAGCAATGTGCAAACAAAGCTCGACGATTTCATCAAAATTCGACGACAATTGTTGACGAGCAATCGACCAGTCGTCTTTTAATTATTGAATGGACTTCGATAATTGTGGACTTATCGTTGCTAATTATTGGGACTGAGTTTTTAAAATGTACTGGACTTATTGTCAATTTACGGAGGTAGAGAATCTTTATTGCCTTAACTGCACTTCATACAGTTGGGCTTTATCATTAATAAAAAGTCCATCATTATCACAATTAGATAAGTCAAATATGGATTTCCAAATTAAAAATTTACTGTTGAAATTTTCCAAAATTTTAAATTTTCCGTTAAATGATAAAATTATAAAACATAAAATTACACACCCTTTCGATACCACTCCTGTTTCATGTAAGGTTAGACTTTTGGCGCCGAACAAGTTCAAAATTGCAAAGTTGGAGCTTAATATCATGTTTCAAAGCATTTGCAAGACTTTTCGTATCCACTACGCAGGTGGCACAATTTTTTCAACTATAAATTTACTTCAAGGATATCATCAAATTCCGATCGAATCATTTGATATTCTAAAAACTCCTATTTTAACTACCGTTGGACGTTGGTATTATTAGGTTTAAATTTTGTTTTTGTTTATTTAGACGATATTTTGCTCTGCTCTTGATAAAGTTGAAAAAATTAAAAATTTTGAGATCTTTTTACAGACGTTTCATTTCAAATGCTACTCCAGATCAAATCTTAATTAATAATTTCTTGAAAGGTTACAAGAAAAACAGTAAGACTCCTATTAAATGGTCAACAGAAACCATTGAAGCTTTCGAACTTTTTGCACATCTGTCTTCTAGTGCAAGATTAGCAATTATAGTGGACGATTTGGACATAGCGATTGGGTTAATGTTTTCTCTCAGACACATGGCAAAATATTGCCTGTTGAAACACAACAAGTAAATCGTGCTTATGTCATAGAGTTGCTTGCAGCTTATTCTGACATTAAGCATTTTCAATATCTTTTTGAGGGAATAGAGTTCACTTTGTCCACAGATAATAAGCCACTAATTTATGCATTTTATCAGAAACCGGAAAAACTCTACGTCAATTTTTTTATTTGGATTATATCGGATAATTCACTGCCAATATCCAACATATCATAAGGATTTTATAAAGCATTAATCTAATTTCAATCCGTGAAAGTGTAGATTATGCTCAAATTGTTGATGCTCAATCCATTGATGCAGAATTACATGAGATACATGACGATACGTCACACAAATTCAAGCATTTCCATTTAATTTAAATTCTAATAAAATAATTTATTGTGACACTACAACAACTATTCCAAGGCCTTTTATTCCAATTGAATTTCGGAAAAAAAATTTTGGAAAATTTTCACAATTTGTCTAATCCTGGGATATCGGCTGAGTTTGAATCAAATTTATTTTCTAAATTGTCTACTTAGTTGGTTTTCAACGGATTAGAGTAACTAGCAACAATCCAAAAGCAAACGGAGTGATAGAACACTTAAAGCCGCCATCAATTGTCATAAACGAACAGACTGGAATCAATTTTGCTAACAGTATTACTTGCGTTGCTTTTTTCGTTTAGTGTGGAATTAAAAATTTAATCAGCCAAAATGGTTTTCAGATGTCTATTTCGAATTCCTGGAAAATTTTTGAACACATCTTTGGATATCAAAATTAACAAATCAAAGTTTGTTCAAAATCATTTTAACGAAATTAGACTAACTCCAGCATCTAAACATTCCGACGTAAAAAATTTTGTGAGCGGGGATTTAGCAACTTGCACGCATGTGTTTTTACGTACTGACGCATTAAGGAGAGCACTTCAGACACCGTATACTGGACCATATAAAATTATAAATAGTAGATTAATTTATTTGTCTATACTATAATGTAATATTGGCCTATGTCATACTTTATATGTCATAGGATTGATTGTTTAGCTATCCCTTCTATAAAAAAATATAAAAAAACAAAAAAAACAATTTTGCGTCCATCAACACCTTAAAGCGCATGGATTTGTGGGACCTTGGTCTTAAAAGGTTTTTATGTGTTGTTGTGAGTTGTGACACATATTGTAATTCCTACTACACAATACATTTTATTTAAAAAAAAATATAAATTTTTTACATTACTGCTTAGTAGCAAAAATACAGTAATTTATTTTGACTAGTTCAAACCATGTTATTGGGAAAACAATGATTGCATTGAAGCGATTCTTTTGACAGAACCGAGTACTATTAAACGCAGTATAGTTGATGGTCCATCTTTAATTAATTCTGAATCAACTATTTCGAGTGCTTCATCTAAAATAAAGTCAGTTTTGAACTAATAGTTATCAATTATATTGATCCAGTGATTACAAGAACGAGTCGTTTAACAAAAATGTCACGAAAATGCTTAGATTAAATTAAAAATTAAGAAATTTTTGTTGTTAATATCAGTTACTCTCAATTAGTTTATTCAAGATTTATTGAAAAATTATTCAAAAGTTATTTTAAAATTTAATTAAATTATCGTTTATCACATTTTTATTTCAATTTACTGAGAGATCGTTTATTATCGTATGTTATTACGATTTACTGGGAGGGGAGTATATGTGGTGACCTTCTGATTGTCGTATCAGATTGTATATTGTCAAGTACAAAGTGATTCTTCTCAAAATCGTTTTCCAATATTTTAAGAATGTTGGAAAAAGTTTCAATCTTTGATTTTGTAATAATTTTTGGAATATTTTTGGAATTTTGAAAGACATATGAATTTTTGATTTTGTATTATTCTGTACGCTAAATGGTGAGGTTTTTGAGTAATTTGCTGATTGTCTCATCTTTTCACTAAATTATGTTAATTTATGATCTGTTATAACTTTCCGGAAACATATTGATGTTTCGTGTTAGTTTTGTAATAAATTCTAAGCAGAGATAAAAAATACAAGTACTTTAACAAAGAGTTTTGAATTTGATATACATCGCTGCCCAAAACTAAAAACAATGTCCTCATTAAAATTTTTTTGCCGAAAACTATATCAAAATCCTTAACCCAGACCCGAAGTCTTGATATTTCAGAGCTGTGAGATTTCAGCCCCTTCATATTTTAGCATTTAGAAAACCTTTGATTTAGTGCTAGAATGCACGCAGTGCTTTTTTCAAGAATTACAATTTTTGTCAAAAAACGATAAATAATCTACAACTATAAATAAAAAGCCAAGAAAAATCGTAAGTTCGACATACAACATGGCGACCTTTAATTTTCATGTTATTTTCACAATTGCAACTGTCTTTTTCAGAATCAATTGACATTTAGAAGCAACATTAAACTTTCACGTTGATGGTTTTTAATGGTAGGTAACCCATTGATATAACCCATTGACTATGGAACAATTTTTCTAAAGCAATTTGATTCGTTCCACCAAAAATATCATTTTTATCAAAAAACATTCTCATCATTAATGTTTAAAAAAAATCATGTAAAGCGAAAGGAAAATAATATAAAAACAATAACAATTGTATTTTTTTATTTCAAAAATTTATAAAGGATAAGAGATACAAAAAAAGAAAACGGAAAATCTCACAAATAAAAAACAAAATAAATTTTAAGTTCATTTTTTATTGTATATATTTATCTTTCGTTTTCGTCATTGTCGTCTTTTCCGTTTTTTTTTTGTTATCATCGTTATGTAGTTATTCCACCATCACAATAATCATGATGATCAAAATCATCGTCATTCCTGTGGATTCTGTTTTGTTACTTTAAAAATATTAAATTTTTCTTATGTTTTTATAATCATTTTTCTTGTCTTTATTATTTTTCTTTAAATTTCATGGTAAGCGATAATAATTTTTTTTTAAGAAGTTTTTGTCTTAAGAATTTTTTCTTTATTATTGTTTTGTTTTTTTTTAAAGAGATATAAGTTTTTCTTGATGAGTGAGTTTTGTTGTGTTGTGTCATATTTTTTTGGTAAAATAATTTATAAAAGAGATTAACAATTTCGTCATTATTATTTTCGAAATTAACGATCTGGATAATTTTATTTATATATATAAATATATAGGATGGCGACCTATCTTTTGATATTTTAACCAAAAATTTAAAAGAATTATGTCTCGTAAATTAAAATGGCTAGTAGAGTAGATAAAATACGAACAATTTTTTTTAAATCCTTAAGAAACCTGATAAGTAGATTAAATGTATTACAGTTAGGGTACAAAGAAAATTAATCCATTATTCATGTAGAAATTTTACCATGTCAATCAATCTGCATTAATTATCTGCATTAATTTTCAATTCTCTGAATTTTGTGATGAAGTTTCCAAGACTTAATTTAATCGATTAGTTTTTTATAGGTGATCAGCCCTTTTTGTGAACAATTAAGCTTAAGGACATATTGGAAATCACTTGAATTTTGCAATTCGAAATAACTTTTCATTTTCTCTAAAATCTCTTTCTCCTTTAGAAAAATTTTTTGTGTTTCGTGCCAGAATTCGAACTCACATTAATCAGAGACGTATGTTCAAATCCCGTGTGTCTTACACAACTTAGCCTTTTGTTATCATTTTTAGAGAAACACTCTTTAGTTATAAAAATATTGTTATATTATTTAAGTTTATAGCCTTGACAGGAATCTTAGACATAGGTTCAAGATTTCTAGTTGTTTTCGCATTAAACTCTAATAATACTCAATTATTTTTCTCCCATTAATTGTTTTCTCCCATTAATTGTTTTCTCCCATTAATTGTTTTTCTCCCATTGATTGTTTTTTTTCCATTTTTTTCATCCCCTTTTGGTCATGGCAAAACTGTCGATCAGTTTTACAAATATTAGAGGTTTAGTGGCTAATCTCAACTCGGTGCATGAGTATTTGCAATGTATTTCACCTGATATTCTTTTCCTCACAGAAACGATTATCAGTGGAAAGGCGGCCATATTAGACATAAACAAATATCTATGTCCAAATTACGAGTTAGAACACTCATTTTATGATAAGCATGGTGTTTGTGCTTATATACGAAACTCCATACCATATGTGAGGATTAAAGCATTTGAATTGAGTTCAAAGCATAACAATATGGTTTCGTTGAAGATTTGCTGTCCTAATCAAACTCTTTTTGTATTTGGACTATATCGCTCACCAAACTCCTCTGAGAACTCACATTTTTTTCAAGACCTATCTGATAAGATAGATAGGTTAAATGACTACACAACTACTAAATTCGTTGTACTTGGTGACTTTAATGTGCACAACAAGGAGTGGCTTAAGTACAGTTCGAAAACGGATGAACTTGGTAAACAAGCAGAATTATTTTCGTTGTACCATAACTACACGCAAATAATTGACCAGCCAACAAGAGTTCCAGATATTCTAGGTCAAAAAAGAAATCTGGTTGATTTATTTTTAATAAACGATCCGGCTATAGTGCAATTCAAAATCATAGAGCCTCTAGGAGGATCTGATCACAATTTGATCTCAACTAGACTAAATATTGAAACGCCCAAGCCATTTAAAGCCAATCATAGACGTGTTTGGAACTACAAAAATGCGGATTGACAAGGCCTTAAAAGTCATTATAAATGGTATCTATGGAAACAAACTTGCTTAGTTGAACAAGATCCAAATAAGGCTGCTGTCATTTTTTCTGATGTAATACTGGCAGGAATGCGTAAATTTATACCAAATAGTGTAATTATCCCGAGAGTAGATCCTTGGTTCACCAAAAAATGCAAAGAGGCAATTAAAAAAAATCAAAAAACAATTGCGTTTCGCAATTACATTAATACAAGCAATACAAAAACCTTGCGAGAATATAAAGCTGCCAGGAACATATGTCGGTTATTGATAAACAAAGAAAAAAATCTTTATAGTTCAAAAAAAGCAGCGAAATTCGCCGAGCATCCTACGGGCTCTCGACAGTTTTTTAAAGCCGTTAAAGCAGTGCAAAATAATTGCACTCAATCGTCACTACCACCTTTAATTCATAATGATGTACCCATAATAAACCCAAAAGAAAAGGCTGATCTTCTTGGAAAACTCTTTTCTGAAAACTCAACTTTAACTGCGCCAAATTTCTCGCCAAAACCAATTCCTCAGGTACCGTACAAAATGAAGCGTATCATCTTTTGCAAGAATTTCATACTTAAGATGCTTTTGCAAATAAATTCCAATAAATCATCAGGTCCTGATAATATCCCTCCCATCATACTGAAAACTGTTGCTAGAGAGCTAGCACCAATTCTCACAAAAATCTACTATCTATCGTACAAGAAAGGTGTATTCCCAGACATTTGGAAGTTTGTTAGCGTTCAGCCTGTATCAAAAAAGGAAAAAAGAATGACCCAAGTAATTACAGACCGATATCCATCTCGTCGGTTGTTGCAAAAGTGTTCGAAAAATATATTAACTATAATATTATGACTTATTTGGAATCTTCAAACATTTCTAATGGAAGGCAATACGGGTTTCGACGGGCACGATCGACAGATTTGCTATCTTATGTAACACATGTCTGGAACAAGTCGCTCAAGCACCATGGTGAAACATTTGGCATTGCACTGGATATATCCAAGGCCTTTGACAATGTATGGCATGACAATCTTATATGTAAGATGAGATGTTATGGTGCTGAAGAGCAACTTATTTCTTGGATTCAAAACTTTTTAACTGGGAGGGAGTTTCGTGTAAATATCGATGGGATATCATCGGAAACATTTTCTACGAACGCAGGAGTGCCTCAAGGATCATCTTTATCTCCCACCCTTTTTCTTATATATATCAACGACTTGTTAGATTCCACCGTTCATTTCATTCATAGTTTCGCCGATGATAGTACGCTACATGCATCCCATGAAACACAAAGGCAACGGGCGTCTGATGTTATTAATAACCATAGATCTAATTTGACGGATTCCTTAAACTCTGATCTTAAAACAATTTTAGAATGGGGTCATACAAACAGTGTAGAATTTAATCCAAGTAAAACACAGTTTTGCCACTTTATAAGATCATCTACATCTAACCCTTTTCCATTAAAATTTGATTTTAACGATCTAGAAGAAAAAAAGGAATCTATCAAACTTTTGGAATGGAATACTCACATTTTCAATCTTGCTAAGAGCGCAGTTCAAAAGTTAGGATATCTAGGGCGTTGTCGTAAGTTTTTCAATAGCGATATATAAATCATTTATTCGCCCCTGCATGGAGTACTGTTCTCACATCTGGGGTGGTGCATACCCAACATCTTTAAAATGTCTAGACACTGTCCAACGAAAAGCAATTAAATTGATCGGCAATTCAAATCTTACAAACGAGCTTGATTCGTTACAGCATAGAAGAAATGTCGCTGATTTGACGATATTTTACAAATACATTATGAATGAGTACTCTTAAGAAGAGATCAAATCAATACTACCCAAACCCGCTATTTTTTCAGCCACGGCCTACCCATTCACCGTTCAAATAACAAAATGTAGAACTGTCGCCTTTCAACGTGATTTTTTCAACCGTGTTTCTTATCCTTGGAATTCCTTGCCCTTATGGGTTTTCCCTGATTATTTTAATCCCCAACTTTTTAAAGTCCATGTCCACCAATTTCTTAAAGAAACATAATCCATTTCCACAATCCACAGTTGGCATGGTATCTTCGGATATTCAGAGACGTTAATTTATAATTTATTTAAATTAACACTAAACATGTCTAACTTAGTATAAAAAAAAAAAACAGCGGTGATGATTTCGGATTCTAATGAACATCCTAAGTCACGAGTCATTATGGCACGAAACACAAAAATTTTTCTAAAGGAATTTTAGGGAAAATGAAAAGTTATTTCGAATTGCAAAATTCAAGTGATTTCCAATATGTACTTAAGCTTAATTGTTCACATAAAACCCTTCAAAATTAAAAATTCCCCTGAAGTTGTCTATATTTCCTAATCAAAAATATAGCAATGAATTGACCATTCGTCAGATATTAAGTTTCGCATTGATTGGCAACAATCAATAATGACTTTACACTCGTGACTTAGGATGTTGATTAGAACGTTGACTTAAGTGTTGACGAAATATTCTCTCATCCTCCCTTAGAAATAATTTTTATGTTCTATAAAAAAAATAAACAAAAACAATAAAACATAAATATAGGATCCGCGTTGAACCCCAAACCTTTCTCACAACCCTCTACATCGACGATGACAACGAAATTTTGTACTGAGTTTTTTAAACATAACTTTATTAAATCGGTTTAAATTATTAAATGTTTAAAAATGTATATTATAACACAAACTGTTTTTTGTCCCAATAATATCAAATGTTTGTAACCTACATTGTTTTTAAAAATTGTTAAAAATCTATATTTTTCTATACATCTATACAAAATCTATATTTTTCAATCATTCATCAATCAGATTCAGACGAAAAAGGTTGTCTCCTAAATTTTATAGGAAAAAGCACAAAAAACAAAACAAAAATAATCGAAAATAGAAAAATAAGCGTATGTTATAGTGTTTGTGTTAGTGTTTATTTAAAGAAAAAAAAACAAAAAAAATAATCGAAAATAGAAAAATAAGTGTATGTTATAGTGTTTGTGTTAGTGTTTATGAAAATAAAAGTGTTGAAGAACGGAGGCGTACAATTATATAATTGGTGAGATTGTTCTTTATTAGATAATTATTTGGTATTTTATATTTGCTGTTACCAGATAGGCAGGTAAAATTTTACCTTTTATTGCTTTGATGTAATAAATTTATTTATTATTTTAAAGCATAAATTTGTTTTATATTGCTTGGTAACAGGCAATGTGAAATTTTGTATTAGTTGTTAGTGGGAATTTCAAATTTAACCCTTTATTTGTACTCTTCAATTTTGTTAGTGTCTTTTGTGTCCCCATTTTTACTTCAACACAATTTTAAATTGTGTGAAGTAATGCAATCTATCGTGAAAAAAAAAAATCTTACCTACCCCAAATTTTGTTTTTTTCTTTTGTTTTGGACCATCCTCTATCTAAATAACCAATAAAATTTTGGTGTACGTCTGTATTTGCGTGGGTGGATGTGTGGGTGTGTGTGTGTGTGTGTGCGTGACCTTTCTGCATAGGATCTTGATGAAAATTTGGCAAATGATACAGGTTCATTTGAAAATGAAAGATCTGGATTTATTTTAAATTTGGACAAAATGGCAGGGGTCTTCCAAACACATCTAAGTTTAAATCTTGAATAACTTCTGATCCCGGACTATGATCTTATTGAAACTTAGTTTTAAGGTTTTAGTACAGTTTCCAATATTTCTGCATACCAACTTCCGGTTTGTCACTTCCGGCTTAAAAGTTTTTTTTCCAGGTGTTTTTCCCTACTGTAGCCTACACTTACCGATCGATTTTCATGAAACGTTGGTAAAAGCTTTCAAATAACATGAGAAAAATTTTATCAGTTTTTTAGCACATTGGATAAAAGGTTTGGGGGTCCACCATACAACAGGTGGTTTTTCCCACAATGTTTTTATGTTTGTTGGAGCATAAAACATTCATTCGTGAATGAATTTTGATGACAGTTTGGAAAAAGATGCAAACATGTATGACAAGGAACTGATTAGTTTTTGAACGATAGTGAACAAAATGGTGGGGAGTCCCTGGAGCACCTTTTTCTGAAAGCTCTATAACATCTGTACCTGATAATTGAATTGAATGAAACTTCGTACGTGAGTATTTAGAACGGTTCACAATAGTTCTGCATCCCAACTTCCGGTTTTTCACTTACGGTAAAAAAAATTTTTTGTACTTTTTTGAAGTTTTTTCAGTGTGTTTATGCACACTACAGCCTACAATAATGAAGTGATTATGATGAAACTTATGAAAAGGGTTGTAATTAGTGTGAGAAGATAATTATCATCTTTTGGGTCACATTGATCAAAGTGGCGGGTCTACCATACAAATGCTGACTTTCCACACTTTGTTTTTTAAGTTTGTTGGTAGATCTCAGACTTCGTTCATTATTTTATTTTAATGACACTTTGAAAAAAGATGGAGACTTAAGTAACAAAGAACTGATTAGTTTTTTGTTGGGAGCACACAGCATTCGTTCGTGAACGAATTTTGATGACACTTTGGAAAAAGATGCAAACATATATGGCAAGGAACTGATTAGTTTTTGAGCGATAGTGAACAAAGTGTTGGGGGAGGTCCCATGCACCTGTTTTTTTGAAAGCTCAATAACATCTGTACCTGATAATCGAATTGGATGAAGCTTGGTACATTAGCATTTAGTACGGTTCCTAACAGTTCTGCATCCCAACTTCCGGTTTTTCCCTTCCGGCAAAACAATTTTTTTTGTACTTTTTGGATGAAGATAATTACCATCTTTTGGGACACATTGATCAAAGTGGTGGAGATCTACCATACAACTGCTGACTTTTCACACTTTGTTTTTAAAGTTTGTTGGGATCATACAGACTTCATTCATTAATCAATTTTAATGACACTATGAAGAAAGATGAAAACTTTAATGACAAAGAATTTATTAGCTTCTGAACAATATTGGGATAAGTGGTTGGGGTCCTCCCGAACACCTGTTTATTGTTTCAATGTTTGTTGGAAGCGTACAACATTCGTTCGTTAAGTAATTTTGATGACACTCCCAACCAGGTGGGAGAACTGCTTATTCCGCTTTAAAATAGAAATTGAATATTTAATTCATTAGTATGCACACGTGCGACATTAACAAAGCATCCGTCATAGAAAAAGTATTGCAGAAACTAATTGTTTATGATGAGCGGTGCACAAAAATCTCTCGCGGCTCTCATCTATCATAGCGATTTCAGGAGAAACATCACACTATATATGCGAACAAATTAATATTGCTTTCAGAAAACTTCAGTCATTCATTACGATCGACACCCGTGAACGAAGTAAATGTCTGTCTAAAAAGGACATATAAAGGCGATAAAATCAACTTGTGGCTTGTAGCATAATTTCCATCACACAACACATTTTGTTTGAAAAGCGCCGGAATTTTCAAATTTGTACAACTGCATTTACGCTTCGGGCATCCAAACATACATTGTTTTCAGCGTTTTTCTTGGGTACCGCCGTTTTGAGTGAGTTCTAAGTACTACGACATTCTTCAATGGCCTCAAAGATTAAAATGTGATTAAACTCAGTATGCATCGATACTTGTTTCTCTGGAGGAAACACTAGATCCCGTTGAGTTTACGTTTACTGACGTTGAGTTTACGTTTTACTAACTTTCAGATGGACAAAAAAAATGTTTAATTAAATTTTGAATACGTAGAATTAAGAAATGTTCACATACATTGCATTACTTTACCAATCTTCAATTGTTGCAAAGTAAAAAAATAAACAAAAATTAAAACTGTGTTAAAAAATTGGCATAAATCGGTGATGGAATGCAGTGAATGTAAAGTGATGCAAGGAGTGAAGAAAATCGTTTGTGTATACCAGAAAGAGGGGTTTAGGATAATTTTACATAAAATATTTTAAAATACCAGGCAAGTGTTTTTCTATACTTTTTAAAATGATTCACATAAAATTTTGTATTGCAACATTGTTGTGATTCGAAAATATTAAAAGTTATCTCTTTGTCTAATTATAAAATTTATTACAACAAACTTTTTAAACCTAAATTTGTATCTTTAATCAATAGTATTTATCGACAATAAATAACGCCTTGATTTTTTATGTATTTTTTTTAAACACAATCTTATTATTTTGTTATTGTTAATAAGATTTATACATTAATTTACTTAAAATTTATTTTTCCAATAATAAAATTTTTTTATTGCAAGCCGATAAATTTACTTCAAAGTTTTATTTTTTATTTCAACAACTTCAAAATAATAATCATAATATATTATAATATTTTAACCTTATGACATCACCATCTGATTGCAATAAACATACAATAAATAAACCAAAAACGATGTGAAAAATTGTTACGGAGACAAGTAAAAATATTACTTTTTTATGATAGAGTTAATTAGACTCATTTGGACGGTGTTCGTTCAAAATGGCCAAAGAATGGAAATATATTACTCAAAAGTCAAAACACGCATGATGGAACTACTTATCAACTCAGTATGGCACACACAAAAATTCCAATAAAAAATTATAACGTTTAATTTCTTTTTCTTTATTTAAAAAAAAAATAAAAATCTATATTATTGTAATGTGTCAAGATCATTTATAAAGATTATTTTCTTTTTTTTTTCCAGCAAAAAGAATAATGTGTTTTGCTGTTGCAAAATTCTTAACGAAAAAAAATTAATTTAAAAAAAAAAATACTGTAATGTTATTGGGATATTGTATGGAGATCAATGGTGATCGATAAACAAGTTTAATATATTATGGTCCGTTATTTCGCATATTGTTTTATTTATTGGAAAGAAAATCGAATGATCGATTTGCATTTAGTTTTTAATTCGATTGTAAAATAACTGGGTTTTATAATTTTATTTTGTAAGTTTGTTGTTGGTGATTCATGAGTTGGTTTTAAATGTGAGACTTATTTTCGTTGTTTTATGTTAATCCTTTATTTAAACATAAATCAAAAACATACATAACTTTTACTCGAACACACAATTTTATTATTACGGTAATACCATACGTTATCTCACAAATAAAAAATTTCTCAAGAAAAAACCAATCAATTCTTCAATTAAAATACAATAATTTGAAAATGATCATTCAATTTCTTTTAAACTTAATTCCATATAACACAAAGAAAATCAAAATAACAAAGTTAACGAAACTTTTGATCTAATAAATTTTAATTCTTTGGATTTTACAAATCATTTCGAATTTCTTTATTTATGACTACTAAAATTTTTTCTTATCATTTTAAGAAAATCATTTAAGAAACAAAATGTCACCATTTGTTTTGTTTTTTTCTTTAAAAATTTTATTTATTCATTTTTGTTGTTGCTTTTGATAAAATCTTCTTTCTTTGGTTTAATTTAGATTTGGGTACAACCAAAATTAAATATTTTGTAATATTTTTGATTTCATTTTACCGTTTTAAAAAAAAACTTGAAAAATAGTTGATCGGTTACACTTACCAGAATCTCAACTAAAATAGTACAGTGTGCTCATAGTGAAAGGGGTTTTCAAACACTTAAGAAGTTCACATAAGTTTGGCAATCAATTTAGTACTAGCACACATTATATTTTTTATATAAAACAGAAGTGGCGCATTCAGTATACAAAGGTAACAAAAATTTGTAGTCTCTTATTAGAGATTAATAAATAGTAATATTCACACATTTTGCGTATACATATTTGTTTTTTTTTCTATATTAAATGCGGCAATAATAATATATAAATATTTTATTTCTTCTTACAAATATAATTTTAAAAGACTTAACTAACGTTTGTACGAACATATCGTTTGTTTCTTTGCAAGATAACGTTGGGGCAATGCAAAATTTATTTTTTACTTTTTAGTTTGTTTTTCAAAAAGTGTTTTTAAAATTTTTGGTTGGTTTTAGAAACATAATATTTTTTTCTTAATTTTAAAATCAATAGTAGATTATACACCAAGGGGGAGAAGTGTATGTTTTTCTCCCGAGGAGTGTTTGGAGCCCGAGGACGAAGCCTTTTTCAGTTTAATTACGTTTTTTGGTCTAAAACCAAAGTTCTTTTGTTTTTTACTCAAAATCAATGACTTCTAAAGCTTCCAATTGTATTGTTGTTATAAGAATATATTTTAAGTTGGAGCTACTAAATTGACCTACTTATTTATTTCAAAAAATAAATCAGCTGTAATTATACCTAAAGCCACCTTTACTGGTAAGGAATTCTTTACCGCTGCCATGATCGATATGTGATAAAATGGCTTCATCGTACAAAAAAGCTATTGTGTGGTACTAGTGCTAAACGGTTTGTTTAAATTGTCGCAAAGAGGGATCAGTTTTTATCGATTTATAAATATTTTTTATTTTTGATCTACGAGTCAACGGTAGTACCCTCAATCTTACGCCTTCACTGTGAAATATTCCTTGATGATGGCACACCTTTGCTTTCTCTAGAAAAAAAAGCTTTTGTTATGAAGCGGTTGTCCCTGCAGCACTGTCTAGTGTTGTGTCTTCAACCTACGTTGAAATTTTAATTTTACCGATCCGATGCTATCGATATAGCTCTTATTGTTCTTATGGCTCTTATAGCTCTTATTGCATGGATAATGCAATTATTTAATTTTACCGATCCGATGCTATCGATATAGCTCTTATTGTTCTTATGGCTCTTATAGCTCTTATTGCATGGATAGAACCCATGATAGAACAATTAATTCAATGGGTTTTGCCTTTCATTTTGCTTTCGTTAAGGAAATTGATGTATATGCTTGCAGAAGTATATGCAGCTGGACAAATCGTGAATTACTAGTTTAAATGATATACACAATATAATGACAAATTGTACAAAGTATATTATGGCGTCTCAATTTTAACAAGTTTTTGTTGATTCAAAATAAAGTTTGATATCGTATTATGAATTTCGGGTAATTATTTCAAACTACCTTATAAACATAAAATTTCAAATTTATGTGAAAAGAATAAAATTTAAATATTTATTAAAAAGTTATTAGTATGAATTCAATATGCATATGATAAAATAAAATAAACAAATTGGTTATTAAAATATTAATTGGTAATCTAAAAGTTACCATTTGGTCTTAAATTTTTGTTTTACAATACATATACATTATACTTTTTCAATGAATTAAAATCAAATCAATAAAATAATAGCTATTTTTGTATCAAGTACCTAAAATAAGGTTTTTTAGGATGAATATTTGCTGTTTCCGGACGAGGCGTTAGCAGAGTCCGGAATAGCAAATAAGTCCTAAAAAACCTTATTTAGGTACGTGATGCAAACAATATTTTTTTGCAATAGCTCTCCAAAATTTTCCAGAGTACCTAATCCGTTCTAATCCATTAGCGAAATATTCGAAACCATAATAATTATTCATCGAATGGAAAAGAAAGCCTTGAATTTTATACTAAAATATTCAATCCGAAAATTAAGCATTTTACGGACTGAAATGAGTCCGTAAAATAGCTATTTTTGGGAGCTTATACAAAAAAATATTTATTTAAGTCGTTTAGATTAGACCTTAGTTACCGAAATAATAATGACATTCTTAATTCCCAAGGGAATTATAATACAATTTGAAGTAAAAAATAACTAATTTGATTAATTAAAACGCAAAATGATGCTATCAAATACTTGATAAAAATAAATGTTTTAGGTAGTTAAAAATAAAATTATTTATGTATCACGTGAATTATTAGATGTCAATTACCTTGTGAAACTTACTAACTCGGGCCAGAGGCCCTCGGGTAGTAAACCTTTCCCTCGGCAATTAACATCCTTATAATTCCCTTGATACATAAATAACTATTTTGTTATTGTGTGAAAAAAAAATAAAGTTAAATTTAAAAAAAAAGTAATGATTAGTTAATTTACCAAATGGTACAACATTTGACTTTAAATGTGATTCAAAAAGAATCGGGCAGGAATGTCTTGAAAAAGTTATTTAAAAAATAGTCATTGAAAGTGCTCTAAGGATTTCTTTTGATTCAAATGCAAACGTACTTTTGAAATGGCACAACGATATTTCTTCTTTGATGTTATGAAAATGTAATGAAGAAGCACTGAAAAAGTACTGAAAAGTAATGAACAAATACCGAAAAAGGACTGAAAAAGTACTAAAAAAGGACTGAAAAACTACTGAAAAGTATCAAAAAAGTTCTTAAAAAGTAATGAAAAAGTAATGAAAAAGAACTGAAAAAGTACTGAAAAGAAACTGATAAAGTACTGAAAAAGTGCAAAAAAAGTAATGAAAAAGTACTGAAACAGCAATGAAAAAGTAGTGAAACAGTAATGAAAAAGTAATGAAAAAGTTATGAAAAAGTACAGAAAAAGCACTGTGTTATAGATATGATTAACTTCTACACATACTACCAAATAGAATTAACATATATAGATATCTAAAAATATCTATACTATCTACATTTAACAGACCTACTAAACTATAGATAATTTTCCCAAACAAACAGAAAACAATTAAAATCATAATTTTCATTACTCGTTTTTAAATTTGACAAAAAGTGTAAAAATTATATTAATATAAAAATTATGTAATATTTCGTATAAACATTTCTTCAAATAAAATTAATTCAAGAAATGTCAACGAAGGAATAATAAAATTGGGAAACTATCCTAACTTGGTGGCTATAAAAGTAATGAAAAATACTGAAAAATTATTGAAAAAGTACTTTAAAAATACTGTAAAATACTGAAAAAGTACCTAAGAAGTACTGAAAAGTACTGAAAAATTATTGAAAAAGTTCTGAATAAGGACTGAAAAAGTACCCAAAAAGTACTGTAAATACTGAAAAAGGACTGAAAAAGTACTAAAAAAGTACTGAAAAATACTGAAAAAGTACTGAAAAAGTACTGAAAAGTACTGAAAAGTAATAAAAGAGTATTGAAAAAGTAGTGAAAAAGTTCTGAAAAAGTACAGAAATGGTACTGAAAAAGTAATGAAAAAGTATTGAAAAAATACTGAAAAAGTACTGAAAAAGTATTGCAAATACTGAAAAAGTACTGAAAAAGTACTGAAAAGTACTGAAAAGTACTAAAAAAGTATTGAAAAAGTTCAGAAAAAGGCACTGAAAATATACTGAAAAAGTAATGAAAAAGTACCATAAAAATACTGAAAAAGTACAGAAAAAAGTACTGTAAAGGGACTGAAAAAGTACTGTAAAATACTGAAAAAGTACTGAAAAGTACTGAAAAAGTATTGGAAAAGTACGGAAAAAGTATTGAAAAAGCTCTGAAAAAGTACTGAAAAAGTAATGAAAAATTAATGAAAAAGTACTGAAAATGTTCTGAAAAAGTACCGAAAAGTACTGAAAGGGGTGAGTGCAATTTTTGTGGAAATTTATTAATTATATTTGATGTGGACCTGGTGATGGTCTTGCTTCCTCTGGCTTTTGGGGTCATCAGAGTCTCTTGTTTTTGCACCTTTGACTCCAATTAAGTGTTTTTAATGGGCTGAGGGGCTAAATCCAAACTCACTGGCTGGAGGTGGTCGGTGTCCCCATTAAGCGCTTGACTCTTCGGCAGTACCAGATTACAATTCAATGAATGCTGTTTGTTACACCTTCATATAACTCGTTATCTACGCTTTATTCATTGAGGAAGACAATGCATCACATGACTAAAGAATATGCTCCTAGCTGTGTTATTGCGAACCGCATTTTAGTTTTGTTCCTCCAAAATTTTTAAAACAAATTTCCCTTTTATGTATTACTTCGGTCTGCAAGATCTAAGTATTACATTCATGAGCTAAAAGTGCAAATTCTTTCCCCCACTTTTTGGCATTTCTCGACGGTTTAGGACCTACTGATTCTAAAAAAGCAAAAAAATGTATGCCTGTCTGCCGGCCGTCCGTCATTACCTACGAAATCTAGAAAACCGCTGAAGGGATTTCAAAAATTGTTTTTTCTAAAAATAGGTATACTCAAGGGACAGGTCCGAAAGTATGTTGTGTTCGATAACTGTACCCGAAGTGTGTCGAAAAAAATCATTAAGTGTGTCAAAAACAGCAAATTTTAGATTTTTGGCTTAAAAAACGTTCATTTTAAGTGATTATGAGTAGAACATTGAATTTGGAGAAATATTGATGGTCGGGATCGGTATGTGAGATCAACAACTAGATTATTGCATTATAAGTTTGTCAAAAAATGTTGTCAAGTGTGTCAAAAGAAAGATTTTTATTTATTTTTCTACCCAATTTTTTGGAAAAACATAAAACTATTTATTTGTATGACATGAAATTTTATTGCTATTATAGAGAATTATGGCATTGTAAGTTTGTCAAAAATATAATGTCAAGTGTGTCAAAAATGGTTTCATTTATTTTTTTAGCCAATTTTTTGGAAAAAAAATTTTAATGTTTTTAGTACTGTTTGACGTAAATGTAATTGAAAATTAAATTGGACATAGAAAATTTTGAATTTGTTATAGTTTTTAAATATTTTTGAAATTTTGAAAAAATTTGTATTTTTGATTTTGTAATAATTTTTGCAATATTTTTAGAATTTTAGAAAAAGTTTGAATATTTAAGAATTTTTGGAATATTATTGGAATTTAGAAAAATATTAAATATTTAATTTTATGCTAGTTATTGGAATATTTTTGGAATTTTAAAAACAGTTTTAATTTTTGATTTTGTTATAATTTTTGCAATATTTTTAGAATTTTGTAAAAACATAGAATTTTTGGATTTGTATAAATTTATTTTTAGAATTTTGAAAAAAGTTTCAATTTTGATTTTTGGAATATTTTTAGGATTTTGAAAAATTTTAAATTTTTGGAATTTTGAAAAAAGTTTCAATTTTTGATATTGTTATAATTTTTGCAATATTTTTAGAATTTTGGAAAAAGTTTGAATTTTAGGAGTTTTGAAAAATGTTAGTATTTTTGATTTTGTAATAATTTAACAATATTTTTAGAATTTTGAAACAAGTTTTTTATATATGATTTTGTAATAATTATTAGAATATTTTTAGAATTTTGAAAAAAGTTTTGAAAGAAATATGAATTTGTGATTTTGTAATATTTTCTCGAAACGCTAAATGGGAGGTTTTTGAGTAGTTTGCTGATTGAATCATCTTTTCACTAAATTATGTTAATTTATGATCTGTTATAATTTTCCGGCAACGTATTGATGTTTCGTGTTAGTTTTGTAATAAATTTCTAAACAGAGGTAAAAAAATACTTGTACTTTAACAAAGAGTTATGTTTGATATACATCGCTGGCCAAAACTAAAAACCATGTCCTCATAAAAGTTTTTTGCCGAAAACTATATCGAAATCCTTAACCCAGACCGAAGTCTTGATATCTCAGAGCTGTGAGATTTCAGCCCCTCCATATTTCTATTTTTATTTTCTCTAGTCTATTTTATGACATATTTTGTAATTTTTACTATATACAGCACATTTTAATAAAAAAAATTGATGTGGTGAAAAAATTGTACGAGCGATAGTGGAGATAACTTTTCATACGCGTTTGAAAACCCCATTTGAACGAGGCCTACAATACTCTTTTAAAATAAAATTTGTCTTTCTCAAAATAAACTTAAATAAATTAAAACATAAAATTTTTAAAAATTAGAACTAGTATAGTCGCTCCGTTATATTTGCTAATCATTACCTAGAATATTTATTCAATTGTTTCCGAAAATCCAAAGGTTTATTGTAGAAATTGCCAGTATAAATACATTTTCAAAATAATACACACAATGTTTCTATTTTTCAACTAGGCCTAAATCGTTTATTCGAAATTCCCTTTCTATTTGCCTTTATGGCTACTATTTTATGACCGTTCCGCTTACAATTAATTTTCTCTTTGCTAGTATTATCGCATCGCACAATTTAAATCAAAACAACACTATTTCAGTATGAAATTTTATTTTTGAGAATATTCCATTTAATCTCTGAAATATAATGAATTCTGTTTTTCTATTAACATTTTTCCACGTGGAGTTATTGTTTTGGATGTATTTTATTTCTCTCTCTCTCTCTCTCTGGCGTTTACATCCCATGGAGGGATTTTGCCGTCTGTGCCACCAGCTTCCACTCATCTCGTTCCATGACCAGTTGACCCCAGTTTCGACATCCTATATCAGAAAGGTCTTGGCTGATGTCATCACGCCAGCGTTGTCTAGGTCTTCCTCTTCGACGAACACCAGCTGGTTGTTGTTGGGACGCTTTTTTTATCATTCTATCCAATGGAGCCCTTTCTACATGACCAAACCATCTAATCCGGTTGGATTTAATGAATCCGATTACATCGCAGCCTCCAAGAAGCTGTCTGATTTCGTGATTCATTCGGATTCTATACTGATTTTCAGCAACTTTACATGGACCATAAATTGTTCGTATGACCTTCCTCTCGAATGTTGATAAAATTCTACAATCGGAGGAAGTCAGTGTCCAGCTTTCACTTCCAAATGTAAGCACAGGTCGGATTAATGCTTTGTAAAGTGTGAGTTTACACGACCGCGAAAGATGTTTTGATCGCAAAAGTTTTGAGTATGCGTAGAAAACTCTGTATGCGGCAGAGACACGGGCTTTGATACCTGCCTGCATGTCATTTGACGTTGTTATTACAGACCCGATGTATTTGAAGTTTTCCACGCGTACCACTTCATAGTCGCCAGTATCCAGATTTCCGGGAGGTATGTTCTTAGATGTTGTTAACACTTTAGTTTTGCCGGTGTTGATGCATAATCCAAGCCGTTTAGCATTTCTTTCAAGCTGAGAGAGACTATCCTTAATATCGCTCGTTCTACGTCCGAGAAGCACAATATCATCTGCGTAGCCAAGAACTTGACTAGATTTGTTATATATGCGGATTTGTGTCTCAATTCGGCTTTTTCTTATCGCGTACTCCAGCGCCAAATTAAATAGTACGGGTGCGAGTGCATCACCTTGTCGAACACCTGATGTTATATCGAAAGGATCAGAAACTGACCCTTCGATTACTGTTCTACAGTTTGATCCCGATGTTGTGAGTTTGCACAGTTTCTCTGGGATACCAAGGCATATGAGTGCGGACCAGAGGTTGTCGCGGATGATACTATCATATGCTTGCCTGAAATCAACGTAGAGCTGGTGAATGCTGATGTTGTACTCCCAACATTTTTCCAGAATCATCCTTAGTGTAAAACATTGATCTGTGGTTGAGCGGTTGGGATGAAAACCACACTGATAGTCACCGATGATAGATTCGGCGAACGGGATGAGTCGAGCAAGTACGACATTAGCTAGTATTTTGTATGCAGTATTCAACAGTGCGATGCCACGATAATTTGCACACTTTAGACGGTCACCTTTCTTATGTAGCGGAACAATGAGAGCTGTTTTCCATTCAGCAGGTAGTTCTTCTTGGTCTCAGATTGCAAGAATCAGATCGTATATACGTGAGACCAGAGCTGCTCCTCCATTTTTCAGAAGTTCTGCGGGAATTGCATCGAAACCTGGTGATTTTCCATTTTTCAGTTTTTTAATTTCTTCTATTGCTGGGTAAGGGACAAAAGTCTCCTCAGTTGATGGAGCAATTGCTCGAATAGGATGAACTTCGTTCGTCCTATTCAGTAGGTCTTGAAAGTGGGATCGCCACACTGCCAGCACATCACGTTCACTTGTTGTGAGTTCATTATTTTCATTTTTGATGGCTGTAGATCTTGGGTGGAAATCTTTTGTCAGATTCCGTGCATTGGCAAAGCACTCTTTTGAATTTCCGTTGACCGCATGTTGGTTGATGTTTTCGATGCAGCTCTACATGTGTTCGCGCTTCTTTTTACGTAGAAGTTTTGCTGAGGCCTTCCTGGCGCATAGATAATTAGTTTGGGAGCTTCGGGTGTTCCTTGTTAACCATTTTTCTCGCAGTTTCTGTTTATGTTCAACGGATTGGCGGCACTCATCGTCAAACCATTCGTTGTGTGATTTCGGTGGTCGTTTTCCGATTGTAGTTTGTGCTGCGGCTATAATGGTTGATTGAAGCGTTTGCCATTCTTCTTGTATGTTTAATGGCATCTCAGAAGAGATGTCATGCTCTTCTATGTCTTGTGTTATTATTTCCTGATATCTATTCAGCGTTTCCGGATGTTTAAATGCTTCGACATTCCAGCGCACGGTCTTTTTTGCTTGTCTGTTAAATGTAGATGACGATTTGCACTTGTACTTAAAAATGACAGGCATATGATCGGTGTCCATATCAGCACCTCTGTATGATCGAACGTCAGTTATGCTTGTAGAGTGTCTCTTAGAGATCATGACGTGATCGATTTGATTTTCCGTTCTTCCGTCATTTGATTTCCAAGTTGCCTTGTGAATTCTCTTGTGAGGGAAGAAAGTGCTGAAAATTACCAAATCATACATCATAGCCAGCTCGGCTGCGCGAAAACCGTTATTGTTGCTGGTATGATGCAAGCTGTTAGGGCCGATATGTGTTTTAAGTTCTGCAATCCTACCGATTTGAGCATTAAAGTCACCTACCACGATTTTTATATCGTGCCGCGGGATGTTATTGATGACTTCTTCTAGTTCTAGGAAGAACAGGTCTTTAATATCATCTGCTTTATCTTCAGTAGGTGCATGAACATTGATGATCGTTACATTGAATTTTTGCGTGCGGATTCTCAGTGTGCATAACCGCATATTGATAGGGCAGAAGTCGATAACATGCTGATTCACGCTACGGTGTATAAGAAAGCCAACTCCAAATTCTCCTCCGTTTTGATGACCGCAGTAATACAGAGTGTATCCTTTCGCTGTTTCCTCTCAACTACACCAACCTAATTCTGTTAGCGTTACCCAGGTAGCACGGCGTGGACGTAGAATTTCGGATTTTCGCTACCCCTATGTATTTTATTTGCTGTGGTAAAATATAATTATTATTTTATTTATTTTATTCTTTTGTGTAACATTAATTTGGATAACACATGTTTGATGACGATGTATTAAATGGGTTTAGTTTAGTGAGTTGAGTTTTAATGATGATTTTGTGGTTCGTTTTTTTTTTTGTTCCGATTTTGTTTGAGTTAGTCAACTTTTATCAACTAGAAATAAGTTGTCAGTTTTTGAGTAAATTTTGAAAGTTTTTTGAAAAATTTAACTAAATTTGTTTACCCATTCATTGCCTAAGTAATGTTGTTCATATTGGTGATATAAGTTAGTAGAAGTGATGATATATTCAAGGTTGGCATGATATATATCAATGATATATATCCGATATATATCATTGATATATATATCACGATATTTATTCCCTGATATATATCATGATATTTATAAAAAAAAAATAATTAATTATTCCTACCTTAAGGTTAGAAAATCTGTTAATAGTCGCAGCACTGCTTGCAAAATGCATGCCAAATCGAGGTAACGTTCAGCTATGCCAAGACCATAAAGCTGACATAGATTCTGACAAAACTAATCTTATGACAAACATTGTAATGAATGCTAAACATATGCCTTGTTATCCAAAGACAAAAGCAGTCGCTTTAGACAGACTCAAAGAGATAAAAGGACTATTGCCGTTGTAGTTGAAATTTCGCATAACCTATACAAGGTTGTACAACTGGCAACCATGCCTTGGTCATTGACATAATTATTCTGGATGATAACTTAGGGCAATAATCGGCTGCCATTCATAGGTCAGAGAAAAACACAGCAAAGGCCCATACAAGGTTGAATAGTGGGGCCAGTATTGCAGCAATGGCCCATGGTATCATAGGCAAATTTAAATAAATTGAATACAAATGGATTTCATAATTTAAAATAAAATAAAAATGTCTAATGAAAAACATAAAACTTATACCAACCTTCTCAATATTACCATAGTCTTTTAGTTGAGAAGCGAATAGTAACTATAGATAAAAAATTTTCAAATATGTATTTCTAAAATGAATTTTAGTCTAGTAAATTTTAACCAACTGACATCGATCGGCCAATTCATGACTGTTGTACTGCCCTAATAACAATAGCCAATTAATGTTAGCCATTAACGAGCCATTGCTTGGCCATTTAAACTAAAGTGTACTGGTTATTTTCTATAAACCTAATATTGGCCAATTTATGGTTCCAGTAATGGCCCAATAACAATAGCCAAGTATGGTTTACCATTAATTGGCCAGTGCTTGGCCATTTAAAGGTAACTATATACTGACTCTATTCTGTAAAGTGTAAACCATAGATCGGTCGAAGAATGTTTCTAGTACTGGCCCAATAACAATAGCAAAGTACAGTTTACCATTAATGGGCCAGTGCTCGACCGTATTTAAGGGTCAGGCAAATCCTGCTTGGGAAACTGGAAGTCGATCTTAAACTAGAGCAGCCTTTCGAAGTTAAGAAGCTTTATCGAAGAAGATTTATGCTTGGCCATCGATTTTTAGGTAAGTAAACGTTACAACAACCACCAAAAAGAAGAAGCATATATTTCCTTAATTATATATAACTATTTCAGCCTTCATATCATTTGTAATGGCACTTTTAACTGAATCTACACCATTTTCATAATAAGTATTGCATGCTTAGTGAAGAAATACACCACCAATAGTGTGGTGGAATGGAATGACTACCCAAGCAGAGGACTCCAGAATTTGAAAACGACCAAGCACTAGTCGATTAATAGTTAACAGGACTTGTAGGGCCATTAGGCCAGTACTAAAACCATTCATACGCTGATCTATGGTTAACAGAAAATAGCCAGTATTTAGTTACCTTTGAATGGTTAAGCACTAGCCCATGAATGGTAAACAATACATGGCTATTGTCTTGTTATTGGGCCATTGTTGGAACCATGAACCATCCGATCTACGGTTTATAGAAAATTACCAGTTTACTAAATGGCTAAGTAATGGCACGTTAATGGTTAACATCAATTGGCTATTCTTATTGAACCAGTACTGGACCATAAATTGGCCGATCTTTGTCATGTGGTTAAAATACGCTAGAGTGTTATCCATTTTAGACAAATACTTATAGTTTGAAAAATTTCACCTATAGTTTAATTATCGCATCTCTGCTGAAAGACTGATATGTTATGTTAAAATTGGTATAAGTTTTAAATTTTTTTTCTCAGAACACTTTTACTTTATTTTAATTATTTTGTATTGAATTTATTAAAATTTACGTATGATATTTTATTTTTAATATGACCCTGCCATTGTTGCCAGTATTTGGTTATTGCTGCAATACTGGTCATCATTATTGGTCTGTTTCTGGGTCAGTTGTACCCTATATGTTAATGATCGAACCATAGTTGCCAGTACCCGGCCATTGTTGAATTACTGGTCGCCAGTAATTGACCATTACTGGACCAGTTGTGTAACCTTATATGGGCCATTGCATGGCAGCTATTTAATGTTCGAAGATATCATACAGTTACATGATGTTTATGGTCCAGTTATGGTTGCCAGAACTCTCATTGCTGCATTGCTGGTCGCCAGCAATGGACCATTACTGGACTAGTTGTACAATCTTGTATAGGTATTGATGATGCAATTTGGCCAAGTAAAAAAGCCAAAGCAAAGCAAGTAAGCGTATTCGTCATATAGACTTGTGCAATTGAAGATAGACGAATAGGCTTGATAAATTGCCGATAAACTCAATTGGAGTTGCCATATTTGAATTTAGCTTATAGGCAAAGAGGTAAGAAACGAGGAAGTGATGCGCTGCACTGAATACAAGTGTGAAAAGGGCCATATATTGAATAATATTTAAGATAAACAACTTATTCAAAAATAAATATCAGAACATGATATATATCGGATATATATCTGATATATATCGGATATTTTGATATTTATATAAATATCATGATATTTGCCAACCTTGGATATATTATTGGTGATACCAAATTAGTTATCAACTTGGTGAAGTTATTGATACACGTATCTGCCAATCACGTCACTGATAAGGAAGGCTTCAATTTGGTCCGAAAAACGAAAAGCGAGAAGTGGAGTTTTTCTTTAAAAAAATTCAACCATAGCTTTGAATTGAAAAAATTCATTAAGATTCATTGCTCACAAAATTATTTAAGTTAGAAATAACTGATTTAAAAATATAATTGTTGTAGCTATCAACAGTGGAAAGAATAGAACAAAAAAAATTTATTCGGTAACAAATTACAACACAAAAAATAAAAATGGTGATGGAATAATAAATTGATGCTAACATATTCATTATTCAATGGTTGAAAATATCAAACAAAATTAAATAATAGTATATTTTTCAACGATGCCGAAAACAACATATTTTGAAGCAAGAGGACAGTTTATCAGCCGAGGCGATAGCCGAGGATGGTAATGGTCGCGAGATTCAAAATATGATTTTCGGCGAGTAGAAAACTGTACTTTTTCTACTACTTTTTTAATAATTATTATTAATTATTAAGCATTTTCATTTAAAATTACAAACAATTCAAATTTTAAAACATATAAACATCCCAACAAAATCTTTAAATTTATATTTCTGCTATTAAAATATAGATGACTCAATATGAATAAATTATCCAATTTCTATGTTATAAATAAAACCGTCTTTAGTTACAAGCCTGATTGTCCTTTCGTACAAAAACATCGTCAAATGTATACATATACATATATTTATTCTATTTACACTACAAAATTCTACATTTTTATTCTATTTGGTCTCTAAAGTCCCTAAAATCATTAAATAACACATCTTTAAAGGTTTATTTTTTTTTCCATTTCGCGTCTAGTAAGCTTATAACTAAAGACGGTTTTCTAATCAACAAAGTCAAATTTAAAAATTTTATTATGATTTCTAAAATAAAAACAACAGTTTTGATTTAGTTTTTGTATGGGGATGACGTTACGTAAATTCCTGATATATTTTAAAACAACGTAAAATATTTTATGTAAATAAATATTTTTTTTCGTTTTTCTTAAATAAATAGGTGAAATCGTTTTTCTTAAAATATCTTAACATCAACTGTTTGTTACCATACTATTTAAAAAGAATATGTGAATCTTATATAGTTAACTATAATATTATTTTTACATTTTTAATGTAAATTGTCCGTAAATAATTCTAAAATTAATTAACGTCGTCTTCCCAAGAATGACAAATTAACAGTAACAAAATTAGTTCATTCAATCAATTGATTCTCTTAACGGGTGTTCTAGGATGATTTATTCTAGTTAAGAAATTAGAAAATAGATGGCTTTTAAAAAATTGCTTTCGTCACTAGGTTTGAAAGTGATTTGTATAGGTTTTTTTATCATTGGTGACGAAAAGGAAATTTTCGATGCAATGAACAAACATCGAAAGTAGATTTTTTAAGTTGGGTAGTAGAAAAAAGGTTTTAATTTAACACACTTTATTGAAAACAAACCAAAAAAAAATTCGCAGTTTTCCACAAACTAAAATTCACTCATGAGATTAGTATTTCTGTTTAGTAAATCTTCTACACCATTTTTAACAAAAAAGATTAGATTCACCACCAGTTTTGGAAACATCTGGCATCTATTCTTGAAATTTTTTTTGGTTTGTAAACAAAATAGTGACAAAATTTTTTACCGGAAGTGACAAGCAGAAGCTGAAAAAAGACTGTTGAAAACAGGCCTAAACGCTTATGTACTAAGTTACATCAAAATCGAGAATCAGGAATTGATATTTTTGAATTTTCAAACTAACTGGTGTTCCAATAGCCTCTGATTACTTAGGACAATATCGCTCAAAATATAATAAGTTTCTTGTGAAGCAGATTTACACCTTTTTCCTCAGTTTGACCAATTTTTGAAGGTTGTAGCGTCCCAAAAAGAGTGTCCGAGCCCAAACTTTAAAAAATTTTGACAGGAGGTTGGGTTGTATGCATCAATTTTCAGGTATTGATGTTGGAAATAAAGAAGGACTCCGGATGCCCCAACCGAATCAGTCCGCAATACTAATCGGCCACAAATAGTTAATGTGTTTTGAATTTAATGGTAGATTCCAGTTTTAACTGTGTTCTGCACAGTAAGAGAAAACTTGTCATGATTAAGGTTACATTTACCATCCTGAAACCGAAGGGCAAGATCAATATCGTTTTGTTTTTCAACAGAATATATAGATAAAACAAATCCTAATTCGATATCCAACCACTAAAAAACGACAAAGAATATTAAATTACTTCCATTTCTCTGATTTTCTCAATTCATATTTTATTTCAAAAATCATTTACGAAAAATACAACTACATATTACAAAACAATTAACTATAACAAAGTTAAAATCTCAGTTAAATCTAATTAAATTACAATCAAATTGACTTAAACCAAAAACAAAATTAAAAAGTAGTTTAAATAGTTTAATTAATTAATTAATTTAATTTTTTTTTCAATATAGTTTAAAAAACATTTTTTGTTCGTCTTCTACTATTCGAAAAGATAGAAAAACTCCTTAATGGTTTTAATTACGTTTCCTTGTAATAATTAAGTGTAATGTGATCCTTTTTGTTGAATTTTTGTTTGATTTAAGCCGCTTCTGTAGTATTGAAGTATTGAATTATATATTTTTTTGGAATAATGGGTTTCTTTTTTTTCTGTTTCCTTTTTCATGAATTTTTTAGGATAGTGCATTTTCGCATAATGTTACATTATCAAGGTAAGTAAATAGTTTTGATTGTTTGAATAATGGATTAGGGTTGGTTTTTATATTTGTGTTTAATTATAAAGGTTTTTTTGTAAAACGAGAATGACAATGAATTGCTAGATTTTTTTGAGAAGGGGTGTTTCTTGATCTATATATAAAACATATTTAAATAATTTGAACCCAACAAAAGGAAATTGTATAACAGCTGATTTTTTATGATGTAATATAAACATGTAATTTAAAATTATCCAAATTCATCAATCTCCTGAAGATTTATTCAATTTTACTTTAGTCTCTTCACTGTTGTAACCATAAACTTTTAATGCCTTAAGCACATTCAGTATAAAAAAAAACTTTTCCATCAAATCTATACATTTCCATTTTAACACAAAAAAATTATTTCGAAATCTATAAAACGGAAAATCACTTAGTAAAATTAACATCATTCATAATTTCCCATTAGATTGACCCCAAAATTCCCGTTTCAACAATAAAACGACTGAACATCAATCGTAAATATTTTTGTATGCGTTAAAAGTTTTTAGTATTGAAAAAAAATGTATTTCCCTGAACAAAATTTTGTTGCTTCAAGTATAGAAATATTAATAATAAAAAATAAAAATAATTTTTTAGATTTTCTTTTAAAAATTTTTTAATTTTTGTAATTATGAAATTGAGAAATGCAATTTGTGAAAAACGTGGACGCCAATGGAGTTGTATTATTTGTAAACTGATGGTAGTAATTGATTTTTTCGATGAATAATTCTTAATCTTTAACATCTTCTGGTTTCGGACACCTGTATACTGCATTAGTTTTTAGTTTTGAAGGTTTAATTTCTTAGGAGTTATAATGCGTTCAAGGTAAACGATTTGTAATTATCACACCGCACACGTTTTCAGATATTTCAATATCGAACCTTTTAATGGCTCGAATGCTACTAACATGGGGTATTCAAATCTTCTAATTTTATTGGCTGGCTTAAATCATTAATTGGAGAAGTGCGTCATTTGATGGAATAAGTGCTAAATTACTGGATTATTGGTAATTCCCTTTTGCTGTTTACGCCATATTTTTTTAGATTTCCTTTTAACTTGTCATTTTTGATTTTATTTTTATTTCTTACATCGTATTATAAAATAATGAAATATACAGTGTTTTAAAATGCAATAATTAAAAATATAATTTTTACTGTTTATTTTAATGTTTTATTTTATTAATAATAATATAAACTTCCTTATAGTAACAATTTGAGTTTTATTTTTTATTTTATAGAATATCGATTTCGGCTTACGTCATCCTCAGTTCTTAAATTATTATTACAATTTTTGCTTAAACTATTCCTTATATACTATTTAAACTGCTATTTTTTATTATTATGTCATATATTTTGTTAGTTTTAGTGTTGATTTTATCATTTAAAATGTTGTTATTGTTTTTATGTTTATATATTTCTATTTCTTCCAATCTATCTAGATGTTGTCCTTTTCTTTTTTTATGTAATATGGTTAAATTTCTGTTGATATTGGTGTATTTGTTTTTCTATTTTTAAATGTTGGGCATATCTGGATTTTGGATCGCTTCTGTTAATTTCATTGGTGTGTTCAATAAATCTTTTTGTAAAGGACCGCCCCGTCTGGCCTAAATAAAATTTACTGCAGTCGTCACAGGCAAGTTTGTAAACACCTGTGTCTAAGGTTTGGGTTTTTTTGGTTTTCAGGTAATTTTCTATTTTATTTTAGCTTTTGTAAGCTGCAATATATCCATATTTTTTTAAAGACAAACCATAATAACACATATACAGTGTAAGCTGTTTTTGGTAGAACGCTCAGTTTGGATCAGTTTAGTATAGTTCTATGTAAATTATGCTGGGGAGGGTCCGAAATATTTAGAAGTGGGAAAATAAAGAAATTTGTGATCTTAAGTTATTTATGATTTATAGACTGTATTCAACACTCATCCTGATAGAGCAATCACTATCAAAAACATTAGAGGAACTGCGTGCCTTGCGAGGTTTAATTCCGACTAAATTCAAGCTTGCGGATTCGAGTATGTATTTCTTCACCCCAGTACAAATGCAGAATAGCACGCAAACAAAATGTACAATAAAACGGATTTTTATTAAGTAAGGACCATGGACTCTAACGACCCCTAAAGACGGAGAAAGCAAGACCGTCACACACTTCTTTAATATATATTCATTACATGTTAAACCAAAATTTTAATGTTTCACTCAACCCATTTGTTCATGTTTGATCTCACTCTTTAACATCTTCCTCCCTAGCCAATCATACTGAGTAACCTATAGTACTTAAAATAATAATAATTGCGCCAACGTACAAGGTACGATTGATGCACTGAAACAATAATTCAATATTATGCTGCAGTTGCGTCAATGTACAGGCGATATTTGAACACAAACAATACCAAAAATCAACACAATGCAACAGTTGCGCCAATGCATAGGTCAATCCATACAGTTAATTTTCCCCCGCTATCATCGCATTATATTTGTTCCATCATATTATACTTTGAACAACTATATTGTATGCATCATCGAAACGATTAATTAACGAATTTTATTATTTGAATCAAAAAAAAACTTTCTACTTCTTGTTTATGTATAAACTAATCGCATTAGCTTAACACCCAAAGTTAAATAACAATTTAAAGTTAAAAAAAATATGGCCCGCCATGCCGAATTTTATAATAGAATTTTATATATTCTCACCACTGTACATGGTATGTTACCGACTACCATAAATTTAACTAAACATGCAACATGGAGAAAAAAATTCACATTTTTCTAATTTCGCTATAAATTCAATTATCAATTTGCCTAATTCATTAAATAAATAATACCAAATTATTTTTTTTTTTAACTAAGCAAACAAAACATTTCTATTCTATTAAGAATTGTTTCAAAAAAGATGTTTAAATAAAATTTAATTGAAAAACTTTTAAACAAAGAATTAAGAAAACTAATTTCACTTCAAGCGTTTTACGTCTTTTTACAAAAATAAGCGTGAGGAAAGAAATGAAAAAGAAACAATCATTAAACTGATTGTGGTGTATCATGGAGAAACAAATCGATAAGAAATCATATCGAATCGGTAAATGCGAATGGAATTATTTCAGATACAACTGCTTCGTAACAAGACACATGTAACTCCAAATGTGGAGATTCATCTATCAAGAATAGTTTTCAATTAAAAGCTAAAAAAACTAGACTAAGGTTGGGTTCTCACTCCCTTAAAATCAATACATAATTAATTATATATTATTCTACCTGGTTTACCCTGGTGCATGAGACTCTTAATCTCAGGGTCGTGGGTTCGAGCCCCCCGTTGGGCGCCATCTTGTAATTAGAGGTTTGTCTGTGGTCCATAAACCCTACCACTAGCTCATTTGAGCGAAGGTTCTATTGACCATACCTCATAACAAGCAATTTCAAATAAAATCAAAAACACAACGCGTGCCTAATACCACCCAGAATTTCCAGAAGGGAGATTTACCATGTCGCAACTCTCGTAGAAATATAAATAAATGAAAGCAAAACAAGACAGAATACAGGGCTAGAGAAAGAAAGCTAGAGGTCAGCCAGACTGGTCCACTCACTGAGGCAACAGCTTAGCAAGTCCTTACTAAATGCTGCCCGAGATACCTTCCATTAGGAAGGAATCACAAAAAAAATCGAGAACGAAATCTCAGGAACGGAATGGATAATCTCCAAAAATTTGAGCTGGAAGCCAGCAGGTCCAACAGATGCTAAAGTGATATTTGAATAAACAGATATCTCCATACCACGCAGAGTTGAGAGGAGATTGGAATAGTTGAGAAAATATTGGAAGACTAGTTGACAAAAACTGTTCACAAAGTTGTGTTATGTGATATTTCAATTTTGAAACCTTTTGTTTGTTGTAGAAGAGTGCTACGACGAGCATGTGGTCGACTTGTAACAGTACTATCAAAAAAAGAAATTGGCACGCATTCGATTGTGGCAAAATTGGGAGACAATATTCCGACCACCGACAAGGTTATCATCTTCTTCTCGAAAAGTGCTCGATAGACTAGTGAAAATTTCACGCACAAAATTTTGTCATAAACATTAAAGAATATGAGTCGGAGTGAGAGCACAGGGCTACCCCGAAATTATGGTATCGACGAAGATCATAAGAAACAATTTCTAGTGCAGAAAATACTCTCACCTACTTGCAGGTAATATTCTCAAAGACTAGATTCACTTTCATGGATTCTGGAATGCAACGACAATAGAGTAGAAAGAAAGAGAGCTGTTTGGTTTTACCTTTACTGTCTTCATCTGTGATGGCCCTTTTAAATAACAAATAAAGTCACAATTATATATATGAGCATCGGCAGAGAAAACGAAGGAGAAGAAATTATTTTTGGATACAATAAGGCACAGATGTCTCTGAAAAAGTGTGCGTAACCCAAGTCCAGGTCATCTGTAGTGGTTAGTATATTCTCAATATTCTTAATAATCCCGTGTGGTGTCAATGCTCTCAGCGCAACCTGGGGTAGCATAGACACAAACAAAAGAGTAAGGTGAGTATCTGTATTTATTCAAAAAAACTCGAAGCGTGTTTAACGTTGGGCAAAAAGAAACTTTTGTCACAAGTACAAGACAGAAGGAATTGGGTATACCCACTATTTTTATGTTCGAAATCAAATGAACAAAAAAGGAATTACCCCCTGGTAACCCAGGTTACACAAGATGCTATTTTTCTGATAAGCCTTAGATAGTTAACAGTTAGTAACAGTTAGAGCGACTGTATTACACTACACCGCTCTAGACCAAGTTAAAGCGAAGGTAAAGCTAACCATTACCTCATCATCAAAGATTTAGAGGTAAGCGATCCAAATACCATTGTTAAAAAGCGGCGAAACGCTAATTGGCAGAAAATAGAATAATGCAAGTTAAAATATAAAGAATACGGCAACCTTCTGTAAAAATGCCTCTTCAAAGCTAGCGGAAGTTAGGCGCGATGCAAAGTTCTAAAAAAAATCGGTGTTCAGATCAAGACACCGTTTAGAAGATGGGGCGTTTCTTGGCGGACCAGCAGCATTTAACTAACATTCTTCTGAGAGGTACACTTTTCGGGAACATTGTTGAATGTGGATGACAAAGAAAAAGAACAGAACAGAAGAAGTTCAGAAGACTGGCGGGTAACCGCACCAATATGTACAGAGAAGGATATGAACAGATAAGGACGAAAAACGAAGGAAATAGGCCCAGTTGTCTAGCATAAGAAACCGAAGTAGCTCGGTTAGACATGCAGCTGTCACCCTGTCAAAGCCTCGCAGACGCATAAGTTTAACATCATTTATATTAAAAACGATAAAAAAAATCAAAAGATCGATATTTTGATGTCAAACTTGTATTCTCAGTGAATCTTCTTTGTTCCCTGTAGAAGAATAATTATAGTTATCGTTCTTGCAATTGTAAGACAATCAAATGAATGTGTTTAAACTTTATGCTTTTGCTTACAATTTAGCAATCAAATCAGAAGTAGATTCATAACATATATTTACCAATTTGAGAGATACTTAAGTTCGCAAAGCAAATACGTGACAATTGGTGACAGCTGACAGCAGTAGAAAAAAAGGTGTAAGAAATGTTTAATTAAGTGCGTTAAAGGAACAAAGCTTCAACAATTGGAAACAATAGGAAATAGTTTTAAACAATAAGCGCGATATTAAACAATAATGCGTTGAATAAATTCAACACTGAAGAGATGTTGTAAAAAATTAATATCATATTTTACGGTCACTCTCATCGTCAAGTAATATTTTTGTTCGAAAAACGATTTAATAATTTAGTTGCCAAAATTAATCTAAACAGTTATTCATTATCAAAACCAAAATAGTTTTCCATTTTGGTTCAACCAAAATTTAAAATTACAATTTGCTCATATTTCAACATAGAGCAAAACCAACAACAAATTTTATAATTAATTAAAATAAAGAAAATATTTTGTTACAGGATGACACAAAATTCAAATTTTATTCTACTATAAAAAATTTAACAGTTTTGCATAACAAAAGGTTAATAGACCATAAATAATGACACTGAACCATAGTTATCGCCCCATCAATCAACAACTTTTTCGCTACTCTTTCCACCAAACGTAACGAAAAATGTTAACTTGAACACCCACTCCAGATACATTGTAGTCGAATCGAAAATATGTTAAAACCAAAATGCAAAACAATAAGGAAAAAAAAATTAAGGAAAATTAATTTTCATTTCATTTTCTTAAAGCCAAAAATAATTTATTTTATTTTCCTTTAAAAATAAGTTTATTTATGTTTTTAGTAGATTTATTGATTTTCTTGTTTTCATTTCTTCTTCTTTCGTTTTTTTTTCTTATTTTATGTCTTGAAAAACAATTTTCAAAGTTTATACAAATTCGATTTTATTCTCCTCACTTAAAGTTTTGAATAATAAAATTTGTTAATTTTTTTTTATTTTGCTATAAATGGTGTTTTTATGGTAATTTAAGTAATTTTGACAGTTTTTTTAACGGTGTTGGCAAAATGAATTTGTTTCTTTCTTTAAGTGTAATTTATATTTAATTTAATATTATTAAACGCAGTTAAATAAACCGTTATTTATTCATATACATGCATGACCCTGAAATAGGACAACAAAGTGTCTATCTATAAACTGTAAAAAACTTCGACTTCGCAAATACACAATTTAAAAAAGCAGTTTTCAAAATTTTACTGCAACATTTAGCCATGTCTCGGCGATTTAGGTCATTGCTATTTTAAAGGGTCCGTTCCACTAAGCGTTCACAACGCTCAAAATGATCCGTTCCACTTGACGACGACGGTCGTTTTGGTCGCGGTGAAAACGTTACTAATGCCGTCATAATTTTCACTCACATCAAGCTCACAACGACCCATCTCAAAGGTGGGTTGAAGTGAGTATTGATAAGTTTAGCGCCATTTTTAAAATTTAAAGATGGCGAAAACAAAAGTGGATTTATAAAAGTCTTTTATTACTTAAAATAATTTTCATACAAATGAGTAAAATGAGTAAAATGAGTAAAAGCTTTTATGTTAAGATTTACAAAATGTAGCCAAACCTCTAGATTCTACTTTATTTGTACAAACTCGCCATTTGCATTTTTTACGTCAATACCTTGGACGATCACATAATCCGTTCCACTTCAGTTTACAATTGTAACCCTCAGTTTTAATTAAGCAAGTGGAACGAAAAAACAGTGGTCGTGAAGGTGATTGTCTTGAGTTCTTAGTGGAACGCACCCTAAATAAACTACAAAAATGTGTGTAAAAAAGTGAATGGTAAGAACTGGAACGACGATGACTTGATAACTGTACCGAAAGTGAGTCTAAGAAATTATTAAGTATGTCAAAAATAATGTTGCAGACTTTTATGCTTAGAAATCTTTATTTTGAGTAATAATTAGTAGCAAATTTGAATAGCAGATCATGTTGATGGTTGGCGTTTATATGTGGGACATAGAGCTTCATCGTTAAATATGTCAAAAGAATGGTTTTTATAAAATTTGTTACTCAGTTTTTTGACACACATATAATACATATAATAAGATTTTGATCAAGAAACATCTAAGACATAAAAGTGGCAATTTGGTTAACATGAGATATAATTGAACAAGAAATTAAACATAAAATATGAGTGAATTCAGTTAACTAATAAGAAAAGTTGGAAAATATCATATGTGGTATGAGTTATGACTGAATTTGATCGGAAATTTTTATTCAAATCAAAAATACTACGACAGCTTTTTTCCCACGTATGATTGAAATGTTTCATTATATTTCGATACTCATATAAACGCACCAATTTAGTACAGAATTTTAAGGTATGGAAATTTTTGGTATGGCGAATTTGATCGGAAATTTTTTTTTATTATACTTATCTGAAAACTTCTTTAGAAGATGGGGCGTTTCTTGGCGGACCAGCAGCATTTAACTAACATTCTTCTGAGAGGTACACTTTTCGGGAACATTGTTGAATGTGGATGACAAAGAAAAAGAACAGAACAGAAGAAGTTCAGAAGACTGGCGGGTAACCGCACCAATATGTACAGAGAAGGATATGAACAGATAAGGACGAAAAACGAAGGAAATAGGCCCAGTTGTCTAGCATAAGAAACCGAAGTAGCTCGGTTAGACATGCAGCTGTCACCCTGTCAAAGCCTCGCAGACGCATAAGTTTAACATCATTTATATTAAAAACGATAAAAAAAATCAAAAGATCGATATTTTGATGTCAAACTTGTATTCTCAGTGAATCTTCTTTGTTCCCTGTAGAAGAATAATTATAGTTATCGTTCTTGCAATTGTAAGACAATCAAATGAATGTGTTTAAACTTTATGCTTTTGCTTACAATTTAGCAATCAAATCAGAAGTAGATTCATAACATATATTTACCAATTTGAGAGATACTTAAGTTCGCAAAGCAAATACGTGACAATTGGTGACAGCTGACAGCAGTAGAAAAAAAGGTGTAAGAAATGTTTAATTAAGTGCGTTAAAGGAACAAAGCTTCAACAATTGGAAACAATAGGAAATAGTTTTAAACAATAAGCGCGATATTAAACAATAATGCGTTGAATAAATTCAACACTGAAGAGATGTTGTAAAAAATTAATATCATATTTTACGGTCACTCTCATCGTCAAGTAATATTTTTGTTCGAAAAACGATTTAATAATTTAGTTGCCAAAATTAATCTAAACAGTTATTCATTATCAAAACCAAAATAGTTTTCCATTTTGGTTCAACCAAAATTTAAAATTACAATTTGCTCATATTTCAACATAGAGCAAAACCAACAACAAATTTTATAATTAATTAAAATAAAGAAAATATTTTGTTACAGGATGACACAAAATTCAAATTTTATTCTACTATAAAAAATTTAACAGTTTTGCATAACAAAAGGTTAATAGACCATAAATAATGACACTGAACCATAGTTATCGCCCCATCAATCAACAACTTTTTCGCTACTCTTTCCACCAAACGTAACGAAAAATGTTAACTTGAACACCCACTCCAGATACATTGTAGTCGAATCGAAAATATGTTAAAACCAAAATGCAAAACAATAAGGAAAAAAAAATTAAGGAAAATTAATTTTCATTTCATTTTCTTAAAGCCAAAAATAATTTATTTTATTTTCCTTTAAAAATAAGTTTATTTATGTTTTTAGTAGATTTATTGATTTTCTTGTTTTCATTTCTTCTTCTTTCGTTTTTTTTTCTTATTTTATGTCTTGAAAAACAATTTTCAAAGTTTATACAAATTCGATTTTATTCTCCTCACTTAAAGTTTTGAATAATAAAATTTGTTAATTTTTTTTTATTTTGCTATAAATGGTGTTTTTATGGTAATTTAAGTAATTTTGACAGTTTTTTTAACGGTGTTGGCAAAATGAATTTGTTTCTTTCTTTAAGTGTAATTTATATTTAATTTAATATTATTAAACGCAGTTAAATAAACCGTTATTTATTCATATACATGCATGACCCTGAAATAGGACAACAAAGTGTCTATCTATAAACTGTAAAAAACTTCGACTTCGCAAATACACAATTTAAAAAAGCAGTTTTCAAAATTTTACTGCAACATTTAGCCATGTCTCGGCGATTTAGGTCATTGCTATTTTAAAGGGTCCGTTCCACTAAGCGTTCACAACGCTCAAAATGATCCGTTCCACTTGACGACGACGGTCGTTTTGGTCGCGGTGAAAACGTTACTAATGCCGTCATAATTTTCACTCACATCAAGCTCACAACGACCCATCTCAAAGGTGGGTTGAAGTGAGTATTGATAAGTTTAGCGCCATTTTTAAAATTTAAAGATGGCGAAAACAAAAGTGGATTTATAAAAGTCTTTTATTACTTAAAATAATTTTCATACAAATGAGTAAAATGAGTAAAATGAGTAAAAGCTTTTATGTTAAGATTTACAAAATGTAGCCAAACCTCTAGATTCTACTTTATTTGTACAAACTCGCCATTTGCATTTTTTACGTCAATACCTTGGACGATCACATAATCCGTTCCACTTCAGTTTACAATTGTAACCCTCAGTTTTAATTAAGCAAGTGGAACGAAAAAACAGTGGTCGTGAAGGTGATTGTCTTGAGTTCTTAGTGGAACGCACCCTAAATAAACTACAAAAATGTGTGTAAAAAAGTGAATGGTAAGAACTGGAACGACGATGACTTGATAACTGTACCGAAAGTGAGTCTAAGAAATTATTAAGTATGTCAAAAATAATGTTGCAGACTTTTATGCTTAGAAATCTTTATTTTGAGTAATAATTAGTAGCAAATTTGAATAGCAGATCATGTTGATGGTTGGCGTTTATATGTGGGACATAGAGCTTCATCGTTAAATATGTCAAAAGAATGGTTTTTATAAAATTTGTTACTCAGTTTTTTGACACACATATAATACATATAATAAGATTTTGATCAAGAAACATCTAAGACATAAAAGTGGCAATTTGGTTAACATGAGATATAATTGAACAAGAAATTAAACATAAAATATGAGTGAATTCAGTTAACTAATAAGAAAAGTTGGAAAATATCATATGTGGTATGAGTTATGACTGAATTTGATCGGAAATTTTTATTCAAATCAAAAATACTACGACAGCTTTTTTCCCACGTATGATTGAAATGTTTCATTATATTTCGATACTCATATAAACGCACCAATTTAGTACAGAATTTTAAGGTATGGAAATTTTTGGTATGGCGAATTTGATCGGAAATTTTTTTTTATTATACTTATCTGAAAACGCCTTGTTTTCATCTGTTTTTACAAAGACGTAGAGATGGCATTTTCAGAACAGCGCACGGAAAATTTTTCCCGATTTTTTTCCGTGTGCTAAATAAAAAAATACAATTGTTATTTATTTCTTTGAAAAAACAATTATTTATTTATAACACTTTTCTAAAAACAACAACAACATAATTAGGAATCGTTGGTATTAATAGTAACATTTATTAAGTACATTTTAAATTTAAGTACATTTTTTAAAACTAAAATGAATTAAACTGACAGAAAATAAAACAATGCCGATAATAAATATATCGTTGCTATGAAAATGTTAATCATGTTTGGTACTACTACGATGTGTTATGATTACTTTGAAAATAAAATGTTCTAAATTTACTTCTTATTCTTTTTTGCGTTGTTTTCAGATAAGTATAATAAAAAGTATCGCTCATCACACGTCTGGAAATGGATTTTTCCGTGCTTGCATGACTTCCCGTGTTCTGTTTCGCCTCACACGAGAATTTGTCACGCGCGCACGGAATATGCCATTTTAAATTTCCGAATAGTTTTATTATTTACAAGTCAAATTTTTATTCACTCATACCAACACAGGTTTTTGTAAACTAAATGTCGTATTTTTACGAAAGACGTGTTATTCAATTGATAAGAATCATTTACGCTAAAGAGAGATGTTTTCTGAAAAATTTTCTGCGTAGCTTCACTTCTAAATAATAGGAACAGTTGCAGAATGTTAAAATGTCAGTTTGCAGGTTAAATGTCGCAATTTGCAAAGTTGTAACTTTTGAACTGGAGAGATTTAATAACAAGTTTTTTGGACTAATTCACGTTCTAAAACATGTTATAAAATGTCAGGTCGTGTCAAATAAAATATCGTTTTTTCACAAAACTTAAAGTGTAATTAACACTGTTGAAACACTTGTGTGGGCACCTAGCCACACAGAAATACAAGGAAATGCTATCGCTGACACTTTAACAAAGCAAGGTGCCAATAAAAAGTTTGTTGGACCGGAACCAAGCTTCGGAATGGCCAACAGTTCGCTCAAAAGCACACTCCAAACATGGGAACAGGAACAAAATACTAAATTATGGAGAAGCAGAGAGGGACTAGTACACTCCAAGAAGTTTCTAGGTAACCTCCCTGTTTCACCCTTAAAAACCATCGACTTAAACAGAGAGTCTCTGAGAATTTTAACGTGGTGCGTTCTGGACATCGTCCTTTAAACCACCATCTTAACAAAATGGGCCTTGTTGTTTCCGACAGGTGTAGATTCTGCTCGGACGCGGAAACGATGGAACACATCATCTGCAGCTGTCCTGAACTCTCTTGGCACAGATACAACCAACTAGGTCATAGAAGACTAACACTTCCATTACCACAAAACGTCACTCCAATTGAGCAAATTAATTTTATTAAAAGTCTCAACTTGCATGACAGAACACAACCAGTAACGGCACAGACGACGACTGGCTAATAACACCTTCAGGGTAAGCACAATAGACCTTCAGGTCGCAGTGCTACTTGAACTGTAAGTCTCAAGGCCCTCCAATACAAAAAAAACATTGTTGTTTACGTTGTTGACACTTGCCGCTTTATGACTTTACGGAAATAACTTATTTAAAATTCACTAGCTGTATTATTGGCAACCACATTTTAGTTTGGTTTCTGCAAATTTTTAAAACAGTTTTGCTCATTGTTACGTTATTTAATGAAGAAGTTTTTGGAAAAGTTTTCTGGACTAATAGAAACAGTAGGGTTTGAAAATATCAGGTAGTGTCAGATTAAAAGTTGTTTTTTTTACAAAATTATCGAAAATTACTCGCATACAGGATTCAGTTTTTTATATGTAACTTTAGTTTATTATTGTTAGTTTACGGTTAACCTATATACAGTCAACGATAGGAAATTCAATCTTAATCTACCAGATTCCCTTACACGAATTTATGAGCACACTCTTGGCGAAATTAAAATTCTAGATGATATAGATGTACAACTACTGCATATGTGAACTTGGGTGATAATGCTTTTAATGACGATGACTATTTGACCTTAATTACTTGTTTGTAGTTATGAGTTTTTGGATGTTTTTTATTTTGGTGTCCGGTTTAAATATTTAAACATGTGTTAGTTTTTTAAAATGGTGTGAGTTAGACAGACTAATTCCTTAAGTTTCTGTTAATCTCTTTTCATCGCTTTGTTTGGGATTTTAAATGGCTCTCTAACCATTAACAATATTGTGTTTTAATTTAATTTCTAATAACAGTCCCCCTATATTGAAGGGAAAACGAGGAAAACCATAACCCAGGCCAAGAGCTTAAATCCAGATCCATCACTTACTGTGAGATCCACACCCCGCTACCTCACAATTGTCCTTCGTGAAAATTCGAAATTGGGGATCTCTGGAGAGTTAACAAATAAGTTAATTTCCCAGGCAAATTAAATCCTATGTTGCTCAGTGTGACATCTTTAAGACTGTCAAAGCACCTAACACTGTACTACGTGCTCTCATAATTGCTTTCCTAAAATCGGAGAGACTCGGTATTAAACCACCTCACTAAGTTTCCGTATCTTTTTCCTTTACGGAAACTTGCCGCCGAGCCCATCTGTAAACTGGTAGGAGCCAATGTTTTTGGTTGTCCCGAATGAAATGTCCTGTCTCAGACAATGGGTCGCAAGTTAGACCTTGATTCGTTTGAAACCTTCTTTTCAAGGTATAGGGCTCGCCATACCTTTACAGCTTTGGACTCCCCACAAACTAACGCGTCCGAGCAAGACGTGTAATCGATGGACTACGTGCGTATCTGGCCGAAGACCATACTCTATGGAACGTGAATCTTAGTGATATTGGTTGTGCTCTTCGATGTTCTGTGCATCAAACTTTAGGATGTTCTCTCTATTATAATTTTTTTGGGATACCCAGCATCATTCATGGTACGTGAGAGTGGTGAGTGGTGAAACCCTTGATCGTCCAGATCCAAGATTCGCTCCCGAATTAAAGAGCTGACCGCTTAAGCATTTGTGCAAAATGCAGCTCGTTACAATTTGCGTGCCCGAAAACGTGCTTTTGTCCCCGATGGCATCGTCTTCCGTCGAAACTTCGTTTTAAGTGACGCCACCAAGTAGCTAAGTTCTAAATTAGCTCACAAATTCGTAAAAACTAAAGTTATCAGGTTATTTAGTTACGCGTCCAAGGAACTGGAGGACCTTATTCCGACGACGCGAATTATACCATTATATAGACGTGCTTCAGTATATTATGCTTCCCGGAGGATTCTCTTTTCCTATTTTCCGAAAAGTCTCCTTCCACCATTTTTTGGTATATTGAATCTCACACCTTTAATCCATTTCATTTTTATAGGATTTTCAGGAATGTAGACAGCCAGACTTCCCCCTTTTGTCTTGTCCTGTAATGGGCAAGATATTCCATGTCAATTGTGCTTCCATATTATAGTTTATATACTATAGAGATCTTCGAACTCAATAAAGTTTTCAACCCACTTATGCATAAGAAGATATTTATTTAAAATATTTCTTAAATATGACACTGTAGGAAACTTTAGCCAAGTTTTTTTTTTGATGAAATTAGTGAGTAGGGATTTAGATATTGGTTTGGCTGGTTGGTTGGTAAGAGTGGAAGCGGGTTTCGGAATAGGACCAAACTAAAAAATTAAAAGTATTTTGGTATCTAGTCTTAGTTTAGTTAATTTTATAAGTTGAATCCCGCAATCATCAGAAAAACAACCAACAAGGACAGGAATAGATAGGACTATACAGGTAAAACTCCTTGGCTATTTAAATTTCGGTTATCGTGTTTTTATATTCGTTTATGTAACTCAAAGCACAAAATGAAGTGCTAATTTAAATATAATTAGAAGAGGGTTGTGACAGGGTAAATCTGCCTTCTGGAGATTTTGGGTGGTAACACTTGCACGCCCCAGATTGTATAAATTTTTTTTTAATTTTCTTGTCAAGAGCTTGGTTGCAGAATTCACACCCAAATCAGCTAGCGACGGGTGAAGAAAGTGAAGCATTTACCACCAACTAATTGACCTTCACGGATCACCAGAAAGACCTCATACTCCACCATTTAATTATATTCAACAAAACATTCAAGATGGACCGGTTTTCTTTTTATTTTTTAGCTACGTGTGTGACAACCTCGTGTACTCCAATCCATACTATTGACATATTAGTTAACGACAGAAAAATTATACCACAGGCAATAGCAAGGAGATATCACTAGTAAATGTGATATCTTGAAAGAGTACTAATAGATTATTATATTCAGTATTCTTTTATTTTATTTTAACACGAATTAGATCTTTATTTATTTATGCATCTCATCTACATGTGCATCTCATGATCGACTCTGATCTATATTAAATTATTATAATTTTATATACCTTCCAAATTATCTGGTTTTCTTATGCATACCACATTTACAAAATAAACAAGAACGTAAAACTTTACGGAAACATTAATTAAATATAGTGAAACCTTACAAATCTATATCTTACATAGATGAACTCTATTCAGTCAGCGGTAGCAGCCTCAATCTTATTGCCAGCTCACGTTATTTCCTGCTTAAAGATATGAAACTACCGGTCTAATGCATTGTAAACAAGTGCAAGATATATTATGTTAATCTTTATTTTAATATATGTTACTCTTTCTTTCCACAACCTCTTTCCACACACTTAAGAGAGGTCTGGGGAAAAAATTGGTTTGGTAGACCTGGCCCAAGACTTATTTGCTCGACCCAAGCCTGGTTTGCTATAGAATTTTCTTTTGGTTTTATTATAAAGGTTGTCTCAAAATAATAGAAAATTTGAATTTGTTGCTATTTGTGCAGTAAATTGCTGCCAACGCTGAAAAATACATATTACAGATGGGAGTTTAAGGTTAGTAAAAATGGAGCGTTACACGATACAACAACGTGTTTTCATTATTGAACAATATTTCAAAAATAATGAAAGTTTGGCAGTCACAGTTTGAAAATTTCATACAAAATATAGTCTGACTGAATAGTGTTTAACTTCGTCAACTGTGAATGATTAATTGAAAAATTCAGGAAAACTGCATCAGTAGAAGACGGTAAACACACTAGTTATCCAAAAACGTCAATATCGAAGCAGTTTGTGAGAGCGTTGTTGAAAATCCAGAGCATCAATTCGTGTCGTGGACAAGACTTGCAAATTTCAAGAAGCTCTCTACAGCGTATACTTACAAAAGATCTATGTCTCCATGCTTACAAAATTCAATTAACACAACAACTGAAGCCTAATGACCATGCACAGAATTCGTTGAGATGAGAATTCTTTGAAAGGATTATTGAACATCAACAAGTTAATGCTTCTCGTGTAGGCTATTTGTCTAATGTGTCAGACCGTGGAGGCTATTTGTCTAATGTGAATTATTCCATAAATAACCCTATCCTATATGTACTTTATGATTCAATACTAATTCTTGCGTTAATTTTGGGACACTTTAAAAATATTTCCGGTGGAATACCGATGTAATACCGATTTAATTGACAAAAACGATTAAAGCAATACCGATATTGTCGAATGCTGAATAATCTGCATCAAATTGAATTATATTAGACAAATTTCTCAAAACAAGTTTTTGCATTGGAACAGCTGCAATTTATTGAAAGACAATTCGAAAGCATTCACTAAGAAAACAGTCACTGTGCAAATTGAGTATATTAAATCTCAACCTTGAGTGTAGCATTTCTGAATAGCTTCACCACATTTATCCTTCTTCACAAACTAATGTTAAATACGTGACTATCCGGATACATACTTGCAAAGTCGGGTAATTTAAGTAGATAAACTATTGGCTAAGCTAGAGGAAATTACGATTTATTTTATTCACAAGCTGTTGATTTTAAAAGAAAAAAATAATGATGTCTAAGGTTACTGTAATAATCACAATGAATTTCAATCCATAACGAAATCTCCAGTAAACTCATGTGTAATTAGCAGGGATTGGAGTACGTGGGGTTGTCATACCCGTAGATCAAAAATAAAAAAATTTAAAAATATAAAAAACCGATCAGCTTAAATCATATTGGAATATGGGTTTTGACCAACTTAAAAGTAACTTTCAAAACCAATTCTTATTTAACGTTCTGGAATGTCGAAGAAAACCAATTGTTGTGTTTGTCAAACAAATATATTTTAGATTCTTATCAATAATAAATCGACATAAATGTATATTAATTTGAAATCTTCCAATTTTGATACATAAATATTAATATTTTATTTATTATCTTAAACTAATAATCAAAAACCAAATATTCTTATTATGTATATCCATATAAGTGTTTTGGTACGAGTAGTACTCTAAACTTTTTAAATTAAATTTAAACAAAATAAACTAATCGAAGAAACAAACAAAAAAAAATGGAAGTTTCACGATTCTTTAATTAAATTTTTGTTTTGTCGAAATCTCGAATTGAATCAATAATAAATAATACATGGACACGTGTTATAATAATTTAGATTTTTTCATTAATCATAAAACTGTGATTATTATCGGAAATAAAATAGAATTTTGATTAAGTTTTTTATTAAATATTTTAAAAACTTCTTCTAAGTTAGTTGAGATCATAACTAACGGATATCCAAAAGTATTTTTATGTTTAATAGTTTTGCAGGTATAACCACATTTCTCTTTTGACCTGTATAAATTAAAATAACTATATTTTTTACAATTTTAGTATTAATTTGACATTTGACTCTTCTAATACAGTTTATTGACGAGCTTTATTTTATTACTTTTGTACGTTCGAATATCAAAATAGTTAAAAAATAATAGAAACAAAAATATTACAAAATGTCTTTAATGTTAATTTTTTGCGCCATTAATATAACTTTGTTTTTGTTTTTACACTTGAGTTTTTATTACTGCCTAGAAAAAAGTGTGACTAAATTTCATTTTTATTGAGCAGTTAAGTTTTCATAAAATGGCGCCGAAACAGGGACCGGATGTTCTTTCGACTGATTGATGTGATCTACAATTAATTGAGTTAATTTAGTGATAAAAATATCAATAATTTGATGGTTACAATCCAAATATTTTGAAACATGCATTCATCGTACTATTGCCATAAATAATAAAATGGAACTTTATGAGGCGGCAAACGTGTAGGACTCCTAATACTAAAATTTTCCCTTACTGTAATGAAAATTAGTATATGGTCAACCAGGAACGCCAACAGCTTTAATCCAACAGGGAGAAAGGATTAAAATAGAATAAATTAATCAAATGGGAATTAATTAGGAAAACAAACAAATCAGGATCCCCAAAAAAACAAACATCCAACTGGAGGCAGAAGGAACATCGAAATATCATTGTTGTACGGAATTTTTTCGTCAAGTTAGAATGCATTACAGTAAATAAGAAATTTCAAAACCGGTTTCGTGAAGTAGACAATTATTTTGGAGAAGGAAATATGATGAGCGAACCCACGAGAAAGTTAAACGGCAAATAAATCACTATGTCATAATTCCGAAATATGCTTCACTCGTATTTGCAAATTCGCTCTAACATCCTTTATAATCCCTTTCATTATTTGCAACACAAAACAAAACAAAATTATTTTAGAACTGTAAATTTATGTTTCTTAATATAAGTAATAAGTAATAACTGCAAATTCGCAGAACGTATAATTTTATCTCTTACCACTTAATCCAAAGAAATTTAGTTTCACATAATATTCATACCTTTTTCAAACAGCTAAGACAATCAAATTCCAATCCAAGTTGTTAAACACAAACAATTATTCTTTTGCAACAATATCTAAGCAGTAAACAAACAAATCGTGTTGTCTTATATACTACTTCTGTTTTACTTATATGTTTTCCAAAACAAAAAAACAACCGAAAACAAAACAATAATCTAAGTATATAAATCGACACACAATAAATAAATAAAATTAATTTTTTTTTCAATTTTAATTAAAATTTTCACAGAAAACCAATTATTTCACCAGAAAACAAAATATAACACATAACAATTATTTTTTTTTTTTTGATAATTTAATTTAATCACTTTGGAACTAATATAAGAAAATTTTCTTAAATTAAATTTAACTTAAAACTTTCACTAAAATAGAAATAATTATATTTAACTACACTATTGTTGACACCTAGGTGATATTAATTTATAAAAATTAAAATCAAAAATTTAATAAATTTTATTCAAATTTAATTTTTTTTATTACAAGAATATTTCAAATTATTTAGATATAATCCTCACACGTGAACAATTAAAACCGAACTGATGAGAAATTCCTCATTGTGAATGAATATTTTTTGTTAGATTTTTGTGTACACAAAAAAAAATAAAACCAAAGAAAGAAATTCCATCCAAAAAGGAAAAGAATTAAGAGCAGGAGAATTTTATGTTGTCCAATTATTCTTCAAAGAGAGAATAGTAATTTCAAGCCAAAGTGATGACTATATATTTGTTTTGGTAGATCTGTTTCGTTTTTTTTTCTCTCAGAAAATTCTCATTTCAGGGGTAATAAGCAAGTTGTTATACAATATGACTATCTCTTTCAAACATTCACCATAAGCGTTCAACAGTAAAAAGACGAGAACATATGTATTCTTAAAACAGTAGATAAATAAATATATGGAGATAGATATTTCTTTTTCTCAATATATATGGTGTGTTTCTTTTGTCTGCTTCATAGTAGGAGAAAGTGCATCTAGCAAAATAGCGCATGTTATCAAATTATAGATCTACAGATGTGGTTAAGGTAATTTATACTAAATTACTTTTTATATGAAAAGTTTTGTTTTGTATTTATTTTAGATGGAAGGTTAAACATAAGAAGAATAAATTAATTGCTTTAAGCTACGATCAGAGGTGGAATGAATTGTTTGCAATTTATTTCAACATCGACTGTAAAGCCGCAATTAGACTATTGCAGAACTCTGCAATATTTCTGCAATGGTAGTGTGTAAAATATTCATTGCAGAAAAATTTGGCAATGAATTCATTGCAAAACATTGCAATGTTTTGCAATGAGTTCATTGCCAAACTTTTCTGCAATGAATATTTTACACACTACCATTGCAGAAATATTGCAGAGTTCTGCAATAGTCTAATTGCAGCTTTACGCGAATTGTTTGCGCAGTATTCAAATTACATTACAAAATTTCCATACAATTTAAATTGTACAACACATTAAAAATTTTACAAAATTTTTATATTACTAAGTTTACTATTTGAATATTATAATTATTGAAAAAAAAAAATAATTTTTAATGATATTCTTCTTTGCAACTGACTTCAGAGACGAAATACTAGAAAATATTTTAAATCTCTAGTTTATATTTTATAATGAACATCGATTTGAATGGTTTTTCATATTTTGAATGCTTATTAATGAAACTAGAAGCATTCAGCATTAAAACACAGCTTCTTGGCTATGCATTCCAGCAAAAACCAGGTAAGAATAAATATATTTTCTAGATGCCCTTAAAAATTGATCTCGTTCTTCTAGGTTGTTCATCGAATATGCTGACTTATTTTGCCTAATTTTAAGCTCGACAACCCTAAACTGTGTAGTTATGACTTGCTGACGGTATTTGTAAGCAGTACATCTATCAAAACATATAGGTGCTTCCGATGGTAGCGTATTATTTTTATAACATCAACAGTAAAGTAGATTTTCCATGTAACTGAAAACAATCCAACAGCAAAATATTTGGCTGTAGCAGATATAAAAATTATAAGCCTATTTATGTTGAGGTAAGACCCTTCTAGAAAACATCAGGAGCTGTAGCGTGTCTACGGAAATATTATGAGCAATCATATGTAATAAAATAAATAAAATGTAAAGATTAAAAAAAATCCGTTTATTTGAAATTATAATCAGTGACATCTAGTTTAGATATTTGGTTTATATAATTGTCGTTCTTGTCACTAGTTTTGATTTTGCAGTAGAAACACAGAACTAACTTCACTCAAGTTCAATTCTACTACTATGTTTTTTTGACATATAAAAATAAACTTCCGTTTTTCTTAAGTAATAAAAGAGATGTAAAGTTTTGGTAAAAGTCGAAATAAAAGAAATACAACATCATCGTGGTTTTATTTATTAAAAACTTCGAATATTACATTTCAGAAGTGGGATTGTAAAATCCATACCGCCGTTTTATATCAAATTTTGTTGAAAAATCACCGAAAAAGAAGAAATGACGGAATCAGGAGCAAGTTGCTCGAGCAATAGTTTTTCGTCGTCAAGAATGCGGTTACCAATTCCGCAATCCACCGAAAGAAGTAGAGCAAACTTAAAAGAAAATTATCGCCGTCACAAGCCGAAAAGCAATTCAGCGTACGAACAACAAAATGTTCATCAACGGAATCAACCATCGCCTCCATCGGCACCGCTTAATAGTAAGGATACAATAATATCAGCGAGACATTATCAACCATCACAAAATGTTTATCAACCATCACACAATGTTTAACAACCACCACAAAGTGTTTATCAACCACCACAAAATGTTTATCAACTACAACATGATTATTCGCTACTACAACAACGTCAAGTTCAATTTCAAGTACCAAGGAATGATTATAGTTTCCCTCACATTGGAACATCGCCCGGATTGCAAAATGCTCAGGTTCCTGGTGTGAGCCTTGATTCAGGTAAGGTAAATAATTGTACTTTCTGTCCTCGTGATGTAGTAGACATGTTGTCTGATTTCGATCCAACAAATAGTGAATGTGTATCTATAAGACATTGGATAAATGCGGTACAGCAGCTAAAACATGTGTACAATATAAATGATACAGTGATTTTATACGCCGCTGTACGTAAGTTACAGGGAATCGCGAGTTTATGGTATCAGTCAGTGTCAGGTGTGATTCGTAACTGGGAAGATTTTCGGTTTAGTATTATGCGAGAATTTGATCAGCAACGAGATATTGCTGACGTACACTTTACTTTAGCAAACAGAAAGAAAAAACCTAACGAAACTTTCACCGAATATGCATACTATGTTAGGAAAATAGCAAGTGAAATTGATCTCGAGGATCAAACGATTATTAAATATATTATATCAGGCTTAAGCGATAGTGATGATCGTATAAAGAGTTCTCTGGCAATTCAATATTTCAATACGGTTAACGAATTAATCGATAGAATGAGAAAGTATGAGAATATTTTATATGTGAATAGTAAGTCTTATAATAATAATAATACACGGGATAAACAACCATATAGAGACTTCAAGACTTCAAGTAAAATTAATAATAGCCACGAAAATCAAAGAAATTGCTATCGTTGTGGTTTAAACAACCATATTGCCCGTCATTGTCGTAGTAGTAGGTTGATTTGTGCGTTCTGTAAAGGTGAAGGTCATTACGAAATTGCATGTCCTTCCAAAAAATCTAAAACTGTCAGTCGTGTTGAAGTTTCGAACAATGTATATAGAAAGTTAGTTAAAGTTAATGGAGTAGAGGTACGAGCATTTATTGATATGGGTTCCGATGCTGTAACAATGACAGAATTTTTAGCTAGTAAATTAAATTTGAAATGGCAGCATCATTGCGAACTTTTAAAAGGATTTGGTCAGGGTGTTTCAGTAACGTTAGGAAAAGTTGACATCGAAATAGAGATAGATGAAATTAGAGTTGCTGTTGCTGCTCTTTAATGATTGGAGAAACTGCTCTTGGACAACGAGGTCTTATCGTGGTACGAGCGTTTGACGTATTGAAAATTTTTAAAGTAGATAATAGTAATTCTAAATATAACTGGAAATTTAATAATGCTGATGGCCAATTTAGCATTGTTATTCGTGTGAATAATTATGATTATTCTACAAATGATACGGCGGATATTTGTCTTGATGAGCCCGTCGTTAATAACATAACGGAGAATTTGAACTCTAATGATTTAAATTTTTACTGCGAGAGAAATAATTCTAAATTAATTGATAAAAATAAAGATTTAGATTTCACTAGTAGTTCAATACATATTGGTAGTGTAGTTTCAAGCACCAAAAATATTTTAAGTAATTTAACCAATGTCAACGTTCCAACAGTTCAAAGCGTTGATCAATTACAATTTGACATTTCTGAAAATTGCCCAATAGACAATAAGTTAATGGACGACGATGAAAATTGCCCAATAGACAATAAGTTAATGAACGACGATGAAAAGAAACCAATAGACAATTATGTCGAGAATCCTTTCAATTTCTCAGACGAAGTATTTGAAAATGATGATATGTTGATTGTTAGTGAATTTAAAACTTCAAGTTGTGTAGTAAATAATACAAATTTAAATAATATGAATGAAAAACAAATTTTATCAGTCAGTGCGGACGAAAAGACATATAGCATAATAGACGATAGTATTTTTGATAAATGTATATGTTCAACCGTTGATGCGAAAACTAAAAATGATATTAAGAATTTAATTTTAGGTTACCGCTTTGACAATGAGTGAAATTGGAAAAACAGACAAAATCAATATTAAAATAAATTTAATGGACAACGAACCCGTATGTTATCATCCTTATAGAATATCTCACAGCCAACGCGAGAATGTAGATTATTGAATTAAACATTCAAATTCCGAGTACTCATCCCCGATAGTAATTGTGAAAAAGAAAAATGGAGACGAACGGATTTGTATAGATTTTCGACGTTTAAATAAAAAAACAATTAAGGATAGGTTTCCTATTCCAAATGTCGAGGATTGCTTACAATGATTAGCTAATAAGAGATATTTTACGGTTCTGGATCTGGCATCGGGATACTACCAGGTCCCAGTTGATCCCAATTGTATAAAATTAACTTCGTTTGTCACACCAGATGGGCAGTACGAGTTTCAACGTATGCCTTTTGGCTTAGCCAATGCGCCAGCCGTATTCCAACGCCTAATGAATCGTATAGCTTCCGAACTTGAGTTTGATATGATTGTGTATCTTGATGATATGATATTAGCAAGTGAAACAATGGAACAAGGTATTGTTGTTGGTACAGTTGTTAGAAAAATGTAAAGAATATGGATTAACGTTAAAATTGGTTAAATGCAAATTCATGGTATTGAAATTAGAATTTTTAGGACACGAAATTGACTCCGAAGGAATTAGACCCGGTAAAGGAAAAATCGTTTGCGTAGAAAATTTTCCGAGGCCTACAAATGTCCACCAAATACGTCAATTTATAGGTCTCGCCTCGTATTTTCGAAAGTTTGTACCTCGGTTCTCGTTTTTAGCCGAGCCTTTAACAAGACTAACAAGAAAAAATATAACTTTTAATTGGTCTGATGAACAAACCAACGCGTTCAAAGAAATTAAAGATAGGTTGTGCAGGCGCGATGTTTTAGTATTATTTGATTACAATAAATCACACGAAATTCATACTGATGCTAGTGCAGTCGGTATCGCAGGAGTATTGCTACAACGACAAGATGACGAACAGTTGCATCCAGTATCTTACTTTAGTCGGCAGACCTCGGATCTAGAAAAAAAGTTTCATAGCTTCGAACTAGAAGCTTTAGCCGTAGTGGAGTCTATTGACCGTTTTAGAAGTTTTGTGCTAGGTAAACATTTCGTAGTAGTCACCGACTGTGGGTCATTAGTAACCTCTTCGACAAAACGAGATATTGTGCCACGTATTGGGAGATGGTGGCTAAGACTCCAGGAGTACACTTTTGATATTAAGCACCGTACGGGTAAACAAATGTTGCATGCAGATGCACTAAAAATCGAAATCCTGTTGAACCTCCGTTAGAACTCGAACCAGTTACTTTAGACATACTTCGCATCGAGAATATTGATCAAGATTGGATTCAAATGCTGCAAGATAATGATGATGACGTTCGAAATATAAAAGAAAATATTAAAGATTTCAGGAATAAGGACTTTGTCATACAAAACGATCGTTTATATCGAAAAGTCGACGATAAATTGTTGTTTTACGTTCCAAAGGGAATAAGAGGGCGAGTAGTGACTACGTGCCATGATGGCTTAGGTCATTTTAGTTTAGAAAAACCATTGTATGCGCTTCGTCAAATCTATTGGTGGCCTCGAATGCAGCAATTCGTTAAAAAGTATATTGACACCTGCTGTGAGTGTCTCTTTCATCGTGAGAACCGTGACGCAAATAAACTAACTTTGCATCCAATCGAAAAGGTACCTGTTCCGTGTCACACTTGGCACATTGACCATCTCGGTCCATTTATAAAAAGTAACAAAAATAATACGTATGTTTTGGCTGTTATCGACGCATTTACCAAATATGTTTACTTAAAGGCTGTTAAAGATACTTCTTTACGATTTGTTGTCAAGGCTCTGCACGAACATTCCAAAACATTTGGTATGCCTACGCGAATAGTAATAGATCGTGGCTCAGCGTTCACATCAGGTAATTTTGGGTCATTTTGCAAGAAACATAACATCTCACACGTCTTGAATGCAACCGCCACACCACGAGGAAATGGGCAAATGGAACGTTATAATAGGACAATTCTACATTCACTGAGAACTATGTCAGATGAAGAGCACGAAGGATGGGAAGGTAATTTAATCAAAATTCAGTGGGCTTTGAATAGTCTACCACATTCAGTCACAAAGGTCACACCTCAACAAATGCTTTTTGGATTTACACCAAAACCATTATTTAGGGATGCTCTTACTATAAAATTATTGGATCACCGCGCAGAAAATGAAGTTTTCGATACAAATGAGCGAGAAGAGTTACGAGAGAATGCATCGCAGAGAATAAAGTTAAATCAGCAAAAACAAAAAGCAAGGTTCGGTATAAATTTCAAGCCTCCGAAGCAGTATAATAAGGGAGATAAAGTGGTAATATTTCGAGAACCACCAGCTACATCAGAGAGCAGAAAGCTATTGCGTCGATATCGAGGGCCGTATACTGTTGTTGATGCAATGTTTGGAGACCGGTACAGAGTGGAAGATTTAAGCAACACTGATGGGAGACGGAGATATAAAGGGGTAGTACCAGCAGATCACATGCGTCTGGTGGTCGCGCCTGAGGATGATTTAATTTGTTCAAGCTCAGAAGAAGAAGAGGATTGAGGACAACCCTCACGAGTCAGGAAGGACGAGTGTAATAAAATAAATAAAATGTAAAGATTAAAAAAAATCCGTTTATTTGAAATTATAATCAGTGACATCTAGTTTAGATATTTGGTTTATATAATTGTCGTTCTTGTCACTAGTTTTGATTTTGCAGTAGAAACACAGAACTAACTTCACTCAAGTTCAATTCTACTACTATGTTTTTTTGACATATAAAAATAAACTTCCGTTTTTCTTAAGTAATAAAAGAGATGTAAAGTTTTGGTAAAAGTCGAAATCAAAGAAATACAACATCATCGTGGTTTTATTTATTAAAAACTTCGAATATTACACATAGATATATTGATTTTCTAGTAATGATGATCCCAATCGAGGGTTGCGTCTGCCGGAATCAACAACAGATGGATTGGATGAGCTTTGTGGTAGAGGAACGGGCAAGTAGAAGCATTTCCAAGGTTCGGGCTATTGGTCAACCCATTGACCAACTCAACGATCTGTTAGTGTGGGCTTTTGAAAGTTTGTGCCCCGAAACGATGTAACATGGTACACACACGGCAGTCTGATGAAACAAAAACCTTGACAACCTAAGTTCAAAAAAATTCTGAAGAGAGCTTTGTTGTTGTTGTTGTTGTTGTAGCGACGAGTTGTGGTGCTATTCTTCCGGCTCCAAGTACAGATTCGGGAACTCTGCTACTGCCCTTGGGCGGTACCACAGATCTTCCTTCGTCAGGTCGGTTGGTTTCTCTGGACAATTGAAAAGGTGGCTAGCATCATGTGGCGTGCCCTCACATATGGGACACTTGTCAACAATTTCATGGTCAATTCTACTCATGTAGTTATTTAAGATGCGTGACTAACCGGATCTTAACTGCGCTAGGATGGTTCTGGTGCTGCGTGGCAGTTTTACCTCTTCAGCAGCGACTTGTGGTTTGCTATTGAGAACTCGATTCGGGGCGTAGTTCTTTATTGTGTCTTCAACGGTTTTGGTATGTAGATTTTTCAACCCCCCTCTTATACGTAGGCTCGTCGATGTTATTTATGTCTTCATTGCTTCTAACATCTTGTAGGAAGCATTTCGCAGTTCTTATATCTCTAGGTGGTGTTGTCATGGATAAGGTGTCATTGCAGGGATGCTGCTCTCTATGACAGGACCAAAGATATTGTTTGGTAAGCATTTCGTTGTGTTCACGGACCGGCAATATGTTACATTCCTCGTGCAGGTGATCTCGATGGGCCATCAAGTGACATCCGATTGCTGTACGCAAGGCTATTCCAGTGGGTGTCAGCGACTTGGGGTGTCCATATGGGAGCAGCGTAATTTATGAAAGGCCTTGCTATTGCTTTGTTTGCCGTTATTATTGTGTTTTTATGCTTACCCCACGAACTGCCCGCTAGAGCTTTCAGTGCGTTGTTCCTGTTTTTAAGTTTTGTATTTATTTGTTGAGCATGAGCGTTGAATTTAAGTAATGGATCGAATGTTACCCCCAGCAGTTTTGGATTTTTGACAGTAGGAATTAGTATGTTGTCAATGCAGATTTTGAGTGTTGTATTTACCTCCTTCGTCCATGTGGGGAAAAGTGTAGAAGTTTACTTTTCAGTGGACAATTTCAAGTTTTTGGTTTTAAACCATTCATTCAAGGTGTTGAGGTAGGTGTTTAGGACATTGGTGAGTTGTTCCAGGTTGTTTCCTGTTGCAAGCACCGTGCAGTCATCTGCATATGACGTGATAGTTATTCCTTCCGGTGGTGCAGATAAACTACTTAAGTAGAGGTTGAATAATGAAGGCAAGAGAACTCCACCTTGTGGAACTCCTTGTCTGAGTACTCTCATCTTAGATCTAGAGTTACGGAACTCAACGTATGTTTGGCGGCCTTTGAGATAGTTGCACAGCCAGCGTTTTATTAGACCTGGCAGATTGGTGTTGAATATGTCGTTCAGTAGTGCAGCATGTCACACTGTGTCGAAAGCTTTTGACAGGTCAAGTGCAACTAAAATTGGTCTAGCACAGGGTTGTTTTTGGTTTAGACCATCGCTGATTTGGTTTTGGATTCTATGAAACGCGGTGGTTGTACTGTGAGCTTTCCTAAAGCCATGCTGATGTGACGCCAATTTGCAAGATTCTGTTAGCCGAGGTAGTAGTAGTGCTTCTATTAATTTTGCAACCGATGAGAGGATAGAGATCGGTCTATAGGATTCTCCTTTTTCTTCAGGCTTGCCAGGTTTCAAAATGGGACTTATTCTAGCCGTTTTCCAGATATTTGGTATCTGGAGCGTATTTAGAGATGTGTTGAGTATGGTAGTGAGAAAGTTCAAACCTCTGGGTCCAATTTGTTTTAGCATGATGGCTGAGATGCCATCTGGTCCAATAGCTTTAGATGTTTGGATTTCGTTATTGCCTTTTCAACATCTTCTTCGGTAAATATGATATCCTCGAAATTTTCAGTATTAAGTTTGCGCATATGTTTTAATACTGACCTGGTTTCTTTTTCATGTTTACTTTGCTTTTCTGTAAATTGCGTGTTGAATTTTGTTGTGCATTTTCTGTGGTTTGGGATATCATCGAAGGAGATCATGCAGTTGTTATGCGATGGACGCGGATGTGTTGAACCCACCTTCACCTTCCACAGACTTTTATTTGTGCCAAAGTTTGACCTACTCACTAAATTTTTCCATTTCTTGCGTTTGTGTTCCATTACTAGTTTATTTATCTGCTTGTTCAGGCCCGAAATTCTAGAATCAGTTGGATCTGCCTTACGGATGTCATCTCTTTGGGAGGAAAGTACACAGGCTTCTTGTGGGAAGTTTGGTTTAATATTTTGTATTCTGCCGGTTGGAATGAAGCGAGATCTAACTTTGTTACAAATTTCTCTGAATTTTCTTTCCCCAGAGAGGGCGTCAATTGGTAAAATTTGCTTACTGAATTCTTATTCAGTAAAATTGGTAAAATTATCCCAGTCTGCTTTGTTAAAATTAATGTAAGTCTTCTTTTCGGATTTCATTTCGTTTAAGGAACGGCTTAAGGTGATTATGATCGGCACATGGTCTGATCCCAATGCAATTTCAGTTCTCCATTCAGCGATTGGCATTAGTGACATGCTGGCAAGCGAAACATCTGGAGACGAGTATGAGTTGTTTGTTACTCTTGTTCAATATATTTCTCCAAGATATTCAATATATATCTCCAAGAATTAGACAGTCTTTGGTATAAAATAAATGTCCTATGGACGGTTCATAACCTATATCACAGCTGCTTACTGGTGGAATATAAATATTGACTAGATTTATCTCCGTATTTCCGGATTTTATTGTAATACCTAGTTGTTCTAGGTGTTTATCAGTTCCCGGTACTGCTGGTAGTGTGGTTGTACGGTAGATAATGGTTTTGTGTATGATAAAGGCAAGGCCACACCTTTGTCCTTCCCTCTATCCACTCTTATAATTCTATAATCACAGATACTATCACTTAGATCTAACATTTAATTTGGTTTCTTGCAAAACCGCGACTAGAATATTGTTTTTATACATAAAGTTGATGATATCATCGATTTTGTTTAAGAGACCGTTACAATTTAGCTGCATTATTTTCACATCACTTGGGGTTTCCGGATGTGTGCTCATTCGCATTGTGTTCTGTTGCGAGCTCGTATTTATATGTTGACTTCATGCATAACAACATGGCGCTATGTAGTTTTTGGTCCATTCCTTATGTGTTGCAAGGCCTGAGCAGTTCTTAAGATAACACCATTCTTTACATCTATTACACTGGACGGATGTAGTGTTTGCCCTTAAAATGTTGTTGCATATTGCACAATGCCATATTTTAGTTGGTTCAGGATTTCTTTCAATACCGGCCATGACGAGGAGGATCTGAAGCAGTGGGGCCAGTGACAACTGCTTCTTTATCCAAAAAATGGTGCGTCGGAGTAGCACCTTTCGTGGGTTCCGAGTACTGGGTTCCGAGTACTTCTGGGGCGTAGACCCGTCCATCTTGAGAAGCGAAGAGAGCTTTAAAAACCATTGATGAAGCTGATTGAGCTCCGTACTTTAAAACAAAGAAACTTTTCCAAAAACATATTCGTAAATAAAAAAAAGGCAATAAAGTATTCGTTAGCGAGACTGGATAATCTTACATTATCCAACGATACTCACACTTCTTCTAAGGAAGAAACACATACAGCACTACTTCAACACCATTATCTTATCTGTATATTTAGGGAAAGTCCTCAGGAGACAGTCGCGGAAAATGGTGAAAAATCTAACCGATTAGACTAGCAGAGAGTTGTCGCCCGAGGCTCTGTCTTGGACTATCAGTTTCGTTGAGGAATACAAAGCTCTCTGTCCTGACGGAATTTGGCCTATTATGATATAACATTTCGACATAATAGGAGAAAGGTTCTAAAGAATAGCTGCATAGCTCTGGTACATAGCCCACAGGCCTGGAGAAACGGAAGGGTCGCCTTAATCCCAAAATCAGTTAAAATAACTACTACGAGGCAAAAATCTTCAGACTGATCAGTCTTTCCTCATACTTTCTATAGTCTTTGGCGAGGTTAGATGACTGCTATATTAAAAATATTTGTCTAGAGAGAAACTCGCTAAGTAATTAGAAACATGTTTATGAAGTAGGCATATCTAAGGACACAAGAGATCTCTCCTTTAAGAGATTGTCTCTGATATTGAGGAGACTATCTCTAAAAAGGCTATGGAGCCTATGAACTCATGGAGCTTTTCTTAACATAGAAGGGGCTTTCGACAAAGCTGCTTTTAAGTAACCACTTATGGGAGCAGAAAGGTACAGTGTAAGTGGGAGAACACCACAATCCAGGTAGGTATGAAATGAGGATGTCCTCTAGAGGACGTTTTATCACCCCTGTTGTGAACCATGATGGTAGTCCAGTACCTAATTCCATTAAATGATAAAGGGCTAAACACATACGGCTATTCTGATTATGTTAGTTTTCTTTTGGAAGGAGATAATATAAGGGCATGTTTGCAAATACAGAAAACCTTGGACATTAAAGAGAAAACCAAATAGAAAACCTTGGAAAAATACAGAAAACCTTGGACATTACCAACAGATGGTATAGGAAGAATCGTCTCACAATCAATGCTTCTAAGACAAAGTTTGTTGTCTTTACATACAGAAGAAAATTAAACAACTGCTCTGCATTCAATCGGTATAATAACATATTAACACTCCAAAATAGTGTGAACTATTTTAGTGTTACTCTTGACAAGCGGCTCAACTAGGCTGCTTTTGTTGAACTTGAGTCCTGGGGCAGCTCAGAAAAGGTTTTTGGCCGCAAATTGTGGCTGACTACGAAAATAGTCTACTGGCTGTATAAAGTAGTTGTCAGACGTGAGCTATTGGTCCTTTGCATGACTCCCAAGAACTTTTGTTGGGGATGCGATAAAAACCGGCACAAAAGGCTAGTTTGCCTACAGCGAGCCTGCAGATTCTATTAGGATTTCCTCGTTTTCTTCTTAAGGTTTCTTTATATATAAGTAGGATTTAAGGCTACAAAAAGGCTCGTCCTCTGGGAACTACCAGGGGCAGTCATCAGAACAAGTCATAAAGCAATATGGATGAATGTGGCAGAACACTTGACAGATATTTCCATACCAATTGTTGACACGATGCCTCTTACTGATTTTCGATGCTTCTGACACGATGCCTCTAACTGACTTTCGAAGGCAGTATAGAGTTGTAATTCCAATGATAGAGGACCATTCTGTATGTGATTTGCTATTGGTCACTGCGACCTACTCGTTGGATCTTTACACAGTTGATTTACTCTACAAATTTACTCTATTTACGTGTCTATACGAAAGGTGATTTTTTACACGAATACACGGAATTCCCTCGACGAGCGAGTTATATTCGCATTCTCCCTACTTTTTTCTTAGCTCTATAATTATTGTTTTTTTTTTTAATTAACATCAGGTGTACGGAGAGAAATCTAGCTATCTTTGATGCTTAATATGGTATATTCCATTCTTAAACTACGTTAATTTTCAACCGTGAATAAGCCAGGCATATTATATACGTAAAAGGAATACTATTTCAAAAATTCCTTTGGAGATTATTATGAGTTTTATTCATAGAATTTTATGAATACCGGGTGCGTAGCATGACCAAACAGAATAAAAACTTTGTTGTAAAATTTTTGAATACTTGTTGAAGAATAAAATATAACTATTCTTCATAAACAAGATGCATCTAATTGCTAAATTTATGGCGCTTAGGAATAATAAATTATAGAACCAGTATCTCTATATTCCTATCATTTGATGAAGTTCTGGCACCGAACAATCCTAATGGTCATGATTTGTCATAATTTAAAATCATATACCAAATTTTATGTTCATATTTATCCTATTTTTCGAATGAAAAATACATATTTTGTATATATACAACTCACCTTCCACAAAAAGGTCTAGTGAATTATAAAAAATTTTCTTTTTGTCTATTATTTCTTAATTATTTTTATTGCGGAAAAAACCAACAGTGAAATTCCTTACCAATCATATAAAATAACTAGTAGACAAAAATTATAAGTTATTGATGATGTAGGAAATATTGTATACCTTACTTAACTATTCATAAAATTTTATGCTTTCTACACCTTTTCCAATTGTAATTCAGAAAGTATCAATAATTCAGATTAGTCATTTGCAATTCAGAAAGTATCAATTGTAATTCAGATTAGTCAATTGCAATTCAGAAAACAACAATTGTAATTCAGTAAGCGGCAATTGTTATTCAAAAGGTATCAATTGTAATTAAGAAATTATTAAATGTAATTCAGAAAGCATTACATAGTTGTAGTATAGAAAATTCGATAATTTTTTACTATTTTTTTTACTATACTTTGACAAAAACGCGAGTGAATGAGAACTTTATGAAACTTTGGTATATTATCCGGGCTAACTTGGAAATAGAAGATGTGGATTCATTTTAAAATTGAACAAGATCGCAGGGTTTTCCAAACATCTGTTTATTTGAATCTTGAATTATTTTTTAATCTTGTTTTTTAATCTACTTGAGATTTAGTATATAAGATTTTAGTACAATTTTCAATATTTCTATTTTCCGTTCCAACTTCCGGTTAAAAAGTTTTTTTTGAATTTTTAGGACTTAAAAACTTGAGAAATGCCAAAAAAATATGGGGGTAACATTTTGACATTTGACTCGCGATTGTAATACGTAGGTTTTTCACACCGTAGTAATAATTGCAGTTTATTCCGCAAACACCATATTTGTTTACACCACATAGGTTATAGGATACTTCATGGGGCCGTGACTCTATAACATCTTTTTTTAAATTTATCTTTTCTTAATTTGATAACATTCGACTAGTTGATGTCGCAAACTGTCTTCGTAAAATTTGCTTCGTAAAATTATAGTAATTGCATAACTGCCATTTTATTCCACAGTAATTATTTATGTGTCCATTGAAAAACGATATATTCCAATTTACGAGTGTCAAGATGGAGGAAAAAAAATTATTTTGAGATTATTTACAAACACGGTGATTTGATTGTTTATGGTTTCCATAGGTGTTAGCAATTAATTTGTTTGAAATGTAAAACATATTAGGTAGCAAAGTTAGCTGATATTTTAGAAATAATTTTGGAATAGAGACATTGTAACTAAAGGGTACTACCCTATCGACACAGGGTGCCATATAATCGACGAAGACCATTTTTCTATACATTATTCAGCATATGGGCTATTATTTTGAAAACGTACATTTTTTGTTGATTTTTAAATTTTTGAATTTTAAAAAATCTGAAATTTTGATATATTGTTGGCATTGACGAAAGGAAAAAAGTTATTTCTGTTTTTATTTTTTGTGTACTCTGAATCGGAGTTATGCGCGGTTGAATTTTGAGGCTTTTTCACGTAGTTTTGGTAATGGTGGCAATGTTTTGTGAATAGGTGCCACAAATTTCATCCGACCTACGTATATTTTTGCAAGAAAAAAGGAAAATAATTGAATAATTGAAATAAGTAAGTTTAAAATTAATAACTTTTCTCTTTTCCGCTAGGCGGCGCGTAAAACCTTGGTTTACTTCAAAGCTCATATCTCAAAAAGTATCTTTTTTTTTTGTTTTTCACAAATTTTAAAGTAAACATATGCAGCTATGAAATTGAGAAATAAAAAGTCAGCAATTCAATATGGATTTTTTCTTACGATTTTTTAAAGTTTGGTATATGAAAAAGTCACATGTGTTTTTTTATTAAGTTAATAATCCTGTACTAAATGTGGATCTAATAAATTAAACATTTCATATTTTAACACCTACAATAAATTTGAACCATTTTCTGTGCGGTTAAATGGTTAAAAACTTATTAAAAATTAATTTAAGTTAAGTGGTAAAATAAAGGAATTTAAATTACTAAAAGGGTCTGTAAAATGTTTATTCATTTTAAAAAATGTCTATTCAGCCCCTTTTTACTAATTAAAATCTCATTAGAGACTCATAATTTTAACATTTAAAATTTCTAATGACGCCCACAAACGGTTTTTGACTAAATTATACTTGCATCCAATCAAAATATATTAAATTGTACCTACCTAATTTTACCTGATTCTACCTATGTCAAAACTATTTCAAGGGTATATATATATATATATATATATATATATATATATATATATATATATATATATATATATATATATAAATAAATATATATATATATATATATATATATATATATATATATATATATATATATATATATATATATATATATATATATATATATATATATATATATATATATATATATATATATATAAATATATATATATATATATATATATATATATATATATATATATATATATATATATATTTAATATATATATATATATATATATATATATATATATATATATATATATATATATATATATATATATATAAATATATATATATATATATATATATATATATATATATATATATATATATATATATATATATATATATATATATATATATATATATATATATATATATATATATATATATATATATATATATATATATATATATATATATATATATATATATATATATATATATATATATATATATATATATATATATATATATATATGTATATATATATATATATATATATATATATATATATATATATATATATATATATATATATATATATATATATATATATATATATATATTGATTGGATTGCCTTATAATCAATTATATTCCAAAATATTTAGAAGCCATAACGTTTAGAAAAGATAATAATAGAAATGCCTTTCAAATTGTGCTGTAACTTGTACGGTCTCAAAAATCATCAGCGGACATCAAACGAATTGGCATACGGTCTGCAAGGTGCACATTTTTGGTAATAACTCAAAAACTGCACCGCAAAATTCTAAAAAAAATGGAATGTTTCTTAAATTATTTTTTCTTTCAAATGACACTCCACTTGACCAGGTTTTAAATGGTGCTTTTTTGTTTAGAAATAGAGAAATGAAGTACAAAAAACTGTACTGGATTTCCAAATGAAATTCTGTACTTAATTTCCAAACCAAAAGCGAAAATAAATACATACAAAAATTTTGTACTGAATTTCTCATTTTTTCTGTATTAGATTTCGTTTTTGATTTGTACGTCATTTCCTTGTATTGAATTTTTCAGTGCCTATTACTCATCTGTACGAATTTCATCTGGCATCAAATGATTTGATTATGTTGCATTTTGATACAGATATATACGAGTAGCTGACCTATAATCCCCCATCCGCTAATCAGCTAATGACTTTTTTTCATATTTCATGGTATGTGAACACCATGAAATATAAAAAAAAGTCATTAGTTCACATGCATCATATACATTTTAAAACGGAATCAAATGAATTTTGGAATTCGTTTTTTACTAGTTTAAAACTCCTCCACAGCCACACCGTACAATCCTAAGTCACTTCTGTAGTTATTATTGACTGTTTCCAATCAATTAGAAATCAATTTGCGACAGAATGTCAAGCATATTTATGAATCATATGAATTTTTCAATTCGAAATCCATTTTTGGGTTTATATGAATAAACCTTACCGTTATTGTTAAATTAAAAGAAGCTTTTCTAAACGTGTTTCGGTTGGGATTCGAACTCGTAACCTTATTAATACCATGAGTTCAAATACTTTGGTAGTAAGGTGAACATCCGCTCTTTTTGGAAGAGGACTGTTCTCTTTTTTGGCCGACTGTCATCTTTAGAAAACTTCTCTTTTTGTCCTCTTTTTTTAGATTTCGAATCTTTTGTCCTATTTTATTTTTATTTTTAGTTGAAGGTTGTTACAAATTACTCTTAAAAGTCATAAAATTACAAAGTAAAATATATTTTTACTAAAGTTTCAAATCTGGTGTTCAAACTTAGAACCGTGTAACTCAGGGTTTATCCAAAAAAATCAAATGCAGCAGCGCCTCTTGTGGATATGGTGATAGGCGAATAATGTTATTTTATTTGTGAATACCGAATTTTAATATAACGAATGTGCAAACAAGTGAAATATAAAAAAAGTGCTAAAATAAAAAATAAGCATTTATTTCTATTAAATTTATATATCTGGTAAAAAGTGATATATAATAGTATATTTTTATAAAAAAAATTTTTTCCATAGTTTCCCTTTCGACCGTCATTGTTTTTACACTGACAATGTAAATGTTTCTGCTCAAAACTTTACAGAAACCATCCAATTTGCTATCAATAAATTTGTCCCTTTCTCCATAGTAAAACCCAAACAAAAATACTTGTATTCGAAAGCTGCCAAAACGGCACTTAGAAACAAACGTAGATCATTTAATATTTGGATTCATAACAAAACTCCCACTAATCGATCCCAATATCTAAAGGCCAACAAAATATCTAATCAGATTATCTCAAACGAAAAGTCCGAAATTGACAGAGCGAAAGCCTCAAAACTTACGTCTATGTCTGTTTCTGACAAGAGTTTCTACAGTGCCATTAATTCTTTAAATTCTGGTACAAAATTTTCTATTCCCCCTATTATTGATGGTGATTTAATCGTCAATGATCCCGCAAGAAAAGCTAACTTGTTCGCTGAACGCTTTGCTCTGAACTCCACTGTTTTGGAAACTCCTAAAGAAATACCCCAAATCCAGTCTTCAGGAGTTAATATGAATGAACTTCACTTCAAACCCAAAATAGTCGCTAAACTTTTAAAGGGGTTAAACATCAACAAAGCATCAGGAATGGACAATATTCCACCCATTATTTTAAAAACCTTTTCCAAAGAACTTGCACCAACTTTAACTAAAATATTCTACCAATCCTACAAATCTGGTATATTTCCCTCGTGCTGGAAGTTGGCAAATGTCCAGCTCGTCCCCAAAAAGGGACCAAAATCCGATATCTCAAATTATAGGCCAATAGCTTTACTATCGGTCCTATCCAAAGTCTATTAGCATTATATTAATACACATATTTCAAAATTTCTGGAAGAAAATCATTTGATATCCGACAGCCAATACGGTTTTCGAAACAAAAGATCAACTACCGATCTATTAAACTATGTAGCGCATTGTTGGAACAGCATACTTGATAAAGGTGGTGAAACATATGTTATCGCTTTAGACATCTCCAAGGCATTCGATCGAGTCTGGCATGCCAACTTAATCAACAAGCTCGTTGCGTACGGTTTTCATCCCAATGTTGTGAAGCTGATTCAAAATTTTCTGTCCAACCGATACATTTCGGTAACCTTAGACGGATTTTCTTCTGAGTCTAAAGTAATTAACGCTGGTGTACCCCAAGGCTCAGTATTGTCCCCAACCCTATTTTTGATATATATCAACGAATTGTTGAAAATCACCAGTAATCCAATAAATAGTTTTGCAGATGATAGTACTCTGCACAAGTCGTTCGAGCCCCTTCCTTCAAAAGGTAAAATGCACGAACGAATTAATCCTGCCCGGAGAGACGTTGCCATAAACTTGAACAAAGACCTGAATAAAGTCGCCGACTGTGGTGACCAAAACCTTGTCAATTTCAACTCTACCAAAACACAGCTGTTGATTGTTTCCAGATTAAAGAGAGAGTTCCCCAAAGATATTTTATTTAGTATGTGTGATGAACCAATAGGTGAATGTAAAAGCATTCGTTTATTGGGTGTCACAGTTTCAAATGACCTACTCTGGAACGATCATGTAATGGCGATGGCAAAAAGCGCGTCCAAAAAGCTCGGCCTCCTAAATAGATGCAAAAAATGTTTCACTCCATACCAATTGCTCCATGTTTATAAGTCCTATATTCGTCCCTGTATGGAGTACTGCTGTCAAGTTTGGGGTGCTGCCTCTGTTTCCATCTTGGCCCTCTTGGACTCTGTTCAAAAGCGAGCTATACGAATTGTGGGTGATCGAACTTTGACATCAAAACTTGATTCCCTACAACATCGTCGCACTGTTGCTGACCTCGTTGTTTTTTACAAATATCGTCATCAGCAGTGCTCAGATGAAATCAGCGGCATCATGCCTCAAACTTATTCTTACCCCCGTTCCACTCGGCAATCGGCTGCCGCAACCAGTGAAACGGTAAAGATCCCGCGCTGTCATACTGGCAGATCGCAGAGAGACTTCGAAGAGAGTCCGAACTGCGTACAAATGGAATAGTTTGCCGGAACACTTAGTCTCAGGTGGCTTCATTGCACATATTGTGGCTTAAAAAAAGCGTTAATCTACACCTTAGAACGCCAGTTGTTGTGGGACCCAGGTTTAGACCTAGGTCTTAAAAGGTATTTATGTGTTGTTGTGACACATATTCTAAACCCTATTACACAACACATTTTATTAAAAAAAAAAAAAAAATATTATTGAATTAGGAGCTAAAGTTATACTTTTTGTGTTGAGTCTATAGTTTGGCGGCCGACTGTAGGGAGGCCGACAATTATAGAAAGAATTCAATACACTATTTTTTCGGCAAACATCTAAATTTGTTTAAAAATATGAAATTATTGCATAAAATTTTTTATAAATATGTTTTAGGTAATAAATTTTCTGAAATTAATTTTTATTGATTTTAATTCATTAAAATGAACTGAAATGCATTATGTTTTGAACAACTTAATAATATCATGTTATTTTACTTTACTGCCGCCGTAAAAATATGAAAATTATTTTACCGCCGCCGTAAAAATATGAAAACTTCTTTACAGCCGCCGTAAAAATATGAAAGTTACTTTACAGCCGCCGGCAGATAAAATAGGAGCCGGTTAAAAAGTAAGACTCTAGCTAACTCCCAGCGGCAGTAAAGTTAAACTTTACAGCAGTTTGCCGAAAAAAGAAGTTATATTCTGCTACATTTAATTTTAATTCAATTTAAAGGAAACTAAGTATTTATATTGAATTTCGTTTTGATTACAAATATAATCTTCTACCTATAATAATAAAATAAAGTGTTTGTCTGTCTGCGTGCGCTCTCCAGTGAGATCTGTAGCACACAGGAGTCTGAAATTTTGCCAGGAGAAGGCCATTAACAGGGACTAATGCACCTCGGAGCCGAAATTTTAAAATTTAATTTAGTTTTCTTAATTAATAATTTTAAGTTTCCTAAAGGTTTGCCTAAATGTATATTATATTTTATACTTGGCGTTTTATTCAACTTTCACTCAGTTATCTTTGATCGATTTTTTTCCCGCAAAACAGAATTACCATTCAAATGGAAAATTAAAGTATAATGTGACAAAAAAATTCATTTAGATGAAAATTATATCCATTTATATATTTATTATATACATACATGATACAATTATATGCATCCAACACATTACGTTGCAACAAATAGCTCTAATTTACAACAAACATGTTCTTGGTTTGGTGTATATACATGTGGTATACATATTTCATTTGGTTTATATATATGTTATACATGTTCAAAATATAGAAAATGGGCGTTTTTTTTTCTCTTTTTATAAACATTGATGCAGCAAGTTTTTACAATGGATCCTTTGTATTGAAGAAAAGGATTATGAACAATAATATCAAAGCTACAGGTTGAAAGTGTTTCAGTTATTAAGAAAAATATGCGTCCCCATTTATTTCAAAAACAAACAAACAATGTAGGTTATTTGAAGAAATCGGTAAAATATATGCAAATATGTCCACAAATGAAGTGATTTGACTGGTTTTAGATTAGTATATAAGTCTCGATTTATAAATAAATATTATTCTTATTATTATTTTTATATTATACTACAAATTAGTCTTATTATTATGTCTGTCCAATTTTTTTTTTTAAAACTCTGGCAGAAATGTCGAAATAAGACGATGACCATAAATCGACAAAACCCAAAAAACGAAGACCTTCACTAAAAATGCTGTCATTCTTAGACCGGTTTTTCGATTAGTATCAAACATCAGTGCTATGCATATTTAGTCTGCTCTTCAAAGTTTTCTTTCAGTTACATGCTCCATTACTAATAAAAACACACAGAGCGCATGTAGAGCATTGAAAATAATTGGTAAAATATATTTGAAAATCCAAATTGACTTTATTTAAGATCAGCAAATAATCTGGATAGATTGATAAATGAAATTAGTCAACATGAAATGGTACGATAAAACAGTAAATTTTGGTGCGGTGTGACTATTTTGTATCGCAAGTATGACGGTTCCAGAGTAAGTTATTGACAATTGTAACACCCAATTAAACGAATGTTTTGACGTTCACCTAATTTTTAGAGACACATATTAAGCCGATTAACGCGAAAAATTGCAAGTGTTTAATTTAAACTCTCCGAAACTCTTTACCAATCACTTTCAAATGTTGACCTACCGCTCAATTTTCAAACCATCTGGATTGATCAGCTGATCTCTGTTATTCATATTTCCCAAATGGAAAAATTAAAATAGGCTCCTTCTATTCTCATTACGACTCTTTTAAATTATTCTTACTAATTCAACAAAATTTACGCACACAAACTTTTTTATAGGCATAGCATTGTACGCCGGGTCCTGCTAGTAAGTAATAAAATAAATCGGATACTAAATCAAAACAACCGTTTAAATATTTTAATATTTTATTTATTGACTGTTGTTGAAGGTTGTTGTATTTGATGTTCACAAATAAACTTTGAATAGAAACTATTTCTATTGTTATATTTTTTTTAGGTAACGAATTATACTTTATTTAAGGTACCCAAGCTAAAGGTAAATATAAGTGTCCCGAAAAAGAGAAAGAAGAATGTTTTAAATGAATTACGCAAAACATTTTCCTCATATAATTAATACTTAATGCAAACGAAAAATATGACCCTTCTAGAGTTAAGTGTATTATTTGTGGCACCAGTTTTTCCATTGGTAATAAGGGAAAGGGGGACATGGTGCAGCATAAAAATAGTTCTAAGTTCTAACTATAAGAAATAAAAAAATGCGGCAGCTTCAAGTTAAAAAATTACTCAATTTTCGAGATCTATACACATGGGAATTTCTGAAACAAAACTAGTTGTAGGCGAACTTATATTTTGGTATCATAAAGTGATGCACAATCATTCGTATCGAAACATGGACTGCACAAGTCATTTAATTCAGAATTTATGGGAAAAAAATATAGATGTGCCAGAACAAAAGCAAATGAAATTGTGCGAAATATTTTGTTTCCTTATGCCCAACAAGTTGTAAAAAAGCTATAGATACTAGCGCATTTGTTTTAATCTTATCAGGTGTCTCAAATTTTAAGGCTACAAAGATGTATCCAACTGTTATTCAATATTTTAACATTGAATTTGGTGTTCAAGCGAAAGTATTGGATCTCTCATGCTTAAAAGGTGAAACTTCTGACATACTATCAGATCATATTTATAAAATGTTGGTAAAAAGTAACATTACTACTAAAATAAGTAGCTATATCCGCAGACAATCCAAATACTAATTTTGGCGGTCTTCGCAGAAAAGGAACACAAAATGTTTATGTTAAACTTCAAGAGTTATATTAGGCATTGACTGTAATGCTTACATTGCTTCGAATGCTATTAATACGGCAGCTGGTCAGTTGCCAATAGATGTAGAGGTAATTTTACCTAAAATCTATCTCTTCTTTAGAAATTTTACTGTTCGTACAGAGTCTTTAAAAGTTTTTTGTGAGGAAAACCATGTTGAGTATAAAAAATTACTTGGTTATTCTAGCACAAGATGGTTAGCTTTATCCAATGCTATCGAACAAGTGATACTTTTGGTTAACCCACTAGAATCATTTTTTTTGAGTCAAAACCATATACCAAATATTTTAAATATTTTTTTGAAAAGCAGAAAACTCCAATTTATTTAAAATTTGTGCACAACAAGGCCGAAATGTTTAAAATTATTATTTTGAAAATGCAAAAATATAATTTAAGTGCAATGGAGGCATATGAAATATTAGAAGAGTTATGATAATAAATATGTTCCTATTATGGTAAGACAGGATATACCAGAACTGGAGAAGTCTGAACCGAATATTCGTAAGCAAATTTCTGGAAACATTCAACAATTTTATGGTACCTGCTACGAATATTTAAAAGAGTGGACAAAACCTTTGAAGATTGTTAGTAAATATAATTTTAATCTACTCAGGATCAAATTTCTTGGACTGTTATGAATGTAATGAAAAAAATATTCTAGTTATTTGTTCCAAATGATTTAATCAAACTATCAATATCAGATGGGGTTTTGATTATAAACATTTTTGTTGTTTTATCTTTTCGAGCCTTTACTTGATTATTAGAAAACCATATAAAATTTAACTCAAATTCAGCTTAGGAATTTCCAAAAAGGTTGCCACAGTTACCTTGAAGCTGGCTTGCAAAATCTTGAACACATTCTGACGATCCAATACGGTATACCAAGCCCAAATATCTAGTAATCTATATGTAGCTCGATCAAGAAAGAGCTTCTTATGTTCATCATCATTGTCTTGTAGAGCTTCCACACGCAACTTGTGCAATTCTTTTATTTTATTTGTACAGTTTAATATCTTTAGCTTCTACCGGTGGATGTTCTTGATGCGCGAAAGTTTCGGTTGCATCTTGAATTTGGTGACACAATTTATCATGAGTCTTGGGAACCTCACACTCGATGCTAAATTCGTCAGCCTCCAAATGGTCTTAATTCATCATTTTGTAAAAATTGTCTACCTATAAAATGGCCGAAATGAGAAAACCTACTAGATATATTAGCAATAAGAAAAATCATTTTAAGTTGTATGCCACCAATTATGGCAAATTTTGGAATGCACAACGTTACATGGCGCTTAATATCACATACGGCTCGATCTTATTCCTATTATTTTCTTTTTAAAAAAATAAATTAAACTAACGCTTCTGCAACAAGGTTTAATTTCTGGATCAGTTGTTAGGAGAATCAGTTACACAAATCAGCCAAATAGTTTCTTTTATTAATCATTATTTAATCATTACACTTTCACCTGCATTCATACTGTGAAATTCTGTTCCAAAGAGTTTTTACGAAATATGGATGATCGCCATTTAACAACAAATCCTGAGTCCCTATGACATCGTCGTATTGTTGCTGGTTTCGTTGTTTTTATTAAATATTGTCACCATCGGTGCTCGAATGTAATCGGTCCATCATGCCACCAACTTATTATTTTCTCCCATTTTTTCTCTCATCAGTCGGCTATAGTGGAAACAACCAAATTGTAATAGCGAAACTTCTTTTGAACATCGTATAACTGGAATGATTTGCCAGAATTAATTGTTTCGAGTTGATTCAATCTTGTGCCAACTACGAAAATAAACTATTAAAGAAATAAACGATTTAACAACACGCTAGATATTAAATTGTTTTTCGGCAAACGGATGTAAAGTTTAACTTCAGTAATGTCTACGAGCGACCCACCCAATTTAATTGAACTTGATCAGGAACAAGCTGCTCAGACCTTCAGGGTAACGCAAGAGCAGCTTGACAAGATATTAGATGAACGAATGGAAGCTGCATTTGCCAGAATGCAACTCCATCAAACATCTGCCTCCTCATCTACACCTTCCTCTCCAAATCCGCCACCTGCAAGTTCGGTTGAAAAACTTTCTTCAACATCCGCTCGCCAAATTAACGCAATTACCCCAAAAGTCCCTCCCATTTGGTCTGATAAACCAGAACTTTGGTTTATCATGCTTGATGGCCAATTCTCTCTGGGCAACATTAAGTCCCAGCAAGCCAAGTACGGTTATGTACTTGGTGTCATAACGCTGTCTCTTGCTACGCTGGTAAGAGATATTATTTCCCAACCAGATACGGTTAACCCATATGATAAGCTTAAAGAGGCTCTTCTAGACCGCTTATCAAGCAGCCCTTCTGATCGCTTGCGCAACGTGCTCCGCGGTATGGAACTTTGGGATAAAAAGCCCTCACAATTTCTTCGGGATTTAACTGCTGAATCCCAAGGTTTAGTATCTGAAAAGATGTTGAAAATTCTTTGGGAGGATAAACTCCCGCAGGCTGTGCGTACCGCTATCGCGGTAGTCAAGGCTGACTTGCCAAAGACTGCTGAGATAGCCGACAGAATTTTTGCCACAATAGTTGGTCCTCATCTAAGTGCGGTAGATAATTCTTCCGCTCCTTCTTCTTCTTCCTCCAGTGAGGACAAGGTCTGGGCTCTGCGATATCAAGAATTGCAGACGCAACACGCACAGCTGCTGAATGCCTTGCAGCACAAATCATCTTCTCGACCCTTCCATAGTAGTCGGAGTATATCCAGGGATCGAAACGACCATAACAATTTTCGTCATAATCGCCCTAATCAATCTTCCGCGCGACCTCGTTCCAAGTCGCGCATTCAAATGTTCGATGGTATATGTTATTACCATCACACTTACGGGGATAACGCACGCAAATGTGACCCCGATTGCAAATTATTTTGCCCAAAATTTTCGTCTCCAAAAAACTTTTAAGCTCATCACATGAGGCGGCGTGTGATGATGGCTTCTCTACACTACGTCTCTTGATATTCGATATCAACTCCCGTCGACAATTATTGGTTGACACAGGTGCTGAAGTGTCAGCTCTCCCCGCAACTACAGAGGAAAAACTCTCGAAGAAATCTGCTTTCACTCTCTACGCTGCTAACGCCACTCCTGTTAGTACATATGGTACAAAACTCTAACTCTAAACATTGGTCTCAGACGTGCGTTCTGTCAGAGCTTTGTTATCGCCAATGTTACCATCCCTATTCTTGGAGCTGATTTCTTGAAAGGGTATGGTCTCCTAGTGGACATTAAAAATCGACGCCTCGTCGATCCACTAACATCCTGGTTCACTCTCGTCAAAATCTCCACTTCTCCAACGCTCTCGCTAACAACCATCAACAATGATACGGTTGATATACATATTCGAAATATCCTTAATGATTTTAAGGGTATCACTTCTCCTCATGACCTAGCTAAGCCGGTCAAACATAACGTGACTCATGTCATTGAGACTCACGGTCCTTCCGTCGCTTGTGAGTACCGACGATTAGCTCCTGACAAATTGGCCATCGCAAAAACGGAATTCGACATTATGTTGTCGCAAGGCATTTGCCGACCGTCAAAAAGCCCTTGGTTCTCTCCTCTCCACCTCGCCAAAAAGAAGAACGGCGAGTGGAGACCTTGCGGTGACTACCGCTCTCTTAACAATGTCACTATTCCTGATAATTATCCTATTCCACATATTCAGGATTTTTCGCATCAACTTCATGGATGCAAATTTTTCTCCACTATCGATCTTGTCCGCGCATATTATCAAATTCCTATTGATGAGCGCGATATTGCAAAAACTGCAATTTCAACTCCGTTCGGACTCTTCGAATTCGTTCGAATGACTTTCGGATTGCGAAACTCTGCGCCATCCTTCCAACGGTTTATGCATTCTCTTCTCCATTCTCTTCTCGATGACCTCCTTATTGCTTCTGAAACTTTTGAGGAACACCTCAAACATCTTAGGACTGTTTTTGAGCGTCTTTCCGACGCTGGTCTCATTATCAACGTTGATAAATGCAACTTTGCTAAAACCAACGTTGACTTTCTCGGACATTCTATTGATTCATCTGGAATCAAACCTACTCCTGAACGTGTCGATGCTATCAATCGTTTCGAACGTCCCGAAACAGTAATGCAACTCCGCCGTTTTCTCGGAATGATTAACTTCTACCGCCGATTCATTCCTCACGCTGGTGGCAATCAAGCCATTCTCAACGATTTCCTTAAAGGTTCCAAAAAGAATGACAAACGTGTCATTCAATGGTCCGAAGACGCCATTCAAGCCTTCGACTTATGCAAGCGGCAACTCAGTGAGGCAACAATTCTTTCTCACCCCTTACACTCTGCCCAACTTGCCGTAATGGCCGACGCTTCCGATAAGGCAATTGGCGCTGTTGTCCAACAAAAAATTAACGACTGCTGGACACCACTTAGTTTCTTCTCTGTGCGACTCGATGAAACGCAACAGAAATACAGCGCTTATGATCGCGAACTCCTTGCAGCCTATTCTGCAATTAAACACTTCCGTTATCTCCTTGAAGGTAGATCCTTCACACTCCTTACCGATCATACTCATTTACGCTTTGTCGCAGAACCCTGCCAAAGCTAGTCCTCGCCAATTCCGCCATCTAGAATTTATCAGTCAATTCACGACTGATATTCGCCACATTTCTGGAATTGATAATGTAGTTGCCGATACACTTTCTCGTGTCGAGCAAATATCGATTCCAGAAAACATTAACTACGATGAAATTGCTGACGCTCAGTTCAACGATAACGAACTAAAGGAATTAGTGGACACTAGTCCCACACTTCAATTTCGATCCTTTCCAGTATCGTTTGGCAATCCGAATGCCAAAACTATTTTATGTGATACCTCTTCTGGTAATCCACGACCTTTTATTCCAAAGCAATTTCGTCAATCTGTTTTCAATAGTCTCCATAATTTATCTCACCCAGGAGTCCACAGTTCTGTCAAACTCCTAACTGAAAAAGTCATTTGGCCATCTATTAAAAGGATGTACGACAAATGGCTTAGAACTGCCTGGCTTGCCAAAAGGCAGAAGTTTCTCGCCATACTCAGTCTCCTTTAGGTAACTATCTTTCCACTTCTCAAAGATTTTCCGAGATTCACATGGACATTATTGGTCCACTTCCTACCTCTGAGGACAAACGCTATTGTGTCACTATTATTGACAGCTTTACTCGATGGCCTGAAGCCATTCCTATCTCGGATATCACAGCTGAAACGGTAGCATCAGCTCTCTACTCCAATTGGATTTCTCGTTTCGGAGTACCTTCAGTAATCGTCACTGATCAGGGCTCCCAATTCGAATCCAATCTCTTCAGCGAGTTGTCAAAACTTATCGGTTTCGAACGCAAACGAACTACAAGTTACAATCCTAAATGTAACGGCCTCATCGAACGTTGGCACCGAACTTTAAAATCTGCGATAATGGCCTACGACAGGACGGACTGGACGCGAATATTACCATCAATACTACTAGGTTTACGAACCACTTTCCGTGAAGACTTCCAATCTTCATCGGCAGAGCTCGTCTATGGTACTCACATTCGTCTTCCTGGTGAATTCTTTAGCGAGAACTCCACTTCTACTCCACAATTTGACTTCGTTTCTCAATTGAAACAACATTTCAACCACCTTCGTCCCTTTATTGCGTCAAGACACACTTCTCCTAAAGTTTTCGTCTCCAAAGCTCTTGAGTTTTGTTCGCATGTCTTCTTACGTACTGACTTAGTACGTAAATCATTACAACCGCCATATGAAGGTCCTTTTAAAGTCATCAGTCGCGATGATAAAAATTTCGTTATAGACCGTAAAGGTCAACACATTCGAGTTTCCATCGACAGATTAAAACCTTGCTTTAGGGAACAATCTGAAGATGACTTAACTGAAAACTCATCTACTTTGAGAACTAATCTCAGTCGCGCAGATGAAACTTCGTCTTCTACAGATAAAGTCCATTCTACTCTTCCGGACACATCCTCGTCTTTCCCTTCTAAATCTGAAGATGCAAGGAAACGCGACGCTAAAGCAAATATTTCAACTAAGAAGGTCAGATTCAATCTCATTCCTCAACAACATCTATTCCACCCTGGATCTACAATTACACGAGCAGGCAGAACTACTCGTACCCCTACTCGCTTCCTTCGTGCTGTAGCACAATAATTTTTATATCGTCCCATCTTCGATGGCACTAGGGGGGGAGTGTTGTGGCAATAACTTCTCATTTATTTGAAATAATAATAATAAGTATAATAACTCCTGCTTTTAAAAATCAAAGAGAAAAGTTGCCTGGAAAAACGATGATTGGAATAAAACTTTTATATATTCGTTCATTCGTTTTTCATTTTTTAATCAATGTTAATTGTTGGAAAAACATTTAAAATAAAAAATTATCGCCCTCAAATGTTAAGAATCTAAAAATGTTAAATTTCTTATTCGTAAGTCGTTTTAAATAGTTTTCAATTACTTCATGTAAATTTTATTAAATGTTAATACGTTTTATTTTGAATTGAAAATAATAATTATATTAGTTTTGACACGTCACATAATTGTTATTATAAATAAGTGAAATTTCTCATTGTTGTTTTAACATATTCTTTAACATTATAAGAGACTATTTTAAGTCAAGTTCCAGAATCATTATATTATATAATTGCAAAGAAATAATAAGGAATAATATTGATTATAAGCTATAAATGTACTTGTGTTAATATACACCGTATCTACTCCACTTATTCAGCAATATAAAATAATAAATAACAAATATTAATAAGAGTGCAAGTTTTATTCATTACGTGTATTAATCAGCAGCATCTTCGAAGAAAGTTTGATATATTGGATGATTTAAAGAATTGAATCAATAAAATATCACGCATTGCAATCTGCTTTCCTGTGGTCAATATTCAACTCAAATTGAAATAAATAGTACTAATTCAAGAACGTCGTTAACAACAACAATATCTCATCATCTGGACAACTCTAACGAAAATCGGCATCTGGATACCTCGTGCTACCAAATATAAATTTGACAACAAAATAACAACTATTTCAATTGGATTATGAAATTTTGAAAAGGCTGCTTTGATAAAAAAAATTTTATTCATACAAATTTAAATGATTTTTTCTCTTTTTTGTATTTTTTGTAAGTAATTATGACGGTAAAAATTCATATTTATAAAAATATTTTTGTATTAATTTCATATTTATAAAAAATTCATGCGTTTGCCGAAAAAATAGTGAATTAATAGTGTAATTCGGAGTTAAAGTGACTTTTTGTGTATCGTCTATAATCGTCAAACTATAGACTCACCACAAAAAGTATCACTTAAGCTCCTAATTAAATAATGTACTATTAGCTTCTTTACACCACCTAAGCTATTCTCAAACGAATTAAAAGTAGTTCAATATCTGCAAGTTTAGTTTTTTATTTTGATAGAATATGATTAATTTGATTTAATATTTCTTCTTACGTCAAACAACCTAGACGATAAATTTTTGATCTGCTCGTAATTATATCGTATTATAAAATATAGGTGCAAAAACATCTATAAAATCATATAATTCAATTTAGCATCAACGGTTGGTTGTTGGTACAATCAATCATTTGTTTCTTTATGTTCTTGAATAATCCGTTAAGCTCAATAATAATACGATCAATCATTTATCATTTCTATTATTCTCAATTAAATTCACATTTGTAGCTAGATTTTGTTTTTTTTATATCTCAATAATAAATTATTGATTGAACTTTTTTGTATTCCAGAAGCAATAATATTTATAACAATTTTTTGTTTTAAATTGTTTTAAATTACCAATTAAATATATAATTAATTGGTCAAGGTAATTACTTTTTTTAAAAGTTGGTGATCAAAATCTTATAGGTCCAGTACTGGACTGATGGAAAAGGAACATAATTATTGTGGTGTGGAGCTTTTGCTTTGTTTTCGTAAAAGGTGAATCCTACCGATTTGAATTCAATTTATGTTAGGTATGCAGTTTATATCTAGATCGGATTGCTTAACACATGAACATTTAAATGTTGCGTGTTCTAGAGGCGGCTAATTAGACAATATTTATATCTGCACAGACAATGGAACAACAACAAATATTGTATACTTACCTAGAAGCATCGTTAAATTAAACAAAAATATTAAAAATGTTTGCGTTCTCTTTTCTTTGTTTTTTTTTATTCAACCAGACTGAGCCACCGCAACGTGTGGCCGCCCGGCCAGCTTGTTAAACAATATAAACCTTTATAAAAAAAGTTCTGTGTATTGTAAAAGTCCTGTGTTTTAATAAATAAGTTGAACATAAAAATATTTGGTAAGTGAGTTAGATAATTTAAAGTAAACTAGTGTTTTATATTAGCAGTGTATATGGGCATTTCATGCAAACTAAGGGTGAAAAAAAATGTTTGTCTCCCAAACTTAGGTAGTACTTTATGAAAAAACAAGTATCAAATTTTTTCAGATTTTTTGACTCACACCATGGCCGTCAGTGGCGCTTACAAAATTCGATTTTTTGCCTCGATCACAAACTTGTGAATTTTCTAGGAAAATGGGTGCGACTGAAAAAAAAACGGAAAAACATGGTTTTGTTAGAATTTTGACCATAGATTACGATAAAAATATTTTCCAAATTTTTGGGGCAGTTTTTACCCTTATTATAAGGATTAAAATTTTAAAACCGAGATTTCGACAAATATGTCACAATTTTTTTTTAATGTTTTCTTTTAATTATTTCCTTACGATTAATTTTTGTTTTGCGATGGGAATCAACCAGGAACTGCCCCAAAATAAGACCCAAATGTGAAAAAACAAACTTGTGAAATTTGTAGGCAAATGGGTGCGACTGAAAAAAAAACGGTATAACATGATTTTGTTTGAAGTTTTACCATAGATTACGATAAAAATATTTTTTTCAAAATTTTTTGGGGGCAAAAATTCATTCATCCTTATTTTAAATATAAAAATTTAAAAATCGAGATTTCGGGAAACATGTCACGATTTTTTTTCATTTTTTTTTTTAATTTTTTCTTTGTTTTATTTCCTTACGATTAATTTTTGTTTTGTGATGGGCATCGACCAGGAACTGCCCCAAAAAAGAACCAAAGGTGAAAGTATGTGGTTTTAGAGTATTTTCTCATTCTGTGATATAATAAACGATAAAAAAATAGTATATTCTTAGATTGTTCGGGTTGCTGATTATGAATCTAAAGTTAAATTTAAAAAAAACAAAATGGCGGATCATATATCATAAGTTTGATTAATAAATTATTTAAAAGCCTTTTCATATTTCACGTAGTGTGAATATAAGGGTGGAATAATTCGGGCTTGAAATAGATATTCTTTTCAAACGATATTTGTATGTAAATGGAATAACCTATGCACCGTAGAACATAAAGTTTAAAAAACTAATGGCTGCAGTCCGTTGAAGTTTAAAGAGCATTTTTTCATTTATGTTTAACTTCATAATTTCATAATTTCATAATAGGGCCATGCTGCCCGAAAACTATAACCTTGATAATCAGTAGCTTACTTTTGCTTTAGTTTTTAAATTAAAGAAACACAAAACCATTTATTTTCATTTATAAAATTAAAATACTACGTAGTAGTTTAAAAGTTTGATTTCAACTTTTATTTAAAAACTAACGAAGATCAATTCATAGATTTTAAATAATAAAATATGGAGGGGCTGAAATCTCAAGGCTCTGAGATATCAAGATTTCGGTCTGGATTAAGGATTTTGATATAGTTTTCGCCAAAAAACTTTTATGAGGACATTGAAACCAGTATTAATTTCATGTTATACTTTTTCACCTAATTATGAAAAAAATTAAAAAGAATTGTTTATTTACTGGTTTTGTATAAGAAAAGTTATGCTGACGATTTTTCTTTTGGCTCGTGGCATGAACATTTTTTTAATTAGTTTTTTTATCAGTTAATCAGTTGGTGGTTGGCAGTTGAATTAATGAGTTGGAGTTTCACAAGTTGTAAAGAGAAATTCGTTTTTTTTTGGAATTCTTTTTAAAGTATTTATGTTTGAAATAATATAATAACTTTCAATACCACATAGTTTATATTTTTTTTAATGGTGAAGGTGAATGAAGAACAAAAAATATTCATATATAATATCACGAGTCGTCAAATAATAGTCGATTATTTTTCATAATCATTATTACGAATGTCATTTGAGGTTGAGGAAATTTTAGACCTCAAATGGCATGAGTATGGTAATGTTGAAAAATAATCGACTAATAATTTAATGACGAGTTGTATTTAGCAGACAATTTAACGAACAGAAATAGTAACATTATTTCATACAACATCATCCTTTGTTGTCATTCTTTCTTCTAACAAAATAAAATCATCTTAGTGATGATTTTAATCTTAGTAGGCGCATAAATGTTATAAATTTTTAATTTATTTTTGACAAATAAACATAAACATGCAATCATTTATGAATGAAAACGGACATTTTTATTATTTGCAAATTGCATTTTTACATAATTTTGTATTATTGAATAATTTGTAGAAAAAAATTTATTTTGAAACTAATAATTAAAATCTTTTAAACAAAATTATAAATAAAAAAAAATTATCTCATTAAGAAAAAAAAATTATCTCAATATCTCTAGTTTTAAATTAATATATTAAGTAGGCCGAAAATAGTCACTATAATTCGCTGTTCCTTCCCACCAGAGAAAAATAATCGATATAATTCGTTTTGATTTGGTAAAAAATAGTAAATGAAGCGTTTTTATTGGACCTTATCGAAACTTTATTTAGTGAGTTGAATTGTCATTATTATAAAGTTTACTGGTTGTAGAATATATAATATTATGCCTATTCATTATATGAATTATTCGAAAGTTAAACACTGGTTATAGAATAAGAAGCCAAAAATCAATTTGAATTGACTATCTCTTATCGATAGTTAAATTGATTAAAAATAAAATCAACGAATGAAAATTGATTTTATTGTGGAATTCGAAGTAACCTCGAAAGAGGACGATATACTCCAAAGCAGAAGATGCCAGCAAACTTAGATGGGTAGAAGGAAAGATATGGTGAGTGTTACACATATTAAGGTGGACTTTAAGTTGTTTAGTATAACATGTTTAGAATTTTAATATTATTTTTGTTTATTATAAGTAATTTTGAATGTTAATTACAATGTGTTCGTTAGTTTGAATAGAAAGAGTTGTCACATGACGGTTCCCCCTTCTGGAGAACCTAGGTGGCAAATGAGGCACGCATTTCGATTTTGTTTATTTTAAATTTTCTTGTTAGTGAGGTGGGTCACCAGAATTCACGCCAGCTTGAGTTTGCAGCAGGTGAATGTGTTTGCGTGCACGACCAACTGGTAGACCTTCACGGTCTACCAGACCTCATACTACGTTATAACAGATCATGATAACTAACACGAAACATCAATTCATCGCTTGAAAATTATAACAGATCATATATTAACATTAATTTGGTGAAAAGGTGATACAATCAGCAAACTATTCAATAACCTCTCCATTTAGCGTTTCGAGAAAATATTACAAAATCAAAATTTCATATTTCTTTCAAAATTCGAAAAATATTCCGAAAATTATAATAAAAAAAAATTTAACTTTTTGCAAAATTCTTTAAATATTCCAAAAATTATTACAAAATCAAAGGTTGAAACTTCTTTCAAAATTCTAAAAATATTGCAAAAATTATAACAAAATCAAAAACACAAACTTTTTTCAATATTCCAAAACTTATAATAAAATCAAAGTTTTCTATGATCTTACACAACAACAATAATTTTTCGAGAAAAGATGTTTCTGATATTCAAAAACATGTCGTTAAACAAATATCTTGATATTTTTCAATCATCCATCGATCACCTTTTATATAATCAACCTTCGTTAAATAAAATATTTGCTGACAATATAACCAATTTAAAAAATCCATTCAAATACTGTAGCTCAGACCAATTTTGCTCTAAATATGCTTTAAGAGCGCTCTTAGAGCTGATTTATAGATCTACGTGTTTTAATGTTTGATCTAGAAGCACTCTTAGAACTCTTATAGAGATTAGTAATAGTAAGAGCAAAAAGTGGCGGTTTATAGAGCACTTTATTGTTTTTTTTGATTCTATAAGACTAATTCTGGGTTCCATTATAAAGCGCATAGCTCTATATGGCAATTAAATAAGAACGTTTGAACCAATCATTATAAACATTTTGCTCTAAAACGAACTCGAATTATTTCCTAAAATATAAAGCCGACATAATTTTAAAAACGAATTTATCCGAATAAGTCATATTATTATTTTTTAATAGATTTTTTTTTAAAGATACGCAATGTCGTATTGATGCTGAATTTTCAGAATTATTCCCTTATTTCAGAATTATTACAACAACACATTCATACAGTCCAAATTAATAAAGTAATACAAGAGTCACTCCTTTGCCCAAAATTTTTGACAGATGCCCAAACATTTGTAAAACTCAAATGTACTGAAACGGAAAAGGCGGCAAACTATAGACCCAAAAACTGTTAACCAAAGTTATTTAAAATTATTTCAGCTGCGTTATGTGTAAAGATAGAAAACAATCTTATGACAAAAAATATACTTACAGAATAACAAAAAGGATGTCGAAAATTTATCTAAGGATGCAAGAAACCATTGATAATAGATTCAATAAAAATGAAGCAACAAGATATATAAAAAAGTCCAAGCGACAGGTATAGCCGCTAGAAATAGGTAGATTTAAGGACCAGACAGCTTTGTGTACAAATAGAATTGGATGTATCAGATTAGTTTAAATAAAAAATTTAAGTAGAAACAGAAAAACCGAAAATAATTAACAAACCAACCAAACTAAATACAAGTAACTTAAAAATATTTGTTTGTGATGCCATAGTGCATATTCCCAAACAAAACCGAACCAAATGGAGTCCAAAAGCACGGAAAATGATATTTGTTGGCTACAACGAAGGTTCAAAAGATTTTAGGCTAATAGATCCTAATACCTTTAAGTTAGTTGAAAGTCGAGATGTCAAATTTATTGAACCTGTACATCAACAGAATATCATATTGCCACTGAACAATGAATAATGGAACCAGATTCAGTGGGGGGGAGGGGCAGAAGCCGTAATAAATGAAACCAAAATTGAAAGTTTTGTAGAAGACTCTGAAGAAGACACGTATTGTGAGGAAAATGTTTCGGAGTATATACCAGATATTGAGATTTCCAAGAGTGACAATGAAATTCTTAGAAAATCTAACCGGCAACAAAAACAAATAAATATGCTGCAATGTGTTCTAACTATGATTTTTTTTTCCTTTATTTAATTTTAGAATCATTTAAATTATAAAATTTGTGTAGATTCGAATGGCTCAGATTACTACTCTAGACATAGATCATTTGTCATTGACTCATCATTGGAAAATATCATCAGGTCGCTTACGTATACTGCAACAAAAAGCATTAGCTTATTATTTAATTTGATTTAAATGGACTATTAACCAGATCCAGATACTGTTGAAGAAGCATTGAGCGGAAACTATAGCACGTACCGCTAAGGGAAAACAAAACCTGGCAGTTAGTGCCTTTACCCAATAACTCTAGATGCATAAAATGTAAAGGGGGAATAAAGAGGCGATGATGGAAAAGTAATGCGATGCAAGGCCAGATTGGTTGCCAAAGGCTGCTCACAACGTAAGGGAATTGACTACCAAGAAACACCGGTAGTTCGGTACAATTTCATTAGATACTTGATAGCAATTGCTGCAGAAAATGGTTTGAGAATCACACAGATGGATGCAGTAACCGCGTTCTTGCAAGGAGATCTAACTGATGAGGTTTATATGGAACAACTGGAGGTGTTCAATGATGGTACAAAACGTGTTTGCAAGCTACAAAAATCGATATATGGTTTGAAACAAGCAAGCCGCTTATGGAACATTAAGCTAAACAATGTTCTGGTTGAGGCGGGTTTTAATCAATCAAAAATAGCTTCGTCTGTTTATTTCAAATTAAATAATAATCTAATGATTTTTGTTGCAGTATACGTAAACGACCTGATGATATTTTTCAATGATGAATCAATGACAAATGATCTCAAAATATGTCTAAGCAGACAGTTCAAGATGAAAGATTTAGGTGAAGCGAGTAATTGTGTTGGACTGCGTATCACTCGATGTCAGAAAACTGATACGATTTTTCTTAGCCAAGAAAAGTATATTTCTGATGTATTAATAAAATATGGAATGAATGAACTGGCAAGCCAGCCATAACACCTGTAGATTTTAATCAGAAATTAACGAAAAATATGTCTCCAAAGAATGCAGATGAACGAAAACAAATGGAAGGCATTCCTTATCAAAAGGCAGTTGGAAGTTTGATTTATCTGGCACAAGGCAGTAGGCCGGATATAACTTATGCTGTGATTAGCATTAGTCGATTCAATAATGATCCTGGTGAGGCACATTGGTCAGCTGTTAAACGTATTTTTCGATATCTTACAGGAACCTGCAATGCAAAAATTATGTTTAGGAATAGTTCGAATTCAAAATTAGCAGGCTATTCTAATGCAGATTGGGCAAGTGATACAGATGAGCGGCGATCTTGTACAGGATATATTTTTACCAAAAATGGTGGACCGATTTCTTGGAATAGTCGCAGACAACCAACTGTCGCTCTCTCAAGTACCGAAGCTGAGTACATGGCACTACAACTTATACATAGAAAGTAATGTTATGGAAAACTACAACTTATACATAGAAAGTAATGTTAAAGAATAACGAAATATAAAGAATAATGTTCCTCACTTAGATTTAATGATCGCTCGATACTTTTACTACCCCAAGTGACAGTATTACCCCCGATGTACCATGTATTGTTGCTTTTATATGCTTTTACTAGTATTATAAGTCAGCTGTGTTAATTTAATCTGACATCAAATAACTTGACTAAACTGTATTTTGATAAATATATAAACGTGGTTGACCTATAACCCCCTATCCGTCAATTAGCCGATCACTTTTTTTCAACTGTTATTATGTGAGCCTGCGTCATATAAATTTAGAAGCGGCATCAAAACTTTTCTTTTAGTTTAAAATGCCCCCACAGCAACACCCTCCGGCAGTTCGATGGCCTACTTATTTTCCTTATCACAATTAATTATACTATCTATAAAAATTAAATTCAATCGGCATCAAAACACTAACAAAAATGCAACGTTGCCTTCCGGTCTAGGTGAAGTAGCCTTAAGAAAACAAAACAACGGCTTAATTTTTTCGTGAACGCTTTTTTTAAAAGACTTTACTTCATTATTTTATTTTCATTTCTTTTATCCTATCATCTTAGTCTTAATGTAATGACAACCCGGTGAACTTCGTACCACCTACAATTTATTTGTTGATATCAGCGATTGTCAACCCTAATCGACATTCTACCTCTAACTTATTGAGATCAATAATAGTGGCTGCATCGTATGGTTTGAATTTTATTTGGCTACTAACTTCGAAACTATTTTTTATAATTATTCCAAAGAAATTATTATTACTACTATTTATTATTATATCGACGTTTATAATAATAAGTTTTTATTATAATAATTTTTTTAAATTTATCTTAATGCGATATTAGAACAAGAACCAGGGTGAAAAATGCTCTGAATTTACTATAGCTGATTTTTTACCAGTTGGTTAAAGTAGATGTGTACACACACATACTGCGGTCAGCCAAGCGAACGTGTTATTGAACGTGTTATCAAACGTGTTATCGTAACGTTGGTAATAAAATGAATTTAGTAAGGTTCAAACTTGTTATACAGATTATATATTTCATTTAAATAACAGGTGAATCCGTCAGTCAGTTAAATATTAGAACAGGACTGGTCAGTCCCAATGTGTGCAGAGTGCAGACTAAATAAATAACGCACTATTTATATATTAAACTTGAAAATTATAGATCTGTAAAAAAACATGGATGACCCCACATTCTCCAACCCTTTGTTCAATGTCTCCAATAGCTTATAAAATCTTTATCAAATTTTTTGAAATTAAGTTTTACCAACGTTTTATGAAAATCGATTTGTAACTGTAGACTATAGCCGCATTCGATGTGACTGAAACAACTAAATAATCTGAAAAATTGTATGAAACTGTTGTATTTTTTATCAGTTTATTCAGTTATTTATGTCAAATCGAAGGCACCATCTAATATGGATGAACACTTTAAAAAAATAATTAAAAAAAACATTTTAAACAGAAGTGACAAACAGAAAGTTGGTACGCAGAAATATTGAAAACAGTACTAATGTCTTATATACCAACCCGAGCAGAAATTTGTCAGGGCTCAAATAAGGTCCTGATCAGGTTTTCCCTAGTCCGGATCAGGCATTAGTAGGGCAGTCTGATTGGGCGGGCCCTGATCATGAGTGTAACGCTTTTTCCCTATCAGGTCCTGATTGGGACTGCATGATCAGACCATGATTGGGATAATCGGATCAGACCCTGATTAGGATAATCGGATCAGATTCTGATTGGGATATTTGGATCAGGCCCTGATTGGGATATCCGGACCAGAACCTGTTATATTTATATGTAATATACTTACATAAATTAATTAAAATATAATAACAAAATTACAATGGAAAAAGCTAAAACATGTACCTTAATCACTATTATTTTAGTCTTTAAGCCGAGAAGCGATAACTAAAACATACATCAAACGCGGTGTTGCCATTTGAAAAACAAAATAAACGGAGTTTTTGAAAATTCGGGCTTTTTTCGGCTTCATGGGGTGTTGTTGATTTTTAGTTTTATTTACTGACAAAAAAACAAACGATCAGATATACTGTTCGGTTACAGAACAAATTTCAGTACATCTTCAACACCGAATTATTTTTTTTGTATTGCCATTCATTCCAAAAGAATATAAAATTCGATAATTCGGTGTTGTTCGGTACTTGTTCGGTACCGGTACTTGTTCGGTACAGTCGAAAAGAATTCACTAGTAGTTTCTCTATTTGTACTAATTAGGGGAATAATGTATGCATGTATGTTGTGTTTAAATTATAGCTTGCCAAAAATTTAAAAAATTATTATCTTCAAACAAAAAATTTGGGTTTTTAATCAAAAAGGAGTTTTGGGATATAAAAGGAGATTGGGCTTCTTGTTCTTAAAAAGGAATCAGAAAACTCCAATTGGAGTCAACCGGCAACCCCGATCAAACGATTTTAACTATATATTTCTAAAATGGTTAATACTCTAGTGAATTTTATTTAATTATAATTTCAGCTTGAGGTCAAATACGAAAAACCAAACCAGTGCCTGATATATTCAAATAAGGTTAACCAACTAATTTCTGATCGGGAACTCTCAATTACATTGAAAGGCAGAAGTTTAGAAGTTATTGAAGTTTCAAACTAACAGAGGAGACTCCCCGTGATTTTGTCCAATTTTATCCAATGGTAAATCTTAACCATTCTTATATCAACCTTATTGCACACACAAAATTTCATTCAAATCAATTCAGCCGTTTAGGAGGAGTTCAGTCAGATAAAAGATAGGATTTATTGTTTAGTTATCCATATTTACGACCCCAACTCAAGTAAAATTCTTAGAAAATTTCAACAAATTTGAACTGAAGACTGAGTGATATTGAATTTGCAAATAAACAATTGTTTAAACTTCAAGCGATCCATTCACTAGCCGCCACTTGCGGATAGTGAATGGATCGCTTGAAGACTGTCCATTTTCAACTAAACCCGAATGCATTACTAAACCCGAATGCATTACTAAATCTGAATGCATTAAACATACCAAAGTTCTTATGCGTTTGCGTTACGAAAATAACAAATAAAATATGAAGGGGCTAAAATCTCACAGCTCTGAGATATCAAGACTTCCGTTTTGGTTAAGGATTTTAATATAGTTTTCGGCATAAAACTTTTATGAGAACATTGTTGTTAGTTATCGGCAACGATGTATATCAAACATAAAACTATTTGAAAAAATACAAGTATTTTATCTGTGTTTAGAAATTTATTACAAAACTAACACGAAACATCAATTCGTTGCCGGAAAATTATAACAGATCATATATTAAAATAAGTTAGTGAAAAGATGATTCACTCAGCAAGCTACTCAAAAACCTCTCCATTTAGCGTTTCGAGAAATATTACAAAATCAGATTTTCAGATTTCTTTCAGAAATCCAAAAATATTCCAAAAATTATAATAAAATAAAAAATTTAAACTTTCTTTTAAAAGTCTACAAATATTCCAGAAATTATTACAATATCAAAAGTTTAAATTTATTAAAAAAATTTTAAATTATAAAAATCAAAAATACAAACTTTTTTCAAAATTCTAAAAATATTTTAAATATTATAACAAAATCAAAAATTGAAACTTTTTTCAAAATTTAAAAAATATCCAAAAATTCAAACTTTTTCCAAAGTTCTCAAAATATTGCAAAAATTATAACAAAATCAAAAAAAACAAACTTTTTTCGAAATTCCAAAAATCTAAACTTTTTCAAAATTCTAAAGATATTCCAAAAATTCATATTTAGATCGAAGTAACTTTTTCCAAAATTCTAAAACTATTGTAAAAACTATAAAAAAACAAACTTTTTTTCAAAATTAAAAGAATATCGCAAAAATTATAACAAAATCAAAAATACCAACATTTTTCATAACTCCAAAAATCTTACAAAAATTATAATAAAATCAAAAATAGCCATGTCCAATTTCAAATTCATCACATTTCACGTCATAAAATTACTTAAGGTTATTTTTTCTTCACAATACTATCGCAAAACTTTTTCCAAAATTCCAAAAATTATAATAAAATATAAAATTTCCATATCCGTTCATTACATTTCAATTTTCATGTCATACAAATTATTAATTTTATTTTTTCTTCACAAAAATTGGGTAAAAAAATAAATGAAAATCAATCTTTTGAGACACTTGACAACAACTTTTTGACAATCTTATAATGCAATAATCTAGTTTTTGGTCCCACAAACCAATCCCGACTATCAAGATTTCTTTAAATATAAGGTTACTACTCGTAATCATTTAAAATGAACGTTTTAAACAAAAATATACAAATTTGACGATTTTTTTGACACACTTTCAGTACAGTTATCGAACACATCGTCCTTTCGGCTCGTCCCATTGAGTATACAAATTTTTGAAGTCTCTCCTGTGGTTTTCGAGATTTCGTCGGTTGTAACGGTCGGCCGGCCAGCAGACAGACATAAATTTTTTTTTGCTTTTTTAGAATCAGTAGGTCCTTACACGTCGAGAATTGCCAAAAAAAGTGAGAGTAAGAATTTCACTTTTGGTTCGAGAATTCAATACTTTGTTTTTTTCAAAACCGAAGTAATTTTTCATATTTTATTTAAACACTCAAAAAATAAGATAGGAATTGTTTATATAAATTTTATTATAAATATGATAATAATCTGTAGATCAATGACGTTGAAAGCATTTTTCATTCTTGTGATATTTTTAACAGATGATTTTTAGTTTTTTGGAAACAATTAAAAAACAAATGAACTGATTTTGTTAGAGCAGGACTGGTCTCTAAGTTGCACCAAAATTTATCGATTAAACCGTTGCTGAGAAAATATTGGACAATCTTTGGTCCACATATACGACGATACACACATTATCACATACATACAAGGTTTATATGTGTGGTTGTGACTCATATTGTAATGCTCAAAGTCCAAGATAAGGTGAAACAAATATTTCTCAATAAGAAACTTATTCTATATTTCTTGCAAAACTTATTCAAATAAATAAAGAATATCTCCCAATATCTCCCACTATTTGAACTTTTTGTCTTTTCGCGAAAGTAATTAAAACTCCTGGAAGCAAAAATTTGGAAATAGTTTTGATTTATTATTTCCTTTCCAATATTTTTATTTAAACATTTAAATGTGGCAAAGTGTACATATTCCCTCACTCTCGAGACCTAAACAAAATAGAGAAACAACTACATCAGGAGCGATAACTGTGTTATAATTTTAACAACTTTTTCAGGTTACCAAAAAACAAAACCATAAAAACTTATAATAAAATAACTTTTTAGGTAGTTGAGGTAGTGGTTTTATGGATATAAAAACGTTAATCGATCAAATTTGACTTTTATGGAAAAAATTTGTGTTTAATAGAAACTAAAACATAAGTTTTACTATTTAAATTTTTTTCAAAATTAAAATGTTAAAAAAATAATTTGATTTTTATGGTTCGTTCAGTTTTGTATTCAAAATTTTCCATTAAAGTTTTAGGATGAATTTGATTTATTATATGAGGTTTGGATGGAGTGGATGTACATATTATATAAGTCTAAGTAACAAAATTTTATTTTAAAGTGATGTTTGATTGGATTTTTTTCAAGATTTGGTTCGATTTTGTCCGTCTTTAATAAGTTTGATGTAGGAAATTGAATAAAATAAGTTTTTGTATGAAGTTTTTTAATGAAGGATCGAGGTAAATAAGGACATTTGTAGATATGAAGCTTAGTAAACAATTTCTAAAAGGTTTTAGGTTGTTTTCAAATAAAAACTTAATCACATGATCATCATGTTGGAATTTCGGAAAAAAAACTGCTAGAGATTTGATCTTATGGGACTATTTTCGAAAACCACAGTAAAAAGTAGTTACTTTAAATTACTAAACTGGAACATTTGGATTATTATTTTCAACAAAAAAAAGTCCAAGTGGCAGGTATATTCGCTAGAAATAGGCAGATTTCGAGATCAGACAGTTTTGTGTACAAGTAGAATTTGATGTATTTAAACAAAAGTTAAAACAAAACAAACTAATTTCAAACAGATATCGAACAAATTTTAAAAAGAAAATTAGCTACTTTTAAGTAAAACTACATCCATGCAATTTTGCAACAACCAAATATCAAATCTACCACAGAATATATGTGTGACAAATTATGACACTATATGGAAAACACACGCCAAACCTACTCTATATCATATGTCATGCAATTACTGCAAAATATCCAAATAATTTATTTCTAAGAAAAAAAGTTAATTTCTCTATTCAAATCTTTTTATTTTTTTTTTTCATTGATTGTTATAAGGTTTTTGCAAATTGATGTTGTTGGGGATTGTTGCATGAATCCTTTAACAAGGAACAATTGGAGGGCAAGTCTGGTGCCAGCGGCCGCGGTAATTCCAGCTCCAATAGCGTATATTAAAGTTGTTGCGGTTAAAACGTTCGTAGTTGAACTTGTGTCAAGCACAGGTAGTACACCATAACCGGGTTAGTACAATACTTTGATGCTATGACGTATTACTGTAGAGGTTTATATTTAAAAAAAAGGATTAAAATGTTTCCACAGATTCTAAATTTATGAAGCTTTTAAAAATATTAGCATCCAAACAGACGTTATAACGGTTTTAAAACAAACACTTTTTTTCCTAGTAGAAAGCCTCTAGCTTCTTAACCATGAGTCAGATTTTGCTGGTTTACTAATATGTTCAAGATATTAATAAAACATTCATTTTTAGAAACAATTGTTTGATCTGGCTTCACAAATGAGACCGTGAGAGTACAGGTTGTTTCAAAAGCATTTTGTGTTTTACAAACTTTTTTGTTAGAGCTGCTCACTCATGAACCTCTAATTGCAGAGGTTTTTTTTTTTAAATTAATAAAAAAATATGGCGGGGCTGAAATCTCACACCTGTGAGATATCAAGACTTCGGTCTGGGTTAAGGATTTTGATATAGTTTTCGGCAAAAAACTTTTATGAGGACATGGTTTTTAGTTTAGGGCAGCGATGTATATCAAAAATTAAAGTCTTTGTTAAAGTACCAGTATTTTTTTATCTCTGTTTAGAAATTTATTACAAAACTAACACGCAACATCAATACGATGCCGGAAAATTATAACAGATCATAAATTAACATAATTTAGTGAAAAGATGATACACTCAGCAAACTACTCAAAAACCTCTCCATTTAGCGTTTCGAGAAAATATTAATCACAAATTCATATTTCTTTCAAAATTCCAAAAATATTGTAAAAATTAAATAAACTAAAACTATTTTCAAAATTCCAATAACATTTCAAAAATTAGAATAAAATCAAATATTTAAACTTTTTCTAAATTCCAATAATATTCCAAAAATTCTTAAAAATTCAAACTTTTCCAAAATTCTAAAGATATTGCAAAAATCATTACAAAATCAAAAATTGAAACTTTTTTCAAAATTCCAATAATTATAATAAAATTAAAAATTTTTCAAAATTCTAAAAATATTGCAAGAATTCTTACAAAATCAAAAATTGAAACTTTTTCCGAAATTCTAAAAATATTGCAAAAATTATTACAAAATCAAAAATACAAACTTTTTCAAAATTCCAAAAATATTTCAAAATCTATAACAAATTCAAAAATTTCCATGTCCAATTTCATTTTCAATTACATTTATGTCATAAAAACAGCAAGATTTTTTTTATTCAAAAAATTGGCTAAAAAAATAAATGAAATCATTTTTTGACACACTTGACATTATTTTTTTGACAAACTTATAATGCCATAATTCTCTGTAATAATAATAAAATTTCATGTCATACAAATTATTAATTTTATTTTTTTTCAAAAAATTGGGTAAAAAAGTAAATAAAAATCTTTCTTTTGACACACTTGACAACCCTTTTTTGACAAATTTATAATGCCATAATTCTCAATAATAATAATAAAATTTCATTTCAAACAACCCAAGTAACAATTGTTAGAGCTGAAAGAATCAATGTGCTCTATTACAGTTCTTTAAGTTAAAATAATTAGCCTGATAGCTCTTAAACGCAATTAATAGTGATTCACAGCTTTAAGCAAAATTTACAATGCTCTAATTCATTGTTGCCTAACAGTTCTAGCTCTTTTTGCTTGTAGAGCATTTAGCTTTATTAATGAGCTCTATAACCACTTTTAGAGCTTAAATATATAATCTTATAGAGCACGCTATATATTGGAATAAAAAAATTCCATGGGCATAAAATTATCTCGTATAAGAGCTGCATTAAAGCATGGTTAGAGTGTTTTGGTTTGTTCATTTAAGTGCTTTAATACAAATTTGTTTTACACTCATTTACTGCTATTGGGAGTTGCATTTTCCTTATGTAGAGCTGGCAGATAATTTTAATTTAAATTTAATTTTCTTCTTTTCTCAAATAATGAATTCTTTTTTCAAATAATAAAATTGAATTTTTTAATCCCATGGCCATTGGTATATATTGCGCAAAAGGAAAAGTAATAGTAAAGTTCATTAAAATCAGTTTGTGCACGAATGTTAGGATCTTTTGAAACGTGTACACATTTCATCAATTAAATGCACAATGTTTTTTATTGTTTGAGGTTATGATTTAGCTAACCGCTCTATTAGAAAGAATTGAAATTTTTCCTTATATGTAAATAATCGTAGTTTGTTGAGGTTTTATGAGACCACTGATTTTTTCTTTTTCTAAAACAGGTAATGCACAAAACATTCGTAAATATGTATATTAAGAATAACTAATGATAAAAGTTAATAAATTAACTGATTTTTAATATAAACACATATCAAATTTCATTTAGCATGGCCTACGACTGTGTCATTTTATCTGTCAAAATATTATAAGGGATATACTCTATAAAACGCTTCCAACAACAAAAAAATCTAATATAGAGCTTAATGCTCTACTATGTTTATTTATTATTTTGTATTTCAGCTTGTTGCTCTGATGAAAACAAAAGGATAATCATATACAGTTACTTGCTTTACAACTATCTTAACAAAGAAAAAAACTACACCCCAATAAATCGAAATCCTGAGTAATAATATCAAGTGAGATAAAAAGCTTTTAAAGTTCATAAATGACAACTGTTGCAAGAATCCGTCCATATTTAATCAAAGAAAATATAAAAAAATTCGGCCATTCTTGAATTTAATAGAAAATTTATTTTTATTTTATTTTTTGAAATTTTTAATTTAGGTATAGCTCTTAAAATCATACTCAATTTTCCAAACTAAGTTTAAAAATATTGAAAAATCAAGTTTGTTACGAAAATAAAAAAAAGTGTTTTTTATAACTACTAATTTTAATAATAATTATTACATATTTCAAGAGCCCGTTGAAAATTTAAGAAGTATCGTATTAATATTCACGACAAAAAATAAATGGCACGCATATTTCACTTTAATCCATACTCAAAATGTACATTTTACAGTTTAAATTAAACGATATTCCAATTTAATTTTCATTTAGTTTAATGTCAAACACACAAAATATTTTCTTTAAAAAAAATCTAATAAAAAATAATGTTATTATTCGGATAAATTCGTTTTAAAAATTACGTCGGCTTAATATTTTAGGAAATAATTCGAGTTCGTTTTAGAGCAAAATGCTGAAAGAAAGCTCTATAATGATTGGTTCAAACGTTTTCATTTAATTGCTATATAGAGTTATGCGCTTCATAATGGAATCCGGAATAATTCTTATAGAGATAAAAAAACAATAAAGTTGCTCTATAAACCGCCACTTTTTGCTTTTACTAAGCTCTATAAGAGTTCTAAGAGCGCTTCTAGAGCTAACATTAAAGCACGTAGCTTTATAAATCAGCTCTAAGAGCGCTCTTAAAGCATATTTAGAGCAAAATTGTTACTTGGGAAGTAATTAATTTTATTTTGTTCCGAAAAATTGGGTAAAAAACTAAATAAAAATCTTTCTTTTGACACACTTGACAACATTTTTTTGACAAACTTATAATGCAATAATGTAGTTTTTGATCTCACATACCAATCCTTACCATCAAGATTTCTCCAAACTCAACGTTCCTACTCGTAAACACTTAAAATGAACGTTTTGTAAGCCCAAAATATGAAAATTTGCTGTTTTTGACACTCTTAATGATTTTTTTGACACTTCCGGTACAGCTATCGAACACAACGTCCTTTCGGACCTGGCCCTTGAGTATAGCTTTTTTTAGAAAAAAAATTTTGGAATCCCTCCAGCGGATTTCGCTGCAGCGTAGGTAATGACGGCCGGCCGGACGGACGGACCGCCTGACAACAGACAGACATATATTTTTTTTGTTGCTTTTTTAGAATCAGTATGTCCTGAAACGTCGAGAAATGCCAAAAAAGTGGGGATAAGAATTTCACTTTTGGCTCATGAATGTAATTCTTTGGTCTTTCAGACCGAAGTAATATGCCAAAGATTCTATCTTTCTGAAGTTTTTAGAAATATTAATATACAAAAAGCCGTTATAACGGATTTAAAAAACCAACTTTTTTCTAGTATAAAGCCTCTAGTTTCTTAACCATGTGTCGGATTTTGCTGATTTACGAACTGTCCTAGATATTCATAAAACACACTTTTTTAAAAATAAGTTTTTTGATCTGGCTCCACAAATGCTACCGTGAAAGTGCCGGTTGATTTGAACACATTTTGTGTGTTGGAGCTGCTAACTCAGAAACCTCTAATCGCAGAGGTCTCTTTTTACAAGAAATTGATAAAACTGATTCCAAAAAAGATCAAACAAAAAAATAAGCTTTACAGAAAGCAAATAGGTTGAAAAATTTTTTGTGGTTACATGAAAACGAACATTTTACTGAAATTGTTATTTGTTTTAAGTCCGTCATGGGGAAGGTCAAATGGCCTAGGGGTTAAAATATTTTTTTCTACATACTAGAGGATATAATAAACTAAATCTGATGTGAATCATTCGATTCGGGTTGGAAGTGTCTGAGAACCAAATTTTTGAAATACGCTAAAAATGGTGATTTTCAGACATTTTAAAGGTTGGTTCTCATAACCCATAGCACCTAGAGGGCTCAAATTTGGTATGCGATAATACTTCATAAGGTGCCTCAAAATTCTCAACTTTTAGCAAAATCGGGAGGGGTCAGTCGCGCGATCAGTCGAAAACTAATGGAATTACTCATATATTAATATATTGTTAATATTTACTACCACAAACTTTTTTACTAAATTAATTATAAATTAAAAACAATTTTGAAGTATAAAATGCCAAAAAATAATAAATGTTTTCTTATAGTTTTGTTATTTTTTATAAAATGAAGGACAATAATTACGAAAGTAATTTAAATTTATTGACATATTTCCAGTGATTATTTAAGTGAAATATTTTATGTAGGACCACTAATATTTTCTAATGACATGAAGAAATATTTAAGTAATGCAATTATTCTCAACGTATATTATGAAAATTTGTAGACAACCTTTTTCATGGATGAAATTTTAAAAACCACATTGTTTGGTTATAAAAAAAATTTCAGTTTTTCATTCCTTTTTTCACAACCACAGAGTAAACCATAGGCTTACCTAATTAAAAAGAACTAATAAAAGTTACGCGGCTCATAGCTTTACCAAAAACCAGTATTTATTTTACCATTAAACTCTATGAATGTTTGGAAAAAGTTAGTCTTGGTATGCGAATTACAACGAATAGTAAGTAGTAGTTAAAATCCCAATCCTAGTTGGCATGATGGTATCTTCGGATATTCAGAGACGTTAATTTATAACTCGTTATTATTAACACTAAACATGCCTAACTTCCGATAAAAAAAAATGTTTAATAGTATTGCTAATAACTAGACTCAAGGATAAATCCACTAAATCACCAACCAAACTAATTTTTCGGTTTAAATATGATAAATGAAAGTCAAATTTGTTTTCCTAAATAGATTTTATTTTATCATATTTTTGTAAATTTTAAATTTGAACATTTTGTTGTACAAAACCATTTTCATCTTATGAATTAATCAATCCATGTCGTCTAGACTGAGAAAAAATTCAGAAAGCCACGGGAAAACAAAAAAATCCGTTTTTTAGTTTCCTTAAAATTGATTGATGACAAAATGTTATTGAATTTGCTGATTCATATTTCATTCAACTTATCTATGTAGTAAATTTTTTTGGATTTTCTTCTTGATTTTTTTGTAAGTTCGATTCATTTTCCATTTTGGCTTTTATTGACAATTTTTGCTACGGTTCGGTGAACACCAATTATTGTTATGAGTTCGAAACAAAGTTTTTCTGCCGATGACTCTTGTGTTTCAATACTTGTGATAACTCCTGGGGATATGTTATCGGATACTTCCCTGAGCAGTTGTCCTAATACTTTTAAGCTTTCGAGTACAACATGTAAGCCCTTTATTATCGACCGAAGATAAAATAATGCGGTGGTGTTTGGGATACCGCCCTTCATTTTGTCCAATTTTGAAATGATTCTAGATCTTCCATTTTCAGGTGAACCTGAATCATATATCGAATTTTCATTAAGATCCTATGCGTTTTTGTCTTTTTTTATGGTAAAAAAGAACCTTTAACCACAGAGGTCACTGGATTAGACCATGATGCTGGGGTTGGCGAACCGGAGGTACCTGAGCTATAGTGGGCTTTAGCCTGCTATTGCAAACCGTAAGCCTTTTTTAGCTTTAACCTTAGCCGCCCAGGACGCGGTTAGGTGCTTCCTTATTATCACCCACTTGTGGATACACACTAGAGAGGACACAGATAGGGTCAAACAATTAAAAGTACCAAACTTCGGGGCACCTGTCGCCCCCAGTTACACATAGACTTCTAACAGGTATAGACAAAGGTCAGTTGGTGACCTTTTTTTCATCTCAACTCATGAAAGCAATATGGGAAAATTTCTAGGTAATCTTTTAAAATCTTTAAAACTTCTTAAAATTTTTGTTTTCGCCTGTTTTATTATTTCTTAAATCCTATCATGAAATATTGGACTATGTCGTATTTTATTATATGATAGGATTTATTGTTTAGTTCCCCCTTTTTTTTAAACAATATATATTTTGATTAAATTACTGATAAAAAATTTAAAATCCGAATTCAAAACATTTGTGGATTGAATGCCAACCGTGCAACATCATCTCGAGCATGACAAACCGCATATACTTTTTCTTACAGAAACAAAAGTTTCTGAACTCTATCCCTCTGACGTAACACTTAGTCCCAAATATAGACTTTAACACTTTGTAACACTTAGTCCCAAATATAGCTTTTAAACTTCATCAAGGTGCATACATTTATGAGAGTTATGCATATAAAAACTTTACAAATTTTTAACTACATGGCAATGGCTAGAACACAGTAGTATTAAAGGTTTGTCTACCTGAAATTTCTTTTTTCACAATAGCTTTATACCGGTCCAACAAACAAAATCCCAAATTATTTAATCTTTTGACTAATGTTGTGGACGGAAATAAGAAATTTCTAATTGTTAGGTTATTTTTACCGGTGACTTCAACGTCCATAACAAAACATGGTTAGAATTTTCAAAGACGACCGACGATGACATCAATGAAAGGCAGGCAGAAATATTTGTCGTATCGCACGACCTGACCCAAATTGGATATTAAGCAATAGGGCGGTTTGGCCCAGAAAAAATCTCTAAATAAAGTTATTTAATGATACATATTAACATAATCAGATAACAAAGAAAATAAATGAAAGAATACATGCAAAATGGGAATAAAAAGAAATTAGTATAAACTTGTTGATTGAAGAACTCCATATGGTTTAGTTTAACGTTGTTTATTGTTTAACTATGTGTTGGTCCGTTGGACTTCATGTAATATCGTTAATTCAAAAGAAAAAAATACTATAAATATATAAACACCGTTTATAGTGTTTATACCGATTTAATTAGAGGCTTCGACTTGATTAACTTTAAACTACTTTTAACTAAATTATTTCATTATAGCATCTCAGGTTCTCTTTTAAATTGGATAGGCTCTTTCTTTAGTAACAGAGTGCAAAAAGTTAAAGTTAAGAACTATATTTCAAGTGACTTTGCTGTCTTATCTGGGGTCGGGCAACTCATCTTGGTCCTTTATTTTTTAACTTTTTATTTTACTAACAGATCGATTAAAAATCAGAAACTGACTGTGTGGTTATATTAAAAATAACCATGCTTATATTAAAAGCCTATCTAAAAAAGAAAAGAAAAGCATATACAAAACCAATTATTGTCTCTTTATTATTATATTCGTTACTTTTTCAGGAGACAACTAGTAATTTCATCACATGACGTCACTACAGGGTATTGGCAAATTCAACATGCATCATTATTTTTATATTGAAAAACATTCCGCGCTTCAAAAAAACTAGGTGTCAGTCTGTAATGACATCATACACATTATTGCAAACAAACAGGTCAGCCTGTTCACTGGAATAATTGTAATAGAAATCAATGTATTGTAAAAAAAAATGAAACAATAAATCGATTCCTCTTTTTTCGATTTGAGTTTTTTGTTTATAAAAGTAAACAATGATGATGTTTGATTGATGGAATAAAGAATATAAATAAGAAAAGATTAAAGAATTAGTGCAGTTATCGCACTAAATGTAATTCTTATATTCTTAGGTGTTTTACAAGATAAGATGTTTTTCTTTTGTAGATGCAAAATGTTGCGGCACAACAGTCATGACGGTGATAAAAATATTCTTCTAGATATTTTTCTCACATCTATGCCAGTTATTACGAGTGTCGATGTCAAAAAGGGTAGTATTGGCAATTCTGACCATTATCTAATCACATCAGTTATCAAAACTGATTTACTAAAACCTAGAGCTCCCAAATCCCGTAAAATCCCGTAAACTGTTCAAAAATGGAAACCAATGGTCTTCGAAGATTTTCAAGGTTTCGCTTTTGATCCTTATTGTTTTATACTGACGGTGTAAATGTTTCTGCTCGAAACTTTACTGAAACCATTCAATTCGGTATTAATAAATTCGTTTCCTTTTCGATAATGAAATCCCAGCAAAAATATTTGTTTTCGAAAGGGACCAAATTTGCTCTTAGAAACAAACGTAGATTATTTAATATTTGGATGCATAAAAAAAATTCTTAAATCGATCCCAATATCTAAAAGCCAACAGAATAACAAATCAGATAATTGAAAACGAAAAAGTAGAGATTGACAGAGCGAAAGCGGCAAAACTTTCGACTATGTCCCTTTCTGACAAAAGTTTTTACAGTGCCAATAATTCTTTAAATTTTGGCACTAAATCTTCTTTCCCGCCTATCATTTATGGTGACTTAATCGTTACTGACCCTGCAAAGAAAGCAACATTGTTTTCAGAACGCTTTGTCTCAAATTTGACCGTTTTGGAAACTCCTAAATAAATCCCCGAATCCAGTCTTCAGAAATTAATATGACAGAACTAAATTTCAAACCCAAAATCGTCGAAAAACTTTTAAGGGGGTTAAACAACAACAAAGCCTATGGTCTGGACAATATTCCTCCTGTTATTGTAAAAACATTTTCAAAAGAACTTGCATCTACTCTAGCCAAAACTTTGTAGAAATCCTATAAATCTGGTATATTTCCTTAACGTGCTGGAAGTTGGTAAATGTCCAGCCTGTCCCAAAAAAAGTAACGAAAGGTGATACTTTCAATTATAGACCAATAGCCCTACTCCCCGTCCTTTCTAAAATATTCGAGCACTATACTAATTTACATATATCCAAATTTTTGGAAGACAACCTTTTAATATCTGATAGTCAATACCGGTTTAGAAACAAAATACCAACAACCGATCTGTTGAACTATGTGTAGCACATCTTTGGAAAAATATAATTGAAAAAGGTGGTGAAACGTACGTTATCGCATTAGACATCTCAAAAGCATTTGATCGAATCTGGCATGCCAATTTGATGAACAAGCTCGTTGCGTACGGTTTTCATCCCGCAGTCGTAAAGTTGATTCAAAATTTTCTGTCTAACCGATACATATCAGTATCTACAGATGGCTTTTCTTCTGAGTCTAAGTTAATTAACGCTGATGTACCCCAAAGCTCATCGTTCGTACCCCTATCTTCAAAAGGTGAAATGCATGAACGAATAAATCCCGCCCGGAGAGGCGCTTCCATAAATGTAAACGAGGACCTAAAAAACGTCGCCGATTAGGTTAATTAAGATTAATTTATAAATATTTATTTAATTGTTAATTTAATCATTTGTTCAACAAAGTTATAAACAAATTCAAGATATTTAATAATTAAAGTGCGCCATTTTGTTGTAATAGTTGTAAATTATAGGTCGATATAACAGTTCGCTGCTAAATTGTACTAAATTGTTAACATTTAAAAAAATGAACATAGCAGTCCGGCTACACACAATTTCGAAATTTTAAAAAACATAGTAATCCACGTATAGTTTTGTAAAATTTTGACAACTGTTTTTTTTTGAAAACCCAAAATAATTGTTTTTTCTTGCAGTTCAAATGATTTTGGGTTGTGTTTAAGTTGTTTTTACTATATGGTAAGTTATTTAAATTATTATTTTGATATTTTAGTACTATACAAATAATCTATTCTGGATAGATTTAACTACAAATCTCACATGCAGGCGGCGTGCGTGCCAGGCATACAATAGCTATTTATGTATTAAGGGCATAAAGTATGTCTTTTCCGCTTGAGAGGGAAATTGTTGATCGAGGCGTTAGCCGAGAGAAACAATCACTCAAAAGCAAAAAAGATACTTTATGCCTAAATTGCATACAAGATTGTTTGTAAGAGTAAGATTCTGTATTATTTGCATAAATAAAAACACATATATTTACACAAAGTAGTAAAATATTTTTTCGAAATAGTATATTATGCTACGATCATGTAATGACGGTTATTATTACACGAGCATTAACCGGGATACGAAACGAGCCGTAGGCGAGTTTCGTATGGTATATGCGAGTATATTAATAACCATTACTTGAAAGTGGCATACGCTATTTTTTCTACACCCGATAAATAACAAAGAACGAAAACTACATCGAAAATTGCAAATTTCAAAGTTCAATTTTTTTTCCATACGGAAATTTCAACAAACGTCAAATGCATAGCATGTTTGATTGAAAAACTATGGGTTTCTTTCTATTGATTAAAAATCTGTATCGTAATAAAATCTGTATCGAAATGAATATCAATATAAAACGGATTTTGGAAATGGGAATTCGGCTAACGCCTCGACTAACAATTTCACTCTCAAGAGGAAAAGACATACTTTATGCCCTTAATACATAAATAGCTATTGTGGTCCTATGTGCGGAGAAGTAGATTTTTCGTTTATGTTATTCTAGTACAAAATTGAATATTTTTTGTGTATGTGTTACAAAAAAGTATTGCTCGTAGTAATTTTTGATGAATTTCATTTTGAGTTTGTGTGATTAAAGTGGAAAAATATGGAGGGGCTGAAATCTCACAGCTCTGAGATATCAAGACTTCGGTCTGGGTTAAGGATTTTGATATAGTTTTCGGCAAAAAACTTTTATAAGAACATGGTTTTTAATTTTGGGCAGCGAAGTATATCAAACATAACTCTTTGTTAAAGTACATATATTTTTTATCTCTGTTTAGAAATTTATTACAAAACTAACACGAAACATCAATACGTTGCCAGAAAATTATAACAGATCATAAATTAACATAATTTAGTGAAAAGATGATGCACTCAGCAAACTACTCAAAAACCTCTCCATTTAGCGTTTCGAGAAAATATTACAAAATCAGAAATTCATATTTCTTTCAAAATTCCAAAATATTGTTAAATTAAATAAAATCAAACTATTTTCAAAATTCCAAAAATATTCCAAAAACTATAATTAAAATCAAATATCTAAACTTTTTCTAAATTCCAAAAATTTAAACTTCCAAAATTCTAAAAATATTGCAAAAATTATTACAAAATCAAAAATTCAAACTTTTCAAAATTCCAAAAATTATAATAAAATCAAAAATTTTAAATTTTTCAAAATTCTAAAAATATTCCAAAAATTATTACAAAATCAAAAAATGAAACTTTTTTCAAAATTCTAAATATATATATTTATATAAAATTCGAAAATTCTATTTTTTTCAAAATTCTAAAAATATTGCGAAAATTATTACAAAATCAAAAATTGAAACTTTTTTCAAAATTCCAAAAATATTCCAGAAATTAGAATAAAATCAAATATTTAAACTTTTTCTAAATTCCAATAATATTCCAAAAATTCTTCAAACTTCAAACTTTTTCCAAAAATTCTAAAAATATTGCAAAAATTATTACAAAATCAAAAATTGAAATTTTTTTCAAAATTCCAAATATGATATTAAAAAATCATTAATTAAAAATTCTTCAAAATTCTAAAAATATTCAAAAAATTCTTACAAAATCAAATGTAAAAAGTTTTTCCAATATTCTAAAAATATTGCAAAAATTATTACAAAATCAAAAATACAAACTTTTTTCAAAATTCCAAAAATATTTCAAAAAATATAACAAATTCAAAAATTTCCATGTCCAATTTCATTTTCAATTACATTTACGTCATACAAACAGCTACATTTTTTTTTCCAAAAAATTGGCTAAAAAAATAAATGAAATCATTTTATGACACACTTGACATTATTTTTTTGACAAACTTATAATGCCATAATGCTCCATAATAATAATAAAATTTCATGTCATACAAATTATTAATTTTATTTTTTTCTAAAAACATTGGGTAAAAAATAAATAAAAACCTTTCTTTTGACACACTTGACAACATTTTTTGAGAAACTTATAATGCCATAATTCCCAATAATAATAATAAAATTTCAAATCAAACAAACAATTTTATTTTTTCCCAAAAAATTGGGTAAAAAATAAATAAAAATCTTACTTTTGACACACTTAACAACATTTTTTTGACAAAATTATAATGCAATAATCTAGATTTTGGTCTCACATACCAATCCCCACCATCAAGATTTCTCGAAATTCAATGTTCCTACTCGTAATCACTTAAAATGAATGTTTTTTAAGCCAAAAATATGAAAATTTGCTGTTTTGGCACACCTAATGATTTTTTTGACACACTTCTAGTACAGCTATCGAACACAGCGTCCTTTCGGACCTGTCCCTTGAGTATACCTATTTTTAAAAAAAAATTTTAAATCCCTCCAGTGGTTTTCCCTGCAACGTAGGTAATGACGGCTGGCCGGACGGCCGGCCGACAGACAGACATACATTTTTTTTGCTTTTTTAGAATCAGTAGGTCCTAAAACGTCGAGAAACGCCAAAAAAGGGGGGGTGAGAATTTCACTTTGAACTCATGAATAATAATACTTAAGTCTTTCAGACCGAAGTAAAAACATATTTTACAAATTGTTGTCAGCAGTCGTTAATTTGTTATGACTCACGAGTTTATTTGATCAATATTTATATCACTATTATTATCAACAATCGGGCAATCGTTGTGACGCATAATTTATTTTATCAATTATTTATATAAAGATTATTGTCAACAATCTGCTGGATCAATTCGATATTTTATAATTTTCGTTCAACACACCGGATACGTGCAACGTGGAACGAAACAATATATATTAAGCTATCGTATTAAGTAGGATGATGGGTTAAGGCAAAAAAGGCGCTGAGGGGTGGAATCTTCTATCATCATGGGGTGCGTCATTCTTTTATTTGATAATATTGTTTATATAACTAAAGTATAATATTGGTGTGCATGTGACGGCCTTGGCTTCTTCGCTGTTAGGGTCGTCAGAGTCCCTCTGTTCAATTTTCTTGGTCTGTCTGTTCATTTTTCTATTCGTGCATATTGGTTAATTTGTGCTGGAATGTGGGACGTTCATTCTCGTATCCACATAACTTTCACTAGCTGGAATATAAAAATTTTAAGGCGTGCAGTCCTTCGATTGCTTCCTGTTTCTTGGCAACTGGTCCAATCTCCATTACATCATTAGAAAATATTCTCCTGTCTCGATACAAATACTGGAAAGAAGAATTAAACTCATTTTGCAAGTTAGAAATACGAAGTTAGGGAATAAGAAAAGATTATCGAGGGTCAACATCAAATTATGCTTTCCAAAGAGAGGATTCACTCCAAGAGCGGATGATATAAGGTACATGCATCTCGCTGTCACCAGAAAAATGACTGGAGTAACATGTTTACTCCGTGTCAAGTGAGTAATGGCGTATTTATAAAATAGCAGGTTTATTCTGGCCGAGCATTAAATACTCTGAAGATAAAAATTTACGCTATTGGGATGGATATTTTTGGAAACACTATCAACAAAACTACTTTCATGAGTCCGGAATACAGACCTTTAGCAATTGTTGGGTTTATTGACTTTATTTCCTAAGTTTCTAATATATTTACTTAGCCAATAAATCAATCAAAATCATATCGAAATAACAGTTATGTCAAATTTTTAAATCTATTTGTACAAAACTTATAACTTTTATGTAACAAAGTTCTTCATCCTACTCAAGTTCGTGTCAACGAAACAAAAAACTGTTTTATTTTAATCCCATAGAATTCCCAATAAATCTGATTTAAGTATATATGAAATACCAATATTAGCATTTTCATTTACAATTAAATTATCAATACATAAATCGTATTCATAAGAACTGTAAACATTAATTCGTCAAGGTTAATAAAAATCGAATTAAAATCATAAAATTGTTATGTTTACCCGTCACCTGTCTTTGATTTTTTTTTCTTAGTCATTTTTACATACGTGTTCTTTTGATTTCGTCTTATTAAAAATGCATGTAAATGAAGGAATTTAATATTTTATTTTTATAGAATGTTTTTATTACATTTGAATTTTTAAAATTGTGATTTCTTTTATATTGATTTTGGTGAAGAAACCACACACTTTGATTTTCTAAAAAATATGCCTCACCTATTTAATTAGATTTTACGTTATGTTTACATTATGTTTTAAATGCTGTTATTATATCTTTATTACGTTAATCTTCAATTTCGTTTTTTATATGCCATTCATGTTTCACAGAGGACCGTAGCCTGTTAACAAGTGCCCCTCTCCCTCTGCACTAATTTTAAATTCACTAAATTTCATAGTCGAGTTTCACTTGAAATCTCAATTTAATCAATAAGATTTTATATGGGTGATAAACACATAGAGGTTTTCCTATTTATCCGGTAGGTCGCTGAGCCCATGCCGATTTCATTTGATGATTACCACATATTTTATACCCCGTTTTTGATGAGTCCGAAAACTTTTATTCTATCATTTTCCTCGCTTGATTCGGCTGCTGTTTCGTTCGGCAAACTCCGAAAACCCAGATTGCCCAGGATCTTGTGAATTTTTTTTTTAACTATGGGGGTTGGAAATTTGTTTTAGTACACGAGGGTAACCTTGTCCGATAGTCAAATACGACAACCCAAACATACCAAAATGTCAATTGTCGGACTCGACAATAGCAGACACATTTTTGTCGGACAAGCTTACCCTCGGGCTCTAAAACAAATTTCCACAACCCAAAGTTAAAAAAAAATTTGTGGTAGCAAATTTACAAGATCGCGGGCAATTGGCAGTTTTAGGAGCTTACCGAACGAAAAAACGACCGAATCGAGAAAATTGGCAGAACAAAAGTTTTTGGGCTCGTCAAGGACAAGCGCCTCACGATATAAAATTTGTAGTAATCATCAAATGAAATCGGCGTGGGCCCAGGAACTATATGTGTTGATAGTTGTTAATGTTTTGCTTAAAAACATTTTGATCCAGATGGGAATCGAAACCGGCTACTTCAAACTCAAGTCCCGTTTGCTAACCACAAGATGATTCGAGAACAATAAAAATTTACTTTTTATTGTTTAACTGTTTTCCTATTCACTATACGACGCTGCGGTTATGCCGAATCATGTTCCATATCCACATAGGGTTTTAGTACTGTTTTGCATCCAAGCTTTTGTTAAAAAGTGGATAAAGTGGGAGAGAAATGCAGTTATTATTAAACATTCAATTATTTCGTCTTTTAAAATTAAGTCGTAACGCTAATTAAAGTTCACTCATACATCTGTAACATTGTATTTGCCAGTCATAAAAATCTTCTCGTCGTATTGTCGTATTGCAATAAACTGAAATTCTAAATAAATTCCCTGTTAAAAACTTCCATATATTATGTATGTTTATCTGTATACACTACTCCTTAAATGTAACTTTTATGATTATTGTTTTCCGTTATAAAATGCCATAAAGCTTATAATGTAATGGTTAAATGTTTTAATTTTTAATTTATTTTTATTTTCTGATTGAATTTAAGCGACATTTTATTTCAATAATTCACACCATTTAACCCATCCAAAAATTTTATTTTTTGATATTTGTTTTATCTTTTATCTTTTAATATAACAACTGAAGAATCTAGCAACAAATTAATATAAAGTTAAATTACAAAATGGAATGTATATAGTCATAGTCAAACAACTTCATTTTAAGCCATTCACTATACCGATAAGTTTTTGAATTCGATTATTATTATTGACGGAGTGCACCCAAAACCTTAACTGAAAAACCAGTATTCAACCTCAGTTTCGCACATTAAATGGTATATTGTTTTGCTACAGCTATACAAGATTTACTATAATTGGTCAAATAATTTTGTTGCTACCAAAGTTGATAACACATGTGAAAAATTATTTATTGAGCTACTGTATACATTTACAATGGTTTAAGATAAGTCGAGATACTTTTGAAATCAAATACACAACAAACTAAAGCCTAAGAAGTTTGTTTTTCTTGCGGCATCATTGTCAAAAAAAATCATCAACTCAACTCGGGTTCCCCAAGTTAATATCAGTTAGCCAACAATTGGGTTACTCAACACATCAGATACACATGCGTCAGATTTTTTCCACAATTAGTAAAAACCAATTTTTAATCTGACATGCTCTGATATTTTTCATTGATAAGATCCTATAAGTGCAGACAACTTCTTAGAAACCTCTTTCTTTAATTGTATAAATACTTCCTTTCAATCATTACAACTTTTGAGGAAAATGGATTGATGACCCTATATTTTTCTCATTTAAGTCTAGAAACCTTACCAAAATCTGTCCTCACAATCCTCACGAAAATTACGGTAAAATAAACTATTATCAAAAGTCAAGCTGAAACTTGTTGGTTGAAATCAAAAGAGATTGTCAATTATGGTTGATCTGTGACGCAAATTTACACAATATCTTGCAAAACGAAAATATAGCTCAATCACATGTTTCGATAAATAATGATGGATGTAAACATTTAGTAAGTTATTTAGCGTCAAAATTTCAAATAGCAATTACTTTATCACGATCATCAAACTTAAAATTCATTTCAACTCATATCGATTACTTCACATTTATAAGTCCCATATTCATCCGTTTACGAAGTAACCCAAACGGAGCGACCCTATTTGGCGAATACAATCTATTCTATCTATTCGGACTCAAAAAGATGGCTCAGACTAAAGTTATATTAGGCTCTATCGTCCGTTTAAAATAGACTAATAATATACATCGTAAAATTTTGCGATTATCCAACTTGTAGATTTAAAACATATTGCATGCATCAAACTTGTGGATGTAAAAGAACACAATATCAAAAATAATTGACAAAAAGTTGTGTTGTAATGCCTTTATATTGCCAGACCATAGACGCATAACAAAATAAATGTTTAATCGTAAATGTCAATAGTAAATTAAAATCACATCTATATATTGATAAAAAATGACTCAAAAAATGTTACTTCAGGTTAAATCTATAGCTATTTATTAATAAATAAATAAATAAATAAATTCCAAAATAAGTTTTTAAGGAATACTGAAATGAAGCCCATTCATATGATATCCTATTTGAATCTATAATAGTTATTTATTTATCTAGAACGAAAAGTGCAACTTTAAAGTACGAGCTAGTTGTTTACTAGTGAATTACTAGTGAGTACCTTTAAAAACACTTTTCGTTTGAGGTAAATACAAAATTTTATTTCATACTGAAAATTTATTAAAATAAAAAGAATGAGTTTTAAATTTTGCTCAAAAAGTTGAACTTTAACGTCCTAGGACTTTATAAAGTTTTATATAGTCCGAGGACGTTAAAGTTCAACGTTTGTGGTGCAAAAAGTTGAACTTTAAAGTCCTAAGACTTTATAAAATTTTATAAAGTCCTAGGACGTTAAAGTTCAACTTTTTGTACCTTAAATAATCCGAAAAATGTCGATTTAGATATCAGTATGAAATAAAAAAATGTATTTTCTCAAAGGTCTCACATCGTACCCCTGTAAACTAAACGAAAACAACTTTAGTTTTATTTGTATCCCCCATTTTATGTGGACAGATTAGTTTTATACGCACCTCAAATTTCAGGTCCATAGCATAGTTTAAGAGATAATCGATATAATGTGAAAAACTCGTTTTGCTCTCACCAACAGGGCTCGTTATAAAAATGGAAGTTCTATAAAGAAAAAAATTAATAAAAATTGCATCGGCCGGGAATCGAACCCGGGCCGCCCGCGTGGCAGGCGAGCATTCTACCACTGAACCACCGATGCTTGTGATTCAACTTTGTAAATTAAATCTAAAAATTTGTACATAAGGTACTTAAAAATCACTAAACAAGAAGTAGGTTACGTTGGCCTTTGGCATTTAATAGTTAGCTATCATGACAATTTTTAACTAAATCTCCGAAATTTATTCTATTTGTTTAACATAAAAAAATAAATAATTTCATCTAAACAACTCTTCTTCGTCGATGTTTAAAATGCAAATTTTGGTGATTTGTTAATTTTTTAAAGTTCATATGAAAGTTAAAATCAAAAACAAAATATATAAATGATATAAAATGTAAACATCAATGAAATTTAAAAACTCTAAAACCAAATAAGATTGGATCTTTTCGATTTCCACTGTCAGTCTATTTGGATTGTGCTTGTTTTTTGTTCTACGACTTTTGTTCTAAGTACAGGAATCAGACGAGTAGATAATAAATAAAAATAGTTCTGTATAGTTACTAGCGCATACAAACTTAGTCATCCCTGACCTAAACCTTTTCGTATGATAACGATAGAAGTTTATTAGGTGCCATGTTTTTAAATTTTTGTTTGCTAGTTTGATTACTTAGAATGCAGTGCAATAAAAATGTCCGTGCTATGGGCCATGTTTGTTTTATTTTCCGGCCTAAATTCATAAAGAGCTATTATTCGACTATAAAACAATAACAAAAATCAGGTTTCACATAAGTTGATATATGAATAACAATTTAGCAATCTCCTTGACATAAAATATGTATTTTTATTCACACATAAACAACCCTGTTATGCAATGGCGATTTCAATCACCGTTCTAAATCCCAACTGCACACATGTGGTTTCATTTGAAAAATGATCAAATAATTTCAACAGAAAACATCTAAAAGTATAACATATCAAATATAATGATAAAGGAGAGACAAAAAAAAGCGAAAAAAAAAATTAAATTAATGATTTTATATGTCCACTTATCAGTTAGAATTCTTGAAAATTAAGCTTGTTAGAAATACCATTTTTATGCTTCAACGTTTTTCATTTCCTTCTAATATTGAAGACAAGATACAACAAAAAAATTTCAAATTATCCTTAACGTTGAACCATCAATTTAAAGTTTTTTTACTTAACAAAAAAAAAAGAAATGAAAATTGTCAACTTAAGAATTTTTTGTGTTTTCACGCTAAACATCAGAATCAAAGTATCTTTGTAAGTAGCAAAAAATTAAATGAAAGTGTTGACGTGAAGTTGTTTTATTGTTCATTTTTAAAGAAAAAGAAATTGATCAATTTAGAAGTGTAAAATGGGTTAATGGTGAAAAAAAACATATATGTATATATGAAATTTTTAATTTTAATTTGTCGAGTATAAGTATAGTGGTCCCTTTAAACAGCACAGTCATTCAGTCACTTGGATACCAAAGAGCCACTGCATCCTGTTTGGTCTTCTATGTTGTTCAGGACTATGACACGGTAATTAGTAAAACAACATTTTTCGTATTTTTTGTGGAAATAAAATTAAAGAAATAATTTTTATAAAATAATGGTAAAAGTGAAGGTGTGTAAATCTCTACCAACTTTGAAGGCATTTCCGGAGTAGTAGTATTACAGCATCGGTCTATTTCACAAAGGTCGGCCTGATAATAATTTATTTTTTCAATCAAGATTTGTTTTCTAACATTTCAGGAAATTCGGTTTGAAAACGAATTACCTATACATTTTTTTTATGACAAATTTTAAATAAATAATTGTTACAAAGATGATTTGTAACATGCAATTTAATTTAAAATTTTGAGGTTATGTCAAAAGTTGTAGATCTTTTAATTATCTACAACTTTTACATCTAACTTTTTTTGATACAAGTTACAGATTTTATTTTATTAGCAAAAACCGTTTTTTGGTCGTTACGCGCTACATAAATTAGTATTTTAAGAATAATAATTGAAAAGGTACCATATTTTAAGAACATGTTTTTGTCGTAAAATTTGACGGATAATACATTGAAAATACTAAGAGCTCTATTCTTTTTGGGGGCGTTTGTTAAAAATCGACTTAAACTGTTTATAACAATATGAATTTGTTAGAATTTTTTATAAAGAAATTTTTTTTGTCGAAGTTCAGTCTTTCAACTACAACAGTGTATTTGGTAAAAATTTTGTAGCTCTTACAGATTCGGAACTATGAATGTTTGAAAATAAGTATCCAAGCCAAAAAACTCGCTTTTCTGAAATGTTCGACCACTTGTATTATCTATCGTTGATTATTTTGACAAAAATTATGTTTGTACAATTTTCTAATCTGTTTTGGCAGACACGCTATCCGACTAACCTACAAAGGCGATGGAATTTCAAAGTTGAAATTTCATCATTATTTAACTATTTTAAGTTGAATTTTTCTCATTAGGAAAAATTTTCTCAAAAACAGAAATAGTTTTTTTGTAATTCAATTAGTCAATTCTAGTGAATTTTACTCTAATCTACGAACAAAGAAAGAAGGAAGAAAATATTGCGAAAATGATGGGTAAATAAAGGTGATCCGAGTTACGAGGGTAAAATGGGGTAGCTTTTATAGAAAAGTAGAGGGTAGAAAATGGTTTTTCACGATTTTCATCGAAACTAGACCTTCTAAAAAGTTTAAAGTAAAAGTTGTAGGTAATGAAAAGGTCTATGTAGATAATAGTCTTTTATATAGGCTTTTTTCACATAAGCTAAAATTTGCCCTAAAAATAGAAAAAACCGAGAAAAAAAGTTCTTTTCGTTTTTAATTTTTATCTTCCACAAAAAAATTTTTTTTTCACACAATTTGGTGAAAACGTACCTTTTTATGTTCCTAATACGCTGTAATTTTTTGAAATCAAAATATTTATTTTTACGTTTAATTTTGATTTTAAACCAAAAAAGTGACCTCATTTTCGCACGAAAATTCTCCTGTGCTGGAAACGTTTTTTTCAAAAAGCAATATTCTTTATTTTTATTAAAACGTCTTCTTTTAGATGGTGTAAAAAAAATGAACATTCATGAAAAAAATTTATATATTTTAAGGATTTCAATGGTAAATTTTAACAAATAATGAATATTTTTAAGCAATCATTGAAAAATAACTCTTTAAAATCAAGTTTATTCAGTTTTTCGCATTTCTTGGAAAATGTTTCTGTTATGTTAATGTTTATTTTTTTATGCCATCTAAAAGTGACGTTTCAACAAAAATAAAGATTACTGATTTTTTTTAAAAAACTGTTTCCTGCACAGGAGAATTTTCGTGTGAAAATGAGGTCACTTTTTTGGTTTAAAATAAAAATTAAACGTAAAAATAAATATTTTGATTCCAAAAAATTACAGCGTATTAGGAACATAAAAAGGTACGTTTTCACCAAATTGTGTGAAAAAACATTTTTTGTATTAGGGACATAATAAGGTACGTTTTCACTAAATTGTGTAAAAAAAAAAATTTTCGTGGGAGATAAAAATTAAAAACGAAAAGACCTTTTTCTCGGTTTTTTCTATTTTTACGGTAAATTTTAGATGTGACCTTTTTATTACCTACAATTTCTGCTTTAAACTTGTTTCAATAGAAGGTATAGTTTTGCTGAAAATTGTGAAAAGCCATTTCCTACCCCTAAAAGCTTACCCCATTTCACTCTTGTAACTTGGATCACCTTTAATTTATGTTTCTCATCATTTGCGCATTATTTTCTTCCTTATCCAATATTTTTCATGCTGTTACTAATTTTTTCCTCAAAAAAGCTATTTTCACTTCTAATATAATAGTAGTTGAATAAAGTTAATAACTATTTCCATGAAAAAAATTTTCTTTGGCCTTATATCATGAATTTTCATTTCAAAATTGAGGGATTTCAATTAATTGAATTATATTATTTTTCACACAAACATTACATGAAGTTGTCTCAACTACATCGTTCTGCAACTATGCTGATTTGATTTTCGAAAAAAAAAACAACAAAATACTTTTTGATTACCATGTATTATTTTTGTTCGGATAAAAACGAGCGAGATAATTTCCTGCGAGATGATGATGGACAGAAACGAGAGAGATGAAGACATAAAAATATTTTTTAACTGTTGACTTAAACGTTATCATTTGATTTACATCATCTGCTTTAACTTCACGAGCCTCTTTAGTTAAAAATCTTAGGATGAGGTTTGTCATAGTTCTCTCATCAGCTTTCATTGACACCCACGCTGTAACGAAATGTCTATATTTATCTGGCAACGTTTTTTCTGTTTCTTCAAATTCATCTTCTGCTGGTTTAAATATTTTACAATTTACAAAATCTAAAAGCCCTAAAGCTTTGATTATGATTTGAAATATCCATATATCAAAATTACTGCCATCTCCAATAAGTTTTTTAGCAGTTGCAATATCTTCTAACATACTAGAAGATTCCATATCAAATTTTATTGGTTTTCCACGTGTTACTAAAATTGTAAACTCTGTTAAGAACTGTAACGGGCCCATAACCTGTAGAAATAATCATCAAATGCTACGGCTTCGAGATGGTATGGAAACCAATGGAATAGACGTGGAAATTTACCAGTTTGGAATAGTTACAACAAATACTGATTTAATAAGAGCTGATGAGGACAAAAGTTTTGTTGCGGAAACAACATCTTCATTGCCATCTGCAAATTTCGATTTTACACAGCTAATGGCTATGATGCAACAAATAAATTTTAATTTGGTAAGTTTAATAATGGTAGTCTGGAAAACGTTGCAATGCAACTATGCAGTGAGGTTTTATGGGAAAAAACGCACAACTTTATAGAATTAAATGTTGCTGGTAAGGCTTGGAACATTAAATTACATGCAAACGAAATTAAGCATCGACATCAAAAAACGTACCATCAATGCCTTCAATCATGCTGAAGATTCAATTTGATTAAATTGTTTATGCAATCATTGCTATATTTCATCGTCAATATTATTAGTTATTCTTACGTCATAATTAATGCTATTCGTTTGTGTACTCATTGCCGTATTTTATCAGTCACAAGATTCCGATTACCCCAATCCAGGATTAATTTAAGACCCATATAAAAGAATTTAACCAATTTTCTATAATCATAATTAGTAGTTAGACTAGATGGTTGTTTTTGAAAAGAATAGAAATTGAAGATAGTACTGTCGTCGGCAAAACTGGGTTTGTTGTGATAGATAAAAAATCGTTGATTAAAATCAGTAAAAAGGTTGGTCAAAGATCCAAACCGTGACGAAAACAGACTTGAATTAGAAATTTAGCCGACATAACGTCATCCATAGTATTTTTGCTTATATGTAGCTAATTTTTTTCTTAAATTATGTTCGATATCTGTTTGTAATTAGTTTGTTGTGTTTAAACTAATCTGATACATCTGATTCTACTTGTACACAAAACTATCTCATCTCGAAATCTACCTATTTCTTACTGTTCTGATATATCTCTGGCATAAGAAATATGCTAACCAATAAATCAAGGTCTTACTACAGACTCCAAGTAAAATTAATTTGTTGTTAAGATAAGAGCACGATGCCAAACAACTTGGGTATGTGAAGGAAAAGGATATGAAACTCACCAAAACCACGAATTGGTTCATCCCATTTCTCCGTGAAGACTGGGATGAAGTTACCAGTAGACCGTGCTTTAAGAAATACATATCATAATTTGCGGTCGTGGAGAAGATTGTTACTTTCGAGATATATACCATTAGTTTACAATTGATAATTTTATCCATAACCTAGCCATTAGTGGATAAACCAAGACATCAGCGCAACGTTTTAGTTTATACAAAAGGTGGTATACAGTTCTAACCAGCAGATTTGCTAAAATCTAATTTAAATAATGTTGACCGCAAAATTTTTGGACGAAAGTTGATTTTGTTCATTGATGATTGGAATTGTGGAATTTTCGGCGAATATACACCGGATTCATCGACGATAGAGTTAGCAACAAAACTTTCCGCAAGTAGATCTACCTTCCCTTTGGTTTCGGTTACAAGGTTGCTCAGGGTTGCAACCCCTTTTTCAAATATACTATGACCGTTGTTTCTATATAGCCTTGATATACAGAGATCTACTGCTGGGAGATTTATCACTCTGGTATTTGTCAGACGCCAACATTTTGTTAATTTTATCTACATCACATTCATCAGAAAACAAGAATTCTGAACCGTTTTTACTTTTTACAATACTGGTTGGAATAAAAATGTTCCCATGTAGAATATTAAACGTGATCACACGAAATAATAGACACAAGGCGATTTCATTGTAGAATTTATTAAGTTTCTGACAAATGCATCAACTTTAATGCCAAACTGTTCGAGGAGCAGACAACTTTAGACTTGGTGCTCGAAAATTTATTTCGAAATATGCAGAAAGTTCACAATGATCTGATCTGAAGAATGATTTTCGTTTATTTTTTTAACCTGTTTTTTGAAAAACATAAAATTAATTATTTGTATGACATGAAATGTAATTGAACATGGAAGTTGACATGGAATATGGTTCTATCCAGTTTTAACTCCTCCCAACTTATAGGAATAGTTAGAAAATAATGAATTGTTGAAAAATATTAACAAAACTTGTAATTATTAGGGAGACGTTTTTTAAGTAATTTTTTGTATGGTTCCAGATTCCACAACTTCTGAATAACAGAAACAGTTGGAAAATAAGTTTGAAGTTTTGATTATAGTTTGAAGTTTTAGTTTTTGCAATATTTTTGGAATGTGGAAAAAAGTTTCAATATTTGATTTTGATTTTTGAATCTATAAAGATTTTTGAATATTTTTGGAATTTTGAAAAAAATTGTATTTTTGATTTTGGAATAATTTTTGGAATTTTTTTAGAATTTTCAAAAAAGTTTAAATTTTTGATTTTATTATAATTTTTAAAATATTTTAGGAATTTTGATAAAAGTTTGAATTTGTGATTTTGTAATATTCTCTTGAACATTTTTGGAATTGTGAAGAAAGTTGGAATTTTTGTTTTATTATATTTTTTGGCATGTAGGAAAAAGTTTGAATTGTTGATTTTGTTATAATTTTTTGAAATCAATTCAATCAGACCACTGTTTTTTGAAAATTTCATTTACCAAAAAAAATGAAAAAATATACTGGAAGGAAGCTCAAGATATCCATGTAATCGAAATTAGTCAAAATATGACGATTGCTACGTAAAACTGGCCATAAATCGACAATTACAAATTTTACATACAAAAAGTAAATATGCTGCCATTCCTAGAGCGTTTCTCGTTTAAGCTCAAACTTCAATACTGTGCATGTTTCGGTACCACCTTTAAATGTCACTGTGCATTAGTAGATCTTCTTTCCCTATAGTTTCGGTTACAGGATTGTTCTGTTTATCCATTAAGGTTTAATAGAATATTTGATAAAGTCATGGCAAACCCTCGGATAAAGTTCTAGTGGCTGCCTACTTGCTGCCTTTACTGGCGCGTAGAATTTTACGCTTAATATTAAAGTTAAAAAGAAATTTAGATTTTTTAAATGTACGACAGTACATGTATGTCAACATTGTACAGTTGTTTAAAGCCATGGTATAAAGAGATCTTCTGCTGGAAGATTAATTACTCTGACATTTGTCAAACGCCAACATTTTGTTAATTTCAGCTATATGTATAACATTCATCAGAAAATTATGATAATTTTTACTTGACCACAATTTTAAATTGTGTGAAGTAATGCATACCCCAAATTTTGTTTTTTCTTTTGTTTTGGACCACTCTCTATCTAAATAGCCAATAAAAATTTTGGTGTACGTCTGTGGGTGGGTGTGTGGGTGGTTGACCGTTCTGCATAGGATCTTGATAAAACTTTGACAAATGATCCAGGTTCACTTGAAAATGGAAGATCTGCATACATTTTAAATTTGGACAAAATGGCGGAAGTCTCCCGAACACCTCGAAGTTTAAATATTCAATTACTTCTAATCCCGGCTTATGATCTTATGGAAAATTGGTATATTTAGTACTGTTTCCGGTTTTAGTACTGTTTCCAATATTTCTGCATACCAACTTCCGGTTTGACACTTCAGGTTAAAAAGTTTTTGTTCAGGTGTTTATCCCTACTGTAGCCTACAATTATCGATCGATTTTCATGAAACTGTAATGAAGCGCTGCTTCATTGTTAACCAATGAAGTGGCATAACAGGCCGCGCACCTGGATGAGATTATTTGTGGTTCCAGAATAGCTACAGCCTATGGGATTGAAAGAAGAATACCTGCTGCTTCAACACAAATAATCGTATAGTACGCGTATTTCGGATAAAGACGGATCAAAAAAAACTAAGTAAGATAAGTAGACCCTGGCGACCCCTTTGCATGAAAAAAACCGCGATCACCGCGTCCAACCCCATGATTTTCGCCCATTCACACACTTTCGTACTGCATACTTTCTCACATGCACACCCACCCGCTCACACACACCCGCACAAAGACACGTATCTTCATACACACCATCATCCATACGATATCTCCAGTATTGAAATCAGTTAAACTTAGAGCTTTTATTGAAGTTACTTGATTCAGCAAGGGTTCAAGACAAATTTGTATCATATCGCATCTTGGTCGACTTGTTTGGTTTTATTCCCCTTTTTTTTATTTACAATACATGTCTTCATAATTGCTTGCTGACCCAAATTCTTTATTTGCTAGTTTTTCACAAAGTTGATTTTAACTGATGGTAATTTAAGCATACGAACATCGTGTAGATAGGCAAATAGTTGTACGAGTGCCGAAATACGCAAATTATCAGAGTCGTCAGATTCAGGCGTGATGCTTCTTATACGAGGTCCAAATTTAGCCAAAACTTCTTTCAATAACTCTGTTATTTTAATTTCAACTAACTCCATTGTTCCGAAGTAAGTTTCCCCTTTCAGTAATTGTTGTAACTTAGTTGCAAAAGAAGTAGCGTAAGAATCAAGGCGGCTCACTCTAATCTTGATTTTATCATACCCTATATTGTTAGGAGAGTAACTATAAAAAAAATTACAGGGGAGCAGTAGCTTATGCACATCACTTAACGCTAAATAACTGCAGATGTAATCAAAGTTATCAAAAGGTAGACTTTGAAGTGATGTTGCAATCATATCTAGGATTTTTCTTCTTTATCGTGATTATAAAATTATATTGTTTTAACAATCGTTGTGGTCTGGTGGAATACTATATTGTATTATCAAACAATTCTCAGATTAAGGTAGCCTTAGTCAGCCAAATAATATTCAATAAAACACTTTAATTTATTTTTATTTTAGATCAACCCAATCACAAAAAAAACTAGTAGGGTAGGGTGTGACCATAGCGGCCACGCCAAGAACTTCCCGTTAAGTTAAATAGGTAACATAAAAATATTTTCTTAAAACTTTAATAAATTGAAATTCTCTTTCTAAGACTTGCAATTAATCGTCATATTTTCATCTTTTGGTTACACTGGAAAGAAGATTTTCATTGCACCATATATTTAAAAAAACTAACGGTGGAGTCTACTTAAAGTCTACTTTGTCAACGTTACTAAAATTTTTTCGATTTTTATCATACAATAACACCATTTTTAGGGTTTCGTACTTTGAAAAAGTAAAAACGGTACCCTATTGGTGAGACTTCGGTGTCCGTCCGAATTTCTACATAATCGATTTTCTCAAAAACTATAAGTGCTATCAACTTGAAATTTTTTACAGTTATTCAATGTATTTGTCCACGCCTACTGACAACAAGAAAATTTTGAATATTATTTTTTATCAATATTTTATGGACATTGATAAGGAGATAGTAAAACAAAAGTTTGTTTTAAGGAATCGAGTTTGGTTTAAAAAAATCAAAAAAAATCCAAAAATCCAATCCTTGGTTGTTATAATTTCAAATGTTCATTGGAGGGGGTTGAGAGTAAAAATTACGAAAACAAAATATTTTGGTCATGTCAAGTGGGGGTATCATATGAAAGGTTATTTTTTTTCTAGTCTAAAACAGTTTTTTTTCTAATTTTCGAAAGCACAGTAATGGACTTATTTTAGAAAAAGTGAAATTTTAGTTTTGTCCCCCCCACTTATCTTCGAACATTACAAAAGAAAAAATTTTAAAAAATTCACGGTTGTAGGAACTTGAAAAATTTTTTTTGGTCGTTATAATTTCAATTGTTCTTTGGAGGGGGTTGCGAGTAGAAATTTTGAAAAAAAAATATTTATGACTTGGACAAGTGGGGTGTCATATGGAAGGTGATTTTTTTTGTAGTTCAAAGTAATTTTTTTGTATTTTTCGAAAACACGGTTTCTGACTTATTTATAAAAATGTGAAAAGTTGTTTCTCTCCCACTCTTTATCTTACAGATAGGTTATAGACAATGTTGTAAAGATTGAACGAAAACTATAGCGGTTATCTCATTATTTCAGATGTTCCGTAGAGGGGGTTGAGAGAAGAAATTTCGAACAAGTTGCAAAACGACTATAAACATTACAAAAACCTTATGCTCTAAGTTTCAACAAAATTAAATGTCAAGACTGAGAAGTCTAAAAAAACAGTTGTTCAACGAACCACAGACATCCTCCCCGAATCCTTTGCCAAATTTTGAAAATAGCTGATTCAAAATAGCACATTTTCCATATTCAAGTAAAATCGGATGCGTTTGCGGCTCATTTTAATTCAAAAGTTTCATCAAGTTTTCATGCGTTTGAGTAATGAAAATAACGCCTATTTTTAAAATTTTCTTAAAAAAAACTCAAAAAGTAAGATAGCAATTGTTTATACAAATGTCATTATAAATGGCTGACATGATGAAAAACAAAATGGGAGGTAAATGATCTTGATAGCATTATTTATTCTAGTAATACTTGCAAGAGATGATATTCAGTTTTTTGGAAACCCCTAAAAAATAAATGTACTGATTTCATTAGAAAAAGACTGGGCTGTAGGTTACACCAAAATATATCGATTGTGACCATTGAAGTTGAAATCGGATCATCCGTTGTTGAGAGAGCGTTGGACAAATGTTTGTCTACATACGATGATACACACGCACATACCCACACACACTACATACTGCCAGCTAAAAATAGCCTAAACAGCTTCAGGTGGTCTTGAAACGTAAAGATATTATAAAAATTTCGATTTCAAAAATCGACCCAAAAACAATAACTTCTCATATCGGAAAGTTAATAAACAGTTGACCAGGCAACCTCCTCTCGAACCTCTGACCTTTTTGTCAAATGTAGAAAATAACTCAGGTTTTTGATATTCAAGTAAACCCGGATGCGGTTGCAGCTCATTTACATACAAAAGTTTCATCCAGATATCATTCGTTTGCATAAAGAAAATAACACGTAGTTTTTTCACATTTTGTTAAAAATCTCAAAAACTAAGATAGCAAATGTTTATACAAATGTCATTATAAATGTGTGACATGCTGACAAGCAATATGGAAGCTTCATGACCTTGATAGCATTATTTATTAATCTCATGATATTTGCAAGAGATGATTTTCAGTTTTTTGGAAACCACTAAAAAACAAACGATATAATTTCGCTAGAAAAGGACTGGACTCTAAGTTACGACAAGATACATCGATTGCGACCATTTTCGTTAAAATCGACCCATCCGTTGTTGAGAAATCGTTGGGCGAAAATTCTCCACACAGCGATATACACATACATACACACACACACACATACAGACTGCCAGCTAAAAATAGTCTTAACAGCTTCAGGAGGTCATGAAACGTAAAGATATCAAAAGAATTCCGATTTCGAAAATCTACCCAAAAACAATAACTTCCCATATCGGGAAGTTAATAATAATTCAATACAACAAAGTATATTAACTTACCGGTTTATCGACTACAACTGTTATATATGAATAATTTATTTGTTGTATTCATACAACCCACACTACCGTTATAAGACACGTGGTCTAATTTTTCCAATACCTAGTTATATGAAAATCAACGAATGGTATTACCCAGGAAAAATTTAAATAATTACTTGACAATAAATCTTATGATTGTTAAATGCAGAATTAGTTCTACATATAGGGCTATTCCCATCTACACATCCCCATTCACACACTCATACACCTACATACTACCCATAATCATTCATACCTGTAAATAACAGTAAATTAGGACTCACCACATGATGTGAATAACTCCCGCTCCTCCAACTCGTGGTATCCGCCTTAACGCGTCATGTTCCTCGGCCCAAAATAAAACAATAACCAGGTTAAACTGCCCCTTTTTGGTACCGTGGTATTATTTGTATTATTATGCTTGGTGTTATAACTGGATCGGGTCGGTACAAAGAAAACAATACACTCACTTTTAAGCTTTCTAATTTCTTTTGTTATATTTCGTTTCGATTTTTTTTCCTTCAATTCACTTATGAGCTAGCATAAATAAAAACATGCCGTATTTACAAAAAAAAAATTTACTATTACAATTAGATTTGTTAACATGTAACTGAATACAACACTACAATCATTTAACAATATGGCCACTATCAGCCTTTAATAATTTAATTATATGGTGTTTAATAATAATAATCTCGGATACAAATAAATAACAAGAATAAATAAATTTTTTTAATCTAATATCACAAGCCGAGTATTTTGATAAAATAAAACTAACAATTACCACCATAAATTAACTAAATTCAATTTTATATGTTGGTTATTCGGCATAACCACAAAAAAATACACAAAATCATGTGAGAACCAAATTGAAAAATTTTCTTTATTTATTGTCAGACGTCAAAAACTGAAATCAGCTGATTTCCAAAAATGACAATCGAATAAGAGAGCCTCTATACGCGGTTAGGCGTATTTATAGGCAAACAAAATAACGATCGTGGTGAATTAATTTTTTTATGTTTCGTTAATTATTTCTCCCCACTAAGTCTCCCCACTATTAATCTGTATTAAAAATTGGGAAATAATTATAAACAGAAACTTGGATTGTATAACGATTGTAGGAAATCTACATGAGAATAGCGGAACTACGAATTAATGATATTGTACAATTGTTTTATGCAAACCCTATAGCAATTAACGATTGAATATAGGAAATCACATTGGGAAATATCACTCAACTGTTTTAGGATAATAATTTGTTTAACGGAAACTATAGTAGATGATGACTATGGATTGAATATAAGAAATTATGTGTAAAGGAAAAATGAAAACAACTATGAAAATTTCTGTTAAGGTAAATTTGATGTGTGAGGGACAGTGGTTTGAATTTCAACCATGGAGTTTGAATTACCCTTCATAACATAACGTGAAAATTTTATCAGCTTTTGAAGTACATTGGATAAAGGGTTGGGGGCCCACCATACAACAGGTGGTTTTTCCACCATGTTTTTTATGTTTGTTGGGAGCATACTAGATTCGTTCGTGAATGAATTTTGATGACACTTTGGAAAAAGATGAAAATATATATGGCAAGAAACTGATTAGTTTTTGAGCGAAAGTGAACAAAGTGGTGGGGGTGTCCCATAATCCATACACCTGTTTTTTTGAAAGCTCAATAACATCTGTTTCTGATAATCGAATTGGATGAAACTTGGTACATAAGCATTTAGTACGGTTCACAACAGTTCTGCATCCCAACTTTCGGTTTGTCACTTCCGGTAAAAATTTTTTTTACTTTTTCTCGTACCACAACTTTTTCTCGTTGTTGAGATAATACTGCTTTCTTTAATATTTTTATAATTAGAACTACGCAAAATCCATAACATTGGTTAGCCTTTAATTAAAGTATTTGATGGATATTAGCTTACTATATATCTAGAAAACTATGTTTCCAGAGTTGCGGTGAAGTCAGCCTATGCATCAGCGTCGCAATATTTCTTATTGAAAGTTAGGCACGTTAAGTGTTAATAATATCGAGTTATAAATTAACGTCTATGAATACCGAAGATAGCATGCCAACTAGGATTGCGATTCTAAATTATGTTTCCTTTAGAAATTTATGAACGTTGATTTTAAAATTTTAGGGATAAAAATTATCAGGAAAAACCCACGCCGGCAAAGAATGCCAAAAGTGTGAGACTCGATTAAAAAATCACGCTGAAAGGCTACAGTTCTACACTTTGTTATTTGAACCGCTAAGGGATGTGCCTCTGTTGCAGCTTTGGTATGGCGCAAGAATAATGCAGACTTCTATCAAATTAATTTGATTTCTTCAGAAACCCTTTCATCCATAACGTTTTTATAAAAAAACGTTAAACCAGCAACATTTCTCCTGTGCTGCAATGAAACAAGTTCCTTAGTGCATTAGTGCTACCAATCAGTTTAATAACTCTTCGCTGCACAGCATCAAGGCATTTCAAGCTCGTCAGGTACGTTCCACTCCAAATATGTGAACAGTACTCCATGCACGAACGGATAAAGGACTTGTCGACCAAAATAAACTATTCCGTGCTAGAAAACTAGTATTCGGACCCTTTTCTACTTTTCACAATACTGGTTAGAATTATAAATATTTATTACTAGTAGAATAACGAACGTGATCCATACAGTTGCTGGGTTAACATTTTTATCCTGCAAATTTATTAAGTGTCTGCCTATTACAGCTTCTATAATGACCTTTCGAGGAGCAGACAATTTATACGCAAGTTGGCCGAAAATGTCACCGCAATTTATTCATGTTTGGCTGTTTCGATTGAACAATCCAATAGAAATTTTGCTTGGACAAACGTTTATCTATACTCGCATTTACAACTTCTGAAACCACATTGGGTGTACTGATAACGCGCGAGCAGTGATGCGCTGGTATAACACGAGCAGTGTTATACCAGCGTAACAATGGAAGTTGACCACTTGGATTCTTTTCAAACTGAACTTTTATAGAAGTTACAATTAAATACTCCGGATATGACGGCGAACATCTCGCAGTTAATGGAGCAATAAAAAAATTTCGAATCCATCCTTAAGTTAACGAAAATTGTTTCCTTTCCCCAAAAAATTACCAAAATCAAAACTTTAATTCAAAATTGTTGTAATTACTATACTTATGTTTTTCGCAAAATAAAAAAACAATCAACTCAAATTATCCAAAATAATCAAACAAACCAGAATTACAGGTGGAGTAAATGTACTGTGAGCTTTGTTTGTAATCTTGTTTTTTCTCTTGAAATTCCACTTTTAGAAGATCAAAACAAACAAAAATTTAGTTTAGAGCACAAACAATACAAATTTCTTTATTTATAAAAAAACATGCATTTATGAATTTTTCTTCACTCCAAAAAACCACCATTCATAATTTTGTATTCACTGTTTCTCAACATTTGCACAGTCGTACAAGGATTTATGTATGTCAAAACACAACGAAAGCCAACAAAAAAAAAGGACGAAAAAGAACCACTAGCAATTATTTATCTCATATTGATATAACGAACGATAAGAATTATATCGACTGCGTAAAGTCGGTTAATACCCTTTAAATGCTGATGAATTTATTTCAAGGACAACTGCCCCGTAGCACCGACAAGTAACCCGTGGGTTAACGGTTATTTGAAATATTGCAACCTATGAATTTAATTAAACATTTTTAATCTGCAAAATAGGTTCACCATCAGTGATCTAGAGAAAATATTATAAGGTGTTTTTTAATTGTGATCGAACCAGTGAATCAGAAAACAGAGTGTACAGTTAAAAAACGAAGAAGGTTGTCAATGTTTACTGATAACTATAATTAAAAAATATGAGCTTATCATATGAGGCAAGAATACTGAAGCAAAAAGCAAAATCAGTATGACTATTATATTATTAGTAATTGATCACACGAATTAAATCTGTCTGAACCAAAAATTGAACACAATTGTCCTTTAATACCTAAAAGCACAACATTTTGCATAGAATCATCCATAAATCTATCCTCATAATATAAAGAATGATAATTTTATATATAATAAGAAAATAGTAAATAGAATCCACAAACCCTCATTTTTGGTATCAAAAAGCAATCAATCAAATTGTCATGTGCTGGGGATTGTTCAGAATGATTAATTGAACTATTTTTATCGTTTTGCTTTGTTATCACGAGTAAAAAAAATCCCAAAATCTTGAAATAAAATAAAAAGGAAAATTGTTTATAAACCGGATAGAACAATCGAATTATTGAAAGAAAGTTTGAAGTGTTTAGCCTAACAGAACGAATTTTTTCTGTTGCTTTTCGTAAATTTTCAAGACACTTAAAACTCAATAACAAAGTTTAATAACTCCAAGGGGTTTTTTATTTTCACGATGTTGAGTTGATAAGTTAACTTTATCATGTCTAGATGTCAATCAAATATATTGAATTTGTTTTCAATGTTTTTCTTTTCAAAAAATTTTCTGATAGTCTCGAACTGGATGTTCCCGAATTTGAATTATTGTTTTAGCCGACTGGCAATGAACTTATTAGAAAATACGTTTATTTAATTTTCGTTTTTGTTAGTTTTCTACAATTTCTTTTCCTATCTCCAAAAATTTGATATTTTTTATTCTTCGCTATTATTACGTCCTTTCATTTTTAATTGTCATAAAATAAAAGCAAAAATAAAGAAATTAATTTGACAGTAAAAAAAACAAATTATAGCAAATTTTATAACAAGACCGACCCCACATTTACCCTTTGCGTTAAATAATTGAATTTGTCACCGTTAAAAATAAAATAATTAAGACGAAAATAAAATTAATTTATAGAGTTTAGCATCGAATTATTTTGCCATTGATTTGCGTAAATGTCAAATTTGAATTAATGATTTACGATTCAAAGTCAACAATTGTTTGAGTTATAAATTGAAAGGATTTTGGTATTGTGTATATTGTAATGGAATGTCACTTATAATAGACATGGTTTTGTGTTCGTTATTTGATAAATTACAAAAAATGAGATTGATTATTCTTTTGATGCATTTGATCCCCCTTATATATAGATGTTACAAAGTTGTCAAACAATTTTAATGTGTGAAACGTCTCGGGAGGTTTGTGAATAAACTGTTAACACTATCATTAGTTATATACCTACATGAATACTAGAATAACTATAATTTATAGCCATATATTTTCTATATTCACACTTATTGCAGGGTGGCTACAATTAAGTGTTACTAATTCAAAACGGTCTAATTTTCATGAATTCATGAATATTTTTGTTAAAGACTTACAGATAATGTTCAAATCATTTCAAATTGAATAAAAAATATTTTACTGTTACATAATGAATTGTTTGTATTGGTATTTGGTTGTGAAACCAATAAACAATAAGGACACGTTCATACTAATGAATTTAGAACGTGTCCAAGTTGAAAAAGGGCACGTTCAGTTTTGACGTTTCATGAACTAACATGGACACAAACAGAAAAGTTGTGGTTTTGTAAATCTAATAAAATAAAACAATTGAATTAATAATTAAAACCTGTATTTTATTTAACACCTTTATCATAAAACATGGCGCAGTTGATATAACATTAAAGAAGGAATTAAATAAAGTGAAAAGAATTTACGCAAATTCAATAATAAATTGAGTCAAAATAAAAAGAAAAAATGGATTTCAAAAAAAATCGACCATCGTCAATAATAATAGGGAGCAAAGCTTCAGAAAATTGGAAAAATTTTCGCCAACGACTTGAAATACATATGAAGGCGACAAAAACACATTTAGAAACAGATGGCATCAAAATAGCCATTTTGTTAGATATTGGGGGAGATTGAGAAGGTCAAAATTGTAAATAAGAAGAACGAAGAAGAAGAAGTAGAAGAAAAAGATCAGTTTAACATAGTATTACAGAAGTTTGAAGAATATTACAATCCACGGAAAATATTGTGTTCGAAAGGTTCAAATTTTTAATACGTGTTCAACAAGAAGGTGAAACTTTTGATGCCTTTTTAGCGAATATTCTAAGGCTGATTGAAACATGCGAATATAAAGAAGAAGATGATCAACTCCGGGATAAAATTGTGTTGGGAATATCAGGTATTAAACTACAAGCAGATTTATTAGAACGAGATAACCTTACTTTTCAAAAGGCAGTGGAAAAGTGCAGAACATCAGAGCTGAGTAAGAAACAAACTCAAGAAGTACAAGGTATGAATGCAGAAGCTATTGATTTAATTAAGAAAACTGGTAATGAAAGAAATTTAGTTAAGGTTAGTTATAATGATATGAATAGAAATGAAGGAAAATTCTCGAGAGGAGACTTTGGCAATAAAAATGTAAATTTAAGTAGTAATATGTTTAGTTGTAAAAAATGTAATAAAAAACATGTTGCAATGAAATGTTCTGCGTATAATGCAACACGAAATAATTGTAATAGACTAGGACATTTTGCAAAGTGGTGTTTCTCGAGAACACGAATATATAATGTAAACACTGATGTTAGGAGGCATGAGAAAGATAGTGATGACGAGTCGTATTTGTATTCGGTTGAGTTGGAAGCTTCAAAAGAGTGGACTGAATTAGTGCGTGTGGACGGGTTCAGATATAAACATGCTTCCTTTAAGAATAATTAAGAAACTAAAAACGGGATTAGAAATACATAAAACCAAGACTATTTTGGAATGTTTTGGTGGGTTCAGAATACGACCATTAGGTAAAATTGAATTAATAATCGAATACAAAGATAAACAGAGTTGCGAACGTTTATTGTAGTCGAAGATATGGGTACTAGACCCCTACTAGGATTTTCTACAACTTCGAAATTAAAATTAATCAACGTGGTGGGTATTGATGAAGTTGTAGATAGTGAAAAACAAAGGTTTATAAAAGATAATAATGAATTCTTTTCAAACATGGGTTGCATACCGGGAAAGTGTAAAATTAGAATTCGAGATGAGGCTGTTCCAGTAAAACGTCCACCACGAAAGATTCCTATCATGCTGTGACAGATTTAAACGAGCTTTAGATGAGTTGGAAAAGGATGAGGTAATTGAAAAAGTGAATTACGCAGTATATTGGTTAAATAATATTGTTATTATTGAAAAAAAGTCGGAAGAGTGCGAATAAAACTCGCTCGCCAAGGGTTCCGTGAATGTAAAAGAACACAATATCAAAAATAAGTGACATAAAGTTATGTTGTAAAGTCTTTATATCGCCAGACTATGGACGCATAACAGAATAAATGTTTAATCGTAGACGTCAAAAGTAAATGTCAATCACATCTACATTGATCAAAAATGTTACTTGATGTTAAATCTTATCCATAGCTGTTTATGTTAACTAAAGAAAGATTTAACCAGTATTTTAATTTAATTGAGAATATTTGTTCTATAAATCAGCGTCGAAATATAGGGTGGTATACATACACTTAAAATAGCACTTTTTTATTAATAACTAAAAAACTATGCATCGCAAAATTCTAAAAAATATTGCAATGTTTCTTAAATTAAGTGCTCTTTCAAATGAGTGAGGTGCTCGTTTGGGTCCAAAAAAGTTTTTTTAGACTCCCCACACCCATCCCCTAAACACAAAAATAATTACTTGAGACCGTGCTATAATTGTCATTTAAAGTTTACCAAACTTCCTGTCTATGCATTTTTTCAAACTTTTCTGTCAATCAGTGTCGAAACGTAGGGGGAGCACGGTTTGAAAGTTTTACTTTTTTGACAATAACTCGAAAACTGTGACCAGTGAAATTCTAAAAAAAAATGCATTATTTTTTAAATTAGGTGCTCTTTCAAATGATACCCCACTTGCTTGGGTCAAAAAAAGTTTTTTTTACCCTCCTTACACCCATCCCCTAAACACACAGAAATATAATTATGGGAGAGTTCACTATAATTTTCCTTCAAAATATAGCAAACTTCCTGTCTCTATGAATTTTTTCAATTTTTTATGTCAATCAGTGTCGAAACGTAGGGGGGGGGAACGGTCTGGAATTTGCACATTTTTTAGAATAACTCAAAAACTGTGCACCGGAAAATTCTAAAAAAAATTCAAAGTTTTTGAAATTCGATGCTCTACCAAATGATATCCCACTCGCTTGGGTCAAAAAAAGTTTTTTTTTACTCCCTTTACAACCATCCCCTAAACAACCAGAAATACAATTATGTGAGAGTTCGCTATAATTTTCGTTCAAAGTATAGCAAACTTCCTGTCTCTACGAATTTTTTCAATTTTTTCTGTCAATCAGTGTCGAAACGTAGGGGGGAACGGTCTGGAATTTACACATTTTTAGAATAGAGAGAATAACTCAAAAACTGTGTACCGGAAAATTCTAAAAAAAATTGCAATGCTTTGGAAATTCAGTGTTCTTTCAAATGATACCCCACTCGCTTGGGTCAAAAAAAGTTTTTCTTTACCCCCCTTACACCCATCCCCTAAACACACTGAAATATAATTATTTGAGAGTTCGCTATAGTTTTCGTTCAAAATATAGCAAACTTCCTGTCTCTATGAGTTTTTTCAATTTTTTCTGTCAATCAGTGTCGAAACGTAGGGGGGGGAACGGTCTGAAATTTACACATGTTTGAGAATAACTCAAAAACTGTGCACCGGAAAATTCTAAAAAAAATGCAATGTTTTGGAAATTTAGTGTTCTTTCAAATGATACCCCACTCGCTTGGATCAAAAAAGCTTTTTTTAACCCCCTTACACCCATCCCCTAAACACACAGAAATATAATTATTTGAGAGTTCGCTATAATTTTCGTTCAAAATATAGCGAATTTCCTGTCTCTATGAATTTTTTCAAAATTTTCTGTCTATCAGTGTCGAAACGTAGGGGGGGGGGGAGAACGGTCTGGAATTTGCACATTTTTTAAAATAACTCAAAAACTGTGCACCGGAAAATTCTAAACAAAATTGCAATGTTTTGGAAATTCAGTGTTCTTTCAAATGATACCCCACTCGCTCAAATTTTTCTGTTAATTAGATTCGAAATGCAAGGGGGAACAACTTTTTGTGTCACTTTATTGATAATAATTCAAAAACTGTTCATTGCAAAGTTCTTAAAAAAATGGCAACATTTCTAAAATCAAGTGCTCTTTTAAATGACACCCCACATGACCTGGTTTTAAATGATGTTCTTACCCCTTAACATTCCCACCCCTTTAATAAATATAGTGATGAGTATCTGCCACTTTTCTATATTTTTCATTAAAAACCTACTCATTTTTCTATCATTCCAAATATATTTCAAGATTTTCTATGAAGTAGGGTCGAAGTTAATCGGGGCAATAAAACATCGAGAAAACGTCATTTTTCAAAATTATACTGGTGAGGTGTAAAATTCCAAAATATATTTTTAAATAATGCTGAAATGAAGCCCTTTCATATGAAACCCTACTCGTCTCGATAAAAAAATGTATGTTTTCATATGCTTTATATCGTACCTCTTTAAAACAAACGAACACAACTTTATTTATTTTTTAGCCCCCCATCTTGTTTGGATAGGTTAGTTTTATAAGCACCTCAAATTTTAAGTTCATCGGATTAATGGTTCACGAGATAATCGAAATAATGTGAAAAACACGTTGTACTCTCACCAATAATGTATAAAAAACGGAACCCTAAAAAGAAGATAAATTATGTATTTGTTTAGATCCGCAAGAACTTAATAAAGTTATAATTACAGAATATTTTCCTATTCCATCGCTGGAAGAATAAACAGCTAGTTTAGCTGGAAAAAAGTTGTTTACTACTTTAGATATGAAGCAAGGTTTTTATCAAATAAAATTGGATAAGGAGTCTAGCGATTTATGTAGTTTCGGAACAAAATTTGGAGTGTATAAGTTTAATCGATTGCCATTTGGGTTATCAATGTCTCCTCAGTTCTTCCAGAAGGTAAATTTTAAAAATTTTGGTGATATACAAGGGGTATTCATATATATAGACGATATTCTTATTGCTGCGGAAAATGAAAAAGAACATGACCAAATAATCAAACAAGTGATGGAACGTGCAAAACAATATAATATTCGTTTCACAAAAACAAAGTACAGTATAAAGTAAAAGTTGTAAAGTATTTAGGACATGTGTTTTCGGAGGATGGTATTTGTCCAGAACCAGAGCGGGTAAAAGCTGTAACATTTGACATTGTCGAAATGTCCTGCTTTATTTGTCTTAACTCCTGATTTTACAAACACCGGACATGGTGTAACAAAACAAAGTTGTTCATGTTTAGCAACAAATTATTTTTGTTTATAAAAAGTTAGAACAGGAACAGAGAGAAAAAAAGATTGGGTCAGCTCTACGTAACGTCGTACACGAATCAACCGGGTATAGCCCTCATTTCCTTGTTTTTGGTCAACAATACGTTTCTCATGGTTCCAACTACGAGCTATTACGTCAACTGGAAGACCTAAATACAAATCATCTTCAGGTTTCTTTCAAGACAGAACTATTAACCAATGCTCAGCAGTCGGTTCTGGCTCATTTGAAGACAGCCTACCAAAAGAATGCCAACAGATACAACCTGAGAAGTCAAAATCGGAAGCTCAGCAATGGTCAAACAGTGTACGTCCGCAACTTTGCTTTGAGCGATGCTATTAATAAATATTCTGCAAAATTGGCTCCGAAGTTCTTAAAAGCCCGTATCATAAAATCAGCTGGAAATGTAGCATATGAAGTAGCAGATGAAGATGGTAAATTTTTCGGACTTTACCATACAAAAGACATTCGAACTTGAAATATTTTTGTTGTTTAGTGATAAGGCCCGGCTTGTTGAGACATCTCTTGGGTGTGAGTCGTCCCCACGACTGTAACATTTGACATTGTCGAAATGTCCTGCTTAATTTTTATTTGTCTTAACTCCTGATTTTACAAACACCGGACATGGTGTAACAAAACAAAGTTGTTCATGTTTAGCAACAAATTATTTTTGTTTATAAAAAGTTAGAACAGGAACAGAGAGAAAAAAAAGAAACTACGGTTAGGCTTTTACAGATGGGATATGAGAGTTAATTTAATGTGATTTGCATGAGATGAGATTGATAAAGAAAAAGAATTTGAATGTGATTTGCATGAGATGAAATTGAAGGAAAAAATAAATTCATTCGATCCGTGAAGTTTTAGCTTGCTAGAAGCAAAAATCAAAAAAAAATTTTCAAATTAAAAATTGTTTTATTTTAAATTATATAAATTCAAAATAGTTAATAATTTTGTGTTGTGATTGTACATACAAATAAAACAAAAGAAAAAAAATTATTTATGTTGTAATTGTTCTTTTTTTTAAAGTGCTTTTTGGTTAATAATAATAACAGAGTTATTTATCCTTCAAGTAAAATGAAGTTTTTTTTTATAATAAATAAAAGTCATGTGCAGATATTAATTACATAGCTCATCAGTAGCAGTTTCATTTTTTTTTCTTTTAATACTGTAATCGTATATATGATTAATAAATATACAGTTCCAGTTACTACATACAATCGGTTGCAGAACCTGAAAAATAAGTTAATGCCTATGGCATCCAATAATTACACCATCGAAGCTCTAGTTTCGTTTTGTCTTGCGACATAGCCCAGTGCAAAGAGTCAATTAAATTCTTTTTTGTGTTTGAGCATACATAAATGGCAGAAACCTTTCGATTGAATTTTAAATTTTTATGTGATAGTCTAAAATAATCAAAATTTCTACAACGGCCAAACACAATAATAAGAGGAAAGGAACAAATGTAGGAAGACCAAAACTTTTTGGTTTTGGTTGCTTTATTACTTGCTACAAATGGAAGCAATGTTTTTTTTTTATTATTTAAATAACTGTTTACGTCAAGTGGAAGTTGGAAATTAAATAGTGAAATCGAAATTATTTTGACTGTTATTTTGACTGGTATTTTTTTTTTTATATTGTGCACTAAAGAGACAAAGAAAAGAATTCTTAACTGTTGTGATTGTTTTTAATATTAATCAAATTATATTTTTTTTTTAGAATATACAGGTGATGGGTAAGTTAAGATATTTTGTTTATGAATTTAATTTGAATTTTTTTTTATTATTTTTTTTTATTTCGATTATAATAATATATACATATAATTTACAATATATCTTAATTTTTTTTATTTTTTTGAATTTATTTGTTCTTTTCATTTTTCTCCATTTCATCATTTACTTTTTCTTTGTTTTGGTGTGTGTTTATAAGGAATAATATGAGTGAATAAAAGAGAAAACGGAGATGAGATCAGGTAGGTAGTAGTGTGGCTATGTAGTGATCAGCTTGTCTTCCCATGTTCCTATCCTAAGCGGTTAATCAAGGTCCATTTTTCAGGTTTCATCTATTCCCACGACCTCCTCGACAAGCTCAAGCCGGAGCTGTGTAAAACCGCTTGAAACCGAAAATGGATAATCAAATTTTTCTGGAAACACAGTAACATCATAGTTACTCTCCGTTACAAAGCAATTGATAAAATTGGTGAAAAAAAACGTGAAGGAACTTCAGTCAATACTGGGAATGATAAATTATTTGAGAACATTTGTTCCAAATATGTCAGAAAAAACAACAAATTTAAGAGCTCTGTTGAAAAAAGATACAGAGTTCATATGGAATGAGTCCTTAACACAAGATTTGGAAAACATTAAGAGTTTAATTAAATCCGCACCGGCACTAGCGATTTATGAGAAAAATAAAGCACTACCATTCAAACAATTGCATCAAAAAACGGTCTGGGATCAGCATTATTACAAGAAGGTAAACCAATTTATTATGCGTCACGACATTTATCAAGCGCGGAGCAAAATTATGCTCAAATTGAGAAGGAGTTGCTACACTCAGAAAACTACTTCATTGATATAATGAAAAACTACGTAAAAACTAAGAAAATACACACACGATTTCGAGTCAATGTATAGTAATAATATAATTTGGTATATGACTTTCATTGATTTCATGATATAAACGTCTCATAAAGATAATGAAAAGTTCATAATTTGTAGTAAATTATATCATAAAATCAACGAAATGCGTAAACGTGTATCATAAAAGTGGTGTAATAGAAATATTTGTTTTAAAGTATGCGTTGTAAACAATACGCTCATAATTGCGTTAAATTTCAAAAGTACATTTCATAGGGTAAATGGTAATGGTTTTAAAATCTACAAATTGAGCATATTATTAATGTTATGAAATTCATTTATTTATATGTTACTTTATTTTTATATTTATGTAAAAATACTTATCTGCATTATACGTATAACATTAGAAATAAAAAATATGTTATTTAATTCTAAGATTTTTCACTAGTTTTGTAGCAAAAATTTAAGTTATATCTATGATATGCTTTTCTTGATCCCGGGATTCCGGGATTCGTGCAGCGTTAATATCGGGATCGCAGTCCCTACACTGAAAGAAAGAAATCGTTCACTACAACCTTTTTTTGTGCCAACCGAATGTTTTCTGTCACCATAACCTCAAATTTGGTTGTCTTTTCTTCAAAAACCAAATTTGAAGACACAACAACCGAATTTGAGGTTATTGTGACAGAAAATATTCAGTTGGCACAAAAGAGATTGTAGCGACCGAATTTTTTCTTTCAGTGTAGTTACATGATATGTATAAGATCTACGTTTTTAGGTTTTAATTGAAACACAAAAATTCAAATTCAAATAATTTTTTCTGTTTATTTTATCGTTTATTTAATTTAGATATAAATTTATAGTTTATCAAAAAGCTCTTAAATCACCATATTTATTTTGCAGTCATTTTAAATGTTTGATTTTTAATATTCTCAATAATTAACATAATTAAAACCTTAAATTCATAGTATATAAATTTACTTAATATTTTGGCCCAACCGTATGCCATCATTCAAGACGTCAACTGTGGTAAACTCGTGATTATAATTATACATTTAAGCCTAAATTGTCTCCCAGAAATATTCCAAATTTAAAATGCTTACATTGCTCTTGATATCTTGAAAAATTAAAAATATGTATTAATTTCAAAAAACAAGATATTCACACTGTCAAACAAATTGTAATAAACTTACTTCATCTGCAGATGTATCACTTTTAGAAAAACTAGTAACACTGATCCATTTATTTAGTTAGATACTTGCTTGTTGTAGATGGTCTTGAATTCACGTGATAGTTCCTGGTAATTTCTTTGAATTCAAGCTTCAACTTTGCTGCATAAACTTGAGTGATTTGTGGAAGTTGTACTCGTGGTAAATTTTAAGTGCTACAATATATAATAAATTTAGAATGATTTTTATGTGCAAAATGAAAATTAATTAATTAACTAATTAATTAATCTTATATGTATATATATTATTTATGACGCGTTTGGAATAAATTACAAAAAAATATATGACAAAATAAAAAACAATAAAATTATTATTATAACCATATATTAAAATTGTTATATAATTTATTTAAACGGCCGATTACTATATATATTAGTGTCGGCCAAAGAATACGAACTCACTGGCATTGGTAAGGTTACGAGTTTGAATTCTAACAAAAACACGTGAAAGAGAAAAATGGAATTTTTCTCTGAGATATATCCAACCATACCTTTGAATTGAAAAAATTCAAATTAATTCCTAATTTATTTGATTTCAATTGCTTACAAATACCGTATATTTATCAATTATTAATATTTTTATATTAGTTGCCATTACTAAACCAGTATGTTTATCTGTTATTGGGCGAGGAGCAGTTGCCCAGATCTGCCTATTATCAACAGTTAATATTTAGGCATCAAATGTCACAAGTTGTTCAACTTTAAAAAAATGACTATTAAAACATTCTTCAAGTTTTTTCGTCAGCATTTGCATTAATTTTATTATTCCATTCACTACTCAATTTAATAGCCGCTTTCAAATCGAGTGAATTGCTGAAGGAATTGATGTTAGCCAATTGGTCTAATATTCAGTAAATCATCAAAAATAGAGCCAAAACAACAAAAAACAGCTATTTTTGACATTTAAAAAATACATAACCAAAATTTAGACACAAGCAAATATGTTCCGATTTTTTTATTATTTTTAACGTCTGACCACAAACTGTAAATAAAAAAATATGAATATGTTGAACTGATGAACTTATTTTTTCCTTCACTTTATTCAATTCAATTCAGTTCTGTGGTAGCTCAGTTTATGTTCAGTGTAAACTGAATTTTACCATTGAAACATACAAATTCCGGAATACAATTCAGTTTTAGTGAATCATTCAGTAATTCACTCGATTGGAAAGCGCCTAATATAACAACATGACTTACCTTTTCCATTTCTTAACTTTAACTTTCACAAAGTCACATTAATTAGTTTGTTCTGGGCTTTTAATTTTCGATTAAGCTTCGTTGCTAAGTTAACGTTATATTTTTTCGAATAGCCGATACATTACGTTAATGTGGTATTCTATATCATAAATTTAACGAAATGTTTGAATCCTAAAATTTTGGAAACTTTAACGTAGATTTTATGTTATATAATAAGTTTAGTAATACAATTTATGATAATAAGCGTTGAATTTAAGAAAAATTGATTTTGAATATATATTTACGTTTAATGAAATTTATTAATTCATATATAAAATACGAAAATTAATCACATATTTAATAAAATAATATACCATTCTTTTTAAGAATTTCAACAATTAAAATTTATGTTAGTTATAATCAATATAAGTTTACAAATTTCATTAAAATAATAAAAATTAATAAAATTTAGGAAGCTTCACTTACAAATAATGTAATTTCAGTAACATAATTCTGATGTAATATTTTTCTTATACCTATAATAATTATTTTTCTGAGTGTAGCAATAGTGTTCGCTTGTAAACGTTTTCACAATTTTGTGTATGGGAGAGAGTTTTCAGTGCATACGGATCACCAACCATTGGTTAGCCTACTGAAAAAGGAGATAACCTCGTCACATGGATCAAGAATTCAACGAATGCGATTGAAATTGATCATATATAATTTTAATTTGTCGTATATACCGGGAAAAAAAATGATCATTGCAGATTTACTATCACGTAACACAGCAATAGGGGAAAATGAGTTATATGAAGAAGAAAATCTAACTGAAGTGGTGCATACGTTAAATATGAGTAAGGAGAAAGAAAACATGTTTGTGGAAGAAACTGTAAAAGATAAAATATTAAGTAAACTTAAGGAGTATATAATCAATGGGTTTCCGAACAAAATTGAAAAAATAGATGAAGATGTTAAAAGATATTATAAATACAAAGGCGAATTAATAATTGAGAACGAGTCAATATTTTATAATGACAGAGTAGTGGTTTCGAATTCGTTGAGGAACAGTATGTTGAGTCTTTTACATGAAGGACATATGGCTATTACAAAAACACGGAATAGAGCTAAATCTTTGTTGTTTTGGCCAGGCATTAATGAAGAAATATCAAATTTAACATTGGCTTGTCCAGTTTGTGAAAAGTTTCGGGTTGCAAATATAAAAGAGCCACTATTACAACACAAAATTCCGGATAGACCATTTGAAAAAATAGGATGCGATATAGGAGAAATAAGAGGAACAAGTTTTTTGGTAGTGATTGACTATTTTAGCAAATGGTTGGAGATAGTGATTTTACAAAACAAAACAGCAACTAAAGACTCGGAAATTACATCACTGTTAGGTGTTCAAGCAGGTCGTCGAAATTAAATAAAAAAAATAATTGCAACTTCGCCATCCACTAATACAATTTACTCCTTACATATTTAATTCAAATTGTAATTATTAAATTCGGCAGCGGTTTTCAACTGGAATTTGTATAGGACCAACGATTAAATCGTTACAGTACATAAATTTTTATTGGTTATTTAGATAGAGGATGGTCCAAAGTAAAAGAAAAAACAAAATTTGGGGTATGTAAAATATATTTGCTCGATAGATTGCATTACTTCACACTTTAAAATTGTGGTGAAGTAAAATTTCTAATGCTTATACAAAGCAAAATAAACTAAACTTACTATATAAAACATTAATGTTATAAAACTATATAAAACCTATGATGATGAGTGATGACTTATAATCCTTTGTTGATGACGCTTCTAGTTTGAAGATCTCGAATTACAACATAAAGGTAGCACTTATGGTATACGGTCTCTAAAATTAAACATTGGTCTCAAACGAGCGTTCTGTCACACCTTTGTTATCGCTGAAATTACCATCACTATTCTCGGCTCTTATTTCCTTAATCCTTAATCCTTTCCTTTAAGTGGACATTCAAAACCGACGTCTTGTCGATCCACTAACCTCCTTATTCACTTTGGCTAAACTCTCCACTTCTTCAACACCTTCGCTAAATTTAATCAACGATTCTGTTAATATCGAAGTTTCGAAACCTGTGAAACATAACGTTACTCACGCTATCGAAACAAACGGTCCTTGTTAAAGTTAAATTCATAAAATTGGGTTATAGGGGTTTTGCTAAAATCAAAACATTTAAAATTTGTCGATTGGCTTTTTTAAACTAAAAATTTATATGTATGTGTGTAAAAAATGGAAAAGAAGAATTGAAATAGAAATGAAAACAAGAAGTTACAGAACACATTTGTCTAAACTCTAAGCAAATAGCAAATAGCAAATTTTGAAATAAAAATAAAATATATTGTTATAAAACGTTAAAACAGTGTTTTAGGTAGATTTCATATAAAAATCTACCTATTGCAATGGGTTTCATCTCCGAATTTCAGAAAAATTTTGGTGCCAAACGACTATGAATGATAAGCGGAGACGGAAAAACAAAAAAAAAATTTATATATATTATTATATATAAGTGAGCTATAACGGAATTTACCGGCTCTCACGATCGCATTTCTTGACCTACAACAAAAATTTTTTCTGTATACGTACCGGCAAAAAATATCTTGGACAAGTTCGTGAACTGGCCATATCCAGGTACAGGTTAAGTGGCTAGAGCCAAAAAAGTCGAATAATCTAGGGCGTTATAACATCCGTATGAATCATAATATTTTAATAAAACTTATCAATATTGAATATTTGAACATATTTCTATCATTTTTTCCAAATGACAACCTTGACGTTCCAGGTTCCTGAAAAATCAGCTGTTTTAAAAATTTAATAAACTTTGTTGTCCTTGATTTTGCTGAAAGTGGCCAATCTCACTTTTGAAAATGTATACGCACGCTAGCTAGAACATAAATCTTTCCAAAATTTAAAAAAAATAGTTCAAGTCTAGAGGTTGAGACACCAGGGTTGTTAGAACGAAAACAAACGCAAACGGCCATGCCTTCCTCATTTTTGAGTTTATGTTATATAAACTCATACTTACTTTTAGATAAACTTTTCAACTATAACCTCCGAGATTTTAAACTTTCTAACCCCTCTTGGGTATGTAATTAGCATTAAACCTAATACATGCCATTCAATTACAACAACAACTTCCATAAAAATATAAAAATATCACATAGAAATATTAAACACATTATCTTTTGTTTTTTTTTTTAAGTTTTTATTTTTTTTCGCAAAAATTTATTAAAAAATTAAAACAAAGCTGAGTCATTATTGTTTTAAATTAAGGAATATTTTCTTACATGCATATTGATTACACATTTACAAAAGTCTTTCTAAATTGTAGATACTTGAATAATTTGAGGTGTAAAAGTTGTTTGACAATTTTAGATTACAAAATTATGTGTGGTGGTTTTGTAGGTGTGACGTTGTGACGTTGTGAGAACGTTTATTTACTCTTTGGTGGATTTAATATGTTATTAAAAGTAGTTTTAACCAAATTAAATAAAACTGTTCCGAAATCGCATTGATAAAGTAGTTTCCGTTAATGTATTTAGTTTGGTTTGATAAATTTTTTGGATTATTCTGGACTTGGACTATTCTACTTAAATTTTTTATTTAAACTAATCTGACACATCCAATTATAATTGTACACAAAGCTGTCTGGTCCCGAAATCTACCTATTTCTAGCGGATATACGTGCCGCTTGGACTTTTTAATTATGAAAACAGTTCACTAGTAAATATACCACGAAACAGTTCTCCCATTTCATGTAAGTATCGTCGACGTGCTCCAAACAAATTGGTCTTTGCAAAAACAGAATTTGACGTAATTTTATCCCAAGGCATCAGTCCTTGGGTCTCTCCTCTCCATCTCGTTAAAAAGAACAACGGCGAGTGGAGATCTTTCGGTGACTACCACTCTAAATAATATCACTATTCTAATAATATCACTATATCCTATTCTACATATACAGGAGTTTTTGCATCAACTTCATGGATGCAAATTTTCATCCACAATCAATCTCGTCCGCGCATATCATCAAATTCCTATTGATGAGCACAATATTGCAAAAACTGCAATATCAACTCCGTTCGGACTTCGGAACTCTAAGTTGGGATGCAGAACTATTGTGAACCGTACTAAATGCTTATATACCAAGTTTCATCCAATTCGATTTCAGGACACCCCCACCACTTTGTTCACTATCGCTAAAAAACTAATCAGTTTCTTGCCATACATATTTGCATTTTTTTCCACAGTGTCATCAAAATTCATTCACGAACGAATGTTGTATGCTCCCAACAAACATTGAAAAAATTGTGATACAGTAAACAGGCACATAAGCGATGCGTCTTTGGATGCTAGGGAAGCACTGCTTCCCTTTGAAACAGGCCGACCTTTTTCATATTAATGATTGTTTTTTATTAAAGATTTTATCAACCATCATTCAATAAATTTTAATAAATTTTCAATACTTTAATAGTTATTTAAAATAAATCTTCATATATTCTGTAAAATTATACAAATATTTTCATATAAATATATTTTATTATTATTATTTAATTATATTAATTCCTTATATTTATAAAAAAAACTTCAACACAATCAAAATATTTATTTATTTCGTCTAGGGTTTGCAATACCGGCTAACCGGCTTACCGGCTAACTGGTAAATCACCAGAAACACATTATCAAAAAACCGGTAAATGTCTAAGTTTTTACCGGTTTCGTTAAAAATTAAACAAACTAATATTTATGCTAATTATGCAAATAAGTTAATAATTATGATATTTTGAAGAAAATTAATTAATTTTTAATAAAATAGCGTAAACTGGACCAAACCAAACATATTTTAAGACATGAAAAAATTCAAGCAGGAAACCACTCAAAAGATACGGTGAAATAGTCCTATTTAATATTCTAACAGTTTACCGCAAGTAAAAAATCGCAGATACCTGATGTTCATCCGTTCAATGCAAATACTGCTTTTGAAATCTGGTTCTTGCCATCTGATAAATGTTTAAGTTTTAACGCTGTTGACCAACATGTTCAAATGTTCAAAGTTAATAGAACATTGATTCAATTACGACTGGTGATTACCAGTCTTCAAAGTAGTAGAGTAGTAAAGTAGTAAAGTAGTAAAGTAGTAAAGTAGACTTTAGTAGACTAAAAGTAGAAGATTTGATTAATGCTTATCGTCGATTGTGTTTATTTCATTCAGCTAACGGTTGTAAATATTTTATATAAGAAGCATCAGCAATATTCATGTAGGGGAAATGGATCTTTTGAAGAAACAGACCTTTGGAAGACGAAGAAAATTTTGCAGTATTATTTGCGGTACCATCTTATGTTGTTCATGTTTAGTATGACCAAATAAGTTCTGTAAGCAAAAATTAGAAAAGTTGTAATGCTTCGCAAATTACCAATAAAGAAAGATAATCTACAAAAACATGGTAAAAAATGTGAAAAAAACAAGTTTTCTTGATTCTAGATTGAAGATCAAGCAGCCTTTTTGCAATATTAGAAAGATTTTGTACAGTTGAACGTGAAATCAGGATAGGACAGTTTAATCGCCATTCAATCTGATATAAACTTTTCAGACAGTGAAATCGTTTAACTTATAGTCATAAGCTCTTGTCGCAATATAGTTGCTGTAAAGACAGTGTCGATATAACGTAAATTTATATGTTTCTGATATAGCAATAAAATTTATGTTGGATGAACTTAGTGCACAAAAAACATTCATATTTAAAGATTATAAAGAGTTCTCGTTAGAAATATTCGTATCAAATAAAGGACATAGATTTTTTAAATATTTTGCACTATCTCGATGATTTAAATTCCATTAAAGAATGCAATGTATGCTGTAAAATATTTAATAAAGCAAAAAAGCCCTTGATAAAAAATATTGTTGAATTAATTAAGCATTTTGCTTTCAATGATGGATCTGAAACCGAAAGTTCAGATTCAGAAGTATGCACTTCCAGTGATCGACCAAGTGCGTCCATATTAGCGATGTCAGAATTAATAATAAAAGAATAGTCGCAAAGTACAAATGAACAGAAAATAAATAAATATTTTTTGGAAACCAGTACTGAAAAATGACCTGAGGGATTCTCAAATATTATTAAAAGTTATATTGGCTTTTTCCAACAACTGAACAGTCGTGGCAAATATTTAGAAAAAGCTTTTAATAAATTATTTACCATACGAGCAACAAGTGTCGAATTCGAGCGTGCGTTTGCAGCAGCTGGTATGATTTGCACTAAACTAAGGTCGATAACAAATTTGTATGATGACAATTTAGAGACAACGTGTTTCTTACGCCAATATTTTAATAACCAAAACCTTAAAAAAATTCAAGATTTAAATTATTTTTAAATTTTCTTCTTCAAATGTGTTATTATTCATTATTACACGCCAATTTAAGTTATAAATAGTTTGCTTAAACTAATAATTTAAAATAGTTCGATCAAAGTTTGTATTGCGGTAAACTACCGGTAAATTGCCGATTAACCGTTTTATAACAGTTTTTGCCGTATTACCGGTAAATAAAAATTTCGGTAAATTTGCAAACTCTAAATTTTCGTCCAAATAATACACAAAAAGCTCTTCAACTTGCAGCGTACTGAATTATATAATTTGTATGCAAAAAAAATGTTTGTTCTTCATTCAAAACGAAAAATATCAAACAAAAACCATAGCAGTAGATGCTGTGTATCTTATAGCTTGTACTATCATAGTAATACTATGGTAAATTGGTTTTGCTTTAGCTTATATGTACTGGTTCAATTGTTTTAGCTAAGTTTTAGTACTTTACATCAAAGTATTGATTTTTAATAAGAACTTGCATTTTTTGTTTGAATTATAAATGTTTGAATAAGAAATTATGCTGCATTATTAATTAAAAATTATTGCAGAACAGTTTCCAAAACAGTTTTGTTTTAAAATATAAACATATTTTTCAATAAGAAAATAAAAGACCATTTTCGTGGTTCTATTTCTCGATTGATTGTTAGGATAGGACCAATCAACAAATCCAATTATGTTTACCGGTGGTGTATTTCAAAAATATAACACCATATACTTTGATATATTAAGCAAAGCAATTTTTTCATATATCTGATGAGATGAACTGCTTTGTAACAACCATATTTATGTTCCAAAATTAGTACATATAAATAAATGCAATTTTAAAAATTGAATTTTGTGTTTTAAACCAGAGGATCAAGTTTTACCGCAAAATTTATTTATTTGCCATGCTGTTTTGCGCATTGATAATTTCATTGCAAACGACTACTTCGGATATTAAATAAAAATTGTTGCCTTAGAACAAAATAACTTGCAAGCTTTGATCACCAATGGAACGCAAAACTTTAAAAATATTTTAAATATAAATACACAATTTTACAGACTGATTCTGAGTTAAGAGGTCTTAGCTATGATTATTTTTGTTATGACAATTTTTTTTAAGAGGAATATCGTAATTGCGATTCTCTGAACGTTGTCATAAAAAGACTCATAATAATTCTACAAATATTTTGGAGATATTTCAAATGGCTATTTTTATAAACAAAACTATTGTAAAATGTCATATTTTCTTTTTAAATAATTTAAGTACAAATTAAAATACCATATCAATTATTATTACGAGATATGGCGATATTATTTAATAGTTTTATGTAAAAATCAAGTGTATATTTTGGAAATTTTTGTAAAACATTAGTAATTTTTGTTTGTGAAAATATTCAACCGCCATTTTATTGATTGAATTTCAATCTTAAAAGTTAAAATGTATTATAAAATTATTTATATAAAATTATACCATATATTATAATTATTATTATTTATTTTACAATAAATTTGTGAAAAAAGAATTGCAAATATGAAATCTTCAATCGCCATTTTATTTGAAACCATTATCAATATATATTTTGGTTTATAATTTTGATATAAACTTAAATAAAATAGAGATAATTATTATAAATTTTATAAAAATTACATAAATAATGCATAATTAATATGTTATCCTTTATTAATATAATTTTTCATACAAGAAATCAAATAAAAAATCTGAAACGTTAAGTTATGATGTTTAGGATGACCATTAACCATGTTTGATGGTCTTAAGTTAAGAGGTTATTTTTTGACATCTCACAGTTGTGACTTCATACAGAATCGAATTTAAGAGGTTTTAGTCTTAGCTAAGATAAAAGTCTTTGCTATGACTATTTTTACATATGTGAGGATATGTCAGAATCAGCCTGTTATTCTTATTTTGAAATAATTATTTTGAGCTTATGATTGATCTGACTAGCCCATTATTATTTTGGTTTGACTAGTCCCTTTTTATTATAAAACAAAGTCAGACAAGTGCGAATAAAATTCGCTTGTCAAGGATTCCGTGAATGTAAAAGAACACAATATCAAAAATTATTGACAAAAAATTGTGTTGTAATGTCCTTATATTTCCAGACCATAGACGCATAACAAAATAAATGTTAAATTGTAAATGTCAATAGTAAATTACAATCAAATCTACATTGATCAAAAATGGCAAAAAAAAGTTAATTCAGGTTAAATCTTATCCATAGATGTTTTTGGTAACTTAAGAAAGATTCAATTACACCAGCTTGTAAATGGATTAAATTTGATTATTTTTTCAGTCAATCACGTGATGAAATAAGGGGGGTGGAGAGGCTACACACTAAAAATATTTTTTTGCAATAACACAAAAACTATGCATTGCAAAATTCTAAAAAAATTGTAATGTTTCTTAAATTATGTACTCCTTCATATGACACCCCACTCATTTGGGTCAAAAATGTTTTTTTCATTCTCCCCAAACCCATCCCCTAAACACACAGAAATATAATTATTTGAGTCTTCGCCATGATTTTCATTCAAAATTTACCAATCCTCCTGTCTTTATGAATTTTTTCAAATTTGATAAATAGAATATGAATTTTAAATGGTATATTGTCGATTTTCAATTGAATAATTTATAATAAATATCATTCACGAAAAAACAGCGTTTCCATATCTTGTAGCAAAATGTATTTTGTTGCTTCAAATAGGCTAGTTTTGAGTTTTAATATAGTAGTTATTGTGGAATATTATTTAGAACGCAGTATCCCATTCTTAAAAACTCGCGCTTCGCCTATGGGAAGGCCCCACTACTTATCCCAATACTGTCCAAAAACTAATCAGTTCTTTGTCATTTAAGTTGCCATCTTTTTTCAGAGTGTCATTGAAATTGATTATTGAATGAAGTCTGTATGCTCCCAACAAACTTTAAAAACAAAGTGTGAAAAGTCAGCAGTTGTATGGTAAACCCCAGGCACTTTGATCAATGTGTTCCAAAAGATGATAATTATCTTCTCACACTAATTGAAACCTTTTCCATAAGTTTCATCATAATCACTTCATTATTGTAGGCTGTAGTGTGCATAAAGACACTGAAAAAACTTCAAAAAATTTTTAAAAAAATGTTTACCGGAAGTGAAAAACAGGAAGTTGGGATGCAGAACGGTTGTGAACCGTACTAAATGCTTATGTTCCAAGTTTCATCCAATTCGATTATCAGGTACAGATGTTATTGAGCTTTCAAAAAACAGGTGCTCTGGGAACCCCCATCGCTTTGCTCAAAATCGCTCAAAAACTAATCAGTCCCTTGCCATACATGCTTGCTTTCCAAAGTGTCATCAAAATTCATTAACGAACGAATGTTGTATGCTCCCAACAAACATTCAAAAAATAGTGACACAGTAAACAGGTGTTCGGGAGGCTCCCCACCACTTATCCTAATATTGCCCAAAAACTAATCAGTTCTTTGTCATTTAAGTCACCAGTTTTTTTTTCAAAGTGTCATTAAAATTGATCAATGAATGAATCTGTATGCTCCCAACAAACTTTAAAAACAAAGTGTGAAAAGTCTGCAGTTGTATGGTAGACACCCCGCCACTTTGATCAAAGTGTTCCAGAAGATAATAATTATCTTCTCACAACTGAAACCTTTTTCATAAGTTTCATCATAATCACTTCATTATTGTAGACTGTAGTGTGCATAAAAATACTGAAAAAAAAGTCAGACAAGTGCGAATAAAATTCGCTCGTCAAGGGTTCCGTGAATGTAAAGAAAACAATATCAAAATAATTTACATAAAGTTGTGTTGTAAAGGGTTTATATTGCCAGACCATAGACACATAAAAACTAAATGGTTCATCGTAAATATCAATAGTTAATGTCAATCTCATCTAAATTGATCGAAATGATATAAAAAATATTACTTTAGGTTAAAATATATCCATAGCTATTTATGGTAGCTAAGGAACGACTCAATTCTGTTAAACAACGACGAAATTTAGGGGTGGAGTGGTGTTAACGCTAAAAATAGGACTTTTTTGACAATAATTCAAAAACTGTGCATCGCAAGATTCTAAAATAATTGTAATGTTTCTTAATTTTGGTGTTCTTTCAAATGACACTCATGCGAGCCAAAAAACCTTTTTTCACGATTCCCCACTCCTATCCCCTAAACACGTAGAATTAAAACTACTTGAGGCTTCGTTATATTTTTCGTTAAGGGTTTATTAAATTTTCTATCTCTATGAATTTTTTCAAATTTTTCTGTCAATCAACGAAGAAACGTATAGGGAGGGGGGACCAACCTTTTGTTGCACTTTTTTGAGAATAATTCAAAAACGGTGCATCGCAAAATTCTAAAAAAACTGTATTGTTTTTTAATTTTGGTGCTCTATCAAATGACATCCCACTCATGCGGGTCAAAAAAACAATTTTTCACCCTTCCCCACTCCCATCCCCTAAACACATAGAAATAAAATCACTTGAAGCTTCGCTATATTTTTCGTGTTCCATAGAATTATAGGCTCATCGCTTTACTAAAATTTTCAGTTCTTTCTATAGCAACAATTTTTTTGTGTTAGATTACATAAGTTCGACATTTGAGTCGGTGCTTGAAAAACAACGTATAATTTTAACAATATTTAAAATTAACAAAAGATCAATGTTTGACTTAAACAATAGCATATTAAACAAATATTAACCCTAAAATAATTGCAGGTTATCGAACTTACCATTCAATTAAAACTCAACATTTTCTAAAGTTATACAAGAAATTTATTAAACCAGTAATTATGAATGGATTACAAACGTGGATCTTAACACAAACTAACAAATCACATCAATCTGATTTGAACCTTGAGAATTTACGCCACCTTTTGGGCCCACTTATGGCATACAATACAATACAATATACAATAGATAGTAAAGGACCGTGATAATTTTAAAAATAAAGTTCTTTCTTTTGGATAACTGGTTATATTCACTCTAAAAGAGTTGCAAAATTAAGAATTGCTCTAAGAATCAGTACAAAGGATGACATGAATAAAAATGTACACGCCAGTCAATATGCTATTCGGGTTAAAAAGCTTTATTTCACCTTACCATTCCTACCCTTTCAAAACGATTAATAAATATTTGATACACGGGGAGACGGTCTGAATTTTGAACATTTTTGATCATAACTCAAAAACTGTGCACCGCAAAATTCTAAAAAAAATTGCAATGATTTTTAAATTAGGTGCTCTTTCAAATAACACTCCATTCGCTTGGGTCAAAAAAAGTTTTTTTTTACCCTCTCTACCCCGGTGCCCTAAACACACAGAAATATAATTATTTGAGACTTCGTTATAATTTTCATACAAAATTTACCAAATTGCCTAACTCTGTGAATTTTTCCAAATTTTTCTGTCAATCAGTGTCGAAACGAAGGGGGGGGGAACGGTTTGAATTTTGCACTTTTTTGTCCATAACTCAAAAACTGTGCACCGCAAAATTATAAAAAAAACTGCAACGAATTCTAAATTAGGTGCTCTTTCAAATGACACCCCACTCGCTTGGGTCAAAAAAGTTTTTTTTTTACCCTCTTTACCCCGGTCCCCTAAACACACAGAAATATAATTATTTGAGACTTCGCTATAATTTTCATACAAAATTTACCAAATTGCCTAACTCTGTGAATTTTTCCAAATTTTTATGTCAATCAGTGTCGAAACGAAGAGGGGGGGAACGGTTTGAATTTTGCACTTTTTTGTCCATAACTCAAAAACTGTGCACCGCAAAATTATAAAAAAAACTGCAACGAATTCTAAATTAGGTGCTCTTTCAAATGACACCCCATTCGCTTGGGTCAAAAAAGTTTTTTTTTTACCCTCTTTACCCCGGTCCCCTAAACACACAGAAATATAATTATTTGAGACTTCGGTATAATTTTCATACAAAATTTACCAAATTTCCTAACTTTGTGAATTTTTCCAAATTTTTCTGTCAATCAGTGTCGAAACGAAGGGGGGGGGAACGGTATGTTTTTGACAATAACTCAAAAACTGTGCACCGCAAAATTCTACAAAAAATTGCTATGATTTCTAAATTAGGTGCTCTTTCAAATGACACCCCACTTGACCACATTTTAAATAGTGTTTTTACCCCTCCTCATTTCTACCCCCTTAATAAATCTAATTATGAGAATATGACACTTTTATATATTTTTTATTAAAACTGTACTCATTTTTCTATCATTCCAAATACATTTGAAAATTTTCGATCAGTTAGGTTCGGAGCTAATCGAGTTAAGAAAACACGAAAAAAACGTCATTATTCAGAATTATACAAAAAATGGTGAGTTGTAAAATTCCAAAATAAATTTTTAAGAAATACTGAAATGAAGCCCTTTCATATGATATCCTACTTGAATCTATAAAAAAATCTATTTTCTCAAAGGTCTCACATCGAACCCCTGTAAACCAAACGAAAACCACTTTAGTTTTATTTGTATTCGTCATTTCATGTGGACAGATTAGTTTTATACACATGCCAAATTTCAAGTCCATAGCATTTATAGTTTACGAGATAATCGATATAATGTGAAAAACTCGTTTTACTCTCACTAATAGTGTTCCGTATAAAAAACGGAACCCTAAAAACTTAAAAAAACTACAGAAAAATTTTTTACCGGAAGTAAAATACTGGAAGTTGGGATGCAGAAATATTGTGAACCACACTAGTTGCTTTTGTACCAAGTTTCATCCAATTTGATTATCAGGTACAGATGTTATTGAGCTTTCAAAAAAACAGTTGCATGGGACACCCCCCACCATTTTGTTCAATATCGCTCAAAAAATAATCAGTTCCTTGCCATACATACTTGCATCTTCTTCCAAAGTTTCATCAAAATTCATTCTCGACCGAATGTTTTGTCGACCGAATTCATTCTCGACCGAATTCAGTCTCAACCGAATGTGACAAACTGGAAGGTGGTATGTAAAGATATTATAAACAATTCTAAAATCTTATATACTAAGTTTCCATAAGATCATAAGCCGGGATTAGAGGTTATAGAAGATTTAAACTTAGAGGCGTTTGGGAGACCCCCGCCATTTTGTCCAAATTTGAAATGAATCCAGATCTTCCATTTTCAAGTGAACCTGGATCATTTGTCAAAGTTTCATCAAGATCCTATGCAGGAATGTCATCCACGTCTTAAACCAACCACCCTCCCACCCGCACACATACGTACACCAACTTTTTTATTGGCTATTTAGATAAAGGATCCCGTGGTTGCAGGAATTTAGAAAAAAAATCAAAACAAAAGAAAAAACAAAAATTGGGGTATGTAAGATTTTTTTTCTCGATAGATTGCATCACTTCACACAATTTAAAATTGTGGTGAAGTAAAAATCATTCAAATCCATTCATTATAGCTGGGTTCCGTCATTTTTCATTTATAATGACTAATTGCTCTGGATGAATTATTAATATTTCAATTAATATTGTCAATAACGACTAAAATTATTCTTTCTTTGAAGATATCGACCATCGAGGTTGAAACGGTTTTAGACACATAAACTATTGTACAATAGGAAATATTTTAAACAAAGTCTAGTTAGAGCAAAATTGTTTTGTAAGCTTTTCTTGAAAATTATTCAATGACCCCAATGACCCCCATTCCCGTGGTTGCAGGAATTTTGAAAAAAATTCAAAATTTTTTTTTGGTCGGTATAATTTCAAATGTTCTTTGGGGAGGGTTGAGAGTAGAAATTTTGAAAAAAAAATATATTTGACTTTGCAAAGGGTGTCATATGAAAGGTGAATTTTTTTTGAAGTCCAAAACAATTTTAGTAAGAAAATAAATCTAACGAAATATAAAAATTAAAAATAAGATATATAAATGATAACAAACAAAAATGTTTTGTTAGATGTGAGTTTTTGCGATGTGACTGCATCTGACTTGATATTTTGATCGACACAAACACACAAAACAAAAAAGTTACAAATATTTTTGGTATTATGAACCTAAATGATGATGTCACATACACCGCTGATGAATTATCACTAACAATATAGGTTAATATCAGAATACAAAACCGAGTTATTTAGGGAAATGTAGAACCGTATCACAAAAATTTTAAGGTCAAATTGATTACGTTATCAACGCCACTAGAGGGCCAGATACATTTTGAGCCCTGGGCTTTTTAGACTCGTTCATCTGGACTTTTTAGACTCGTTCATCTAAATGAAAAGGGTACATTGGCTGCCAGACGCGAAATTTTTTGATATAATTTTCAGCTAACTCACCCCACTCAATAAAAGACAAATCTGCAAGAGAAATAGTCGTCTAGGGGCTAAATGCGTAGGCAGTAATAAAATGCCTTTTTATACCAATAGATAGTTTAAAGGATTCTTAACCAACTCGCATGATTTCTTTAAATGTTGAACCAGATAACAAAACGTCAACAAAAGTTGTGAAACCATATTTTTGTTATCAATTCCATTAAATATTAATGAAAAATATTTATTTATTTATATTTTATCTTTTATTGAAAAATAAAATTATTGATACATTTTTATCTTAAAACTTTAATAATATGAAGTTTTTATGTGACCAAAATTAAGAAAACCAATGTTAAGAAAACACTCTAAAGTGCTCTACAAAAACAAAAACAAACGAAGACGATAAATGAAGTGTTAACTGAAAATTTAAAAGTAATAATTTTAATCCTTTTTAAAATGTTAATGTATTTTTTATTTCAATAAAAATGTACTGAGAAAATGTCATAACGCATCACATTTAAATTGTTTAAAATCGATGGATCTACCAGTGCCCAAATTGGTTAAATTTGGTGAGAATATAAAATTATAATCAATTCATGTACGGATAATTTTTCTCTGCGGTGTGAATAAAACGTCAAGCTCTTTTCAGGCAACTCTAACACTCTCAATCTTAGTTATAGAGTATTATTATTTCCTTGGTAAGGTCATACTAGATCAGACTCAAAGAAATGAGCCTCCAATTTACTCTATATGTTTAATCATTGAGAAAGTTGGTGCGGTACAAGATAAAAGAATGTGTCCCGTTTAGGATATTCATATTAACAAAATTAGGAGTGTGCAGCGAAACTTACTGAACGACGTAGATTACGTGGCGTTAGCCTTCGACGACTTCTAATGACATTTCATTGAGGATGAGATGGAGTTCGGGAACGAATTTCGATGCTTTTGGTCTCTAAAGTAGATATAGCTAGCTTTTTTTATTATTGATTTTGATTTTCCATTTTTGGAAAAAAAATCTGCTTCATGATTTTTATATACATTTCAAGTGATAATATAATATCATTAACTTAACTTTCCGTTGAAAATTTATTTAATTGTTTAAATATACATTAATTACATCAGTGGATATTGATTTTGAGAATATAATAATTGATTAAGTTTTCGTAATGACAAGAATGGGATTTGGTAGCGAGATGTGTAGGGACGATGAGTTGTCAAGTTGGTGAACGGCGGATAATAGTGTTGATAGTTGCTGTGAAGATAATCTGTGGAGATGTCTTATCGTCGCTTTAATAATGAAACAACGTATTCGCAAAAGTGTAGTTTCGAGATAATTGGGTTTAAAGATTTTTCGATTTTCTGATTTTCATAAACTCGGCAGCACTATTGAATGAATAAAGATATTGGAAAAAAAATGTCTACCAATTAATCTTGACTGATTTCCCCACAGCATATTAAAATTTCACATTGGTACCTGCTGGCTTTTCTACCTAAAAAGAGGTGAAAAGTCAATTAGGTACCTTATACGTTATTTCATATTTCATATACGTTATTTCATTTTGTATGGAAGTACGATTAAGCCTAAAACTAATTATTTAGAACTAACGCATAATGTTTTTACAATGTTTTATTTATATGAACCAGAATATCATGTAGTAATGAATGATGCGTATACAATATTTTAGATTTACCATTTCGTGTGGCGATCGTAATGTATGTAAAGCATACGACACTGATTTTACCCAAGTTATTATTCTGTAGAAATTGAAATATCGTACATGCATTTACGCTGTTTCAATATTTAACCAAATTCAAATTTGCATGTACGTTAATCAACAATATATTAATTTTCACCCCCAGTTATAAAAAAATTGAAAAATGTTAAAATGCCACTTTATAGACATCCTTATGGGGAATGCAGCGCACCTATTATATAATAACAACGTATATATGGTATACGTTATTTCATTATTAAAGCGACGTTATATTGTTGATTATCTGGTCTTAAATCCGGAATCGCGTTTTTAAAATTATTATCGGGTATCGGCTGGAGTTCTGCTGTTGTGTTTGAGCTAGCTAACGAAACGCTATTCCAGTTCACAATTTCTAAATTAAGATTCTCCCGATCTGTAATGGACCAATTGAATTAAATTCAATTTAAATTCAATTAAACACAATTCAGTTTTATATAGACAGAATTTAACATTTTATAGTTACCCAACAAATTGTGGTTAATTTTATTAAGGACCCAACAAATTGTTGTGGTAGCTTTGGCAACTTCTTATATTTTTCAGCAGTAATTGTTTTCGTTATTTATTATTTATTAGAACTTTATTATTTAGATTATATTGAATTGGAGTTATTGCCACAAACACTCCCCCACTCCCTAGTACTATCGAAGATGAGACGATATAGAGATATTATCGTGCGTACAGCACGAATGAAGCTAGTAGTGGTACAAGTGGTTCTGCCTGCTCGTAAAATGGTAGATGCAGGATGTAATATCTGTTTCTGAGAAATGGGATTAAATCTAATCCTTTTTAATTGATACAGTTGGCTTAGCATCGCATAGCCTCGTTTCTGCGGTGGTAGAAGAAGACAAATGGAATGTGTTCGAAGAAGTTCAGTCCCGGTCATAGGGCATGACCGCGGCTTTTAGGGCTCGATGTCAACGTTCGATGAGTCCGTTACATTTAGGACGTTTGAAACCGATAAGTTTTGGTCTGAGAAATTTGAGGATAACTACCTAAAGGAGATTTAAAATGGCGAGAGACATTTACCAAGTCATGTAGTTTGTGCCGTTTGTCGTACATCCTTCTTAATGGATGACCAAATGACTTTATCAGTAAGGAGTTTGATAGAACTGTGGACTTTTGGGTGAGATAAATAGTGGAAACTGTCAAAGACAGCTTGGCGAAATCGATTTGGAATAAATGGGCTAATATCGCCTGTCGAATTATCGCACAAAAGAGTTTTAGAAGATTGACCTAGCGATACTGGCATTGGACGGAATTTTAGTGTGGGACTAGTATCTCCTAACTCCTTGAGTTCGAGATCATAGAACAGAGCGTCAACAATTTCGTCGTATGGAATATTTTCTGGAAGTGATATTTGCTCAACACGAGCAAGTGGTTTCGGCAACTACACAGTAAAGGTTTGAGAAGAAAAATTTAGATCGTCATTAAAGAAGCAATGACGATCGAAAGAGAAGCATTGAAAAAAACTTCGGAGATCATTGGTGTACATTTTTGAGAAGTGAAATATTTTAAAGGATTTGTAAGCTCTAATTTACAGTAAATTGGTTTTAATTGGTTGTAATGAAATAATGATCTGAATTTAGAATACTACCTTTATCGACACTCGTAATATCTCTACGCCTATTACGGCATTTCATTGCGAATTGGGAATTGAGAAAAAACTACAACAAAAACTCGCGACACGGAATCTAACTAGTTATGAGAAAATTGCTATAATTTTTTTCTCAATTTCTATTGCACGATGCACCGGAAAAGGGCTACTGCAGACAAATTCTGTAATTGTGAAGAGTTAAAAATTTCTTCATTTATTTTCATTTCGATTTTATCATTAATTTTTTATCATTTTACTATTTTTGCGATTATATGATGCATATTATATGATGATGATTTTACTATTTTTGCAATATGCAAACTAAATGATGATGTGAGTGTTAAAAAAATCTAATAACAAGCGGCCCACAATCAAACGTCAAATTATATAAAATTAAATGTTTATTTTAACTATTTAAATTTCAAAACAATTTAAACGTAGATTTTACAAATTTAAATATTAATATTTTAGAAATTAAATTTGAAAAAAAATCTTAATTTAATTTAGAAATGTAATTTAAAAAGATCAAATCACTTTGACGTTCTGTTGTTTAAATGATAATGTCCATAACAACAGAATAATGTCCATAACAACAGAAGAAGCTGTTTTATTTTATCACCAAAAAAGAAATCGGTTTTAACTAGCTAGTTTTCAGCTTCACTTCAAACTTATCACTTCGCCGCTTCACAGTTACAGAATTTGGGTGCCGGAAAGGTTAAGTAGAAATCTAGTAGACGACTTTAATCACCAGCATTATGAGGAGCAAATGTTGAACTGTCTAGCCCTTGAGTGTTGTCGTCCTCGGTCGTCTTATAAAATTATAATCAAGACTAATTGTGGATGCTGAGGTCACTGGTAATGATAATCTCAGAATTAGACGATTTGACTCAAATCTATTTGCCCGAGCTGCAGTAGTGGTACATCTTTTTGCGGTTCAAATAACAACAAGTAGAACTGTAGCCTTTCATATGACTTTCTAATTCCTTACCGCGTGGGCTTTCTCTGCAAATTTTTCGCTTTATTTTTGTTTCAATTAAATTAAAACCCAATGAAATTCTCCAAAATCTAATGACATCATTTAATTTGACCAATCAATTTTAATTATACTAATAACATAGAGTATAACTAATAGAGTATACTAGAGAATAGGGAAATTATTAATATTTTTTTACAAATATATGGGTCAATAGAATTATAAATTAATAAAAGTATTAAAATAATATTTTTGTACGAGTTAACCGTAAAATGCACTTTTCCGATTCAAAAATTGTTCCCTTTTTTCCTATTGAAATAACAATGCCAAAATTGAAACAACAATGCCTAAAATTGAAATAACAATGCCTTAAGTTATTATTATTACTATTATTTCGAAAAACTACTTGGATAAAATAGTTTTCTAAAAAAAATATTTTACTATTATGTGTAAATATATGTAACAAATAATACAGAATCTTGCTCGTACAAAAAATCTTGTATGCAATTCGGGCATAAAGTATCATTTTTGCCAATCATTTGCTTTCCATTCTTATCCGTAGTTGGCATGGTATCTTTGGATATTCAGAGACGTTAATTTATAATTTATTATAATTGAGCATGCCCAGCTTTGAATAAAAAAAACATCATTTAAAATGAAATGGTGGATCATCCAGAAACCTTCCCAGAAACATTTTTATTTAGCGTATATGTTTAATTCGATATTTTTTATTTTTCTGAGAAAATGACATTTAATCACCCTTTTTTAGCTTTTCCTATTATTTCAGACAGCTTTCAGACACCTCCATTAAGCAAATGCTTCTTTCAATAACTACAGCTATTTTAAAAACGAACATTTAATCTACAATCACCTGATATTTTTCAATTGTGACTATAAGTCAGTACGTACGTCAGACGTCTGACTTCTCATAACAAAATTTCCCATAAAAACTCCATTTAGCGTAAATGCTCGTTTTCATATAATTATAACTTTCCATCAAATGGACTTGCCGTTAAGTTCTAGGTGAGAATCGAAGCCACAGACAGCTACATCTGGTATCTAACGGCACAAGTCATCTGCCAGCGACCGACCACAGCATGGGCTAGAGGACACTGCATGCAATGTTGCGAGTACAATTGTACCTCCAACATTCAGCGATTCCAGCAAACGCATCTAAGTGTACATCGCTGCTGAAGCCTGTCCAACCACCCGCCTGAGTTCTGAGCAACTCAGCGAGTTAAAAAGACAACTCATGAATTTGATAGTAGAGGAAGAATTCAAGGTTGTTAAATCTCATTTCAAAGGCTGCAACAAAATAATAGTTGGTTGCAGCTTAATTGTGCCGATAAAACATCGGCACAGTGGGTTGCAAAAGTGGCTGAGAATAATGATTGGGAAGGTACAGGTACATACGCTAAATGAGGACGAGTTACTTCTACCTCCTTGGCTCATAGCTTACCTTCCAGACTTCGCCGAGATCATGGACCATCGTGAAGCACACCGTTCAGAAGGATCTCGCAATGTTGGTGTTCATCCCTGGGCCAGCATCCAGAAACATCTTAAAAGTTGCAAATTCAGGTTAAACTGGATGTTCGGTGCGATTCATGCAAGAATCGCAAAGTTCACCATGCCAAAACCAACCTAAAACTGCGATACCGAAAGATGTAGTACCCAGTTCTACCGAGAATGTGTCAGCAACTGGTAACACTACTTCGGCTTTCAGCCACAAGTGAAGGACCATCCATATCTGCCTCTGTAAGAAGCGTTCTAGCTCGGTATCTGCTAACCTGCAAACATCGACAACCAAATCTTCCTCAATCAGAGTAAGACAACCACGTGTTAAACTCACCAACCAAACTCAGAAAGAGCGAACTGTTGCGTCCATGTTAACTAACGCAGCGCCTACCGAAGCCTACCGTATGGCCTACCGAAGACTATGGACCAGCATAGCCGTCTTGGGGAAAAAATGCCTAAAGTGAGTTGCGTTCAAATTAACCTGCACAGTTCAGCAATGGCCTCAGCTAATTTGAACCGCTTTATCCAACAGGATGCTCACGATATTGTGTTCATCCAGGAACCATGACCAGACAGCAAAAAAACTAAAGGTCTGTCGACCAACAAACACATACAACTGACATACTTTTTAGGCCAGAAGTGACACAGCACTGCGGTTCTCTTCAACAAACGCTTAAAAGTATTTCTCTTAAAAGAATTCATTTGAAGAGATCTAATAGCTAGGCATATTGAAATCTTTCTTTAACATAGCGGAGGTAGCGAGTTCATTTTAGCATCTGCGTACTTTCCAGGAAATGAGGAGCAAATACTACCTGATAAGGAAAGCAAGCTGATTCGGCATTGCAAAGACAAACGCTATAACCTAATAGTTGTGGGCAAGTCCAATACCTATGTATGGAGGGATCAGCTTTTATTGTTTTGAAATTTTTTTATTTTTGATCTACGGGTGTGATAATCCCGCGTACTCCAGTCCCTCCTATTGACATACGAGTTAACGTGAGATATCACATACCACTGGCAATAGCAGTGAGATATCACAAGCCAAGGTGACATCTTAGGGGTGGTGGCGGATGAACTGTATTCAGTCAACGGTAGCATCCTCAATCTTAGCTGTGAAATAATCCTTGATGATGAGACGCTATTGCTTTCTTGAGGAAACGAGCCTTCATATAACTATATGTGGGCTTTAATCTTCAAGAAAGACAGTGCGTCACAGGATCAAGGAATAGGCAACCGGCTGGATTATTGACAACTACATTGTTGTTTTGTTTCAGTAAATTTTTGTAAAAATTTGTTATTTACTTTTTAATTTACTTTTATTTTCTCTATTCTATCATAAAATATTGGCCTATGTCATATTTTGTCAGTGATAGGATTTTTTGTTTAGTTATCCATTCTTTAACAAAAAATATAAAAAAAACAAAAAAAGAAAGATTTACGCCCATCAACACCTTTGAACGTATGTTGTTGTGGGACCTTGGTCTTAAAAGGTTTTTATGTGCTATTGTGACACATATTGTAATTCCTACTACACAACACATTTTATTAAAAATAAAAAAAAAATATAGAAATAACATGTTTATAGATAAAAAAGGCAGCAAACTCACATTAAGAAACGCAATCAGAAACGTGGTTTTGGATCTAACTGTGAGCAACAACACTAGCGAGAATTTTATCAGTAACTTGCAAGTCTTGGATGTAGCTTCTATGTCGGATTACTAATACATATATGCTTCAATATAGAACACCAACTGGAGAGTACTTTCCATTTTAGAAATCCCAAGGAAGACAGACTGGGATCTCTTTAAAGTACATCTTCGGGATAATGTAGGCGATTGTGGCAGGATCAACTGCACATCCCGAGCGGGATTTGCTAAACACTGACATACGACCAAGCACTGGGCCATTAATGGCTAACACTTCTGTTATTGGGCCAGTACTAGAACCATTCTTCGGCAAATCTATGGTTTACAGAAAAAAGCCAGTATATAGTTACCTTTGAATGACCAAGCATTGGCTTATATGAATGGTAAATATTACTTGGCTATTGTTATTGGACCATTGCTGTAACCATGAATCGTCCAATCTACCGTTTATGGAAAACAGCCAGTGCAGTTTACTCTGTATGGTCGAGCAATGGCCCGTTAATGGTTAACATTAATTGTCTATTGTTATTGGGCCAGTACTGCAACCATTAATTGGCTGATCTATGTCATTTGGTTCAAATTCACTGGAGCAAAATCCATTTTAGAAATATATATTTCAAAAATTTTCACCTATAGTCTAGTTATCGCTTCTCGGCTCAAAGACTATGATAATATTGATTAGGTTTTAGGTTGGTATAAGTTATAAATTTTTTTCTTTAGACATTTTTTTATTTTATTTTAAATCATCAAATTTTTGTATTTCATTTGTTGAAATTTGCCTATGATAATAATTTATATTTTTTGAATGGCCCAGCCATGGCGGCCAATACTCGGCCATTGCTGCAATACTGGTAATCATTATTGGCTCGTTACTGGGCCAATTGTACAACCTTGTATGGGCATTGCTGTTTTTTACTCTGGCCCAGGAATGGCATCCATTTATTGTCCGAAGTTATCATCCAGTAAAATTGCGTTAATGGCCAAGTCATGGGTACCAGTACACAGCCATTGCTGCGTTACTGGTCGCCATTAATGAACAATTACTGGACCAGTTGTACAACTTCGTATAGGAATGGAACTCTAATATGCGGCAAACCACCTACAGGATGTTATCACTAAATCATACCATCGCAGTTCTCCTATTACCAAGTCTAAAAGGTTCAAAGATGCACCTTGGTGGAAAGGCAATTTGGAGAGGTTGAGGAATAAAGTTTGCATGCTCTTTAACAAAGCAAAAATAACAAACAGTCGGCTCTTACTAACTACAACAAAAAACTCAGACGATCAAAAAGGGATAGTTGGAGAGAGCTCTGCGGAACGATTGACAGTCGTCGATCAGCTGCAGCTCGACTCCAAAAGATGCTTGCGTCAGATCACATAAACCCTCTTGATTCAATTTGCTTACCAGCAGCAGTGAGACTCTAGAAACACTATTACAAACCCACTTCATGGGCTCTAGATGCATAAACTCAGCAGAGGAAAATATACCAAACTCTGGTCCGTTGGATCCTGAAACTAGGAAGGTTTCAACTAACTAGCCTACAGAGTATTTACCATTCGCCAGTAGGCGACGGAATATTCCCGATCTTCCTGCAAAGAGGTTTAATTACCATTCTCCCATAGCTTGAGCGTCTGTTTATAGCAAGTTTTAGCCTTGCAAACATTCCACAGATATGGAGTGAAGCTAGAGTATAGCATTCATACCCAAATCAGGAAAGAAATGGAATGCACTCTGAAAAAAAATTGATGTTCATGACAACCTCATCTCGAAGTTGGCAGTTGATTATTCATGCAAAGAAAAATTATTTGCAAACAATTTCACTGTGATTGGGACAACTATACGATAACATTTTCCCTAACAGAATGAGGTTTATTTAAAATATAAAGTGTTATATCCAATATGACAGTAGTTGATTAAAGTTAATAACTATTTCCCTGAAAAAAATTTTCTTTGGCAAGTATTTGAGATTAATTGAACTATATTTTATTTTCATATAAATATTTCGTGTGATTGTCTCAACTTCATCGATTTATAATTGTAGAATTGTTGAAGCAATTTCGTAGTTTGATTCGCCATATGTGACCGCACCGTGAGGTTGAGACAATTGCATTTCGATTGGATCGGAATCATAGGCCAATAAGTCTCACATCTTTTCTTCTGAAAACGATGAAAAAGGTGCTTGGACTACTACATTTGGCATGTATGTCTTAAGGAAAGCCTTCTCAACTGAAGCCAACATGCATATTAAACTGGAAAATCTACGGAAACGGCATTTTAGTGTACATATTACTATTACAATACAAGTAAATTAATAAAGTGATTTTTGAACCAATTATTTTGAATAGAGGTCATAATTAGGGGGTGATTTTCACATTTTTCTTCGCTGAAAACAATATGGACCAACTTTATTTCGTCATAACTCGCTTAGTTTTGATGAAAGGGACTATTATAAATAATATAAATAAAAATAAATGTTTTTGAACATGTTTTGCGAGCTTCCCCCAAAAAATGCATTGTTTTTATTGGTTCGGAGCAATAGTCAACACGATATTGGTACTGCTACATTACATATTCACATGTCTAATTATTTCTTTTCTCAGAACTAAATTATTAAAAATAATTTTTTTGTTATCGTTTTGACCTTAGTCTTGTAAATATCCATAACTGCAAAGACTTTTCTATATTAATCGAATTTCACTTGATAAACAAATTTAGTCAATTTAAAAAATTTGTTCTGGAATGAAGCGTTTATTGTTAGTGTGTCTGCTATTTATTGTATTTAAAAGCATCACATCATCAAATCTTGAAAATGAAGAAAATTGGAATGATTTAGAAGTGCTGTTTGTAGATTCAGTCAAAGAATTTGAAAAGTTACATCCCGGTAGTCATGTAGAATTCTTGAATACTCACATATCTGCTCCTGGATATATCGCTTATTCATTAGGACGAAGAATTTCAGGTGAGATACATTTTAAATCTATTAGAAGTAAATGTTTTACTTTTCTATTATCAAAGGTGATCGAGTGGTTGCAACTGGAAATAAAAACAACAACTGGCCATCGCCACAGAACGTTGGAGTGACATTATCATACCCTACAGCAGGAGTTGGTTCAATAATGACATACATCAGCATTAATGTGACTCAGGTATGTATAAACAAATTTGTTGATGTCCACGAAAAACAATATATGTAATGTCATTTTTTTTAACTTATAGTCAACAAATTTAGGACAGGCTTATGTTACTAGAGGAGGTTTGGGACAACGCTTTATTTCAATCGTTGTTGAAGCTTATAATACCGTTTACCTTAACTATGTTGCTCAATTTTATGGTTACAATTGATTAAGGTTATAATTATTTAAAAATAAGATACCTGTATAAAAATTTGTTATCCAAATACAAGAAAATATAAAAAATGCTTTACTTCGATTTGTTTATTTTTATGACTCACAAGCGTCTGATATCCTATACAAAGTCATAACAGTGTTTTTGATTAGTAATTCAATAGTTAATTGATTACTAAGCCAGAAACAGTCACCTAAAGATGATTTGAATATTAAAATGAAATAAACAAGATAAACATAAAAATTATGAGAAATGAACAGACAAATATGTGGTTCATCGAAGTTCATGTCAATAGGTTTATAATTCATATCGCTGTGAATTTTTAAAATATTAGACTGTATTTTGCAACTTTGAAATCTCGAGTAGAAATGATGATCTTAACAAGATTTATATGTGCCACGGCAAATTATTGCGCAAATGTTACATGATATATATCGAACAGGCTCCTAGTCAACATCTGTCTTCAGCTTAGAAGTGTTTGTTATTTTCCACCTGACTGCAGATTTAAACGCTAAGCTCGACAGTAGCTCTGAGAATAAATTCGAAAGGTGGAAGTTCATTTAGGATCGACACTTATGGGGCGGATGAACCGGATCTCCAGTAGCAACAACAGCGGTGAGTGAGCAAGTAAGCTTCCAGCAATTGAAATCCAGTAACTGCAAAACACACTGTGAGTGAACATCAAATCTCGATACGCGGCAAATAAACAACAACTGTGGTTGATATACATAAAGACCGCCTCGGCAAAAGAAACCTAAACGAAACAGCCAGCGGCCAACCCAGTGCACGGTACAAGGCATTTCAGCTTAGGATATTTGAAATCAACTACTTTTGCCAAAATCGTTTAAAACCATCAACAGGATTCCAGGTCGACGTCCTCGCGAAGCGTGATCCATACGAGATAGCAATTGATCGAGACTATGAAGAAAAATGTACTCTCTGGGTGAGCATTCGAAACAGCGTGAAACCCCGTGAGAATAAGTCAAATGAAAAAAACTCCTGTTGCACCAACGCGTAACGAAACACACAATCTTAAGCAAAGACCACCATGATCGGATCTTAAAATAATATCTAGACCCGAAGAAAAAACATGCTTGAAAATGCTAAAAGATATGAAACCTAGCCCCAAGCATAAATAGCTTGGGTTTCATTAAAATTAAGAAGACACCTAAAGAAGAGCTACTTCTTGAACTCGAAAAGGTGAACACAATGAAAAGCTTAAGCTTAATATGCAGCACTCTTAAACACTCTGCGAGTGTCAGATTGGTATTGCCGGACGCCTCTTATAAAGTGTCGCGATAAAGACAAGGTGTCAACGCGGTGTCAAGTCCCAGGCCCAGCTGCCACAGGTGGGACTATCCTAGTTGGGACTAACGCGCATGGAGGGATCAGTTCTTATTGAATTTTAATGTTTGTTTAGTTTTTGATCTACGTGTGTGACAAACGAGCGTACTCCAGTACCTGCTATTGACGTATCTGTTAACTTGATATATCACATACTACTGGCAAAAGCAGTGAGATATCACTAGCAAAAGTAATATATTAGGGTGCTGCCATATGAACTCTTTCCAGTCAACGGTAGTGCCCTCAAGTTTATCTTTGGAAAATTTGTTGATGGTGTCACGATATTCCGTGCTCGAAGAAATGAACCTTTATATAACTCTAAGTAGCATTAGTTATAATTTTTGCAATATTTTTAGAATTTTGGAAAAAGTTTAAATTTTTGAATTTTTAAGAATTTTTGGAATATTATTAATATTTAGAAAAAGTTTAAATATTTGATTTTATTCTAATTTTTGGAATATGTTTAGAATTTTGAAAAAAAAAAAATAGAATTTTGGAATTTTAGATATATTTTTAAAATTTTGAAAAAAGTTTCAATTTTTGATTTTGTAAGAATTTTTGGAATATTTTAAGAATTTTGAAAAAATTTTAAATTATTGATTATATTATAATTTTTATAACTTTGGAAAAAGATTCAATTTTTGATTTTCTTATAATTTATGCAATATTTTTAGAGTTTTTGAAATAGTTTTAATCTTTGATTTTGTAATAATTTTTGAAATATTTTTAGAATTTTGTTTGAAAAAAGTTTGAATTTTTGATTTTATTTAATTTTTACAATATTTTTGGAATTTTAAAAGAAATATGAATTTGTGATTTTGAAATATTTTCTCGAAACGCTAAATGGAGAGGTTTTGAGTAGTTTGCTGATTGTATAATTTTTTCACTAAATTATGTTAATTTATGATCTGTTATAATTTTCCAACAACGTATTGATGTTTCGTGTTAGTTTTGTAATACATACACAGTAAAAAAAAAATTGTTCATATATAATGCAAGAAGCATTACATATAGTTTCAGTGTAAAATTACTTCAAATTTTAATGCAGGTCTTGCTTTAAAAGATTTTATTCCAGTGTTTTAATGTAAAAAATACTTAGGTCTTTCAGACCGAAGTAATTGCTCCTAATTCTAATGCAAATATTGCAATAAAATATTTTATTTCAGTTTTAATGTAAAATCGCTACCAATTCTAATGCAGATCTTGCATTAAAATATATTATTGCAGTTTTTATTGTAAAATTGCTTTAATTTCTAATGCACCTTCTGCATTAAAATATTTAATGTTAAATGTCCAAAATAAAAAGTCGTGCATGTTAATAAATAAAAAGAAACGGGTTGTTTTGAAAATTGTATTTATTTCCAATAGATTATTATAGCCTATTAAATTAAATTTACATTATTACTTAATATATACATTTTTTTATTTTCACCTTTAACTATAATATATATGGGGATTTTTGATTAACGGTCTTTACTTCGTCGTTAGTTAAGTTAAGCTTTAAGGAAAATAAAAACAAAATGTAAATTAAAACTTAAAAGTTAATCTAAAGAAATTTAATTACCGGTTTGAATAATATTATCTTATTCATGGATGCCTGGAACGAAATTCTTTTTGTTTGTGACGAAATCTTAACCATACACCTTTGAGGTAATAGGTTCAAAAGCAAAAATATTTTTTGTTACGATGGTGTCTAATCTGAAATTAAAAGAAGTGCATGGATTATAGTTGAGAAGATACATAGTTGGAGAAAAATAAATAAATATTTATATATTACATTTTAGTTCTGGAAGATTAGGACATTGGGGTCCTTTGAAACCTCTCCAAACCTTTTCTAGAACTTTTGATACTTTCGGCCAATTTTCTTTATATTTATTTGATATTTTGGGATATCTCAATTCGAAGTCAAATAAAATCTATATAAATAAATTTGGTATAAATTAGAAGATATTTTATGTAAACAAAATAAAAACTTACTCACCAAATTAGGGCAGGTAAAAAAAAATGGAAAAGCTTCGGAGAATTTTGAAACACTTGTTGATTTTAAAAGTTCAATTCGTGCATTGATTGTTTCTTTTAATTTTTGTTTTATAAAATCTTGCTGGGTATTAGCGTTTAAGTTTTTTAAAATAAGTAATTCCTAGGGATGGAAAGATTTATAGAAAAGTCGATTCTCGATTCCAACTTTTATTTTATAAATTTCGATTCCAAGAATCGATTCTCCGACCGAAAAAGTCGATTCTTTCGATTTTAATCGATTTCTATGTTAGAAAAACCAGCTTTGATAGAATTAAATTCAAATTTTTATTTCATATATTATTTCATACATTTATTCAAAATAAACTGAAAAAATTTTAAACAATCATTTTATGAAAACCACCCATTTTCTGCAACTGATCTTAAGAATAGTAGCATATTCAAATGATCAGGCGGTAGTCTACTTCGCATCTGATTTGCAATCAGACCAGTATGTGAAAATAAACACTCACATGGTGTTGATGTTGCTACTATTGTTAAATTTAAAGTGTTTACCACATTCACGACATTTAACCTTTGAGCCGTTATTCACTTTTTTACAGTGTTGCAAAACGTTACTCGTAACGTAACGCAAAAACGGAATAACGAAATGAAATAGCGTTATTAGTAATAATTACGTTCATAACGTTTTAAAAATTAAACTACGTTACAATAACGTAAAACGTAACGATAACTCAATATTTTATTTCGTTTTTCGGGTGACTTTTTTTATAATTATGTATATGAAAATCAAAACACAAAAACCGGTTGAATAAAATCCAACTTATCTGCTCTTTATCAATTTTTGCGGACGCTTAAACTACAGATTTTGGTAGTTCTAATGCCCGATTTATAGTCGGTAACGTTAACTTAACGTTGACTTTAACTTAACCCTAACTTAAGACATCTAAAAATTTTGATTTATAGTCGGTAAGAAATTACGTATTCATTGACGTTTGATCTGATATTAATTATGGTTTTGTAATCAATGTTACAAATCAATCAATTCTTTAAAAGTAATAAACTGATTTTAAAATCAAAATTTAAAATAATAAAATTCGAAACATACATTTGATACAAAATTTAAAAATAAAAAAATTTATTTTCATATTAATTTTCTGCTAATATTTGGCTTTAAAGTCGCTCTTTTTATATCCTTTGCATTTTTTAAAAAATAAAATTTTATTTTTATGGACACTTGCAATTAAATATTACTTTTCTTCAGTTTTTATACCAAACGTCAACAAATCCTTAACAAAATCTTTAAGATAGAATGAAATGAACTTTACGTTAAGTTAACGTTAAGTTTGCGTTAACGACTATAAATGCTCTAGTGCATTTTCATACATTTGTACTTTACGTTAAGTTAAAGTTACCGACTATAAATCGGGCATAAAATGTTGTACAATTTTAAGTTTATTTTAAATAATTTCAAGTCTGTAGTAGCCGTTTTGCGTCACAGGTGTTTTGAATAATTTTAAGAAAGAATATTTTTATGCTGGCCGAGAAATCAATCTGAAGATCTATTAAAAGCAACTCTAATAGTTATAAACAAACTATCAGATTTGTGAAAACTCCTGATAAAATTGCTTAGTTTTGGTAAAAATTAATTATTTTTAATATGAAATGATTTCAAAATATTCGTCGGAGTGACGTGAATAATCCATTGTATAATTCTTTAATTTTAATTACTTCAGTTACATATCTACGCCCGTCGATGATCTCCACGAGATCAAAACTATAGTAGTGTGAATTATAAAAAATATATATACTTAAAAATTTTAAAATTATTGTTTTTTAATTGTTTTTTATACAATAGTGAATAATACAATAGTGAATAATAAAAGGTGTCGTTATTAAAATTAAAGAATTTGAAATAAGTTAAATTTTATAATTACGTTATTTTAAAATTAAATTGTAATGTTTAAAACTAATCTGTTAAACATTACATTTAATTTTAAAATAACGTAATTATAACGTTATAACATAATAAAATATAATATTTTTCTGTTTCATAACGAAATAACGTACCGAAAAAATAATTATACTGTTATAAAAACGAAACGCATAACGTTACAATTTTTTTTTTCGTTTTGCAACACTGCTTTTTTATAATAAATCCACACAGCACTCGGTGCCATTTCGTATAATCGTGTATCAATACAATTATTAATATTAAAAAGAAATTAGTTTAATATTAAATATAAGGTTATAAATCTGTAGGTGAGAGGTAAACGACACCAAGTCACATTTTTAAAATTTTACAGGAAAGCCAAAAAACTGTTTGAAAATCACAAACCCTGTTATATCTCTATTAACTGCTACCCTTACCCCGAAAATTTTTTTACTTTGTAATTTATTTTTAATTTCCATGATATCAATAATTAATTAAATTACGTCATATTATGTAACGGTTATCTGTTAAAAAGGACCTGGTGTGCTTTACCTCACAATGATAGATTTTAGTATTTCCAAGTCCCTTGAAACATACAGCACCAAGTCCAAGACAATTGTACATAAAAGGTGTTTCCAACAATAATGTTAAAGGCTTTTTTATAAACTTTACTTCAAAATATATTATTAACAATGTAAGTTTAACGTTAAAAAACGTTTAAAATTGTTTAAATTTTTTAAGAAACTAAAAGAAAGCCGTTAAAACCTAAAGACACATTGACTATGTGGACTTGGTGGTATTTACCTCTAAATACATTGTTGTCGTCTACAACACTATTTAGTCATAAACAGAACTATGTACACTTGATGTTCTTTACCTCTTAAACATTTGGACTTGGTGTCAAAATTTGTTCACTTGACGTTCTTTACCTCTAAGGGCTTTGGACTTGGTGTCATTTACAATTGTTCTATCTCGAAAACTATACTATTTAGGACTCAGTGATATTAACCTCTCAGTAGAGAACAAAATCCTGATTCTAACAGTATAAAAAACCGTATTTTGAAAAAAATGTGACTTGGTGTAGTTTACCTACAGAAATATTACTGTGTCTAACACCACGTCACCACCACTTATGATTGACTAAATCACTGTCAACTGTGTATGACTATAGTACAAAATTTGTAAATAAATAAAAAATCGAATACGACTAAATTACTGTGTATGACTATAGTACTAAATTCGAAAGTCGAATACTAAGAATCGATTCTTGATCGACTTTGAAAATTAAAACTCGATTCTTTATAATCGATTATTTTAACAGAAAAGTCGATTCTCGAGTAGAATCGGAATCGACTTTTCCATCCCTAGTAATTCCTCGTTTGTAGATAAAGAATCAAGCTTAGAATTTTCATTAATGAATGCATTTTCACTATGATCGTATTTTTCGAATTTATTTAATCTTTTTTTGTTAGTTTTCCTATTTTCTTTTGTATTTTTTTCTAACTTATATAGTTTTGATCTAATGTGGTTGAGACGATTTAAAATATATCCCCCATTATCATCACGGTTGTTTAGTAGATCCTATAATAGATTTGAAAATTAGTTTTATTTGTTTAAATAATTTTAATAATTTTGAATATTACAATTCCAGACGATTCTTTATTACTCGTCTTTAATTGAGGAAATATATCAATAATGGCATAAGCCAATGCCAATTTATGCTCGTGCTCAGGATGGTAAGAAAACTTCTGTACCACTAAGTCTACTCCTTCTCTTATCACCGCCCTTCTTTCAACATCAGACAAATCTCCTTGGCTTTTTTTGTTGAGCACATATGCATTACTTGATTTTAAAATAAAATTTTCAATATCCTACAAATCAACAAAAACATTTTGGTTAATGATTTAAGTATATAATATATTTTCTTTACCTCTGGAGTTATCAGCAAGTCTAAACCATATCTTGCATGTTGTCTTTGTAGTTTTGCAGGTTGCTTTATTGGTTCGTCTTCAATTTTTATTTTTAGTAAAAATTCGAACTGTTTAAAATTTTGGTAAAAAATATCTATAAAAAAAATTTCAGGAATTTTTATTCCACTTGCATCTTGAATGAATTCAATATCTTCCTCTAAAATATTAGCGGGCGTGCGTATAATAGCTTCACGTATACAATAAGTACAAAGAAGTATACAATATAAAACGAGTGGTCATGGCATCGGTTTTTAGAGCACTGTTATAGAATATCGTATACAATGGTGTTCTCAAATTAAGTATACAAAAACATACCATACAACGGTTATCGGCTATGCAGATGGCATTGCTATAGTTTTTGTAGTAAAAAACTGGTAACTGGCTTAAGAGGCCAAAAATGTTATTACAAGTAGAATGCCGATCGACATTGCGCAAAAGAGGTAGTTGCTATACGCGTACAGCGACACAAAATGAAAGAGACCGACGGACACGCGAAGAACAACAAGAAACCTGAGAAACTTCCAATAACGTGCAATGGACATTTGTGATGATCCCTGAATGTGACCTTCGACATCGTGGAACAATTTTTTTGTTCGAGCAATGACCTTTCAATCCCTTGAGAAGAACTACTTTTCATTTTTATATGAGTTATTTGATCAAAAATTACTGAATTTAAGTAGCTATTTGTTCAACTTTTGATGATTGACTTTTCCGGTTGAAAATAAAAAGACAAATAGAATCAAATAAGGAAAGAAAAATCTAATAAATAAGAAAATGCGACATTCCATATTCACATGTCTAATAATAATTTATGTCTCGTCTCAGAACTCAATTTTTATCAATTATCACAAAATGTATTTGTTCCTTTTTCGTTTTCATTACGACCAGAGTCTTGTAGATAATGATAATTACAATTCAACAAAAAGATTTAGTCAACAAAAAAGCGTTGTTTTGAAATGAAGTTTTTATTTTTTGTTTATCTGCTGCTATTTATTGCAGTTAATTTAATCACATCATCAAATTTCGATAATGATGAAAATTGGATTGATCTGAATGTGATATTTGTAGACTCAGCGAAAGAATTTGAAGAGTTACATCCAGGTACTCATATAGAGTATTTAAATACACATGTAAATGCTCCAGGATATATTGCTTATTCGTTGGGACGAAGAGTTGCAGGTAAGATACATTTTAGTATAATAGAAGTGATTAATATAGTTAAACAAAAATTGAAGGTGATCGAATTGTTGGAACTGAAAGTGATAACTACACTTGGACATCACCACAGGATGTTGGTTTGACTATATCGTACCCTTCTTCAGGTGCTGGTTCAATACTAACATACATAAGTATTAATGTGACTCAGGTATGCTGAAATTTAATAAATTTTAAGAGAAACAAAATAATTGTAACCGTCAATTTGTTTTATTTTCTAGACAACAAATTTAGGACAGGCTTATGTTACTAAAGGTGGTTTGGGACAACGTTTTATTTCAGTCGTCGTTGAAGCTTATAAGACAGTAGTTTTTAATTATGTTGCTCAATTTTATGGTTCCAATTGAATAAATGTTTACAACTGAATTAAAAGCTTAAAATATTAAAGATAATAATTTTGCTTAGTATTTCTTACATGAGATAATCTGACGTCTAACATTTAATGTTTGCGTTGTATCTTAAAACTGTTACTAACATACATCTGTTGATTAGAATAACTAACTAAAAATGATGATTACGGGGTCAAACACAGTGATGTTTAACAACCTAAAAATGATTCGCGTATTTAAAACAAAAACAAGATAAGATACTAACAACTGCACAGAATGTTATTAAACTCATTCAGTTTCATGTCAGAAACTGAACAACGATGAAACATAGTAAGGTTTCGATGTTCAGGAGATCTCTACAAACTTACAAACGATGCAAATATGTACGCAATAGGTATAAGAACACAAATCACAATAGAGATATTACACAACCTCATTATATTGTCAGAAAAAGGTTTAACCATAGTTGTCCGAATGAAAACTCAAAGGAAGGCTTTGCAAATGTTCGGAATTTGATCAAAAATTTATTAAATCTATTAAATTAATGCAAAAGCAAAGATAATCAATAGGCTGTGAAAAGTGCAGTATTTGGTTTAGGAATCACTGATGATATGACTGATGATAACTGATGATACTGATGATACTGCAGATCACTATAGTTTTCCTCAAATCAATTGGAATTGGAAGTAATTAAATTTCACTTAAATTGTTGATCTTTCAAGATCTGCGGGATTATATTTAGATCTTTGTATATTTTACCCTAGTTGGTCGTTTGAAATATTAGTCGATCTTCTGAGATATTTAGGAATTTTCAGAGATCATGCTATCAATGCATGCTGACACAATTTCCAGATTCACGGCAATCAGAAATCATTATTTTACAAATTTACAACCAGTGAAAAAATAAAATTTGAACTTCAAATTTTGATCTATCGATATCTCGTAGACTTCTTTATAACGGCTGGTAGATTTCAAGAAACATCGGAACAAAATTGCAAAACAAATGAGATACATTTGATTATAAGCACAATAATAAATGAAGCGTAAAATTATTTTTTTTCTTAAATTTAATCCAATTATATAAAATTAATAGTGCAATAGGTTAAATACAATACTTTGTCTTACAATCATTAAATATTAATAAAAAATAATCTAACAGTAGGCAGTATCAATCTACTTTAAAATCTGAAAGCGCCTTGATAATACAAAAATAATTATGGTTATTAATTAGACTTTTGGATTTGGAGAATGGTATTATTGCCTAACCAATTGTGAAAGCCAACTTTTGATTAAGAAAAGTAAATAATTATTAATTTAATTCATAACTAAATAATCCATTGCAATTTTTTATAAATTTAGAATCTATTTATGAAAACATTTTTATTTAATTTCTTTTGTGTTGTAGATGTTTCGCAAGTTTTCTAGAAAAATATTTGGGTCTTGTCTTATCATTTTAAGTGCATTGGTATCCGCAGCAAAATTTGTTAAAGATTTAACATTTAATTTAATCTTTAAATAGTACATTATGATGCTAGGACGTAAAGCTAAAGATTTTGGACGGATGTGGAGTTTGCAAATCGAGGCGCTAGTCGAGATTTGCACCCACATTAAGTCCAAAATAGCGTACGTCCGTGCATCATATACTATTTTTTATTCGCCGCAAGCAAAATATTTTAAGAAAATTGGTTTATTCTAAATTAAAATTATAAATTTTCATAAATTTTAAAATAAAAATATGTGGAACAAGTAACCTTTGACAAACTATTTATTATTTTTTCCAAATTATTGTGTAGCTATGACAACAAATGATAACAACTATTTTAATTGGATAATGAAATTTTGAATTTATGGTCCAAATACATGTGCAGAAAGTCTGCACGCAGTGCTGCATGCATATCTGCATCTAAAATAGATGTGCAGAACTTTTATATATTTGACGTGCAGAATTTTCGTAACGACAGTTCGTGTTCTTACGTATTATGAAATAGTTATAAGTGAAAGTTGTGAAAGTGAAAGAAAACTGTCATTTTAATTAAAAAATAGAAGAAAATAATTGAATCGTTGCCTGTAAAAACGTTTATGTCTAAATTAAAATTTAAGTTCAAATAACATATACCACTGTTTCCGATAGTCCTTTCCCAAAAATTTATTTATTAATAATATTAGTTTTAATTATTTTATAATTTGGATTATTGAGAATATTTAAATATCTTTATAAACAAATAATCATTACAAAAATAATTTCATTTTCAAAAAAATATCATTCATTTTTATTTGAGTTATAAAAAAAATAATTCATTTTCAAACAAAATGTCAAAATCATCCATTTTTATCTGAGTTTTCAAGTAGTTTTTGTTTTTTTGATTGTGGTAGCACTGCCTCTATGCAGCGAAATTAGAATTAGAGATATCTTGCAGAATTTTTCTGCATGCAGAATTTACATGTAATTGCTCTCATATAACAACACATGTTCTAATTTCGCTGCATGCAGAATTCTGCACATGTATTTGGACCATTAAGGGTTGCTTTGATAAAAAATTTTATTTTTCATAGAATTTAAACAAATACAAATGCTTTATACTTTTTTAGACGTAGCTATGACAACAAAATAAATAGTTAAAAAGTGATACTTTAAAGCCGTAAATCACAGTAATAAAGTAACACTTTAATATGCAGGCGAATAAAAAAATTGTTAAGTGCTCTCTACATTTATCTTTCATCAAAAAAGAAATATACTTTTGTAAGACTAGAATGAATGTAAGGCCAGAATGAATTATCATGAATCTTTTGTACGATAGAGTGAGATAAAACATAAATATCTATATATTGTAACGTTTCTTAGCCGAGTTACAATTATTTAGTTCGACCACTACATCAGGAAATTTAAAACACAATGGATTTTCTAAACGTTATAATTTTATTCGTTCAAGATTTTACAATAAAAATATTTCTCCTATTACTATTCCCCTTTTTGTTCTTCTTGTACTAACAATATTTCACCACTTATAATTCTTTTATACTTGTTCACAATATCACTTTTAACTTTTAACTTTCAACACTTATAACACTGTTAATTTTTATACTTCGCCTTTATCACTGCTAAATTTTTATACTTTTTGTATCACTAACAATTTTATACTACTCGTATCGCTAACAATTTTATACTACTCGTATCGCTAACAATTTTATACTACTCGTATCGCTAACAATTTTATACTACTCGTATCGCTAATAATTTTATACTAATCCTATCCTCGAAGAACACCTCTTATATATACTACATGAAATAGCCTCGAAACTGCTGTGATGTTCTAGATAGAACACACCCTTTTTTTCCTTACTTTATCAACAATAAGACGATCTTCAAATATTGACACCTAGGTGTGAAATCTATTCTTTTCAATTGTTTTATTTACCAATTTTTATTTCGTTAACCAATCCTTATTCGATAAAACAAATACTTCCTATTAACTGTTTACTTTGGTTGCATTGTTATCTTTTATTGATTTTTATATTTGTAGAGCTAACGAGAATTTTCTTGAAAGTTCTATTGTTGTGGTGTTCTATCATCTTCCATAATTGTCACATTCTCCCCCACTTATTTCTGTTCGTCCCGAATAGGATCTAAATCTCCCTCTCTGTAGGGTGCTAATCTTTCTAGATGAACGACTTTTGGTTTCGCTCGTTGACCTTTCTTTATTCGATAAACGACATCGTTTAATTTTGTTATGATGGTATAAGGTCCTTCCCAAGATGTTTGTAGTTTTGGAGATAATCCTTTTCTCCGCTGTGGATTGTGTAGCCATACTAGTTGTCCTTCCTCAAATCCTTTGTTGTTTGCGCGAATGTCATACCGAGCCTTCATTCGATCACTGGATATCTGTGCTTTTTGTCTTACAAACGTGTGTACCTCCTCAAGTTCTTTTTGAAGTTTATTAACATAATCTTGGACACATAATGTTGACGATGGAATAATCCCAAACTTCAGATCACCAGGTAGCCGTAAATCATTTCCAAAAATGGTTGTAGCTGGCGTCGTTTTTGTTGTATCATGCACTGCTGATCTATAAGCCATCAAGAATAACGGAATATGACGGTCCCAATCACGTTGATTCTTGTTTACTACTTTTGCTAGATATTTCTCAAGAGTAGCATTAAATCTTTCCACCATGCCGTCTGATTGGGGATGTGAAGCAGTTGTTCTAGTTTTATTAATTCTAAGTATCTGACAGATTTCTTGAAATATGGTAGATTCAAAATTTCTTCCTTGATCTGTGTGAATCTCCATCGGTACTCCGTAGCGACTTATCCAATTGCTAACTACTGCTTCAGCGTTCGTTGTTGCTTCTTGGTTTGGTATTGCACACACTTCTGGCCATTTGCTAAAATAATCCATTATGACTAGCACATATTTGTTGTTGTTATCAAACGTCGGAAATGGTCCAGCTACATCCATCGCAATTCTCTCGAATGGTGCTCCTACATTATACTGCCTCATATTACCACGACTTCTTCTTGCAGGTCCCTTTGCAGCCGCACATTGATCACATGCTTGACACCATTCCACTACCGATTGACGTGCTTCTGACCAATAAAATCTACGCCGCACTTTAGCAAGGGTTTTGTTAATACCCAGGTGACCGCCACTGGTTCCTTCATGATATTCCTTTAATACTTGAGGTATTCTTATTTTGGGAACTACTATCATTGGTTCTTTAACTGATCCGTCAGGACTTTCCCAAATTCTTTTCAAGCATTCATCTTCAATACAGAGACTGTCCCATTGTGCCCAATATGCCTTCAACGTTTGACTTTTATCGGCAATCTCACTCCATGCAGGTTTTTCTCCATTTTCCTTGAACTTTATTATTGGTGCTAAGCTCGGATCTTCCAGTTGCTCCTTTCTTACTACTTCAGGTGTCCAGTCTTCACTAGGAAGCACTTGCAGAAGCCTGACATCAATAATGTTTTCCTTACTCTCCACCCGACTACAGTGCTTGCATTCCATCTGGCATGGCCTTCTTGACAATGCATCTGCATCTCCATGTGCACTTCCCCAGATGATTGTTTCGGTATTAGGTGACAGTTTTTCGCGATGTTCCAATCTCATGCTTGATTCTGCACTATTCATCTGAAGAGCCAACTCTACGTTACCATACTTGAGTACTCCATTTCCAGCGTCTATTACAAACCCATTCGGCCTCATGAAGTCCATGCCCAAAATTACTTTATCAACGATGTCTGCCACTAGAACTTCATGCTGAAAGTGCGTATTTCCTATTTTTATATCAGCAATTTTGCTTCCCCTGATAGTTGCACTTTCCCCTGTTGCTGTTTGTATTCGATATTTTTCTGCTGGTTGTAATTCCCCTTTTAGTAAATCTGTACGGACTATTGTGCGAGTTGCTCCAGTATCTAGTGTAATGGTACAGTTGTTGTCATTAATTTCAGCTCCAATCGTTAAACTGTCACCATTGCTTGCGATTCTTGAAATAGGGATGGAGATTATGGGGCATTCGGTTGTGGGAGCCAGCTTACGCCCCTTAAAGCTGACTCGTTTTAGTTTAACCCTTCCGCTGCTATTTGACCATCCTCTCCCGCTTGAGCCTTTTCTTCAGACGGTCTCCGTCTGATTGGTGATGTTGGTCTTCCCCGTTTTCGTCTGACCTCTCTGCATTCTCGCGATATGTGACCAAGTTTGTCACATACCCAACATCTTATTCTACCGTTGAATTCTCGGGATCTTCTTTGAGGCTTGAAACTGTCCTCTTCTTCCATTTCTACACGGCGTACTTTGATTGTTGGTTTGACAATTGCTTGTGCTGTCTCACTAGTCAACGCACAAGCTATTGTTTCAGCAAATGTAGCTTTAGGTGTCATCATAGCTGACTTCCGCGTCTCTGGATCTCTTATGCCGTCGATGAACGCATCTATCTTCATTCTTTCCATATAGTCTGGTGATGTATTTCCATGTGCCATATGTACCAGACGTTCGATCGCAGACGCAAACTCTTGCAAACTTTCTCCAATTCGCTGATAGCGACCCTTCAACTCAAGTCTGTATATCTCCCGCTTGTGGTCACTACCATATTTGCGATCCAAAGCCTTCATGATCTCATTGTAGCTCCTTCGATCTTGTTCTGGAACTGCTTGTATTGTTTCTGCTGCTTCACCTTTCAGTGCCACTATTAAAGCTGCCACACGATGTGTTTCGTTCCAACTGTTCTGATCAGCTGCCGTTTCAAATTGGAATTTGAAAATTCCAAACGATGATGTACCATCGTATGGGGGCGGTTTTAACTTCATGCTTTGTGTTTGTTGAACCGTGTGAATTGTTTTACCATTAATTTCAACATCTTGAAGCCTTTTTTCAAAATTCACAACCATTGATTGTACTTTCTGGTTTTCTTTCGAGAACTTTCTGCTCCAATTACTTTACTTCTTTTTGTACTTTCTCGACCTCTCCATGGAATGTGTTTGAAATTTGAAGAATCTTTTCTTCCATTAATTGCTTCATTTCTTCTCGATTTGTTGCCAATTGTTTATCGATGTTTGCAGACTGTTGATTGATGGTTATGGACTGCTGCTTTATTTCTTCTCGACTTGCAGCCTAATTGTTGATCGATGTTTACATCTAACTTTTTCATTTCTTTACTCATAACCTCCATGTTTGCCTTTACATCTGCTCTCATGTTGAAACTCATTTGCTCCATCATAGCCATTAACTGTGCATAGTCGTTGTTTGCTGGTACGACTTGCCTCGTTGCTTCAACAGCACCATCTTTAGCTTCACTATTTCCTGCATCTGCTTCTTCTTGCCCAAAACGATATTTTTCTGGATCCAATCCAGCTGCTTCCAAAGCTTTTATTAATCGTTCTTTCAACTCATTCTTGGTTCCCGTTGTTGTAAGATTCCTTTTCTCCAATTCGCTCTTCAGATCTTGAACTTTTAATCCATTTAAATCCATCTTATTTCCCAATTTCACTTCTGACACCAGTTGTAACGTTTCTTAGGCGAGTTACAATTATTTAGTTCGATCACTAAATCAGGAAATTTAAAACTCAATGGATTTTCTAAACGTTATAATTTTATTCGTTCAAGATTTTACAATAAAAATATTTCTCCTATTACTATTCCCCTTTTTGTTCTTCTTGTACTAACAATATTTCACCACTTATAATTCTTTTATACTTGTTCACAATATCACTTTTAACTTTTAACTTTCAACACTTATAACACTGTTAATTTTTATACTTCGCCTTTATCACTGCTAAATTTTTATACTTTTTGTATCACTAACAATTTTATACTACTCGTATCGCTAACAATTTTATACTACTCGTATCGCTAACAATTTTATACTACTCGTATCGCTAGCAATTTTATACTACTCGTATCGCTAACAATTTTATACTAATCTTATCCTCGAAGAACACCTCTTATATCGTCGCTTTAATAATGAAATGGCGTATACGCAAAAGTATAGTTTCGAGATATTTGAGTTTAAAGTTTGATGTGCGCATGCATTTGCATGGACGTTAATTTATAATTTATTAATTTTTACCCCCAGTCATAAAATAATTTGAAAATGTAAAAACGCCAATTCAAAGATACCCTTATGGGGAATGCAGCGCACCTATTATATAAAAACAACGTATAAATAGCATACGTTGTTTCATTATTAAAGCGACGATATATACTACATGAAATAGCCTCGAAACTGCTGTGATGTTCTAGATAGAACACACCCTTTTTTTCCTTACTTTATCAACAATAAGACGATCTTCAAATATTGACACCTAGGTGTGAAATCTATTCTTTTCAATTGTTTTATTTACCAATTTTTATTTCGTTAACCAATCCTTATTCGATAAAACAAATACTTCCTATTAACTGTTTACTTTGGTTGCATTGTTATCTTTTATTGATTTTTATATTTGTAGAGCTAACGAGAATTTTCTTGAAAGTTCTATTGTTGTGGTGTTCTATCATCTTCCATAATTGTCACAATATAAATACGTAAGCAATATTTTTGTGGTACAATTTTATAATATTTGTCCCATCAAAAGTGTGAGCGTATGTATATCGTTGGAAAGGTCATAAGGAGTAGAAGTGCAGAAAAATACTTTTTTTTTTAATTTAGACGATTTTTTCAGAAAAAATGGCAAAAATGTGATAGGTGTGTTTTTGAGTTTTTTGTTCGGTTATTTTGTTTTTTTTTTCGAGTTATTTGTTTCACAATTCAAAATCATTCTATATCTTCTATATATAAATACGTAAGCAATATTTTTGTGGTACAATTTTATAATATTTGTCCCATCAAAAGTGTGACCGTTTGTATATCGTTGGAAAGGTCATGAGGAGTAGAAGTGCAGAAAAATACTTGTTTTTTTAATTTAGACGATTTTTTCAGAAAAATGGCAAAAATGTGATAGGTGTGTTTTTTGAGTTTTTTGTTCGGTTATTTTGTTTTTTTTTTTTAAGTTATTTATTTCACAATTCAAAATCAATCTATATCTAATTATAAATACGTAGGCAACATTTTTGGAGTACAATTTTAAAATATTTGTCCCATCAAAAGTGTGGCAATATGTATATCGTTGGCAAGGTCATGAGAAGTAGAAGTGCAGAAAAATACTTGTTTTTTGAATTTAGACGATTTTTTCAGAAAAAATGGCAAAAATGTGATAGGTGTGATTTTTGAGTTTTTTGTTCGGCTATATTGTTTTTTTTTTTCAAGTTATTTGTTTCACAATTCAAAATCAATTTAATTAAACTCTGAAATATTATGTTGTAGCTATTTTGTTGTAGCTATTTTGTTTACAAATTCCATTTACAATGGCCAAATTTCGGCCAATAGGCGATTCCTAGTTATAGAAAATTATGGGAAATGCTTCGGACTAAATTAATTTGATAAAGCTCAAGCCTCAATTTATTTGATAGATTTATTTGAACTATAGCTAGCTGTGCTATAATGTAGATCAGAGTAAAGTTAATTTATGAATTCGAGTAGCTGTTTCCTTGTTTTATTCCAAAATTAATTTGTTCCATTTTGATTTCAGATGAAAATGGGATTGCTCTTTAATATTTCTTTATCATCTTTTATGACCAGAATATTAGTTTTGATTTTTGAAGTATTAGTAGTTTTAACATATTAACACACCAACGTTTCCAGAAGTTCAATAATTATTTTATTCATTAAATGCGTCACTTTACAAAAACATTTTTTATTGCGTTTAATTAATCAGTTTTTTACTAATCTTTTATTGTTTTTAATTAATCAGAAGAATGAATATATCTGTTAACTTTTTTATAATCTCTGAAAGTAAAAACAACGCCTGCTAAATCCTAAAATTGATCAAAAACAAGAAGTAACCTAAAAAATGAATATGATATTCGTGTTCAGGAGTTCCAAATCTATAAGAAAAGTTGGGTTTTATTTCGGGAGATTTTTCTTGTAAACTAGTGTAATTTATAATCAAACATTATCAAACAATTTTATTTCAAAATCATATTTGTTGTTGTATTTTTTTTGTTCTTATTTAATCTTTTTTCAAACGGTTACTAGTAAAAAAAAAATGAAAACAAAAGAGATTTTGATAATTTTTCTATGGAACCTCTTGAGTTAGATAGCTGAAAATTTCTGAGACTATAGTTTAAAAGTTAGCTTAAAAGTTTAGATAAATTTCAATAACATAAACTCAAAAACGATATAAGCATTGCCTTTTGCGTTTGTTTTAATTTCAACAGCCCTAGGGTCTCAACCTTTAGACTTGAACTATTTGTTTTGAAAATTTTGGAAAGATTTATACTGTATATAAGTGAGCAAAAGTTTTCAAATATGAGCTTGGCCATTTTCAGCTAGATCAAGGACAGCAAAGTTTAGTAAATTTTTAAAACAGCTGATTTTTGAGGAACCTGAAACGCCAAGGTTGTCATCTGGATAAAAATGATAAAAAAAGGTTCAAATATTCAATATATTTAAATTTTATTAAAATATTATGATTCAAACGGAAGTTATAGAGCCCTAGATTATTCGACTTTTTAGACTTTAGCCACTTAACCAGTACCCGGATATGGCCAGTTCACGAACTTGTCCAAGAAATTATTTGCCGAAACATACACAGAAAATTATTTAGGTGTAGGTCGAAAAATGCGACCGTGAGAGTGCCGCTAAATTCCGTTATACCTCATATCGTTATATATATATATATATATATATATATATATATATATATATATATATATATATATATATATATATACATATATATATATATATATATATATATATATATATATATATATATATATATATATATATATATATATATATATATATATATATATATATATATATATATATATATATATATATATATATATGTATATATATATATATATATATATATATATATATATATATATATATATATATATATATATACATATATATATATATATAATATATATATATATATATATATATATATATATATATATATATATATATATATATATATATATATATATATATATATATATATATATATATATATATAATATATTTTTTTTTTTATTTTTCCGTTCTCGCTTATCATATATAGTCGTTTGGCACCAAAATTTTCCGAAATTCCGAGATGAAGCCCATTGCAGTAGCTAGAATTTCATATGAAATCTACCTAAAAAAGGAATCAAAATATATCCGCCGAAGGTATATACGCCGAAGTCTCTTCGACAACAACATAATTTATGTGATAAAATTCAATTAATAATTTTATCTTACGGTATTTGAATAAAATTAATAGATCAAACAACTAATATCCGGATTGTTTTAATATAAAACTTATGTTTGTGAATCTTTTATTTGCAAGAAATTCTCATCAAATTTGTAAACTAAACAATAGTTATAATGAAGTAATAATATTAGTCTAAGATCCGAGTATAGAACGACCTTCACCGAGCTGGTTAATGGATGAAAAGTATTTTATATTAAATTAAATATGTTAATAAATATATTGCAAGTGGGTTGTCTAAAAAATTTCGGTCCAGAATATGATTAATTAAAAATTTAAAAATTAATTTTTTTTAAATGTTTCACCGTTTCGGTTAATAGACAAATGACATACCAATCAAAAGTATGAAGCCTTTAGAATATGCAAACGATAGGTTGTCTATTTTTTTCCCGTCATAACTTAGGGTTGGCAGGTATAAAAAGGCAGATCGAAATTAGTAATTTGCACCGGTCTGGTTAATGAATAAACTTTATGTCAAAATAAAGATTATTTTATTACAAACACGGTGATATAGGGTTGTCTGCAAAAAATCTGTCCTGAATTAGGGTTGTCGAGTTTTAAAAAGTGCAATATTCCTACGAGTGAATACGTGCGACAGAGAGGTTCCAGCGAACTTTTTGTCTGTGAAAATAAAAAGGATAGCGATAGACTCGTAAATGCTGCGCATTATTTTGGAACAGCTTGCCACAACATTCAGAATTGAATTGAAAACTATTAACCAGTTTAATGCACAGAAACATTGTCTTTCGTTTCGTTCTTTATACATTCAAATAACATCTAGAATTATTATTTACAGTTAACGTATATTGTATAATTTAGTATATATAACTTATTTAGATTTCAAATATGAATTAAATAAATTTAGAATACAAGAAAAAATTTTAGTTTCATTTTTATCGCAATGGATAACAATCAAATTCTTTTAACTCAATTTCTAAAATTTCAAAGTGATTCAAGGTAGATTCATAAATTATGGCTTATTCTTGATTTATGTTAAATTTAATCAATATTGGTATATCCAGGGTTCGCAACTGAATTTTATTGGCGTGCCAACACATTTTTTTATAATAATCGCTATTTTCGCGTGCCAATACATTTGTGAAATAGTACATTTTGCTACAAGAGATGAAGAAATGAAGTGGCATGCAACTTTCAATGGGAGAAGAAATCAGCTGATCTACATTGAATTTCTAAGCGATAGAGTTGCAGATTTTCTAAGAGATTGGACTGTTTGACTTCTGTGAATTAATTTAAACTAGTAAGTTAAATAAATTTACCTGAACTTAGTTTTGGATTTAACTAGTCTCATTTTTTATTAAGGTTGACATTGATTTCTATTTGTATTAAAATGACGAGTATGCTGCTCATGACCAAGTGGCCAGATTTTTTAGAAGTCATCAATTTCAGCCTGACTAAACATTAAACAAGATTTTGACATTCAAATTGTATGCGAAATTTCCTTTTTTATAATACCAAACGAAATAATAATTAATATAATAAAATAAATATTTATTAAATATGTATTTAAGTAAAATATTAATTATTGCCTAAATATTTTCTTAAAATAAAACTGATTTTATTTTTTTATTCATATAAATTATTTAATACTTATCTATACATATTTAGAGTTAATATAAAAGAGAATCTATAATTTGAAATTATGAAAAGATAGAAATTGTTTTAATGATTTAAATTAATTATATTTAATGAATTGCATAAACGACTAAACAATAACAATAACAAACAATACAATAAACAAACAATAACAATAAACAATACAAACATATAATAAAATAACATATACTGCATTTTTTGTATCTAAAATTATTATTTCATTATTAAAAATAAATTATTAAAAATTAAAAATATTGTCTATTTTAACTTATTTTGAGAAGGTTTGCTTATTAGATTTACATAACATTCTTAATTGAAGAATAGTGGAAACGTTTTTAAAATGCGTTGTTAGTCTCAAATAGATTCAAAATATGTTACAAAATGATTGTTTTATTATTACATTATTCTTCATATTAGAATAGGTTGAGAATAGTTATTCTTGGCGCACATTTAACTTTTATGCAAACTTTTATGCATGATTTAATATCTATATTGTATAAGTTGAGCACACCTTTTTTCAGTGTAAATAATCAAAGTAACTCGAAATTTTAAGGTAATTTTAATTATAATGTCATACAACAACAAATGTTGCATCTTGCGATATTATTTAATGTAAATATGTAATAGACATTTTTAATACAACTAATATGGATAACTAATTGTAGCAAATAATTTGTTTTTTTTTTATTTGTTATTTGTTTATTTTTCTGTTAAACTTTATTCTGCTTCTGATTCATCGGAAGTAAAATTTTCATCTTCATCTCTGGAACATTCGTCGTCATCGATTTCTTGTTGTGTTGTTTCCATTATGTCTTCTACCGTTAAAGGTGTTTGATCTCCAATAAACCCTGTTGGTTTTAAAGAATCATCTAAAAACCAACCACAGTTCTCAGGCTGAAATTTAACGCATATAGGGTTCGTGGCATTAAGCCACATGGAATTGACAAAAATAGTTCGCAAAACTTTTTGTTTTAGTGATATCCAGCATGGTGGTATAGTGTTGGAGTCAAAACTTTTTATTTTTTTCAAAAACTGTCTTCTTTAGAAGAGTAGTTTTTATGAAAAATGCGATACCTCGCATCATTCACTTTTGTGCAGTTCTTGATGCCATACATTCAAACAGTAAATTCTTGAACGGTGTCCACTTTTTCATTTATGATTTAGGTATATATCGGCTTCATCTGTTAATGACGCAAAAACAGTTTGATACGTTTCATTTTTGGAAAAAATCAAAGGTTTTACTTTTCCTTTGTTGTAAAATGCTGCCGTGTAATCGCGACCTGTAAATGCATGGATTGCGGTTGGACTTTTGCATAATTTGGGTCCCAACTTCAACGCTAAATCGGTGCAATTAATGCAATCAAAATGTTGGTTATTTGTCCTTTTAGTTGCTGAATTAGAAAGCCAAATTTCTGATTCTGAAATTTTGTGCATATTTGTTAACAAAATAATCAAAACATCGGTATCAGAAGCTTTTATTAAAATTTTTGAGCCTGGTGCCGCTTTATAAGCATGGAAAATAATCCTCGTATCTGCCTCTTCGTGTTGACATTCATAATTAACCTCTTCAGTTTTTTTTATGAAATTTTGCTCAACTTGATAAGAGTAGCACTTATGGTCCACTGTTAAAAAAATTGTTTTGTTTTGGATTATTGTTACCAAATTTTTGTTGTTCCAATAGTCTGCCAGGAAAAGCACCAAAGCCTCTTTAAAACGATAATTTTTAAGACTATTTAAAAAATCTTTAGATCTGGTTTGTTGAGGTCCCAAAATTTTGTACGGAAGATCAAACTCTTTTCGACTTTCACGTTCAAAATCTTTGATTTACGGTGATAAATAGCGATCAAAAATTAAATGTATTTCTGTAGCATTTGTTGAACATATTTTTATAAGTATAAGTACAGACAAAAAGTTCGCTGGAACCTCTCTGTCGCACGTATTCACTCGTAGGAATATTGCACTTTTTAAAACTCGACAACCCTAATTCAGGACAGATTTTTTGTAGACAACCCTATATCACCGTGTTTGTAATAAAATAATCTTTATTTTGACATAAAGTTTATTCATTAACCAGACCGGTGCAAATTACTAATTTCGATCTGCCTTTTTATACGTGCCAACCCTAAGTTATGACGGGAAAAAAATAGACAATCTATCGTTTGCATATTCTAAAGGCTTCATACTTTTGATTGGTATGTCATTTGTCTATTAACCGAAACGGTGAAATATTTAAAAAAAATTAATTTTTAAATTTTTAATTAATCATATTCTGGACCGAAATTTTTTAGACATCCCACTTGCAATATATTTATTAACATATTTAATTTAATATAAAATACTTTTCATCCATTAACCAGTTCGGTGAAGGTCGTTCTATACTCGGATCCTATACTATATATGTGTAAACGACTCCATCTGTTAATAAAACTTATAAACAATTTAAATTTTTAAGTTCAACGATTATTATTATTTTGTTGGCAGCGCCGAATATTGTAACAAGGGAAATATTAGTTTTGACAGTATTTTTATATTAATGCAATTCATCTTTTGTTTTGGAGATCTTCGGTTATCATCGCCGTAGAAATTGTCTAAAGTATATGTAACTTTAAAGAGATGAAATATACTTAAATTGTAGTTTTGTTAAATAAATAATAAGTTTTGAGTTATTAAATAAATATCTTACATATCGAAAGTGGGATAAAAATATCCAACACCATCGAAGTATATTGAAATTGTTAACATTTTCTTAAAAAACAAAATGTCGGAAGACGATACTTGGATTACGTGGAGAACTTTATCATCATACAACAGTGAATCAACAGGACAAACAACGATGTATAGATTGTTCAAGAAAATGTACCTGAATTTTACAACGTGATAAAAACTCCAGATCAACAGTTATCATGGAATGCTTATGGTATGCAGCAACCAGCAACGAACATGTGTACACAGCCCCAACATGCAACGTTTCCATCGCTGAAAATAAGTACACAACAACAAAATTTTAATTACAATCCACCATCTCCGAACATGTATACGCAAAATCGACGCATAATTTGTAATCCACCACCGAACATGGGTATACATGAACAACAATTCAAATATAATTCACCGAACACGTGCGCACAACCTCACAATATAACTTTTAATGTACCACCGAACACGTGTGCTCCACAACAACACGCTCTAACACCACCGCTGAACAAACAGGAGCATAACACGCATCCCAAATTTAACTCAGCGTCATGAGCAAAAGCAAAATAAAATTTGGCGAGTTGAACTATTGGAAAATGAGTACCTCAAATATGTGGAAATAAATGGGAAACCCAAAATTAGGGCTTTCATTGATTTAGGTTCGGACTGCGTAACAATGACAAAATCGTTAGCTTTGAGTTTGGGATTGGAATGGCAAGATTATTGTCAAATTCTAAGAGGTTTTGGTAAGGGGTTCACTTACAGTTTAGGAAAAATTAATGTTAATATAAAAATTGATGAAGTTTCGATTCGTGTAAACGTTTTAATTGTAAACGATCACGATCAGACTGAACGTTTAATGATAGGTCGAAATGCACTTGACCAAAAGGGATTATAGTTTTTAAATCTAATAACTTGTTGAAAGTTTTGAAAGTAGATAATGATAGCACAGAAGTTTGTTTTAACCATGGTAAAGATAATTTTAAAATGCAAATTAATTTAAACGATAGTAATAAAGAAAAGGAAAATGTAAATATGTACGTTAAATGAATCCTCTATAAATTCGGCCGAAACGGTATTAGATTTGGAATCTAGTAATAATAATTATATTTCAGATGACGTAGACATAGAAATTGATGGTAATTTTATAAGAAAGTTTCCGGATCAAAACATATGTAGTTTTGACATTTGTAAAGAATCCAACGACGAAATCATTGATAACGCAGATTCTTTCGACTCCGCATGGGATTTTAACTTCACCGATGATTATTTTAATGATTACGTAGTAACGGAGAACTTAGAAGATAGTTTAGGGTTTTATGATTTTTCGTATAATGAGAATAAAACTGTAAAAGTGAATTTAAACAACGTTGAACAAAATCAAGTATTTGCCACCGAATCTGTTTCACCTAAATATGGTAGGATAGATGACGAAATTATTGATGAGTGCGTAAATAAAAATTTAGCTACGAATTTAAAAACGAAATTAAGCAACTAATTTCTGATTTTCGGGAAACGTTTGCATTAAGAATGGATGAAATCGGTAAAACGAATAAAGCTAGTTTAAAAATAAATTTAAACGATAGTGAACCTGTTTCGTATCGACCAAATAGGCTTTCATTTCCACAACGAGAAAAAATTAAAAATCATATAAACGAATTATTGGACTTAGGCATTATTAAGCATTCAGAATCGGATTATGCATCGCCTATTGTAGTAGTGAAAAAAAGAACGGAGAAGATCGCATATGTGTGGATTTCCATCGTCTCAATAAAAAGACCGTTAAAGATAGGTTTCCGTTTACCAAATATGGACGATTGCTTGCAACGACTGGCAAACAATAATTATTTTACGACGCTAGATTTGGCATCCGGTTACTATCAAGTTCCAGTTGAGGAAAGCTCAAAGAAAGAAATAACATCATTTGTAACCCCGGACGGTCAGTATGAGTTTAAAAGAATGCCATTTGGCTTAGCAAATGCGCCTGCGATATTAGCAACCGAATTAATCCATAATATTGTCGTGTATATTGATGACATTATACTACCCAGTAAACAATCGAGGAAGGTATTCATTTATTGCATAGAGTTTTGAATAAATTAAAGGAATATGGACTTACATTGAGAATGAGCAAATGCAAGATTTTATCTGAAAACGTGGAATTTTTAAGTCATGAAATAAATTGCGAAGGAATTAGACCACGAAGAAACAAAACTATATGTGTGGAAAAGTTTCCAACACCGACAAATATCCATCAAATACGACAGTTTGTGGATCTCGCTTCATACTTAAGAAAATTCGTACCAGGATTTTCGACAATAGCAGAACCTATGACTAGGTTAACTAGGAAAGATGTAAAATTTAATTGGACAAGCGAACAAGACGAAGCATTTTTAAAACTTAAAACTAAACTGTGTCAACGTGATATTTTAGTACTATTTGATTTTAGTAAGACGCACGAAATACATACGAATGCTAGTGTGCTAGGATTAGCTGGTGTTTTACTACAACGTGAAGGAGATGACGAACTTCATCCAGTGGGTTATTTTAGCCGTCAAACGTCGGATTTAGAAAAGAAATTCCATAGCTACGAGCTAGAATCTCTGGCAGTTGTAGTCGTTAGACCGTTTTAGATGTTTCATTTTTGGAAATAAATTCACCGTAGTGACTGTAATTCATTAAGGACAGCCTCATCAAAACGAGATATGATTCCCCGAATCGTTAGATGGTGGCTTAGAATTCAAGATTATGACTTCGATATTAGGCATCGTAGTGGCAAGCAGATGACGCATATCGACGCGTTAAGTCGCAATCCTGTCGAACTACCCGTAGAAGTGCAACAAATTTCACATTTTATTTCAATTATTCATTTCATTAATAATTAAAATAAAAATTTACGTGAAATCTGCAATAAAATTGAAGATGCAACACATTGAAGTATCGGAATGTATTAAACATGATAATCAGAGAGAAAAATCTGAATTATTAAAGAAAAGAAAATTCTTGCAGAGGGAGTAAATGATCAATTATTCCAAGTTATAGAATTAGAAAAAAAAACAATAAGTGAAACAAAAATAATAAGAAATAATAATAGTAATAATAATATGAGTTTCAGTGAAAAAAGGAAAAAAATCATAAAATATAACTTCAGATAAAATAAAATAAAATCAAACGCAAATAAACTTAAAAAAATATCGTGAAAAAATTAAAAAGTTCTTATCGGTTCGAAACTAGATCGATCGACAATTTTGTGGATAGCAAGAAGATTTCATAAATTGCACACCATATTCTGTTAGATTCAGTCTTATTATTTATGATGGGATAACTTCCATCGGAGTGATGTAATATCACAAATAATTCATTGAATTAATATGTCGATAGACACAAGTGAAGATGGTCATCTTCTCGCAGATACAAGTTTGTTATCCAATTCTAACTTGGTTAGAGTTTAACAACAATAGTGATCAACTAGAGAAATAAATTGACTAAACATGAATCTAATAAATATATGTTTATGAAAGTTTTTTGTTATCTTATACTTCGCTAGAGCAGTAGACCAATTTTGGTTATATAGCGTTAATTTTTTTGGTAGTGTATCTAGACGGCTAGCCCTGATGAGAATGATACTTTTTTAAAGTGTAATAAAAAGTTCTTATCGGTTCGAAACTAGATTGATCGACAATTTTGTTGATAGCAAAAAGATTTCATAAATTGCACACCATATTTTGTTAGATTCAGTCTTATTATTCATGATGGGATAACTTCCATCGGGGTGATGTAATATCACAAATAATTCATTGAATTAATTGTAAACAAAACTGATTTTCGAATTTTTGTAATTTACAGTTTGTTTTAATTTTTATTTAATTTTAATTAATTATTTTAAAATATCTAGTTTCGCTCGAATAAGAAAAATCAAGCGTAAAAATATTAGCCGAGCTAGCTATTTTAATTTCATGTAAACGATTGTGTCCCGTTTTGTAAATTTAAAAAGATGGCAACTCTAGCGTATAAATAGAATGATTTCATGATATCAAGAGTTTCGAGTGGTTTCGTTGTGACACATCTTGGAATTCCTATTACACAATACTTTTTTATTTAAAAAAATTTTGTTGAAGTTTAAGATTTTACTTCATGACGACAAACTCGAAATCGTGACTTAATTTTATAATTTCAGATTCTCTTCTAAAAATTTATTAAAGAGATTATTTATCTTTAAATTAACAACAAAAATAGAATTTTTAACCGTAAAATATACAGTTAAAAAATTATCATTAACATTAATTACTTCCAATAAACAGTAGTTTTTAATTTATGCTTGAATGCCCAGAAAAAATTGAAAAATAATAAAAACTTAAATAAAGGCAAGATGTTTAATAACTCATTCGAAGACATACAAAAATTATCAGTTAAATCTTAACACTAAATTTAGTATGCGTTTTAATACTAAAACATATTATTTTCAGGTTTTTTATTAAACAAAAAAACTAAAGAAATAGCTTTTTTATAGATAAGATCACGAACAACTTTCTTTGATATCAAAAAACATTTGTTGTTAAATTTACAAACAAAATTAATACTATTACTATTTACCGTATCCCAAATTCTAAATTTAATTTATTATAAAAAATTAATACTATTTTTTTTTTGATCAGTTAAATTACAATTAATGATAATAATGTACCATTAAATTTGTTCTTACAAAAAATATATAAATTTTTTTTAAAATTTAATTTTCTACCAATTTGGTTTAAACTGTTTAAATTTCCATTGTTGATAAGCGTTATTAATGTCACAATGCATTAGCGATAGTTGTTGGGTTTGAGGATGAAGGGCCATACATTTTTTATGAACTCTGTGCAATAAAGTAAATGTATTTACATCATATTGCCAAGGTCCATCAACGGTGCCCAATCGACACACAGCTAACTTAATACCTTGAGTGTCTGCTTCAACACAACGTTCTCCCACACCAAGCTGTCCAGCAGCATTTAATCTCATCAACTGATTATTACCAAAACCATGACAATGTTGTAACGCCATAATTGCAGGTGGTTGTCTACCCATTGCGTCAAGACAATTATCCGAAGCAATTGATCTTAACTCACCCCATTGCAGATTTGCTGGAAGAGCAGGAAATTTATCAAACACATCAAACGCAACGTTATCCATAAACCATTGAAAACTTTTACACTTCAGTCGTTCTTTTAAAGCTAATGGAGTGGTTATGTCGCCCATATCCAAATATCTAGCTAATGGTTCTCTCGTATAAAAATATTCTTTATATTGCTCATCGAACCATGTTTCTATTACACGCTTATAATTAATTGTTATGAGTGGCCCTTTCTTTTTGTTAGCTAATTTACCGAAGTTATATGGCATGAAACCACGATAAACATGACCGACACGAGAACACGGTACCCATTCAATACTACCACCGCACTGCCATATTTTAAAGCTTAATTCAAAATTTTCACCACCCCATACTAATAATCCAGAATCATAAGCTCCTAGCTCAAGAAAATATTCTCGATTAATAGCAAATAATCCACCAGCATGTGTTGGACTACGGTATGGTTCACTGTGATGTTTTCTTCTTCTCAACTCACGTTTTGGAACTTCATTTTCTTTATACAACATTCCCCATTCAAATATTCCTCGATAATGTTTTCCATCAACATAGACAGGACGATAAGCAAAGTTTTTATGATCAATTCCATCAATAACGGGAACTGTCATAACGGTACGGTCTCTGTAAATTGGTGCTAAAAGTGGAGGAAGCCAATTTTTATTAACTTCACAATGAGCATCAAGAAAAACTATAACTTCTCCTGTTGCTTCTTTCGCTCCACGTGATCTTGTACGGATTAAACCTTCTCGCTCTTTATTACGTATCAAACGAACTTTTCCATTGAATTTTTCTATATAATCTTCTAATTTTTCACCCAAGTTTTCCTTATCGGAAAAGTCATCAACTAGCAATATCTCATGAAGAATGTAATCCGGTGTTCGATTTATTATGGAATGAACAGTTCGCATTAGTACTGACCAACCTTCATTATGAAAAACTATAATAACACTTGTCTTAGCTAAATCTTTTGGATAATCCCAATGTTTACATTCATCCAGTCTTGTGTCCTTAACAGCTCGATCCAATGAAATCTCATCCGAACATGCAATATTCATTCCATACTCCATTTCACTAGCTGATGCTGCATTTTCTTTTTCTTGTGGTAAATTATAAGCTTCACCGTTTTCACCGGGGCCCTCACGATCGTCTGGTTCGGTTGGCTCAAAATTACCCAGTTCTAACAATATTTAAATAAATAAATAATTTTAAACATACATAATTTTTATTCAAAACTATACCTTCCACTAATTTTGGAACCTCTTTTATTCTATTTGATTGAATTTTTGATTTGACAAAATTTGCACCAGTTTTTGTTTCATCGGACCATGTCAGCAATATATAAATAATTGGAATTACTAAAAATAATCCAGCTAATATTTTTAAAACTCGACTCCGTCTTATATTTGTTATCCGCATTATAAGATTTAAAACAAAGTTATATTACAATAAACTATAATTCTTATTTTGAATTTATGTTGACGTGTCTTGTAATACCGGACAACAAAACTTCATGTTTATAAAATAAAAGCGAAAAAACAAATGACATTAATAATTATTTTCTTCGTTTGGATTAACTGTATCATTGACATTTCGAAATAATTCGAAATAAATTTAATATTTTTATGTTGGTAGTCATAATTTGTAATTTTGTTCAAAAATGCAGAATTTTGTGATGAAACAATAGTGATTAATGTTACTAAAAAGAATAATAAAATAATATTTTTGTATGAATATGTTTAAACCATAAATTAAATAATTTTATAATAAAATTTATTTTAATATTTATAACCTACAAATAACATGCTACGGTATAGAGGTGCATTACTGAAAATTTACAAAAATGTTATTACAACAAAACGATTTTATTGTGATAAAAATATATTAAACTTGACTAAAAGAGGATATTTTAAAGATATTTTTCCTGACAATGCTCAGTAAGTATAGAAATTGGAATGATTAAAACTCTTAAATATTACTATTAAGGTATTTAGCTCTCAAATTTCACAGATTTTGGCAAAATCACCGCAAACGATATATGCCGGGTTTGATCCGACAGCCAATAGTCTTCATATTGGAAACTTGTTAGTGATAATGGGGTTGTTGCATTGTCAAAGAGCTGGGCATACACCATTAGCATTGGTATTTTATATATATTTGCATGAATTTGTGAATTTCTCATGTAATTTGTTTCTGTTGAAAATTTTAGATCGGTGGAGCAACAGGTCACATTGGGGATCCAAGTGGACGGACAAGTGAACGAACTAAGCTAGAAAATACAATTATAGAACATAATGTTCAAAGTATTCATTCGCAGATTGAAACCATATTCCAAAATCATGCTGAATTGTTATGGAATAAACCAGAAGAGTTGAAACCAGTTAAAATTTTAAATAATTATGATTGGTACAAAGATTTTAATTTAATAGCATTCATATCAACATTTGGTCGACATTTTCGACTAGGGCAAATGTTATCCCGTACATCTGTCCAAAGTAGATTGCAAAATGACAGTGGTTTGAGCTTTACAGAGTTTACCTACCAAGTATTTCAAGCATACGATTGGCTTTATTTATTAAAGACCCACGACTGCAGATTCCAAATGGGAGGATCTGATCAAACTGGAAATATTATGACCGGACATGAATTAATAAGTCGATTAGATAAACGCTTAGTTTATGGTTTAACTCTACCACTCGTAACAACAGAGACTGGTGATAAATTTGGAAAATCTGCAGGAAATGCTGTTTGGTTAAATGAACAGAAAACATCGGCATTTTCCTTATACCAATTTTTTATAAGAACAACCGATGCAGAGGTAGAGAAATTATTAAAATTATTTACTTTCATTCCCATTAATGTCGTACATGAAATAATGACTGAAAATAAAAAATCTCCAGAAAAAAGAGTTGCGCAAAAACGATTAGCAGAAGAAGTATGCCTGCTTGTCTACGGTAAAACGGGTTTGAAGTCAGCTGAAAATATAACAAATGCATTGTATAAAGGAAGTGTTGATGCTTTAGGAGATTTAACTACAAATGAGATCAAACAAACCTTTGCTTCAGCAAGTTACAGTGAATTATTATTAGAACCAGGACTAACTGTATTTGATGTTGCAATGAAAGCTAAATGTTTTCCAACTGACAGTAAATTTTAAAATTATTTAATTTATTTAAACACATTTTAAATATATGTTTTGTTTCAAGCGGATGCAATGAGAATTATTTCGGCTGGGGGATTATATATTAATCAGAAAAGGGCAAGTAATACATCTGAAATATTAACCCCGGGCATACACATTTTGAACAATGGGTTGACTTTAATAAGGGTTGGTAAAAAAAACTACTATATAATTAAATGGCTGGCATAAAATATAGTAAAAATAAAATAGTAGAAATGGAAAGAATAGCTTTTTAATTTAGATCAGTTTAAAAAATGAAGTGCGCAACTTTTACACGCTGTTGAAGTAAAACTTTGGCCGCTGCAGCAGGTATTACTAAAAATATAAAATAAATATATGGAGGGGCTGAAATCTCACAGCTCTGAGATATCAAGACTTCGGTCTGGGTTAAGGATTTTGATATAGTTTTCGGCAAAAAACTTTTATGAGGACATATGGTTTTTAGTTTTGGTCAGCGATGTATATCAAACATAACTCTTTGTTAAAGTACAAGTATTTTTATCTCTGTTTAAAAATTTATTACAAAACTAACACGAAACATCAATACGTTGCCGGAAAATTATAATCGAAATTCCAAAAATATTGTTAAATTAAATAAAATCAAACTTTTTCAAAATTCCAAAAATTAGAATGAAATCAAATATTTAAACTTTTTCTAAATTCCGATAATATTCCAAAAATCCTTAAAAATTCAAACTTTTCCAAAATTCTAAAACTATTGGAAAAATTATTACAAAATCAAAAATTAAAACTTTTTTCAAAATTCCAAAAATTATAATAAAATCAAAAGTTTAAAATTTTTCAAAATTCTAAAAATATTCCAAAAATTATTTTATTTATGTGTTTTCATTTAGATCATAGATCTATTATTTGTTTACAAACATAATAATATCCCAAATAAAATTTAAAGAAAAAGTTTAAAGTCATTAAAAAAAAATTCAAAAAATTAAATATCTAAAAAATCAAAACAACCAAAAACTAAAACAGAATAAAGAAAGAGAAAAATAAAATAAAATAATCCATAGCAAAAAATAATTCTGACAAAATCAAAAATTAAAACTTTTTCCAAAATTCTAAAAATATTGCAAAAATTATAACAAAATCAAAAATACAAACTTTTTCAAAATTCCAAAAATATTTCAAAAACTATAACAAATTCAAAAATTTCCATGTCCAATTTCATTTTCAATTACATTTACGTCATAAAAACAGCTACATTTTTTTTTCCAAAAAATTGGCTAAAAAATAAATGAAATCATTTTTTGACACTTGACAACATTTTTTTGACAAACTTATAATGACATAATTCTCAATAATAATAATAAAATTTCATTTAAAAAAAACAAATTTATTTTTTTCCAACAAATTGGGTAAAAAAATAAATAATCTTTCTTTTGACACACTTGACAACATTTTTTTGACAAACTTATAATGCCATAATTCTCAATAATAATAATAAAATTTTATTTCCAACAAACAATTTTATTTTTTGCCAAAAAATTGGGTAAAAAAATAAATAATCTTTCTTTTGACACACTTGACAACATTTTTTTGACAAACTTATAATGCCATAATTCTCAATAATAATAATAAAATTTTATTTCCAACAAACAATTAATTTTATTTTTTTTCCAAAAAATTGGGTAAAAAAATAAATAAAAATCTTTCTTTTGACACACTTGACAACATTTTTTTGACAAACTTATAATGCAATAATCTAGTTTTTAATCTCACATACCAATCCCTACCATCAAGATGGTAGGGATTGGTATGGTGTATGTGTACCAATGTTTGTATCGCTTTAATAGTTTCCTATCGTTTTTGGTAGATTATCTGAATCGTTTTCAATGGGATATTTCATATTATTTTATTTTCTGTTAATTCCTATCCGTTTTAATCGTTTCTTATCGTAAAAGCCGAATTTTAGTGCAATATCCTATCGTTTTGAATCGTTTTCAATGGGTTTTTACACATTTTTTTTTGTTTATGCCTATATATCCGTTTTAATCGTTTCTTATCGTAAAAGGCGAATTTTAGTGTAATATCCTATCGTTTTGAATAGTTTTCAATGCGTTTTTTTCACATTTTTTTTGTTTATTCCTATCCGTTTTAATCGTTTCTTAAGCCGCAAATAGACTATTGCAGAACTCTGCAATATTTCTGCAATGGTAGTGTGTAAAATATTCATTGCAGAAAAGTTTGGCAATGAACTCATTGCAAAACATTGCAATGTTTTGCAATGAGTTCATTGTCAAACTTTTCTGCAATGAATATTTTACACACTACCATTGCACGAATATTGCACAAATATTGCAGAGTTCTGCAATAGTCTAATTACGGCTTCATCGTAAAAGCCGAATTTGAGTGCAATATCCTATCGTTTTGAATCGTTTTAAATGGGTTTTTTCGCAATATTTTTTTGTTTCCTATCCGTTTTAATCGTTTCTTATAGTAAAAGCCAAATTTTAGTGCAACATCCTATCGTTTTGAATCGTTTTCAATGGGTTTTTCACATTATTTTTTTTTTGTTTATTCCTATCCGTTTTAATCGTTTCTTATCGTAAAAGCCGAATTTGAGTGCAATATCCTATCGTTTTGAACCGTTTTCAATAGGTTTTTCACATTTTTTTTTGTTTATTCCTATCCGTTTTAATCGTTTCTAATCGTAAAAGGCGAATTTCAGTGCAATATTCTATCGTTTTGAATCGTTTTCAATGGGTTTTTCACTATTCGAAACGAAGATGGGGAGCTACAAGTAGACCTTAAAAATATTTTAGATACTTGGGCCGCTTATTTTGAGAATCTTCTCAACTTAAGTGACCAGCAACAAGTCGGGCGACGAGCAAATCCGTGCGTCAAAGGTACATGTAGACGAACCAACCAAAGAAGAATTCGAAGCGGCGCTGTCAAAATTAAAACGCAATAAAGCACCTGGTATCGAAGATATAACATCTGAAATGATTGTACATGGTGGTGAAACTCTATCCTTAAGATTGTTTGAACTGGTTCAAATGATCTGGAGGACTGAAACCATGCCACAGGACTGGAACACAGCTATGCTGATACCAATCCATAAAAAAGGTAATCGCCTAGAATGTGCAAACTACAGAGGAATCGCTCTCCTCTGCACAGTATATAAGATCTTTTCCTACATTTTGCTATCAAAAATCAATCCTTTTGCTGAACAACTGTTTGGAGAATATCAATGTGGCTTCCGGCGGGGCCGAGGTACCACCGATGCGCTTTTCTCGATAAGGATGATTTTGGAAAAGTGCCGAGAGTTCAACATACCTGTGCGTCAACTCTTCATTGATTCCAGGCAGGCCTACGACCCTCTCGAACGAGAGACTCTATGGTCTGCTCTGGTGTCAATGGGAATTCCTGGTAAACTGGTATCACTATGAAAAATAACAGTACAGAACTCTCAATGCTGTGTACGAGTAGAGAACGGAATATCAAAGTTTTTTAAAGTCGGACTCCGGAAGCCTTGGAATATGTGTGCCGTCAAAAGAAACTACCTACAAACAATAATATTTTGTCAACAAAATCAGTACAGATGATCGCTTACGCGGATGATGTTGTCATCCTCGGCCGAAGCGAAGCTGTTATGAGTGAGACTTTCAAGTCGCTTGAGAGTGGTGCTAGAAAAATTGGTCTGCAAATTAACTACAATAAAATCAAACATATGAATGTTTCAAGAGAGGCTGAGAAGAAAAATTTGATGTGCGGCGATGAACGAATTGAGGGAATTGAATCTTTTAAATATTTGGGATCACTGCTTGACTCAAACAACAGCATACTTACAGATATAAAAGCTCGAATCGCTGCAGGTAATCGGACTTTCTACTCAATTAAGCCTCTCCTTGGATCACCGTATGTATCAACTAACACCAAGCTCAAGTTATACAAGACATTGATTAGACCGGTTGTGATGTATGGGTCACAAACGTGGACCCTTACACAAAATGACGAATCGTATTTATCTGTATTTGAGCGTAAGATCATACGCTACATTTTTGGTCCACTTAAGACAGACGATGGAGAGTATAGAACCCGATATAACTTTGAGATCAGAGACCTTCTTGAGGGTCCTGATATAATAGGTTGTATCCGTTCTAATAGGAACTGGTTTGGGCATGTTCTACGAGCCGATTCATAGTCTGGAATGAATAGAAAAATGTACGTTAGTACCCCAGGGAGTGGGCGACCGCGAGGTAGACAGACCACGACTACATTGGGAGACCGACGTAATAAACGACCTTAAAAAAATCGGCTGCCATGGTAATTACGTCGCTGTTAGGAATGACCGTGGTGAATATTCACTGCTGATTAGCCTGGCAACGCTCCTACATGGAGCATGAACGCCGATTAAAAAAAAAGAACAGATGATACAATCAGCAAACTACTCAAAAACCTCTCCATTTAGCGTTTCGAGAAAATATTACAAAGTCACAAATTCAAATTCCTTTCGAAATTCCAAAAACATTGTAAAAATTAAATAAAATCAAACTTTTTCCAAAATTCAAAAAATATTCCGAAAATTATTACAAAATTATTACATTCTGAAAATATTGCTAAAATTATAACAAAATCAAAAATTGAAACTTTTTTCAAAATTCCAAAATTATTCCAAAAATTAGAATAAAATCAAATATTTAAACTTTTTCTAAATTCTAGAAATATTCCAAAAATTCTTAAAAATTGTTAAAAATTCAAACATTTTCCAAAATTCTAAAAATATTCCAAAAATTCTTACAAAATCAAAGGTTGAAACTTTTTTCAAAATTTCAAAAATATATTCAAAAACTATAACAAATTCAAAAATTTCCATGTCACATTTACGTCATACAAAGTACAAACAGCTAAATTTTTTTTTCAAAAAATTGGTTAAAAAAGTAAATGAAAATCATTTTTTGACATACTTGACATTATTTTTTTTATAATGCCATAATTCTCTATAATAATAATAAAATTTCATGTCATACAAATAATTAATTTTATTTGTTCCAAAAAAATGAGTAAAAAAATTAGCATATACCAATCCCAACCATCAAGATTTCTTCAAATTCAATGTTTCTATTCGTAATCACTTAAAATGAACGTTTTTTAAGCAAAAAATATGCAAATTTCCTTTTTTTGACACACTTGACAATTTTTTGACACACTTCCCGTACAGTTATCGAACACATCGTCCTTTCAGCTCTTCCCATTGAGTAAACCTATTTTTAGAAAAAAATTTTAAAATCCGTTTCCTAGATTTCGTCGGTTGAGACGGCCGGCCGGCAGACAGACATACACTTGTTTTTGTTGCTTTTTTAGAATCAGTAGGTCCTAAAACGTCGAGTAATGCCAAAAAGTAGGGGTAAGAATTTCACTTTTGGCTCATGAATGCAATACTTAGGTTGTTTCAAAACCGAAGTAATATCCCATAGGTGACGGTAGATGTCTATTGGTTTGTTTTTTTGAAAAAATTTCAATCGTAAATTTCAGATTCAAACCGATAGGAATGATGGCGGGAAAATACGATAGGTTACGACTGGTGTTACATATGGAATGTGCGATAGAAAACGTTTAAAAACTTGTTTAGTTTTACCAAAAAATTTCAATCAAAAACTTCAGATTCAGAACGATTAACAACGATAACAATTCTATTGTAAACAACCCATTGAAATCAAATCTGAAATATCCCATAGGTTACGATAGACTACGATTGATTTGTTTTTCTTGAAAATATTCAATCGTAAATTTCAGATTCAAACCGATAGGAATCTGAAGGCGGAAAAATAAGATAGGTTACGATTGGTGCTACATATGGAATGTACGATAAAAAACTATTCAAAACTTGTTCAGTTTTACCAAAAAATTTCAAGTCGTGATCTTCAGATTTAAAACGATTAACTACGATAGAAATTCCATCGTAAAAAAAACCATTGAAACCCAAAAGTAAAAAATCCTATAGATAACGATAGATTACGATTGGTTGATTTCTCCTGAAAACATCTCAATCGTAAATTTCAGATTCAGCCCGATAGAAATCTAATGACGGGAAAATACGATAATTTACGATTGGTGCTATATATGTAATGTCGGATAGAAAACGATTCAAAACTTTTTCAATTTCACCAAAAAAAAATTTTAATCGTGATCTTCAGATTCAAAACGATTAACTACGATAGAAATTCTATTGTAGAAAAACCATTGAAACCGAAAACTGAAAAATCCTATAGGTTACGATAGATTACGGTGCGTTTTCTATCTGGCAGATATAGTCTATGCGTTTAAAATGATTAAATCCGATAGAAACGGATAGCAAACGATTCTTTCGATTTTTTTATGAGGGATGACCACAATGGCCACCGTGACCACCATGACCACCGTGATCACCATTACCACCATGACCACTATTACCACCATGACCACCATCTACAATCGACACATCCAACTCATATAACATTTAATACGAGACTGAATAAGTGAATAAAAAATATAATAACAAATGAACAAATAAATGACTTGACATTTATATGTGTGTCATAATCGAATTGTATCGTATATTTGGCGAATATTATATTTGTTTTTTTATACTTCCGTTACAAAATTCGCATAATGCGCCTAAAGAAGTTTTACTTCAAAAAATATAAAATTGTCCTCCGACCCCAAAGTTTTAGTTCCCATGCATTGAACATCATTCTCTACATTGAGGCTCTACCCTTGCTGCTGTCGTATTTCCTTAGTCCCGGCCAATCAGCTTACTAATAACTCCAAACACGGCAGGTGTTGGATATTGTTGATATTAAGTGTGTTCCATTTACCATACTTTTTCCTTTACTTTTGTACTAAATTTTATTTTCAAGTTAACCATATCGAAAGGTTACAGCTACATACCAAACTTACGCCTCTATTCAACACCAGAGTTTTATCAGTTAAGAGAAAAATTTGTAAAAAATTTACCCAAATGTTTATAAAAACTTCAGATTTCAGCCCAAATGTCAAATTTGCTTCTTTTCGTTATTTTCTTTTGCATGAATCAAATCCAATTCTTAGAAATCTTTCAATGTTTAATCAATTTTAAATAAAAAAAATAAAATTTTTAATTTTCTCTAACATATAATTTTCTGTGTTATTTTTGTTCACATTTTTTAGCAATATTAATTTTATAATTTTTTAAAAATATATAATATGTACATATTGTCAAAAAAATGTCGGGAAGTTGTACTAAGACAAAATTTGGGTTGTAGTCGTAGAAAAATAATCTATGACACCTCACATTGTTGCCGTTCCATTTAAAATTTGGTTCGGGTAGCAAGTTTACCTAAAAGGAACGCAGGCATTGTCATTAATTCATTCGTTTTTTCATTTTTGAATTGAATGTTAAGTTTATTCTAATTGTAAAACAAACTCCATTTTCCCACACTTTGTTGTTAATAAATTATTGCTACAACCTCTTTTTTTTTTTTTTTTAATAAAATGTGATGTGTAGTAGGCATTACAATATGTGTCACAACAACACATAAAAACCTTTTAAGACCAAGGTCCCACAACAACATGCGTTTTAAGGATGTTAATGGGCGCAAATCTGTTTTTTTTTGTTTTTTTTTAATATTTTTTTGTTAAGTAATGGATAACTAAACCATAAATCCTATCACGTATAAAATATGACATAGGCCAATATTTCGTGATAGGATAGGGAAAATAAAAATAAAATAAGAGATAAAAAGCAAACTTGTTTTACAAATTTGCAGGAACAAAACTAAAATTGGTTTGCCAATAGTCCAGCCAATGGCATAATCCCTGATTATGGGACGCAGTATATTTTTCAATGATTAAAGCTCAGATATGTAGTTATATGAAGGCTCGTTTTATTACAATATAAATAAATAGTTTAACAATAAGTTGAATGAATTTAATAAGTTAAATCACTCAAAATGTCATAACAACGAAATTGATGTATTAAGCTGAAAAAGATTTTGTTCCAGAACAATATAATTTTATTCAATAAATGTAATTGATAATTTAAAAAAATAATAAGTATTTGTCACGAATTACTAAAATCATAAGTCACGCATAAAGGTTGGAATCCGGTGAATATATCAAACCAAATTAATTGGTAATGCATGGTTCATCATAAAGAAATTATAAGCTCAGGCTGAATTGATATTTGGATTCAACCGCATTCGCCTTAAAAAATTAACTGGCACATGAAATTTAATTGAGATTAGTGGTTTCAAAAATTACCAATAAGGATAAATCCCCATCATCTCATCAGCAACTTGTCAACAATTTATATTATTAAACAACGCCACTAGCAGTCAATCTTCATCTGGACAGAGCCATTCACAACTGGATATCTTCAACATCCAAACTGGTGACCCCGACGTGATTGTTCCAAGTAATTTTTGTTTTTAATTTTGAATCAGGAGATGAACACAATTTAGTGCAAATTTTTTTTTTTGTGTGCGTGTTTAAATTTTAAAATAAATATTTTTCTTGTTTTCGCTAAAAATGTATTCTGTTAAGGAAATTTTTGTTGTTTTTGTTTCATCATCGGTCATGATGTGCGTGTTGGTTATTTCGAACCAACACGCATTGGAAGTTTTATTGGCTGCAACATTCTTCTACCTTGTTGTCGTCCTCCTTGCCCTCTTCAGTCACGGATGTAATTTGCCGGTGGTGTCTGCGAGCGATCCACCCAATAATCTAATCGAACTTGGGCAGGATCAACTTGCTCAGATCTTCACAGTAACGCAAGAGCAGCTGGACCAGATGTTAGATGATCGGATAGAAGCTGCATTTGCCAGAATGCAACTCCATCAAACCTCTGCTTCTCCATCTACACCTTCCTTTTCAAAACCGCCACCTGCAAGCTCGGTTGAAATACTATCTCCAGCATCCGCTCCCCAAACTAACGCCATTACCCCAAACGTCCGTCCCATTTGGTCTGATAATCCAGAACTTTGGATTATGATGCTTGAGGGCCAATTCACTCTGGGCAACATTAAGTCCTAGCAAGCCAAGGTCTGGTATCTGAAAAGATGTTAAAAATTATTTGGGAGGATAAACTCCCACAGGCTGTGCGTACTGCTATCGCGGTAGTTCAGGCTGACTTGTCAAAAACTGCTGAGATAGCCGACAAAATTTTGCCACAATAGTTGGTCCTCACCTAAGTGCGATAGATAATCCTGCCGCTCCTTCTTCTTCCTCCAGTGAGGACAAGGTCTGGGCTCTGCGATATCAAGAATTGCAGACCCAACACGCACAACTGCTGAATGCCTTGCAGCACAAATCTTCTATATGTTATTACCATCACACTTACGGGGATAACGCACGAAAATTTGACCCCGATTACAAATTATATTGCCCAAAACTTTCATCTCAAAAAAACTTTTAAGATCATCACATGAGGTGGCGTGGGATGATAGCTTCTCTTAACTACGTCTCTTGATATTTGATATCAACTCCCGTCGACAATTCTAAGTTGACACAGGCGCTGAAGTGTCAGTTCTTCCCGCAACAACAGAGGAAAAACTCGAAGAAATCAGCTTTCACTTTCTACGCTGCTAACGCTACTCCTGTTAGTACATATGGTAACAAAACTCTAACTTTAAACATTGGTCTCAGACGTGTGTTCTGTCAAACCTTTGTTATCGCCAATGTTACCATCCCTATTCTTGGAGCTGATTTCTTGAACAAGTATGGTCTCCTAGTGGACGTTAAAAATTGACGCCTCGTCGATCCACTAACATCCTTGTTCACGCGTGCCGAAATCTCCACTTCTCCAACGCTCTCGCTAACAACCATCAATAATGATACGGTTGATATTCAAATTAGAGGTATCCTTAACGATTTTAAAGGTATCACTTTTCCCCATGACCTGGCTAAGCCGGTCAAACACAACGTGACTCACGTCAATGAGACTCACGGTCCTCCCGTCGCTTGTAAGTACCGACGATTAGCTCCTGATAAATTGGCCATCGCAAAGACGGAATTCGACATTTTTCTGCCGCAAGGCATTTGCCGAACGTCAAACAGCCCTTGGTCCTTTCCTCTCCACCTCGTCAAAAAGAAGAATGGCGAGTGGAGACCTTGCGGTGACTACCGTGCTCTTAACAACGTCACTACTCCTGATAAATATCCAATTCCACATATTCAGGATTTTTCGCATCAACTACATGGATGCAAAATTTTCTCCACTATCGATCTCGTCCGCGCATATCATCAAATTCCTATTGATGAGCGCGATAGTGCAAAAACTGCAATTTAAATTCCGTTCGGACTCTTCGAATTCGTTCGAGTGTCTTTCGGATTGCGAAACGCTGCGCAATCCTTCCAACGGTTCGTGCATTCCCTTCTCCGAGACCTAAATTTCTGTTTCATCTCCATAGATGACCTCCTCATTGCTTCTGAAACCTCTGAGGAACACCTCAAACATATAAGAACTGTTTTTGAGCGTCTTTCCGACGCTGGTTTCATTATCAACATTGATAAATGCAACTTTGCTAAAACCAACATTGACTTTCCTGGACATTCCATTGATTCAACTGGAATCAAACCTACTTCTGCACGTGTCGATGCTATTAATTCTTACGAACGTCCTGTAACAGTTATGCAACTCCGCCGTTTTCTTGGAATGATAAATTTCTACTGCCGTTTCATTCCTCACGCTGGTGGCAATCAAGCCATTCTTAACGATTTCCTTAAAGGTTCCAAAAAGAATGACAAACGTGTCATTCAATGGTCCGAAGACGCCACTCAAGCCTTCGACTTATGCACGAGGCAACTCAGTGAGGCAACAATCCTTTCTCACCCCTTACGTTCTGCCCAACTTGCCGTAATGGTCGACGCTTCCGATAATGCACTTGGCGCTGTTGTCCAACAAAAAATTAACGACTGTTAGACACCTCTTAGTTTCTTCTCTGTGGGACTCAATGAAACGCAACAGAAATACAGCGCTTATGATCGCGAACTTCTTGCAGCTTACTCTGCAATTAAACACTTCCATTATCTCCTTGAAGGTAGAACCTTCACGCTTGTCGCAGAACCCTGCCAAAGCTAGTCCTCGCCAACTCCGCCATCTAGATTTTATCAGTCAATTCACGACTGATATTCGCCACATTTCTGGAATCGATAATGTAGTCGCTGACACACTTTCTCATGTCGTGCAAATATCAATTCCAGAAAAAATTAGCTACGACCGAATTGCTGACGCTCAGTTAAACGATAACGAACTAAAGGAATTAGTGTACACTAGTCCCACACTTCAATTCCGATCTTTTCCAGTATCGTTTGGCAATTCTAATGTCAAAACTATTTTATGTGATACCTCTTTTGGTAATCTACGACCTTTTATTCCAAAGCAATTTCGTCAATCTGTTTTCAATAGTCTCCACAATTTATCTCACCCAGGAGTCCACAGTTCTGTCAAATTTAATCGTTGTATACTGCTACGTTCAAAACGAGCACATAGTTTGTCCCCTAAATCGGCTGCTTGCGTACATGTCAAAACTAATTATCATTATGCTAACGTTTTATTGAGTGCACTAGCTATAATACTGGCAGTTTTTGCATCATCGGCATTCCATTTTTGCACTGCTTTCTTTTGTTCAGCAGTTTCTCCAGCTGTAGGACATTTTGATAAACCTTGTACAATATTTTCAAGGTTATGTGCACGGGAAACCATATTTTTGTGCCATTTTTATTTTGCCCAGTCGTCAGGACCGTTTAACTGATCGACATGTAGCTTTAGATCAGTATTCGACATTTTTATTGAGTTTCTTATTTTTGGTTTCACAAATTATAACCACACTTTCTATAACTTAAACTTTTCACTTTTAAAGTTTATTAATATATATTTTTTCTTTTTTTTGTCAATTGCAGATCAAATTCACGTAGCCTGGTGCCCATAACCTAATATGTTTTCGTATTGACAAAAGAAACAATTCATTTATTTCAATATATTCCACGGACAAAATATATACATAACGTGTTATAGAAAAGGTTATTTTGACAACTATGAAAAAGTTAAATCTAGTACATAGGAACAAGTATGGGGTGGCAGCACTGGTATAGTGTTTTCACTACAACAAGATTCAATCTCATACCTTAACAACAACTATTCCACCCTGCATCTACAATTACGCGAGCAGGTAGAACCACTCGTACCCCTGCTCGTTTCCTTCGTGCTGTAGCACAATAATTTCTATATTTATTTATTTATTTATTACTTTACATGATGGCAAACAGGCCGAGGCCCAATACATTGCCCAATATATTATACATTTTACAAAGAGAAAAAAAAATATGGCAGGAGCCATACAGCAAAAAAGAAAGTATACTTAAACTATATAAATAAGACATAAAACTAAATGAATATATACAATTTAGACATGACCTAACTTATGAAGTTGTTATTTTCATCCCTCCCACCGACTAATTATGTTCCTTTTGACTCGAAAATGAAGTGTATGCAGTTTTACTGAAATCGGAAAATAATTACCCACCGCGCAGTGGCGTCGAAGATAAGAAAATTAGCAGAATAATAGGATTTTTTATGTTTATCAGATATAATCATCTTAAAATATAATATATCTCATAATTTCGATTTTTTATTAAAAGCTAATTACTTTACGATTCCAACGAGCCTAAGTATGTAGAAATCGATCTTAGGAAAGCGTTTTTATCGAATTTCTTCTTCTTAAATCCAAAAAAAAATTTCTGCGAAAATTCAGAAAAAAAATTTATTCTATGTTAGATTTAGACTTTGTTTGAGTAACACAAATTTTTATTTTTGGATACATTGCTAGCAGAATTAACTGGACATGGTAAAGTAGATCGTTTGCCAACCATAGTAACATTTGGTAATATTGAGAAGTTATTAACGGTTCCATAATGCCAAGAAGGGAGCGGCTTATCGATTGCGAATGCGATATATGAATGCCCTTAAGAATGGGATTTTACTGATAAAGTCGAAGCCATGTGTTACGACACGACATCAAGTAACGCTGGACCAGAAAAAGGTGGAAAAAAAGATTGGCCACAACTTGATTCGATTCCCATGTCGTCATCACATACAGGAGAATAAACTACGGGCTGTTTATGATCTCAAATTTGGAAAGACCACAGCACCCAATGTTTATCTGTTCAACAAATTTCAGAAGGCATGGGACGATGGTAAAATTAATCCAACAATGTTCAAAAGTGGAATATCGGACAAAAAACTGGGAAATAAAATTCCAAAACACTCGTGAGAAGCTCTAGTAATTTTTTGTTATGAAGAGTTGGAAAAATCACACCCACGCAGCGAATATAAAGAATTTTTGGAAGTTACATTGATTTTTCTTGGCGAAACCATTGAGAATTACAAACTCAAACACCCAGGTCCGACAAGTCACGCCGTTTGCATTTTTTCGAGACGTTTGCATTTTTCTGATTATGTTGTATGTAAAAATTTGGTTCAAATGCATAAATGGAACAGCAGCCGCAAATCAGGATTTGGATTTAATCAAAATTGACCAAAGATTTTCAGAAGAAATGTTGAGCAAAGTTTTTTATCATCTTCACTATTTAACGGAAGCAAATATTGGCTTGGCTCTTTTTGACCCAGAGATTTCATTTGATGAAAAACGAAAAATGGTTCAAAACCTTGAGGTCCCAGCACGAGACATCCCCATCGCACCCCAAACTCGCAAAAAAGATTTTGACGCATTCAAGCATATGCAACTTTTTGCTAATAAGAACATTAGTGATTTTGTCACAGAAAAAACTCAAAAGAGTTTTTTTAATCGATTTAAAATTTGTATTGATTTTTTGCTACATGACCCATCGGAATGAGGATTTCGTCAAAGCCACGTTGTTTTGTCAAAGTTTGCATGTTGTTAATGATACCGCCGAACTCGGTGTTAAGTTGATGACATGGAATACAACAGCATTCTAACTAAAGACGAGGAAGGTACACAATACACCATGCAGGTGGTCGAAAACTACAGATGCAAATACCGATCATACAATAAATCTAATTTCATTTATTGATTTCTTTTGGAAAAATGTTGCTTTTGAATGAAAAATTATTACAAATTTAACCATAAAAATTAATTTTTTTCTATGAAAAAAGATTATTATGAATTAGTGAATTTACGTTTATTTAAGAAAAAAATTAAGATAAATCGCTTTTCTAAGATCGATTTCTACATACTTAGGCTCGTTAGAATCGTTAATTAATTAGCTTTTAATAAAAAAAATCAAAATTATGAGATATATTATGTTTTAAGATAATTATATCTGATAAAAATAAAAAATCCTATTATTCTGCTAATTTTCTTATCTTCGACGCCACTGCGCGGTGGGTAATTATTTTTCGATTTCAATAAAACTTGATATAGTTCATATTCGAGTCAAATGGAACATAATTAGCCGGTGGGAGCGAAGAAAAAGATGGTTTGAAAATTGTTCATACATATCTGGTCATGCCTAATATACATATAAACATGACTATAACCAAAAATAATTATTAAAAAAAATGACATCTAATTGATATGAAATATTAAAAAAAATTAAATTGAATTCATAGCAACAACAACAAACTACCAGAGACCAGATTAACCCTCCATACACCCGCTTTATATTACTAGCCAACTATATCGTCTCATCTTCGATGGAACTTGGGGGGGGGGGGGGGGGGGAGTGTTGTGGCAATAACTTCCCATATTATTTTGAAAAGTTTGACTCCTGCTTTTTTGAAGTTGCCTGGTAGAACGATGATTGTAAAAAAAAACTTTAAAATATTTATTGTCATTAATTCATTCGTTTTTTCATTTTTTAATTGAATGTTAAATTTATTCTAATTGTAAAACAAACTCCATGTTAGATTTCTGGTAGCATTTTCCCACACTTTGTTGTTAATAAATTATTGCTAGAACCTCTTTTTAAATATAAATTAAAATGTAAATAAATAGTTTAACAATAAGTTTGAATAATAAATTTAATAAGTTAAATCACTCAAAATGTCGTCACTACGAAATTGATGTATTAAGTTGAAAAAGATTTTGTTGCAGAACAATATAATTTTATTCAATAAATGTAGATGATAATTTAAAAAAATAATAAGTATTTGTCACGAATTACTAAAATCATAAGTCACGCACAACGATTGGAATCCGGTAAATATATCAAACCAAATCAATTGGTAATGTATGGTTCATCATAAAGAAATTATAAACTCAGGCTGAATTGATATTTGGATTCAACCGCATTCGCCTTAAGAAGTTAACTGGCACATGAAATTTGATTGAGTGAGATTAGTGGTTTCAAAAATTACCAGTAAGGATAAATCACCATCACCTTATCAGCAACTTGTCAACAATTTATATTATTAAACAACGGCACTAGCGGTCAATCTTCATCTGGACATAGCCATTCACAACTGGATATCTTCAATATCCAAAGATCATCGACAGCGATATTATGCAATCAACATTGGTAGATAGTAAATCTTCAGTTCGTCTAGTGTAACACGTTTAATGGGTGTATAAAATATTTTATTAAAAGTTGTATAAAACAAGTTGTATCAAAGTATTCAAAAAAACATATAAACATGCACAAATTTGAATAAACTTCAAGCAATTCAAATAAGACAGGTAGCCATTTTTATTTCATTCAGTCATTACTGAATCGTCATACAGTTTACTTTTGAGTATTTTTAAGATTGTTAATTATTTCAAAAATTTTGTTTCAAAACTGAAAAGAAAATAAATTTTATTTTCATTTGAATTATTGTATTAATATTGTAAAGTTTTATTATAATTGTGAATTTAATAAAATGTCTGACGAAAATCAAGAAAATGGTACTGCAAATGGAGATGTACCTGAAATTGAATTAATCATTAGGGTGAGATAATTATTTATAAAAGAAAAAAAGTTAAATTTTTGTTGATCAGGGCGTTTCTTATCTTACATTTTTTGCGCGGTGTTTCTTATTCTATAATGTATTTAAGACCCACGGAATATGTATGTGTTTTTTGATCATTGTATATGGCCTTGGTTTTTCTATATTTTATATTTTCGACTTCGTCGTTATAAAACGTTATATCATGCATGATACGTACTTATTTTATTCGTGTTCGCTTTTTTTTCTTAAAAATGTTTTATTGTATATCCATCGCCTTGATTCCACAGAAAACAATCAATCTTCCAAAAGCAATAACTGATTTTCGAGTTTCCTCATATATCAAGATCTTTAAAAATAAAAGTGGTCGTTTTCAAATAATTCCACACAACAACAACATTTTCATTAATTTGGATAATAAAAAAATTATTAAGTGATAGTGTTTTCATGTTCCACAAATATTGTCTAGAAAACGAAAGAAAAATATGAGTAATAATATTAAATGTGTTAATATTAATTAACTTGATATGCACACAATCAACAGATGAATTGTTTTATTTTTTTTTAAATTAATGGAAAGCGTGAATCGGTCACAAAATAAACAGTAAAAAATATGTTTTTGAAAGTAAGACAACAAAATTCAATTTCATTTTTTTTAAATAGAAGTTAAATATTCACATTTTCCATTTAGTTTGTGATAAATATTTTTTAAACAATGAACACTAATTAATTCGTTATGTAACTTGTGGTTCAATTAATCAACTATGATTGTGGTCCATTATTTCAATTAAATGAGAAGAAAATCGTCAGGCTTTGATTTATATAAGAATCCAGTTCATGTTGCATAATATAAAAAACCGGTATTTCGATGACAGATTATTTAACGCAAATAACGTAAAGTTTATTTAAATAGCCAGATCTTTTGTTGATTAATCAATAGTAAGGCACTTCCTTGGTCCATTTCTGAAATGCAAAACAACTGCGATAGTTCTTTTTATTTTAATTATGTTATTCAGGTGGGATTATATTTTGATTAAAGTTTTTCTAAATATTTGATAAACAGCTGATCTCTGCCATTTTAATTTGTTTTTATTGAATTCTTTTCTACTGCACCGAACAAGTATTGCACATTTTTTGTATTGCACTTTTTACAAAAGAATACAATACAAATTTCGATAATTCAATGGTGTTGAAACTTCTTCGGTACTATTAGAAAAGAATTCACTATTTATTTTTCTATTTTTGTTTGAATACTTTAACATTTCGTTATGAAAGAAATTCGATGTTGACTTTCCAAAACGTCAAAATCTTAAACAAATAGGCGGAGTTTTGTTGTAAGTTTTGAATTGATACAAAATCTGATTTGTTTCCAAATCTTTATTTTTATAACATTTTATTCGGTTTTAAAGAAAATAAGAAAGAGAATTGAATATTATTTCAGAATTTTCAAAATTTTAATTTCAACTGTAGTGTTTAGAAATGATTAGAAACGTTATAAGTATAGGGTCATTCCAAAGTGACTAACGTAACATGTATACCAAAATTCACAACTTTGTTTCCTATAACTAAAATAGTAAAGACAATTCAACTCACTAAATAAAGTTTCAATAAGGTCCAATAAAAACGCTTCATTTACTATTTTTTAGCAAATCAAAACGATTTGTTACGATTATTTTTTTCTGGTAGGAAGGAACAGCGAATATTTTCGAATATTTTCCGCCTACTTAATACATTAATTTAAAACAAAAATTCACATACAAAAATATGTGAAAATGCAATTTGCAAATAGTAAAAATGTCCGTTTTCATTCATAAATGATTGCATGTTTATGTTTATTTGTCAAAAATAAATTACAAATTTATAACATTTATGCGCCTACTAAGATGAAATAATATTTTACTATGTATGATTATGTTGTATGAAATAATGTTACTATTTCTGTTCGTTAAATTGTCTGCTAAATACAACTCGTCACCAAATTATTAGTCGATTATTTTTCAACATTACCACTCATGCCATTTGAGGTTAAAAATTTCCCCCGTGCGCTACGCGCACTCGGGACCCTAAATGACATTCGTAATAATGATTATGAAAAATAATCGACTATTATTTGACGATTCGTGATATTATATATCACACATGGCCAATCCGCGGCTCGCGAGCCGCATGCGGCTCTTTGAAAGAATAAATGCGGCTCTCGTAAAGAACCGAAAAAATTAAATAATATTTAATATAATAATATTTAAAAATTGTAACAAAATTAGAAGTAATACATATAATTTATAATACTGTTTAATATAATATGATTTGATACAATTATATGATTAAATTTAGGTCAGTCCTGTCAAATTTACTACTGTTTTTTGCGTCTTTGTTTTAGTTTGATAATACTTTACTTCGCGAATCAAGTTTATAATCTGCTGTTATAAATAAATTTAACTAATTTTATTATTTAAGGTTATACGTTTAACATATTCTAGTGGACTAAAAATAAAATCACCTGTATTTGTCTCAAATTAATGCACAAAAATCTTTCTCAAAATCAAAAGTCTTTCCTTTTGGATTCGTTGGTTTTTTATGATTATATATTTTCTGCAATTTTTTTATAAACAATATTTCTAATATTTTATTTTTAGGCAATTTGCCAACGTTAAATTGAATGTACCCTTTAATATTCCAATTAAAAAATGAATAAGTTCATAATTAAATAGAATTAAAATACACGTGCAAATCCGACATATGCTACCTCAACCGCTTCTACATCTACGACAGTAAGATATTACCCTAAACCAAAAAAATTAATAATTGACCATAATAACGAAATTAAAACCTTAAGGAAATTGCAAGGAAAAAACGGTGATTTCATTGATTCAATGGAGGTTCCATCAAGAATTTTTTCAAAGAAAAAGAAAAACACTATCTGGAATTAAAGGATGATGAATGTATTAATGACGTATGATTTTGACTGATATAATGGAGCATCTGCAATCCCTCAACCTAGCATTACAAGGAAAAGATAAAGTTATTACTGATCTTATTCAAACGATTATGAGTTTTATTAAAAAATTCAACTTTTTCAACGAGATTTTACAACAAAAGTGTTCAAAATTTAATGATAACAAACTGAGTGAATACGACAGTAAATTAGCAGAATTATTAAAAGACTTTCACTTACGATTTAATGATCTGAGTAATTTAAATATTTCTCTTAATTTACTTGTAAATCCATTCGAGATTGACATTATTAACGAGGGCTTATCGATTCCTTGTTATATTTTGAATGACAGTGCCTCAGGAGAAATGGAATTACTAGAGCTACAGGAAGATCACATTCTTAAAATGCATCACAAAGCCACACAATCTCCAAATGAGTTTTGGAAACTAGTGTCTCAATCAAAGTACCCCAATTTGTAAAAAGCTGCTGCCAGATTACTGTTCATATTCGGCACAACATATTGTTGTGAATCACTTTTTTCAACAATGAAGTTTATAAAATCAAACCACCGTTCACAACTTACAAATAAACATTTAACGGAATTAATTCGTACTGCGCTAACAAACCAGATTTCAGAAAATTCACGGCCAAGTTACAAACAAACATGCCATCTACCAGCAAGCATGTCATGTAACAAAACTTAAATATGTATTTGTATGGATTTATAACCATAAGTACATATTTTTTTTTCAATAAAATATATATTTCCAAACAACTGATACTTTTGAAATTTTTTATTTTTTATATTGGCTCGCGTAACGAGGGATTATTGTACTGCGGCTCCACGTGTAGTGTAGCTTGGCCATCTCTGTTATATATGATTATTTTAAGCACTTGTTGACTTTTTAAAATGTAAATCAAGTTTATTTATATAAATCAACAAGTTTTTTTATTTAAATTAAAATTTTTAGATATTTTTTAAATAATTTAAATGTGACTAACGTAACATTTTTTTATACCATTAAATTAACACCTAAATTATGAACCAAAATTCTCTAGATGTTGAAAATGTACATAAAATTTATTGATAAGTTTCTTCAATGTAATTAATGTATTTTTTAAAAAAGCCAATAACTTTTTAAAAAATATGTTAGTTTTTCATAAATCGACGCTTTTGATTAAAATGATGTGTGACTAACGTAACGTGACTAACGTAACACAAAAGAATTCATGTATTTAGAATGCTTATCTCATTTATTTGGAAAGCAAAGCAGTCCAATTCAGACACTCCCAAACTTGAGCTTTCAGAAAATAAAAAGTCTAAAACAATTCAGTTTATTATATTTGTGCTATGCTTAATTCTTTTTAGATATATTTTATCTCGTATATTAAACCTTTTTCACAACCATGCGCTTAATTGCATTCTAAACAAAATAACTAGATTGTAATTTTTACAGTTGTTGCCATATCTTATAGTAAAATATTTGAAAAATAAAATGATAGGTCAGTTACAGTTTTGTGAAGAAAAGAAATTTAGCTTGAAGGTTGACTTTAAAATGGAATGACCCTATAAATTAAGAGTTTATTTGCGCCAAAACAATTTTTCTTGTAATTTTCAAAAATTTGAAAATATATTCCTGTTCGCCTCTCTCTCTTAGAGATGGCAATTATTTGACTTTTTTACTATCCGGTTTTCGAATAGTAAATTTTCAAAATAACCGGTTAACCGACATGAAAAAAAGTAAAAGAAAAATATGTTTTTAATTCACAAATATTTTTAATTCACAAAAATTTATTCGATTGTGTGTTGTGACTATGGATTTTAATCGCGGGATCTTCTGCCGTGCTAAGCACAGAGTAATTTTGTGGTAACTTGTATTTTTGACATTTCGAGATACTAGCAATTTTTAATTTTCAATTTTCACAGTCAAACAAATCAAAACTATATTTATAGTCAAAAAAATTTCAAATTGGGTTTGAATCAGAGAGATAGAAGGTTATAGAGCAAGAGCCAGCGACGGACAGACCTTCGTTATTTTATAAAAGCTCAAAGTTTCTCTGCGCATACCCCCTACTTAGGTAGGAATAATTACCGACATATAAAGTTTGGATTATCGTGGCTTTGGCAGGAACCAGGTAAAAAAGGGGCATAAAATTCCTCCAAAGTTTCGTGAAAGTATAAAGGTTAATTTTTTTATATTTTCTTCGGGATAGTCCTAGAAATGACGTTATCCATTGCCAGACACTTACTATCGTGGCAACACCCTGCCAGACACCCTTTATTTTTAATAATTTGTAATTACACTTTCGTCATAGTATAAAAGCTGAATTTTTGATATGTTACTAAGAACACTATCAGAATTAATTTTTTTAAACATGTTTTTTGACTATAAAACATTATTTTTTAAATTAAAGCTATTATTTATTAAATTAAAGCTTTCTAAAGCTATAAAACATTATTTATTAAATTATTAGATTTTCGTTTTATTAGATGTATTATAATAAGTGTTTGGCAATGGATGACTTGAGTTCTAGTACTATCCTGAACAATATATAAAAAAATTAACCTTTATACTTTCACGAAACTTTGGAGGAATTTTATGCCCCTTTCTTACCTCAGCCTGTTCCCTGCCAAAGTCATGATGAGCCAAACTTCATATCTCGCTAATTGTTCCTACCTGAGTAGGGGGTATGCGCAGAGAAACTTTCAGCTTTTACAAAATAACGAAGGTCTGGCCGTCGCTGGCTCTTAGTCTGTCATATTATTTGTTAATGTTAATAAAATATTAATTGTTGGATAATTTAATAGTAAATTTGATACTTTTAAAGAAGATACGACATATTTAATAAAGTAATTTTTGAATGAAAAAATTAATTATATGATAAAAATATCCATCGACTGTTATTATATCATCTTATATTCATAACTCATTTTTGACAAAAAAGCAAGTTACCTCCTTTGTGGTTGGCACGGCAGTTGAGTCTTGACGTATTTTAATGTTTCCGAAATCCTGTCCTTAATGAAAGAAAATCCCAGTATTACGGGATCATTATATTTACCAGGATTAATGTATGAAAACACCGAATCCTGTTAAAAAATAAGTAATATTTTAAATTCGCATGGAATGATCAGTTTTTTTTTGATATGCAATTTATTTTGGTTTTTAATCCTTGAGAAAGAGCGTGCGTTACATAATTAATAAATATGTCACTAGCACTATGTTTATTGGTATTTGGGAACCTAATTTTAGTTTTGTTGCGATATATTGTTTTTTAAAAAGTGCTTGCCATTTTTCAACCGTAGTAATTTATTTTTATTTTCTGCATTCTATCCTGAAATAATAAAATATCGGCATTCGGCATAAAATGTCGCTGTCCGATTCAGATGAATTCAATTTTCCTTGTAGCTAAACATTCGACTTCGACGAAACATTGTTCGTTGCTAAACATTCGACTAATTAAATCATTAGCATATGAAATTGTTGGGATTTTGTTCGAATACTGCCTAATAACAAGTAAATAACTATAGGAACAACTCATAATTTGTAATAGTATATATACTAAGACGTGACTATCAGCTTAACTACATTACATATAGTGATTTTATAAATCTTTTAAATTTTATTATTAATGAAACTATAACATAATTGGTTACCCGGTTAATCGAGTTGATTATTCGAATAGTAAAATTTTGCAAAAATTACCCGGTTAACCGAAAACCGGTTTGCCATCCCTACTATCTCTTAACTTTCGAACTGTACAAAAGAAAAAAATTGAAAAAATTCACGGTTACAGGAAATGGTGTAAATATTGAACGAAAACTATAGCGCTCGACTCATCATTTTAAATGTTATTTGGAGAAGGTTGGGCAATTTAAAAAAAAAATTATTTTTGGCCTTGACGAGTGGAGTGTCATATGATATGACACTCCACTCGTCAAGGTCAAAAATAATTTTTTTTTATAAATTGTTGCCACTCCCAACCTTCTCCAAATAACATTTAAAATGATGTGATTGGATTGAACACGTGATTGAAATGTTCTTTGGAAGCTGAGAGTAGAAATTTTAAAAAAATATTTTTGACCTTGACAGTGGGGTGTCATAAAACATAAACGTGAATTTTTTTCTAGTCCAAAACAATTTTTCTTGTAATTCTCGAAAGCACAAATTTGGACTAATTTTCAAAAATATGAACATTTTTCCTTTAGAGAATGGTAAAAACTGACTGACTATTTGGTCAATATGCCTACCATCAAATCTGGCTATTTAGATCATTCAATACCGCACTAAAATACCTGGTTTGCAATATTAAAACCAGACTATTTTGAGTATAGACTGCTATACCGATATTGGAATTTGTTTAAATGCTAAAACGAATTTTTCAAAAATATTACATCTTTGTCTTATACAACAAATATAACCGAAAAATATGTTAGGTCTTTATTATTCTTAATGAAAATAAACATCAATTATCAGAAACTTCTTCAAATATACATATTTCTGGTTAGCAGCTTACTCCCATTCTCTAATTTTTGACGCAACAAAAGTTTCATCTAAACGAAACTGAAATTAATTTTAATTGTAATTAATGTTTAATTGTTTTATTGTAAATGTTAATTGTTTCTGCGTGTCGACGTTAATTTCAGACTCTGCTATAAAAAAATCAGTCAAAACAAAATACTTAACTTCTTAGACCATTAAAATCTTACTGTTTAGGTTGATTGATTGTTTATCTGCTGTGTTGGAATTTAAGTAATTATCTGTAATAGTTGTATTCCCCTACTAGTTCTGTTCTGTTGTAACCTGTTGCTTGCACCACTACACGAAACTTCGATGAAAATGATGTTCCACATTGAACGATTTTTAGGAATTGCCAACTGTTCCTGAGTGATACAAATTTTCAACTTGTTAAGAAAATTTCCAAATGCAGAATATCGTTTTTATTTGCACTAAACAATGCTCTGTCAAATGCAAATCATATACCACATTTAGTGGATTGAGCTTAATGTTATTAAAAGATTGATCCAGCCGAGATAGCTTTTTGAGCTGAGGACTATTCGCATATCGGTCATTTTCCACATCAAAAGAAAAACGCAAGACTTCACTAATTTTAGACAATGCCGGATCCATTTTAGATTGCGTTTTTGGGAGAGCAAATATCAAAAGCCGGAAAAATTTGAAAGTCAACTTTGAAGAATTTTGGTCAATCTATATAAAGTTCATTTTTCAACGGATTGTGCGAAGTTTTGCAAATGTTTAGATCTTTCCTGTTCAGTTCAAGATATATTTTTGAGTTTAAGAAAATCAGCCAGATATATCATGTTCCGCGGTCTATGAATTGCATTAAATTATGCAAATATCTGATAATCTGATGTTTCCCCATTAGAATTTAGATATTTACCATCATTCCATTTTGATTCCAATATTGTGTTTTGAGTTACAGAAAATATTCAAAGTTATAATTTTTTTTTAATATACCCTTGTAGTGTACCCTGACTCTTGCTCAACATTTAACCGACTTTGCCAAATAATCTCAAACGAATCCAAGTCCGTCCGGATCATTAAAAATTTGTTTATAAACTCTATCATGTTATAGAGATAGCGAATAAAAAATGATCAAGATTTAAAAATATAAACAGTGGCATATTCGCTTGAGTTTTTCAACAGATTTTCGCTTCTTAGGGATTTGTAACCTTCTTCAAATTTCCTGATAATTTTAATGTTCAGCTTTTTATGGTCAATATCAATAAATTCCTTAAAAACATATAAATAATTTACCTAAACCTCAGTTAGCCTAGTATCATCAGATATTCAAAAACGTTAATTTATAATTTGTTATCATTCACACTAAACATGACTAAATTTGTAATAAAGACAAAAATGTTTAACCAACTTTTTGATTGCGGTATGAAAGCCGTACGTAAATTGACATGTCAGGTTCGATGAAATGCTTTAGAGATGTCTTACGCGATAACGTAGAATTCACGACCTTTTCCAAGTATGCAGATGCAACAATGGGCTACAGTGTATTACTCTGTGTAATTACATAGTTCGATCACATAATACATAGATCAAGGTCATGTACAATTTTCACTATTTTTTTAGTTATCTTCCTTTTTTTTCATTTAAATATAAAGACCACTTCACATGGTTTACACAAAACTAATTCTAAAATTTTTAGGTTTTTTTTTATACTAGTCAAAATTTTGTTTTTACAAATTTTACCTTCATCAAAA
>OY856187.1:320008074-320133074 GCA_963693315.1 Diogma glabrata | reverse complement strand
GATTTTCATAAAATAAAAAATATATTATTAGAATTTTATACATAATTGATGTTTAAAAACTCTATTGATAGTTAAATGAAATTTTATCATTATCGTAAATCTAACCATAATCAAGTTTTAGTAATAATAATTTTAAAAGAGTAAAATTTGGTTATAAACAAAACTAACTGCCAAGTTTTATGTAATTCTATTTTGTTATTGTAAACTGGTATCTTGAAGTCAACCTGTTTCTGTTGTATTTGGGTGTAGAAGCACTTTATCTTGATGATAGATTTGCTGAGAATAATAATGTATAAGAGCAATATTATCCTCAGCAAATAGATTTATTATTATTTTTTAATTATTTCTAAAAATTAGGTTCTCCTTTATCTCGGTGGTTGAGAACCGAGACGACACACTGATAGAGGGCACTTTATTTAACGTGTTAACTTAAAAATAAAAAATAGGTTTGCTCTTAATTTGTGATACATGTCAAAGCGTATGTTTTGATTTCCGTTTTCAGCTCTACAATAAAAATTTTGATTAGCATTTTAATTTAATATAATTTTAAAATTACATTTTTGTTAATTCATTTAATGTAAACATGCATCACTGTTTTTACTATTATTCTCTAAGTTCACATATATTTTTCATTATACTGAAAGCACGTAATTCGGATATTTCTACAAACCACACGGTTATATAATTTAAATCGATAAGATAATCACAATGCCATTTTCGCCAACTCACACTTTGAATTGTTCATATTTATAGCGTCACTCGAATTTTGAATGAATATCGCCGTTTTTCATCAATCTTGAAAAAATTTAATGGAGGTGAAATATAATCAGCTATGTACTTAGACTTTTTTACCCTGGCTCGTTCCTGCCTTAGCCTGCACCCGATCTTTTATAGATCGTCGCTAAATATTTTACCCGATTTCTCATTTTCGGTTTCATTTGTCTGCCCTTCCTCACTAAATGATTTTGTCACAAATTCGGCATCAAAGTTAACTTTTCTACGGTGTTATTCACTAACTCTGCGGCTTCTGATAAATTGTTTAACGATCGTTTGTACGTTTTCATCCGTCAACATAAAGACAAAATTTGCAGAACATATTGTTTTTATGGATATCATTAATGTTTACGTTATTGCCAGATCTCGATTCTTATGTTTTTTATGAGTTGTAGATTGTAAGAACTGGAAATGCATCATATTTATCTTTAGCAATTTTTTTAGTATACAAAACCATCTTGAAAATGTAGTTGGTATATGTCTTGTGCCATTAATTACTCAAGCCGACAATTTTTCCTTAAATCAATATTAAGAAAACGGCTATGTGAAACCAGTCGTGAACTTATCAAATATATATATATAATCCATTTTTTATATACTGAAATCAGTCACTGCCATCGCTTATCCAGTTGTTTATGATACATCGTTAAATATTTTTTTTGTTATATTGTCATATAATGAAACGGGATACGCGAACGAAAGTGTATTTTGTATGACGAAACTAAAGTTTATTTTTTTGCCTTTGCAGCTGTATTATAAAATTAGTTGTTAATTTGAAAATTAGATTAGTAAAATATTGTTTAATTATGGTGGGGTGAAAACGTTTTTGACATTTTTCTTGGAATCTTTATTGCTTAATAACCCAATGGAGATCTACGAACTGTTTTTACATTTATAGAATATAGAGTGCCCTCATTTGTGTAGTTTTTTTTATATAAAACCTATATAATTCAAAACAGTTTAGGCTCTTTTAAACTTATCTTTAGTTTTATGGGTAGGTAAAGTTTTACCTGTATAAAGTCTCAAATTATAATAAATTCAAAATTGTTAATTTCGTAATTAAGTTTTCAGCTTAAACCTTAAAACCTTAATTCAAGCTATTATATTTGTATCAGTGAACAAGCACATGCAGTGGTTTTCGCGTTAATTAAGAAACGAAATTTGATAATCTTAATAATTACTTATAACATGATGAAATTAATACAGGTAAGGGAAACTTCCATGACAGTCTGCGTTTAGATGGAACATATACAGAGAAAAAATAAACACAACATTTCTGCGCCTTCCTTTTAAAATCTAAGTTTAAACTATTGAACTGAAGTGTGTTACTATTTCCTAATAAATTAATTCCGACATATTAGTTTTGCCTACAATACCATACAATAAGATATAGATGTTTTATCTCAAATTCATACAATTATTACCTTGTGTTGATAAGAAGTGTTAATTTGCTTTTTAAATAAAAATATAATGAAATATTACGTTTTTTAAAGTGAAAAATATTACGTCAGATACTTAACTGTTAATTAGTGTAAAACAAATATTTGTAGTTTGTACCTAAACTAAACAAAAGAATTGATTGCATTCGCCATTTGTCCATATTTATATATGGATAACTTCTCATCCATATTCCATATTTTTTAATCTATAAGTGTGACAACCCCCGTACAGTTCCTGCTATTGACATATGAGTTGCCGTGGCCCGTGATATATCATGTGCCATTGGCAACAGTCAGATATCACATAGAGAAGCTGATATCTTAGAGGTATTTGCGGATGAGCTGTATTCAGTTAACGGTTGCAGCCTCAATCTTAGTTATGTAGTATTCCTTAATGATGGCCGCTATTGCTTGCTTGAAGAAATGAGCCTCAATATAACTATATCTAAGATAATCGAAGAACAGTATGTCACATCACACATGATCAAAGAGTATGCCACTAGCTGGATTATTGCTAACCCAATTTTAGTTTTGTTCCTTCAAATTTTTCAAAAAAAAATTAGCTTTTTACTTCGTATTTGTATTTCGTATTTCGTAAATCGTATTTGATTTCCTCCATCCTGTCATGAAATATTTGTCTATTCTATGTCATATTTTATAATGTGATAGGATGTTTTGTTTAGTTATCCATTCTTAAAAAAAAAAACAAACAAAAGAAATTTGCGGCCTCAGATCGCATGTTGTTGTGATACCTAGGTCTTAAAAAGCTGTTATGTATGTTTTCGTGACAGATATGAATTGTGATTCCTACTACACAACACATTTTATTTTAAAAAAATCTTCACCAAAGCAAACCAGAGCGCATAAGTTTTACTAATAAAATATTCAAACATGATGTAACAAAAAGTGAAATTGCGAATTATTTTGACTTTTGAAGATTTGTGTTTGTTAACATTTTCTAATACTGTTTTTATTCTGAATCTTGGGAATTTTTGGTTCACAAGTGCTGTGGTTATCAGACGCGTTTTTTAACTCTACTAACTTTTGTAATATTACAACCATTCATAGGCTTACTTACACCATTCATTCAATCTTTATAGCTATGTACAAATTGAAGGATGAAAGAAGGTTACACCCGCTGTTCATAGTGAAGCCTGACTCGAAGAAAAGACTTTGATTGAACCAAGGGCGTATTCTTCCTTTCAGTCTGAGTATGCGTACGACGTTTTAGACACAAAGAATTGTAAAATAAAGCAGTTTTCAAAATTTATAAACTCGCTAGAGATTTTTAAAATTTGAAAACACAATTTCATGGTTTGAAATTGATAAAATATTTTTTAGCATTTAATACTCTACACTCAAAGAAAAACTAAGGAATTTTACAAATTTTTTATAAATCTATAACTCACACATTTTTTGTAAGTTCAACAAATAGTAGATTATACACCAAGGGAAAGAAGCGCATGTTTTTCTTCCGAGGTGTGTTTGGAGTCCGAGGGCGAAGCCGGAGGGCTACATATCACTGAAGGAGATGACATGCTCTCTCCCGAGGTGTATATACTATTTTTTGCACGACCACAATATAATTATGATTTTAAAAATTAAATCTAATCATTTGAAGAACACGAAAATTATAATTTTTAATGTCTTTCTTACTTATGTCGTTTTCTTTTTGCCAGAGCAGAAAAAGTGATTTTTCTTCATAAAAAGAATATGAAAAAATTTGATCTAGTTTTGTAGTTGTGTTTGTAAACTGTCATTTAATGTTTTTGTAATAGTACGTATTTAATTAAATAATTTTTTGTTAATTTTAAATTTAAAACACGATTTAAACAAAACGTTTATTTAAACAATAACTATATCACTTTAAAAAAATAATAATAAGTAAATCGCGTCTTGTTTGTTTACTAATTTCACAGATGTGTAAATATGTTTGTGTAAATTTACTGTATTTACAACTTGATCTACCAAAAATCTAGATTCAGAAAAATATTTTCAGATAAAAAAAAGAGCAATCTTTTTGTACAAAAAGAATACGAAATGCAAAAAAAAGTGATCTGACACCTGCTTTTTTTTCTCTTAGATCACTTTTTTGTCAAAAAGAAAACGACATTAGTAGGCGGTTTTTACACAAATTTGTTTGAATCCATCGGAAATATTTCTGTCTCTGTGAAAACTATCATTGTTGTCATAGTTTGTTATTTTTTATTCCCTAGCTAGGGAATGAAAGATGCAATCCGCTCCCGCAAATGAACTTTATGTACAACTCGGGCAAACAATTTTTTATGTTGTATATTTATACAAATTTTGTAGATTTTTTCTTTATTTTTTGAGTGTGATTTATGCACTTACCATCAGATACAAATGTATTTAAAAAATGCTAGTAAAATATGAAGGGGCTGAAATCTCACAGCTCTGAGATATCAAGACTTCGGTCTGGGTTAAGGATTTTGATATAGTTTTCGGCAAAAATTTTTTATGATAACATTGTTTTTAGTTTTGGGCAGTGATGTATATCAAACATAAAACTCTTTGTTAAAGCACAAGTATTTTTTTATCTCTATTTAGAAATTTATTACAAAACAAACACGAAATATTAATACGTTGCCGCAAAATTATAACAGATCATAACTTAATATAACTTAATGATAAGATGATTCACCGAGCAAACTATTCAAAAACCTCTCCATTTAGCGTTTCAAGAAAATATTACAAAATCAAAAATTCAAAATTCCAAAAATATTCTAAAAATTATAATAAAATCAAAAATTTAAACTTTTTTTTTAAACTTCTAAAATCATTCTAAAAATTATTACAAAATCAACGATTGAAACTTTTTACGAAATTCTAAAAATATGTATTTCAAAAATTATAACAAAATCAAAAATTGAAACTTTCCATTATTCTTAAAATATTGCAAAAATTATAACAAAATCAAAAATACAAATTTTTTTTCAATATTCCAAAAACTATAATGAAATCAAAATTTTAATTTTTTCAAAATTTTAAAAATAAAATTCATAATCAAAACAAACTTTTTTCAAAACTCTTAAAATATTCCAAAAATCAAAACAAAATCAAATAACTTTTTCAAAATTCCAAAAATTATAATAAAATCAAACATTTAAACTTTTCCAAAATTCTAAAAATATTCCAAAAACTCTTACAAAATCAAAAATTGAAACTTTTTTCAAAATTATAAAATTATTGCAAAAATTTTATTTCAAAAAATTCAAACTTTTTCCCAAATTCTAAAAATATTGCAAAAATTATAATAAAATCAAAAATTGAAACTTTTTCAAAATTCTTAAAATATTGCAAAAATTATAACAAAATTAAAAATACAAACTTTTTTTTAAATTCCAAAAATTATAACAAAATCAAAAATACAAATTTTTTTCAAAACTCAAAAAATATTACAAAATCAAAAATTGGAACTTTTTCCAAATCAAAAATTCGAAAAAAGTAAAATTCCAAAATTCTTAAAATATCGCAAAAATTATAACAAAATTGAAAATACAAATTTTCTTCAAAATTCCAAAAATATTCCAAAACTTAAAACAAAATTTTCATGTCCAATTTAGGAATATTTTATATTTTGGTTGGTTGATGAACTTTAATCAGTCATTGGTAACAAAACACTCAACCTTTGTTATGAGACCTAGGTCTTAAAAGGTTTCTATGTGTTGTTGTGACACAAATTTTAATCTTCTATGTAAAATAATAACGACAACGGTTGGTTGAGATGTGGGTTATCAATACAACTGGATATGTAATCGACAATTGTTTTTGGTGCGTACCTTAAAAAATAATAACTAGCGAAAAAACAGTTTGGACGTTGTGCCAATCGATGAAATTCCAGAAACCTGACTTGAAAATTTGGGAAATGCAACAAAAACACAACTTTTGAAGTAGTCCAGTAACTTTATACATTACCGTATGCGTCAAATCCGGTAGTTCTGATTTTTTGCAGACTTGTTTATGATGTTGGCCTAATGAATAATCCAAGTGTGTGACCTCGATCGCCGAACGCAACTTCGTCAAAAATCGCAAAAACCGCGAAAAAATCGTTATTTTTTCAAATTTTGTCGATTATAACCCTAAAGGACTAGTTTTTTCTTTAACCTTTCTTAGGCCGTTTTTAAAGTAGACTAAATTTGCTACAATATGATACTAGAACTGTATCTGTCTGCAGACCCACTAGTTTCCGAGATTAAGCCTTTCAAAGTTTATCATTTTTTTCGAACTTCGCAATTTTTTGCAATTCTGTCGTTCTAAATGAACTTTGACCCTGAACCTCGGCTCCGCCGGAAACCACACTGATATTCTCCAAACAGTTGTTCAGTAAAAAGAAATAAATGATTAAATTAACAATTAAATCAATTTTTATAAATTTTATGCATTTGTTACAAAAGATGGTGTGTATAACTAGTGCGAATGCGTTTTCAAAACTCGAGCTATTGCAGCACTCCCTACGGTCATGTTGCAAACTAACTCTTGTTTGGAAAACACATTCGCACTAGTAATACAATCTACTATTTTTCATTGGCCACCATACACACATGTATTTATTAATACAATTATTAGGACAGGGATGTACAAAACTCTACAAAGGTATAAATTGCAAAAAATTGCGAAGTTCGAAAAAAAATGATAAACTTTGAAAGGCTTAATCTTGGAAACTATTGGGTCTACAGAGACAGTTTTGGTATCATATTGTAGCAAATTTAGTCTACTTTAAAAACATTTAAAAAATTTAAAGAAAAAACTAGTACTTTAGGGTTATAATTGCCAAAATTTGAAAAAAAAATAAAAAACGATTTTTTCGTGGTTTTTTCGATTTTTCGATTTTTGACAAAGTTGCGTTCGGCGCTCGAGGTCACAAACTTGGATTATTTATTGGGCCAACATCATAAACAAGTCTGCAAAAAATCAGAACTACAGTTTTGACGCATACTATGAGAACTACCGGATTAGACCCCATACTCTCAGGCGACAAAGTTACTGGACTACATCAAAAAATTAAATTAATTTAGCCCTCTAGGAAGGTTCCGCTTGAGATTCGTCCGTATCTGGATCGACGTATTGGGATGGCATATCCCCATCAGGAGATGGTGATGAATCGTCGACGTCGTGTGCCCACAAGTCATCCTTCATTTCGACATCGGAGAGATCGTCACCTTCTGGGATATCTGCTACTGCAACTACAAAAATGATCAGGTACAGTTACATAATCTTCTTTTCTCATCGGCCACCACACACATATATCTATTAATACAATTATTAGGACAGGGATATAGAAAACTACAAAGGTATATTGCATACAATTGCGAAGTTCGAAAAAAGTGATAAACTTTGAAAGGCTTAATCTCGGAAACTAGTGGGTCTACAGAGACAGTTCTAGTATCATATTGTAGAAAATTTAGTCTACTTTAAAAACGGTCTAAGAGAGGTTAAAGAAAAAACTAGCCCTTTAGGGTTATAATCGCCAAAATTTGAAAAAATAACAATTTTTTCCCTGTTTTTGCGATTTTTGACGAAGTTGCGTTCGGCGCTCGAGGTCACAAACTTGGATTATTCATTAGGCCAACATCATAAACAAGTCTGCAAAAAATCAAAACTACCGGATTTGACGCATACTACCCCATACACTCAGGCGACAAAGTTACTGGACTAAAGAGAAACTAAAAGATTTTTTCCAATAATTTTATAGTTGGTTCATACAAGTTTTTAGCATATTATTATAATTACTTCGGTCTGAAAGACCTAAGTATTACAATCTCGAGCCAACTCCGATTCAACACTTAGGTTTGGTCAAACCATTGAACGATAGCATTAACATCTAACAACACACCGGTTTGCCAATTCTCAATAAAACGGTTTCTTTGATGATGAAAGAAAATTCGGGCATCATACCTCAGGCTGTAGATTTTTTTGTTAATAGACGAATGCAATATATAACAAATAATGAATTCATTCAATCATTATAATTGTTTGTAATGGAATATACGGTAATAAGTAAACGATGAATATTAAAATAAATAAAAATCTCCATTTTTATTAACAGAAAAATTTTTATAAAAAACCTTGTGTGCATAATTTTACAAATTGAATAAGATAGAGCGTTCTTGACTCACATTCATTACACGAAACAAATAAAAACCATAAAACCAATAATTCATAGTTTTCATACAGATATTTATTTTGTATGTTTTATACGTTAAAATAAATATATATGACTACACACGGTCTGTACGAATTTTGTTCGCTATTAACTTAAAACAAGATATCAAAATGATGTCATCAGATAACGATATGTTTAAGTAAACTTACTCTTTTTAATATAGTTATTTGGTAAAATTCTTTTCAAAAGAAAAATTTAATTAATAATATTGGATGTAACGTTTTCGTTGCTCTTCTATTGTGTGACCAGTTGTTGAAATTATAAATTTCTGTGGTAACGATTTTATAAATAAAATAAAAGTTTAGTAATAGTTTTAAAAATTTAGTAGATTATTTAATAAAAAATAAAAAAACCAATATTAAACCAAGTCAACTCAAGTCGATTTATTTTTAGTTGGGATTTAAACTAGCAAGTAGCAATATAATTCCACCCAAAACAAAACATATTGTTGCCTTCTATTATTAAGGTGGTGTCATTCATATCGATTCGAATCAGTGTAATACTGAAGAGTGCAGGTTTACATCCGAGCTTGATTAAAAAGTTTTTCATGAAAGTACTAACAAGTTTATTCAGGAAAAATCAAAATATGCTTTCGGATTTGAAAAACTAAAATTCTCTTAGATGTTTGTGTTTAATTGCTCACAAAAATCCTAATTAGGAATTCAAATCTATATTTAAAATTTTAATCTAGTGAATTACAATTGATAAATGGTTTTATTAAGAGAATCAAGTTAATTGGTTTTGAGTGTTTTGGAGATATGTATATCAAAATAATTAAAACCAAAAGCAAGTTGTTGAATTAAATATTAAATAGCATGCAATATTCGCAATGAATGTCACCGCTATCTCTCAGCACTTAAAAATCAATTTAATTAATTAACTAAACGCCCTTCTGTTGTTCCCACCTCCCACTTATGTTTCCACAAAACAAATAAATCTTAATATGCTTTTGTATATTGACAGCTCAAGTTAGTAGCTTCATGTTGTTTTACACTTGACCAAATGAAAAAAAATTTCAACAACCAAACTCTGAGAATTCTATAAGTGGTATCAAATAAGTATAGAATACTACAATATTTTTCGTTTATTATTAATATTTATATCATTTTAATATTTTTCAAACTCACTTTCTGTAGAAACACACTATCTGAAAATTATTTTTCATTTGTCAATGTATAGATAAAATGAAGAACATCAATATAGGAAATTGATTCTCTTTTTCATAACACATCCACAAAAAATATGCAATTTTGTTCTAAAATAAAAGAACCAAAAAATGTATATGTTACACATACACCTAAAACAATTGTTTTATTTTTCCAAATAGTAGATTTCTCCTGTGAAAATATTTATTGCGCCTGAAAAACTAAGTGTTACACATCAAAAATCAAAATATTTATAATAAAAATTTAAATCTTAACTAAACAACGCCAACTTTATAGTAAAGTTATACTAAACTTGCTTCATCAAATCAGTCAACTTTTTATTTAGCAGCAAATTGAATTCAAGTCTTAGTAATAATTTTGAGTACAAAGCTTACAATGAAGATGGTTCTAGTTTAGATTTAAATTTCTTAAACTTGTTAAATAAATTATATAAAATATATTCATTGAATTTTGTACATTTGTTACAAAAACTATTATGTATAACTGCTTTTCCAAACGCGAGTGATTATAACACGAGCATATCAAGAAACTACACTCTTGTTTGAAAAACGCGTTCGCGTTATAATACAAGTTTTTATCTTTTCTAACTTTGATGTTCCATATAGTTTATCCTCAAGTATTTACAATATTGACTGACTTTCGGGTAATTGTAAAGCCGGGCTGTTGAAAGTTATTATTGTATCAATGAAAAAGACTTTGACTTGGATGGGTTTTAATCAGAGTCATGCGAGTCCTAAATTAAAAAGTCCAAGCGGCACCTATATCCGCTAGAAATAGGTAGATTTCGAGATCAGACAGTTTTGTGTGCCAGTAGAATCTGATGTATCAGATTAGTTTAAACAACACAAACTAATTTAAAACAGATATCGAACAAATTTTAAAAAGAAAATTAGCTACATATAAGCAAGACTATATCTATCCAATTTTGCAACAAACAAGTATCAAATCTACCACAGAACATGTGTGTGACAATTTATGACACAAGCCTACGCTATATCATATGTCGTCCAATTACTGCAAAATATCAAAATAGTTTATTTCTAAGAAAAAAAATTAATTTCTTCTATTCAAACCTTTTTATTTTGTTTTCATTGACTGTTATAAGGTTTTTGGAAATTGTAGTTATGGATTTTTGCAAACTTTTTTGTTGAAGCCAACAAGTCAAAAACCTCGAACTGCAGAGGTTTATATTTATAAGAAACGGATTAAAATGTTTCCACAGATTCTAAATTTATGAAGTTTTTAAAAATATTAGTATCCAAACGGCCGTTATAACGGATTAAAAAAACGAATTTTTTTTTCTAGTATAAAGCCCCTAGTTATTTAACCATGTGTCACATTTTTCTGATTTACGAACTTGTCCAAGATATTAATAAAACACACATGTTTACGGAAGGTCTTTTGATCTGGCTCCACAAACGCGACCCTGAGAGTGCCGGTTGATTCAAACGCATTTGGTGTTTTACAAGCTTTTTTGTTGGTGCCGCTCACTCAGAAACCTCCATCTGCAGAGGTCTTTTTTTTTAAGAAACTGATTTAAAAGGTTTTAAAGATTCTAAATTTATGAAGTTTTTAAAAATATTAGAATCTAAACGGCCGTTATAACGGATCTAGAAAACAGAGTTTTTTTCTAGTATAAAGCCTCTAGTTTCTTAAACATGTGTCGGATTTGGCTGATTTAAGAACTTGTCCAAGATATTAATAAAACGCACATTTCTAGAAAAGGTTTTTTGATCTGGCTTTACAAATGCGACCGTGAGAGTGCCGGTTGTTTCAAAAAAAATTTTTTTTTTGCAAACTTTTTTGTTGGAGCCGCTCACTCAGGAACCTCTAACTGCAGAGGGTAATTTTTAAAACAAATTGATAAAAAAGATTCCAAAAATTCTAAATTCGTTAATTTTTTTAAAATATTAGTATCCAAACGGCCGTTATAACGGTTTTAAAAAATCAATTTTTTTTAGAAAAAAGGCTCTAGCTCCTTAACCACGTGTCGGATTTTGCTGATTCACGAACTCGTCCGAGATCTTAATAGAACACATATGTACAGAAAATTTTTTTGATCTCCCTCAACAAATGCGACCGTGAGAGTGCCGGTCGTTTTCGTTATATCTCATATCGTGTATATATATATAAATTTTTTTTTTTTATTTTTTCGTCTCCGCTTATCATATATAGTCGTTTGGCACAAAATTTTTTCCGAAATTCCGACATGAAGCCCATTGCAATAGGTAGATTTTTATATGAAATCTACCTAAAACATAACCATTCTGCAACGTAAAAAAATCAATATTGTACTAAAATTATTCTACCCCTACAATCCTAAACAACACCTTTTTGGTAATTAATCGAAAACTGTTGTTACTATCTAAATGCAGTTGAAAAATACTAAAGTTTTCATTCAAAATTTACAACATTTATAATACCTGAAATTTTGTCTATTTTTTGCCTGATTATGTTCGAAGTTAAACGAATGATCCTCGAAAAAACACACGACTTGAAAATAAGTGACGACGAAGCATTGATGTTAAAAATTGTCGATTTCTTTCTTTCATATGAGTTCATCTCGACTCGTCTTCCTTCTAACCCCATAAAAAATTGATGAGAACAAAGTTTTGATGGTTTTAGTTTTCGTGAGACATGAAATTACACCATTTTTGCTGTGCAAATTTAAAATTGATATGAAATATCGTTTTTGTAAAAATCTATTATACAGAATTTAGGACATAATTTGTTTTACAATCATATTTTATGAATATGTTCAACTGAAGAATAAATATTTCTGTTGCTTTATTATTGGTTTGATTTTAAAATTTCTCTAAGAAAAATGAGAAAAAATCCATTATGATTTTTCAAATATACCTATTTTAGGGAATTGCATTCGGAAGCATTTACGCTCATACACATTACACATTACAAAAAATACAAATTTTGAATGTTGCTGCCAATCTTATTAACAAATAATTTTCTATAGAAACCGTATTTATTAGGAAATATTTGTCCTCACAATACTACTCACACTAAAATTTCTATGGCATATTTTAAAAGCATCAAATCTGTGTTTGACTAAAAATGTTTTTGTAATTAAAAATTACTACTACTATTGATAAATGTTTTTGCTACCTTTAAATTACTTTTTATAAAAATCTAAGTAGAACGCTTAGAAGTAGTGAGAGCTTATGTTTTAAAATAAATATTTTAAAAATTTGAATTTCATTAAATTAATTGTGTGAATGATGTTGTATAAATTCAGTAACTCAAGATCGAATTTACCTTCGCTTTCTATATTATATCATATTGTTAAATACTAACAACAAATAACATCACCGCTAATGCTAGAAACAACATTATATATTAGTCATAAGAAATAACTCTAAAATAAATTTATGTATTGTATTTTTCATTCACGAAAGATGTAGAACCAGAAATTTTATTGTATAAAAATGTCTATATAAAGAAGCTTTTCATTGTTTGTGTTCCTTGAGTAATAGTAAAGTTTGAGTGTAATTGTTGTTGTTGCCGTTGTTATCTTTACCTTTTTATATCAATACAAACTCTTTTGAATGAAAGGTAAAATTATCACGAAGAGAAATTATAAAAAATAACACTATATACAGTAAATAAGACTTCCTCGATTTACCTATTTTTAACGGCTAGTAGACCAAGCCTATTTTGTTGTTGAATGAAGTGGTTAACCTCTTTTTTGTTTTTATACAAATCTTTCACTTTGGATTTTGTAAGACTGGTGCGCAAAATATCAGTAAGAATGTTGTGGTGATTAGTATTTTGTATAAAGTCCTATAAACAACTATTCCAACTTTTCATATTGATGCAAGCCATAAAAGTAAAATTACAACGTAGATTACAATAAAATTGTCTACAACAGCTATTTCAACGGTTTTCCAAACAATCTAAAGAAAACAGAACTAACAGTAGTTACCTGACAGCTAGTTTACCTTTAGTTAAGTTCAAATTAATTTATAGATTCATAACTATTCATCTAACTTATTTCAATCTATATTCAAATCAACATTTAATGGGAATTAAAATATAATTTCTTATTGTCTTCTTGAATAAACAGTTATTCGTTTATGTTCTTCTCTGTTTTTTAGTAACAATTTAAGCACAAATTTGTATGATTTTGTATTAATTTTATAGTACAATACAATTGAGGTGAAGTAACTTTCAGGTTGAGTCACCATAAAACATCATCGATAAATATCTAAATAAAAATATATAAGATTCCATACAATTATAAGCCATGAAAATGTCAGCGTATATTTTACATAAATGTAAAAGTTTTGGAGTGATTCATTGAATTAATTAACTTAATTTTAAATGTCTGGTAGGTAACACAAATTCAGAAACAAGCTAATAATGGCTATATTATTAAGTGATTCAAACTCACGAAAGACAATTGGATATCAAATCGTCAAAGAATTTTTTTTTAAATTATGAACATTTTGATTTATAATATTTTTAAATGTTTGAGAATGACCATTTATGGTTGAAACATGTAACAAAATATTATTTAAAAAAAGTTGCTAAAGCAAAAATTATTAAATTTATTTTAAATAAATTATTACTAAATATATTTCTGCTTTTGAAATAGAACATTTTAAGGAGGTTGAAAGAGGAATTTTAAAAGAGGGTTTATAGGGTCAAAAGGAGTCCGAAAAACAAATGTTTCTGAATCTGACGCAAAAATCTATTTTAAAAGAATAATTCGTCTTAATTCGGAAAACTGAAAACCTTTTGGACTCGATCACTGAATTGTAAGTGTGTCAAAAAATTCGAATGCACATATTTTTGATTGTAAACCGTTTGGTTTGAGTGAAGAGTTCTATCTTTGCGTGTAAGCTAATGTTGATGGTCTTCATCTATATTCAAGATCGAAATAATCAATATTTTTGTTTGATATCCACCAGCACTTCTTCATACGAAGTTTTAATAATTTCACTATATTTAACGCAACGACCCTTAAATTTTGAATTTATGTAACATTGACGAGAGTATGTATAAGACGGGCTTCAAAAATATACAAACCAAAATTGTTGAAGACACTTTAAAGAACTACGCCCCTAATCAAGTTCTTAATAGCAAGCCATCAAAAATCGCTGCCGAAGAAGTAAAATTACCACGCAACACCAGAACCATCCTAGCGCGCCTAAGATCCGGTTGGTCACGCATCTTAAATAACTACATGAGTAGAATTGGCAAGGAAATTGTTGACAAGTGTCCCGCATGCGAGGGCACGCCACTTGATGCTAACCACATTTTCAATTGCCCGTCCAGAGAAACCAACCGACCTGACGAACGAAGATCCGTGGTACCGCCCAAGGGCAGTAGCAGAGTTGCTGAATTTGGACTTGAAGCCGGAAGAATAGCACCACATTTCGTCGCAACAACAACAACTTCCAAGGGAAACTGGAGATAACAACCGATCAATTTTTAGCAATACTTTTATTCGAAATTTCTGTGGTGAGTTGAAGAGGTTTTAAGTTAATTAACTGGATTGTGTCAGTATCAGATGTGATTTTTAATTTCGAATTTCGAATGAGATTATCCAACATAATTTATGAATAGTACACAACACAACCACCCAAATATCACATTAGAGTAATGAATTGATCCACAAACAGACAAATGTCGTGATATTAGTTGTGACTTATTTCATTTCATCGCAGGCATTTGCGGTGTCACACGCCCTATCGCAACATCATAGAAATCAAAATGCTTAATGTATTGAAAGCCTGGTTGAACACCTACCTCAGACATCATTAAAGTTCTTAATTTTCACAACTATAAACCTAAAATGTAAATGCTCAGACAGGAATTTCGCATACTAAGCACAACTAAGTAGTTCGTTCACCTATGCAGCAACAACTGGAAACATTGGCAAACCTACTTAAAAATTGTGAAGCGATTTTGCATAAAAGTTTCCCTAAAAAAAATATTTTTTTAAAATCAGATTTGTATACAACCCTGATTCATGGTTACCTTAAAACGAGAAGATGTATTGGTGTGCTGCTAACGCACACGATTTTATATGTCCAAGGGTCGACTACTCGAATCCCAGACAATTTTAATGGATTTTCTTGCGATTTGAATTACAGAGTCGATTTGCTTGTTCAGTGTGTAGTGTAGTGGGTAGTCTATCTCTATACAATGTTGTGCAATTGGTAGTCTAACACAAAAAAAGTATATTTTCGATAAAATCTCAAAACATATTGACTCATACTAAACTGAAACTGTTAAAAAGCTCAATTTTCGATACGATTTTGAGTTTCTTAAAAAGGTAAAATAACATTTTGATTTACTTAAATAAAAGATATAGGTAAACGTAGGTCAATTTTATAACCGATCCGAAATTTCTGATTATCGAGGTTAAGATGAGAATTACACATGTTGAGATGAGAATTACACTCAGTAATTAGGTGTCTCTCGTTTAGATCAAAGTATTAAAGGCTGAAAAAGGTTTAATCCAGATTTGACAAACAAATGTTCGCAACATAACAACAATAAGCCCTGTGATACATGTAAAAGGATGAATTGCTCGAAACATTGGTTTAAAACAATATTTAAAAAATTCTTTTTTGTTTATAATAATAAAGTCGAACCATTTCGAATGTACTTAACTCTTAAATTTTTATAATTGAATCATCTTTCATGTTGTTACGTTTTTCTAACCTTACTTCGAATTGGCCTTACTCTCAATTCGATAAACAAAATTTCCAATCTCCTTCTGAGTTCGATCCTGATTAGTAAGCTCAAACACCCGGTTTTTATTAAGTATTCAACACCCTAATTGTTCCACAACAATATAGTAAACAATACTCCTAACTAGAATATTCTTTCAACAGCTTCGAAACTCCAACGGTTTATTGTAGAAATTTCCAGAAACACCACGTTCAAAATAATACACAAAATATTTCTACTCAATAACACTTAAAACTTTATTCACAAAAACTAATTTTAAAAACACTTGTATAATTTTAACTTTACCGTCGCAGGTCTAAAATAAAACTAAACTAAACTACAATAGGGGACTCCTTTATTATACAATTCTAAATAATTTCTCGATTATTCTAGGAAAAATTACAAAAGATCTAGAATAGAAATCTACGTAATTATTTCAATATATTTTATTTTATGTTGACCCAAGTTGAATTCAACAACAACACTATTTCTTCCATTAATTTATTGTTGTGTTTTGTTATGATTTTGCTGTAACCGTACATTTTTACTTTTTATGTCATTTAAAAAATATGATGCAACTACACCGATATTATGTAGCAAAATTTCATAACATTTTTATGATTTTTTAGGTTGATATGCTTAACAGTAACACCTTCAATATAAAATATTCGCCATTTAAACTCTTTTAATATCCGAACATACCATGCCAGTGTGCAAAAATAAACTAAATGTAATAAATGATGATAAACATTTCTTTTAAATTTCTGAATTGCGAATTGGACGGCGAAATGAATGTATTCCACAATTTACAGCAAACGGATGCGATGTTTGAAGTTTTCGATCGTCGATTGCACTGTGATCACGATTGAAGGATTCATCATTTTGGTGATCGAAGGATTCAAAATGATCATTTTGTCCAAAATTATCAGCGGTATCGATTTCTCTGAACATAGCTTAAACATTTAATAGTTGACTCACAGGCAACTCTTAAAAGAATTAGTTTAGAACTGAGTTATTGGTAGTCACTGCATATAATCGTAACCTAGAAGATGCATGACAGGTGTTCAATGTACTGCCATCATCCAAACTGTGGGTTAGATGTCCTCTAGAGATAAGTAAATCCTTTTTGCATAAGAAGGTTTGTGTAACAAGGTTTTGTTATTACAGAGCCTTGGGGTAACACCAGCATTGGACTTACCATGTTTGTTTAAACAACTTTTAAAAAAATTAATCTATCTTTGTTAATGTTCCATAGAGCTTGCAAATTTCCCGGATCAACAGTAAAATACAATGATAACACGTTAGTTTTGAATATCTATCAAATTTCTTTAATTTTCGTCGTTACACTTTTTACTTAAATTTGATCTGTATTTTTATGCTTTTATTTTGCAATAATAAATTAAAACTTTCTTTTCATTAAAATTGAATGATAACAACAGTTTTTTTCGCTACATTTAAAAGCAACTGCAACTTCAAATTAATTTGTGCTTCGTTATGCAAAACGTATTTTTTAAATAAAATTTCTTTTTAAATCCTAAATGTTGTTAAATAATATTAAAATTATCTAACTCATATAAACGTATGATAAAATGATAAACAAAACACTAAAACGAGATTAAAGTTTTTCTTATGAAATTAATTTTCTTATCGATATCTTTTGTACGTATAGACTTAGCCTAATTAAAAATATACTTTCCATTATTGTATTACAAAACAAATTCATTTTTCGTGTTTTTTATTGTATATCTTAATTAAATTTCGTATGTGTATAAAAATTCCAAGAAATCAAATGTGCTTTGAACGGTTTAGAGTTCATATATTGGTATTAAGTTTACAGTTTTTGGATATATAGTTTAGGCAAATAAGCTATTTTTATATTTTTACTTTCTAATACCGGTCTGGAAAAAGTTTGTTTTTGTTGATCTACACCAAAATTTTTTTAAGCAAAAAACTTGCTAAAAGGTAGATGTTTGTATTTTTGGACAAAAACTGTATGTGTAGACAAGGCATCAATTGGTTACACTTCAGTCATTATAAAATGATCTAAGACATGATTATTATTGGTATTAAACAGTAACCTTTTCTTCATAAAAAGAATTTTCAAGAATATCTTAGACACGACTATCGCATTAAATTACAACAGGCTTTGCATTTAAGAGTTTCGAGTTTGTTGCGTTTTTAAAATTATGAAGTAAATCTGAGACATTTTCTGAGTCATTGTCAATAATGACGGCAAATAACAACATTTCACACACACTTATTTTGCCTATTGATTCATCATTGGAAAACTTTGTATTCGATCTGGTAACAATCAGCAGCTGTGATTTGATGATCTAGATTTCGGTCACCGTCTCGTCCATTCAGCGTCTTTAGTTAGATCCTCCCTCACATATGTGGCAGCATGTCTTCCGTGAAGATTTTATTCGTTTGGGCACATGTATTAACGTTCGCACAATCGGAAATATGTAAGCAATTCATCGGGTAATCTTGTTTAACTAGACGGGAGTTAAATCAATAAGCTAGAACAACGACATCTGCTCTTGTTAATCTTATTTCTTATTGTTGATCATATTAAACTCGTTTTAAAGTATCGTTTTATAATACATGAAATATAAACTGAAGAATTTCTAACGGACACAACAAAAGCTTTCTTCGGACAGCAAAAAAAAAATTTGTATTACCAATCAATCATATGATTAAGTAAAGTTCTCTTATATAATATCCATTTATAGAATTAATCGTTTCATGACTACACATAAGTATTTTTTTAGATACAAATTTTAAATAAATTTATTTTTTAAAACCACAATTAAAAGAAATAATGACAAAAAGGTCAAGATATAATATTTTTACTTACGTGTATTCGCGTATGTCATAATGATTCTATTTTTAAAATTAATTATTGTGTAAATAAAAGAAAATGTTTATCTTAAGTAAGCCAATAATGAATTATGAATTAAAAGATATTTGAATTTAGTTTTGTTATGGAAAATTGGATTTTCCTAAAATTTTAGCAACAACTCAATTATGCTATTTATATTAAAAAATTATAAATGTTTCGTTGTAGATCATCTGTTTAGTGTCAAATCATTTTCCAGATTTTCCTCTCAAAATGTATGAGTTTTTGAGTTATATCACTAGTGAAAGTAATCAAAAAGTTGTTTTAGCATATTAAAGCAAATAATGTGTTTTTATGTTATGTATAACAAAACTAAATAACACAACAATACTGACTGACTTGTTTCATATAGAACCCGTGGTTTCAATTTTTGTCTGTTAATGATTAACCAAACAGTTATCCGACAGTCAATGTTACATTGTTTTAATCGATCAAATCGAAGTATTTAAAATATTAACGCTTTTAAATTGTTTTTATCAGTTAACCGTTGAAATTATTGAAGTGTAACACATTAAATTTTATTTTTATATATGAAATACATTTCTATTTTTTCAGCGATTTAACGTATATCAAATTGTATTTCTTTACATAAAATAATTCAGTTTGACGTATTTTTCACTTAACTTTAAATATTCATTCTAAGACTTACTATATTCAATTCAACCATGTATATATAACAATTTAAATGACCAAATTTCTACTTTAAAACCTAAATTACAAGAGTTTCTTTATGTAAAACATCATCAACAATGCACTAAATCTAATTACACGATATGAATATGTAAACTACAAAATCACAACGCACCTTAGTTTTGTTCGTTGTATTTTGTGAACATATAATGGTTACTACTATTGTTTAGTAAATTTATACCGAACAATGAATTCTGCGTTGTTAAATGAACAATCAATTTTCTCTTTTTATTCACCAAAATAATTTCAATTGATCCCTAGTGAAATTAATATAACACTAATATTGTATTTACAAAAAGTAGACACAATACAATTTCAAAATTTTTAATGTTATGTTTCTATTTATATTGCAGGCATCAACTATCGACGGAAGAAGGAAGGGGGCTTGTTTATTTTGTCAGGAATACTTTATGGACTTATATCTTTTAGCTGAGCTAAAAACAATAAGCTTAAAGGTAAGTTTTTCTTCGATTATAATTTATAATCACCCATATACCTATCAACCAACTTTGAACAATAGAGTAAGCCACAAAAACTAAATAAATTTTTTAACAAAAATAAATAAACAAATTGCTTTGAAAAACTTTGAAAAGACCGTTACAAACCCTTATCTAAAATCCAGATCGACAACCGGGCGTCCTTCGACTTACTACTCAGAACATTATACCTGGACAATCAGTTTAACGCAACAAAAATGTTTTATCAATTTTGGTGTCGTTTTCTGCTTCATTCCTTCCATTATGTCATCACTGAAATTTCTTATACTAATATAACTAATTTAACTTGATTTTCCCTGATCTTTTTAACAGGTGAAAATGATTCCTGCAAGGAATTACATGGAAATTGTTACTCATAATCGTAGAAAAATTAAAGACAAATTATAGTCCCTGGGCCTTCACCTACATAATTTTGTGATTACCACATATTTTATACTTCGTGATGCGCCTGTCCTTGACGAGCTCGAAAACATTTGTTCTGCGATTTTTTTCAAATCGGCCGCGTTTGCGTTCGGCAAGCTCCGAAAAATGCCGATTGCCCGGGATCTTTTAAATTTTTGTTTTTTTAACTATGGTGGTTGGAAATTAATTTAGAACAAGAGGGTAACCTTGTCCGACAAAAATGTATCCGCTATTGTCTAGTCCGACAACCCAAACATACCAAAATGTCAGTTGTCGGACTCAACAATAGCAAACACATTTTGGTCGCACACGCTTACCCTCTTATTCTAAAACAAATTTCCAACCCCCCAATTAAAAAAAAAATGTGGTAGCAAATTTACAAGATCGCGGGAAATCGGCATTTTTCGGAGCTTTCCGAAGGCAAAAACGGCCGATTCGAGACAAATCACAGAACAAATGTTTTCGAGCTCGTCAAGGACAGGCGACTCACAAAGTATAAAATATGTGGTAATCATCACATGAAGCCGGCCCAGGGACTATAAGGGTGAACATATCACATAAAAATAGCAGCCTAGAAAACCAACTCCTGATTCACAGAAAACAGAATGAATAGTTTCTTTTGGTTACTAAATGCAATGTAACTAACACCAATCAAAATTTTCTTTCAGCCATCTATGAATACACCACCTTTAAAGATAAAGGATTGAACACTCATTTAGCCAATAATCCTTACTGAGTGCATTTGTTTTATCTTTTTTTTTTTTAATTTTATATAATAATATCTTTAAGAAAAGATATGGACGTTTTTACGGACAGCTATGCAGCAATTATGTTTCTACAATTGAACCTCATCACAATGAAAGAAGCCTGTCATCTCTTAACGAGATGACACATAAGTTTAACATGCACCACCTTGTTTGGATGACAGAGAATTTCGATTTAATATTAAACTGAAGATCGATGAAATTGCTCGACAAGGAACTTCTTACCTTGTGTCATCAAACATGAGAGGTTTGAAAACACCACTGTGTCATCAGTCGGCATGGAAAAATCTGTCAGGCGTTCTTTCAGATTTCTCCATAACGCTTGATAGCTTTTCGTACAGCTCCTGGAAGTTCTCAGAAGCGATCCCTTTTTGTAGTCTTAAGAGTCACAATTCTTACAAATACAAGCACACCTCGAGTTTTTTAATCGCATTCCCAACAAAAGTTCTTGAGAACCACATTCGGTGCCAGCCCATTTGCCACCAAAAGTCCTACTGAACTGCCACAGAACTCTTGTTGCGTTGCGAATTTTGTCTCAACATGAGAAGCACAATTGAACCGCTTGTCGAGAGTAACACCCAGATACTTCAGACTATCTTGGAGTGTTAAAGTGTTTACCAACATTGGGGGTTTCCTTCAGATAGACATTTCTACAATGCCAGTCGTTCAACCTTTACAAGGACTTTAAAAAGAATGAAAAAACTAAGCAGTCTGAAGTTTTTCGTCTTGCAATAGTTAATTTAATTCTTCCGACCTGTGGTACATTACCTAGTCAAAAGGTATGCAGGCCAGAACGATCTTTGAGAGCCTTTCTCCTATTATGCCCAAAAACTGTCATAATTGGTCAGATCCGTCAAGACATGTAGATTTATAGGACTCAAAGCAGTTGATACCCTAAGACAGAGCCTCATGCGATAAAATTCGTTTTGCCATGATCCAGTCTTAAGTTTGATTTTTTCTTTTTTTTATTTTTTCGCGATTGCCTCCTGAGGACTCTTCCCCAAATATACAGCCAGGAAAATTGTGTTGAAGGATTGTTGTATATGTCTCTTCTTTTAAAGAAGTGTGAATATCGTTGGATAATCTTAGTTTTTCAGGCTCGCTGAAGGATCTTTTTTCAAGGTCCTATTATTGCAGTCTGATGGTCTCACCTCTCAATTATTTTCGTAAGAAACGTCTTTGATTTACATATAAGTCTTTTGAAAAGTTTCCTTGCTTCACTATACAGAGTCCGATCGATTTTAACTTTTGTCCCGAGTTTGTAAGGCTCTGTCCAGAGGTTTGTTGGTAAATTGTCTTAGTTTGGCAAGGTTTTTGTTCCGTCTTGTGTGAACCACGTTGTCTCATTTAGAGCCACTTTCCAAAGCGCGAACTAACAGATCTTTGAGCTGATCTATAAGAACCATGAAATATACGAAGATAACCAGAACCATGAAATATGCTTCCACTCGTCCGTTCCTCCAAAGCTCCTGAAACTCACTCAATCCGTATATCGTGAATTCCGGTTTACCCTGCACAGGGATTCGCCTTAACTAAAAAATCAATATATCTATGATCGCTCACAGATATTTCTTTGTGATACTAATTCAGGTTCTGTTTTTTAGGACTCTATACAAAATGTCCTAAACCTTCATGGAGAGATCAAATACAATGCTTTTAATAATGTAGGGTTTCAGAAATATCGAATAATTTTATATGCAACTCTTTAGCAAGTGGTGACGCCACATATTAACCACATATACTATATAATATATAGTATATATATATAAATATATGGTAATATATATAAATATTATATTACCCACATATCCTATGTTACAGATTAAATTTTCGAAACCCAAACTTGTTCTGGGCAGTGATAATCGCTTGTCTTGAAGCCCGTTACAATAAACTTTACATCTGCATGAAGAAAATTTTCGTTTTCCGATTAGATATTGTTTTCGCACTATTATAATCGAAAATAATGTACAGGAGGTTTCATTCGACCGAGGTATTATCTTTAGCCAATATCTTCCCCCAAAACCCAATATATCCAATACAAGGCCACCCAACAAGGTCGCTTTAGATTGTCTAAGACCTGGAAGCCAGGTTTTCGTCAAATACATTTTAGGAAGATGTTGTTGTTGTAGCGACGTGTTTGGTGCTAATCCTCCGGCTCCATGTCCAGGTTCAGGAACTCTGCTACTGCTCTTGGACGGTACCACAAATCTTCCTTCGTCAAGTTTGTAGAATTTGCAGGACAATTAAATAGGTGGTCTTCATCGTGTGGCGTGTCCTCACATGCGGGACACTTGTCAATAATTTCAGGTTCAACTCTGCTTTTAGGAAGATCGCAGACCTTCATTGCTGAAACCCTTGCTCTTTCCATTGGCATACAACTTACAAGTTCAATGAAAGGTTGTTCGAACATTGGAAATAAAGTTTTCCTTCTTTCATCGACACCCCTGCAAACGTACTCAGAGTTTCTATTTCTTTCTCCATGTGTTCAAACAGGCATTGTTGGATCAAATTTCTTTGGTTCTGGCTGATTATTACATCGACTGTTACAACAATGCTGACTAGCTTTCTCTCTTAGTCGCGGTAGCAAAGCTCAACGTAGCCTTCTTCGGACCCGCCATTGTCATCGAATTCGATGGCACCTTTGAGACGTCGCCGACGCCTTTTTGGCTTTTGTGCTTCAAGACCTGGACGGCGAGTTGACTCACCGTAACTTTGTGTATGATTTTTTTTCTACCACAGGTGGCTATTGTTATGACCTATTCAAAGACTCGGACCGGTGACGCCGGACCGGAGTGATCGGTCGACGAGTCTGTTCGATCATTACTACCGTCATTCCCATGGGAGATGTTGGTGCTCAGAGACCACTAGAGGTAGTACTCTACTCTGAAATACCTGTTTGTAGTGATGAATCAAGAGAGTCCGTCTTACTTTTCTCCTTTTCCTCCTCCCTAAAACATAGAAATTTTCCTCTGCCTCTTTTTCCCAAATGTTACAATGGTCTCAAAAACCTGCTTCTCCTAATTTGCTGACCTCCTTTGGTGGCGTTTTTGTGAGTGTTTTGTATTCATGTTTTTGTTTAAGTTTGTCCATATCAATCCCACGTGAATTTTTGGCCAAACAATGGAGTCAAACTGCACTGACGTACTTGACCAAGTCAGAATATTAAAGGAAGAGACCGATCCCTAAGTTGCGCTGTTAGCGAATGCTGAAGATCACCATCACTGTATGGGTGAAAGTGTATGGCTCGGCAGTCCCTATTTGATATTCGGGTTCTACCCTTCTAATGATCGTATTGTTAGTAAATAATAAGATCGAAATAAGGACCACACTATTTACTACCTGCCAACCGCCTTCTAGCTTACGCTCAAAGCCTTAAATCAAAACTTGTGATAAAAAAGTACATTTTGCCGTTTATCCCACCCGCTTAAAAAAGTTAAATATCACTTTACCATCGTTTTTCGTTCAAAATTTTCTACTTTTTCTCTATAATTTTTAATTCTTTTAAGAGTTTGGAGACCAAAACTTGGAATTAAGCGGGACAATAAAACAAAGCAAAGGCGCATCATTTTGGGTGTGTTGTGTTGTGCTAAAATTAATTTCGTTAACTTGTAAGGCAACCGATTTTTACTCGTTTCGAATTTCAGGTCGATAGGGTTTACAGTTTGCAAGATAATTGATGGTAAGAAACAGAGGGACAGACAGATTAATCTCACTGGTTTATTAAAACATCGAACCCGAAAAAGACTCATGATATTATTCTGTATAATTTAATTTTTATACAATTTAGTTATCTTAAAAGCTTCATAAAAGTCATTAAAATTTCCTTCGTTCTAAAAAATCTAAACTTTATTTTAGCAATCAAAATCATCATATTAAATAATTTTTTCTATAATTTAATAATTTGCAGGTCACCACAGTAGATATGCAAAAACCACCGCCAGATTTTCGTACTAATTTTGAAGCATCACATCCGCCAATTCTAATTGATAATGGTCTTGCCATTTTAGAAAATGATAAAATTGAAAGACACATTATGAAAAATATACCAGGTGGCTATAATTTATTTGTGCAAGTAAGTTCAATGTTTATAGTTACGGTTAACAAAATTGTTGTAATTATTTTTTAATTTATTCAAACTTAGGATAAAGAAGTAGCATTACTTATTGAAAATATTTATTCAAAATTAAAATTGCTAATAAATACAAAAGACGAAACAAAAACAAGCGGTCTATTGATACACTTGAAGAAAATTAATGATCATTTAACAAGTAGAGATACACGATTCTTAACTGGGGATACTATGTGTTGTTTTGATTGTGAATTAATGCCAAGACTGCAACATATTCGAGTTGCGGGTAAATATTTCGCTGACTTTGAAATTCCTGTAAGTTCGACAATATTTGTATCAAAGGTCATTACTAAATTTTTATGTTTGTTATATTCTAGAATCATTTAACAAGTCTTTGGCGTTATATGTATAATATGTATCAACTAGATGCCTTTACACAATCGTGCCCCGCAGATCAAGACATTATTAATCATTATAAGTTGCAAAAGGTATGTGTTTGTTAATATTTATTTTTGGAATGGTATTGGTTGATTTGGATTTTTCTGAATAGTCGTGTATATTTATTTTATCAGAGTAAATCAATACAACGTAGTAGAAATACAAAATCATTTTAATGATATAAGAAATACATGTATTTAAAAGAATTATAAACATTTCAAACTTACATATTGGTAGAAAAGTGAAGGTATTCAAGATCAGTATTATATTTTGGCAATAATGTGTGACAGAACTAAATTGTGAATTCATGCGGTAAAGAAATAGTCTAGCTAAATGATATAACAATTCTAAATTTTAGGACTCTATACCCGATATCTGAGTGCATATTAAGAATTAAATGTAGATTACTGTAAAAAAAAATATATAAGTATTTTAGCTTAAATTAAAGCTCCCGTTTATTTTCTTTCACAATTTTAACGGTAGTGATTGGTGACAGTTACTTATGATTAAAATATACGAAAAAATAAGTTAAATCCTAAATAATTTAAACAAACTTCGATAAATACAAATTCCGAAATAATTTTCTTTCAAAGCACAAGCATCTATTTGAGGCTTATTTAGTTGACTTAAAACAACCAAAACCGCTAAATATAACGGATTTCTTATAAAATATAATTTTTAAATGTATTTTTACATAACTTTGAGTTAAGAAAATGACTATTTCAACTTTTAATTTACTGAAACGAGAACATTTATTTATTTTGTTGTTTAATAATTTTATAATTTATCAGACAAATTCAAATCATTTTATTTCAAATAAATAGAAAATAAAAATAGGACTATTAAATTAATTTTATTTTTATTTTATTTTCCTGTTAACTTACATACCTTATTCCTACATCAACAAAACTATATAGGCTAAAGGTGATATGAAGGTATGTGATGATAAGTAACCAAGAAAATTACTTGTTAAGGTGGCGGCACTGTTTTGTTCGATAACTTTTTTCTTTGTCTTAAATTAATTGCTTTTATCACTCGATAAATATTTATGTTATCATCGTTTAAATTTTTGGCTTGTGAATGTTTCGATAATTTTTGTTACTTGTCATATATGTAATTAACAAATGAGGTGATTATCAATTAACACTTTTATTATTTTTGGTTGATACTTGTGATATAAAAAACTAATTCATTTTAAAAATTTATAATTTCATTCCATTTGTATGTCACCTAAAATGTTTTGTTATATTAAGATCAAAGGTAAAATATATCGTATATGTAATCAAATGCTGTCATTCAAAAATTGAATATTTCAACCGTTGGAACACAAAATTATACGTAGTTTTGATTTCATAGTATGATCTTCAAAATACAAAGTGGGCAATAAAATTTTTAATCGAAAATATAAAAAAAATATGAATGCAATATTTAAGTATAGAATCACAAATCACCAAATCTTAAAAATAAGTTTTCAAATTAGGGCTATTATAAAACTAAAAAAATGTTTCCGCAATCGTTTACGTAATCGACTAATATCGTAGCAGTTATATGCACCTTTACTTTCTGGTAAATATGAATTTAAAGAAAAATAGGTAGCAGTTTTACGTCTGTACAACAGCGTTGAAACTTAAAAGTAAACTTAAAACACATTTAATTAATTTTAAACAGTGAGATTCTATCTATCAACATATTTTTAATGTGCGTATCAATTTTCTCTTCGTCTTTCCAAGATTGAAAGTCATATTCGAATTTTATATTTCTTCCTTATAGTATGTGCTAATATTTCTGAAAAATTAATTTTTGACATAACATTACTGAGTCGATTCAGATTTCAGATGCCTTCTGTTTAAACCTCGGTTGGAGCAAACATTGTTTTTCAGATTTTCTGGAACATTTTTATCAACCCTGTAACACGACGGTCTGCAAATAAATCTTAACTAATAAAACTGAATGAATTGATGAAATTACAAGGTTGAGACATTTTTTAAGGACGCCATAGAAGTTTGTATAACGGACTTAAAACACGCCAGTTCATGAAAAGGATGATCACTTTTTTAAATTTTAAAAATAAGAACAGTTGAAAAATATCTGGTAGTTGGTACTCAGTATGGTATATTTCTCGAATGACCTTACATATTTTCACTCATTCGCACCAATAAATTAGAAACAATAAATTCATTAGCAACAATAAATGTCAAACTGTAACTGTAATAAATGTTAAAAACAAAAATTTATGTAGAACTCGTTTGATCTATGGACTGTAAAACAAAATTGAATTTTACTCAACAAAATATTACAGTTGTTTCTGCTAGGATCTAAAAATCAAATATTAATATACTATTAAAATTATTGTTCTTAAATAATTTTACTTCAGGTTTGCTCCAAATCCAACAGCAGCCGAACATAAAATTTTTTTTTGAAATTCCACAGGTTCTATTCTTGAATACGAATAGGTTGGCTAATAAAAAATTTATGGATTCGTGGCATTAGTTTTTGTAAATACGAATTCTAATCCGAAATCGTATTTATAACGTTATTGACCGAATTTTAGTTCAATTGCATTTTATAGTTAACATAATCCACCAAAAGAAACTACTAACAACAATATCTTGTCAATAAACTCAGTACGGATAATCATGTACCCTGATGATGTCATCCTCGACCGAAGTAAATCACGTGAGCAAATTTTGAACTTGTAATAAGTGTTTGAAAGATATTTATAATCTATAGCACATCCGTTACCTGGTTGGAAGTGCCATCTTCTTCATCTTGATGATAACTTGTATCTTTTGTACTCTATTCCACCCAACCAACAAATATTTTTTCATAATTTTTTGTATAATACTTGTTTAATGTTTCCCTGATTCGTTCAGTTTTTACTAAAGTCCAACACCCTTCTTTATTTTGACGTTTGTCGTTTTTATATATTCTTAAATCTATTGATCTATGTTTTGTAAGTGTTGATTCTGTAAGAACCGGGACAAAATTGTTATGTTTTCCCTTTACAAATTTCCTTTCGCTACTTTTTTTTCACTTGGTATAATATATTATTGTGTACACTAGATTACCAGATTGGTTCCTTCCAAACTTGTGTTGGTTGACAATGTGGTACTCATATAACGGCATAGTGGTACGTGGTGGGTTTCTACAGTATGAGATGCTGGATCTAAGCAATTTATTATACGGCTCAATTTTTAATAGGATACAGGGACACAGGGATAGCAGGATAGAATATTTCAAATCTGTTAACATCAATAACAACGTTTATACTTTGCGAGCATATTTCTAGACTTACCGAAACTGCAAAATTCTGATTGATCATTTGAATGGAAATTTGTGATATTACAGGTTTGTATGGAAGATTTATTTGTTAAATCGCTAATTTTGAGTATTTTATATCTCATGTTTTAAAAGTTTTTTGACCCAGGTTTGAAAATTGTATTCTTTCGAAGATATCTTAAATTTGTTTACCAATAGTTTATCTCAGTAGTCGCAAGTGAATGTTGGTTACTATTTCAAAAAAAATGTTTTTGTAAAAATTTCGCGTGTCAAACATACGCATTTCTTCTATACAATTGAAGCACCAGATTGACTGTCAAGAGACTATGGCAGGCAAAGATTCCTCAATACTAATATATTTAAAAAAAAAAACTCAAGACTCGAATACTTCAAAGGAGTATGTAATCGGTCGAAGACGCTTGTAATGTAATTGTTCCAAACACGACAAATTTGATGCGTGTTTTTGCGATTGAAAATGGAAATGAATCCTTCTCCAATGGTCGGTTAGTTCAAGTGGTAGAGCTTGAGTTTTTTAATCTCAGGTTCGTGGGTTTCGAGCCTCACGCAAGGCATCCAACGTGGAACTAGAGAATAACTGAAAGTTAGGTAAGCACTGGAAAATGGCTTTAGGGGAAGCAATCAAGAGATTTGCCAAATTCAATCTTTGTTAGTTTAGCATGGTCATCATTGTTTACAGGAAATTCTAACAAGCATTGCTGGGGAGTCGTTCTGAATTCAACACCGTTTAACAAAACCGACGTCTTCGCTTCCCAGTAGTAACCGGCAGACTTTGTTCTTTTTCTGTGTTTCCCTTACAATGTGCTGATATACACCGCAATTCTCTCTTATCTTGTTTCGTTCAATTAAAGTCTTAGGAGCATAGTTTTGAAAATGGAATTAGTCATACAAATCTAGTCTGTTCCATTCATATGGTTTTTGGAGGGCTTTAGCGACGGTAGCCCACTATTTTTTCGGATGTGCGGCGTGAGAAGGATATGAAATTGCATTGTTGGCGATTGTTGGTATATCCACCAGAAATTTTAAATCAAAGCCAAAAAAATTGACGTCGTTTCGTAGTCAATTTCGAGTTAGTAATGTTTTTCAAAATTTCGCTTCAAACTAACTTCTTCATACTTTCATTTATATTTCTAATCATGTTTAATTATAATTTTATATTCTAATGGATTTTTATCAAACTAAAATCCTTGTGAACATAGTCAGCTTTATTCGGGATTTTTGTGAGCAATTGAACTCAAGTAACTAAGGAAGTAATTTTAATTTTTTAAATTCAAAGGTTTGGTTGGAATTATCTCAGAAAAAAAACTCTGTTTTCTCATATACGTTTTTCCAGTAAGTTCAAATCCTTTGGCAGAAACGCTATCCACTTCGCCACCACTGCGATGATATTTTCAAGTTGAAACTTCATCATCACTCTATTTACTTAAGTTGAATTCTCAACTGTCATTAGCCACCTTTTTTCGGAAATGTTTTAACTTTATTTGGGGATTTTTACATTAAATTTCTAGACAATATTATTGTGTGAATTCATAGGATGTTGTAATATTTCTATTATAGTCAACATTCTAAGTTACGAGTGTATAGTCATTATTGATTGCTTCAAATCAATGCGAAATCAATGAGGGGATTTTTGTGAGCAATTGAACTCAAGTAACTAAAGAAGCATTGTTTTTTAGCTTTACTATACGCATGTTTTGTATACATGCTTCTTAACGAGGTTGTAGTTTTTTTTTTGGCAAATGGGCATTACAGCTTATAATAAGCTTTTTTTTAAAACAAGGCAAGTGTGTTGAAAATGAAATACACTGAACTCTATTTATTTATATATCCTGATATTTATTGTACTCTCTCATAAATGTCACTAATTTATGTATCAATATTCTTTTTTGAACTAAACTAACTACTGAAATAAACTGACTATATCTGTTCATAATATCAACTAGAACAAACGTGTTTAATTTATATCTACAAATTTCTAATCATCCACTTCCGGATTGCTAGTTTTGCAACAGGTTATGTGCAAAGATTGAAGCGCAAGTGTTAGAAATTATAAAATAGTTGATATTTATCAAGTTCCGTATAGTTTATTGTCAAAATATTACAAATTGTTTTGTGTATGAAAAATGGCGTCTACAGGAATTATCTATCAATCTACAACGTCTTAATAGAACTTTAGTCGAAAAGGCTAGATGTTTGTTAATTGATGGAAATTTATCTATCAAATTTTGGACTGAAGCCATCAGTACGTCAGTCTACATTGCTAATCGCTCACCTTGTAGAAGTGTTGGTGACAAAATACCAGAAGAGTTATGGTCTGTAATTGTGCTAGTGTTTCGCACTTTCGAGTTTTTGGATGCAAGGCAATGGTGCACGTACCAAAAGAGAAGAGAAAAAAATTTGATCCAAAGTCAATTACGTGTATTATGGTGGGGCAAGCGAGACGTCAAAAGCCTATAAATTTTTTGATACTTCAACGATGAAAACAATCATCAGTCGTGATGTCGTTTTTTTGGAAGATGAACATTGTGTATATGCTTCTTCTGAATGTTTTTCCGATAATGCAGATCATTTTTTGTGGAACATTCTAACATTCAAAACAAAAATGAAGGGAAGACGTTGAAGTTGAACATGAGGTTCCATTTATCATAGAATCAGTTATTGTGGATCCACTAGTAGAAACGACAAACCCATCACTAATGGAAGTTGATCAAGCGGCACAAAATCAGTCTTTGGAATCTGAATCAAGTTATGATTCATTTAAATCTGAATACAACGTTTGAGGATGATGATGAATATGTTCCGACAAGTTCTGCAAATTGTGATAACTTACCGCTCAGAAAATCCGAGAGACACGAAATGATAAGTGTAACGCAAATTTTATCGTAAAGCAGAATGTAATTGATCCAACTACAGTGAAGGAGGCTCTTTGATCAGCTAATAAATTAAAGTGGTTTGATGCAATGAAGCGTGAGTATGATACGCTGATCGAAAATCAAACTTGGTCTTTGGAGAAATTACCACCCGGTCGAAAACCAATAGCATGCAAATGGGTGTTCAAGACAAAGTGCAATGCAAAAGGTGCAATCAACCAACACAAGGCTCGTCTGGTAGTAAAAGGATGTGCACAAAAACATGGGATTGATTACGATGAAACGTTTTCCCCGGTCGTGAGATATGCATCAATTCGATATTTAATTGCAATGGCTGTCAAACACAATTTACAAATTCATCAATTGGATGCAGTATCAGTATTTTTGCAAAGCACACTAGATGAAAAGATATTGTTACGTTTTTCTAACCTTACTTCGAATTGGCCTTACTCTCAATTCGATAAACGTAATTCCCAATCTCTTCCTGAGTTCGATCACTGATTAGTAAGCAAACAGACCAGGTTTTATTAAGTATTCAACACCTTAACTGTTCCACAACAACAGGAAAACAATACAGCAAACAATATTCCCAACTAGAATATTCTTCCAACAGCTTCGAAACTCCAACGGTTTATTGTAGAAATTTCCAATTCACAACGTTCAAAATAATACACAAAATATTTCTATTTAATAACACTTATAACTTTATTTACAAAAACTTTACACAAAAACTAATTTAAAGATCACTTTTATAATTTTTAACTTCACAATCGCAGGTTTAAAATAAACTAATTAAAAACTACAATAAGCAATTTTCTTATATACCTTCTGCAATACTTCTAGATAATTCGACATCACTTTCCAGAAACCTTGAGAAAATATTAGAATATTCGATTATTTTACGTTATGTTGATTTGATTCATAAAATCGTTTATGTTGACCCTATTTCTAAGAAGAGACAACAACAACAATATTCATTTCATTCACTTTCTGTTGTTTTTTTTTGTTGATTTTATTTTCCTGGAAGTGACCGTAATCGTCTAGATCTTTCTGTAATCGTCTAGATTTTTTTTTCTGTACTCGTAACATTACCCTCCACTTAAGCCTGTTCGTCCCGAACAGGATCTAGCTCTCCTTTGTATAAGGCCAATCTTTCCAAATGTACTACTTTCGCTTTGCCCCGATGGCCCTTCCTAATTCTATAAACCACGTCATTCAACTTGGTTATAATGTTGTAAGGTCCTTCCCATGCAGCTTGCAGTTTTGGTGATAACCCTCGTTTTCGTTGTGGGTTGTGTAGCCATACTAATTGTCCTTCTTGAAAACCTTTATTATTAGATCGTATATCATATCGGGCTTTCATTCTATCACTGGTCAGTTGTATCTTCTGCCGAACAAGCTTGTGAATATCCTCAAGGTTCTCCTTGATTCGGTTGACGTATTCTTGCGCAGACAATGATGTTGATGGTACCGCTCCAAATTTGAGGTCACCAGGAAGTCTTAAATCACTTCCAAAAATAGTTTGAGCTGGTGTCATGGTCGTGGTGTCATGAACTGCTGATCTGTATGCCATCAAAAATAAAGGAATGTGTTGATCCCAGTTACGTTGATTCTTACTGACCACTTTTGCTAGAAATTCCTCCAAAGTAGCATTGAATCTCTCAACCATCCCATCTGACTGTGGGTGTGAAGCTGTCGTCCTCGTTTTGTTAATGTTAATCCTGGAATACAGCTGACTCGAAGTTCCGTCCCTGATCGGTGTGGATCTCCATAGGAACTCCATAGCGGCTAATCCAATTATTTATCACAACTTCAGCGATTGTGGTTGCTTCCTGGTTGGGAATCGCACACACTTCCGGCCACTTACTGAAGTAGTCCATGATCACAAGCACATATTTATTTTGATTATCAGTTGTTGGAAATGGTCCCGCTACATCCATTGCGATCCTTTCAAATGGAGCACCTACATTGTATTATCGCATTTTTGACACCACTCCACAATTGATTGCCGAGTCCCCGACCAGTAAAACCGTTATCGTATTTTTGCAAGAGTTTTGTTGATCCCAAGATGACCTCCACTCGTTCCTTCGTGATACTCTTTCAATACTGCTGGTATTTTCCCTTTTGGTACCACTGTAAGGGATTGCTTTATCTTGCCATCTGAGCTTTCCCATACCCTCTTTAAACATCCATTCTCTAGCTGAAGGCTGTCCCATTGCGCCCAGTACGCCTTCAAAGTTTGAGTTTTATCAGCAATATCTCCCCATACTGGTTTGCAACCCTTTTCCTTGGACTCGATGATCGGTGCAAGATCCGGATCTTCTAATTGATCTCTCCTTATGGCTTCAGCAGTCCATTCATCGTCAGGTAGCACTTGTAGTAATCGGACATCGATGATGTTCTCCTTATTTTCTTGACGACTGCAATGCTTACATTCAACTTGACAGGGTCGTCTCGATAATGCATCAGCGTTCCCATGTGCAGTACCCTTTCGATGTTCAATGTCCAAATCGTACGCCTGCAACCGTTCGATCCAACGTGCTACTTGTCCCTCTGGATTTTTGAACTGGAGTAGCCATCTTAACGCACCATGGTCAGTTCTAAGATGAAATTTCTGACCATACAAGTATTTATGAAAATGTTTGACGCATTCCATAATGGCCAATAACTCCTTCCGGGTAACACAATAATTTCGCTCCGGCTTTGATAACATTTTGGAGAAATAAGCTATCACCTTTTCCTGACCATCTATTTTCTGTGACAATACTCCTCCTATACCTTCATTACTGGCATCAGTATCCAAAATAAACTGAACATTTGGTATAGGATAGGATAGAATTGGAGCCGTACACAATCTCCTTCGGAGCTCCACAAATGCTTGTTCCTGAGGTTCATTCCATTCAAATGCCTTATCTTTTCTTGTTAACTCATGCAGACTTTTGGCAACGTTGGCGAATCCTGGCACAAACCGTCTGTAATATGTGCACAATCCAAGGAAGCTTCGTAGTTCATGTAGGTTTTTCGGTCTTGGCCAGTTCATAACTGCTGCAATCTTGTCAGAATCTGTATGAATTCCCATTGCCGTAACCTTGTGTCCCAAATATTTTACTTCTTCCTTGAAAAGTGAACACTTTTTGGGACTTAATTTTAAACCAGCTGCTTGCAACCTTTCCAGTACCTCCGCCAAGTTCCTCAAGTGGTCATCAAAGTCTTTTCCCATGACGATGATGTCATCCAAATATACAAGGCATGTTTTCCAGCGCAAGCCTTTTAGTACCCGTTCCATTAATCTCTCGAAAGTTGCGGGAGCGTTGCATAACCCAAATGGCATGACATTAAATTGCCATAGTCCATTCCCTACACTGAACGCTGTTTTCTCCCGATCTTCATCCGCTACTTCAACCTGCCAGTAACCACTCTGCAGATCCAATGTTGAAAACAATTTTGAACCCGATAATGTATCCAGTGTATCATCAATCCTAGGCAATGGGTAGCTATCCTTCTTCGTAACTATGTTTAGTTTCCTGTAGTCAACACAAAATCTCAAGCTTCCATCTTTCTTGCCAACTAACACCACAGGTGAGCTCCAGGGACTGTCTGAAGGCTCAATTACACCAGCTTCTTTCATATCTCTTACCATTTTATCTGCTTCCTCTCTTTTAGCCAATGGTAATCTCCTTGGTGCTTGGCGTATCGGCTTTTCTGCTCCAGTGTCAATACGATGTTTTACCAAATCGGTTCTGCCATTTCCTTCGGGTGAACTGCAGAATACAGACTTGTGTCGCTTCAGCAATTGACGTGCTGCTTTCTTCTGCTCTTCTGAAAGTCCTTCTGTCCATTTCTGCACAAGTTGTTCCATTTCTGCTTTTTGTTGTTTTGTGTTGACCGAGCAATTGATGTTTTTCTGCTCGCACTTTATTATTTTAGCTACCTCTTCACATTGTCCTATGATTGATCCTTTTTTCATTGTTTTCTGCGTATCTGACAGATTTAAAACTCTTACTGGTATTTTGTAATCAGCATCCGATCTAACTAAAGTTTTCCCTATAACGACTTCTTTAACATTTTGATGTTCTTTGTTGGCTTCTACAACCCACAACCTGGGTGACCCAGAACCTCCTTCCAATTTCCCCCAAATGATTGTTTCTGATTGGGGTGGCAGCTTTTCCCTGTGATCTAATATTATTCGATGAACACAATTTGAATCTTCACCATTAAATTGGAGTGGCAACTCAACATTTCCGTAAGTGAGTACTCCTTTGCCAGCATCAATAACGAATCCATTTGGCCTCATGAAGTCCATGCCCACGATGACTTCATCCACAATGTCAGCTACCACCACTTCATGTTGAAAGTGAGTATTCCCGATTTCAAAGTTGACCACTTTCTTTCCTTTAATACTTGCACTTTCGCCAATAGCTGTCTGCATCCGGTATCTCCCTGCTGGTTTTAGTTTCCCTTTCACAATATCAGTGCGGACAATTGTATTTGTTGCTCCCGTATCTAACGTGATGACACAACTTTTTCCATCAATATTAGCCCTAACAGTAAGGCTGTCACCTCCCCTTGTCAATCTCGAAACATGGATGAAGGTTATGGGGCAATCGGTTGTGGGAGCCAGCTTACGTCCCTTTAGGCTGACTCGTTGTAGTTTAACTGATGCGGTGCTGCTCTATCGTCTTCCCTAGCTTGCTGCACCCGTTCTTCTGCTTGACGTCGCTGCATAGGCGATGCTGATCTTGCTCGTTTCCTTCTAGCATCTCGACATTCTCTCGAAATATGGCCCAACTTGCCACATAACCAACATCGTATTCTGTCACTTCGAATACTTTCTCGTGCTCTGGGCTTGTAATCGTTGTCATCAGCCAACTCTACCCGGCGTATTTTAATCGATGGTTTTATAATTGCTTGTGCAGTTTCATTTGTTAAGGCATAAGCAATGGTTTCTGCGAATGTTGGTTTTGGCGACAACATTACAGCTTTCCTTGTTTCCGGATCACGAATACCATCAGTAAACGCCTCGATCTTCATTTTCTCCATGAAATATGGTGGTGTATTTGAGTGTGCTAAATGAACAAGCCGCTCTACAGCCGAGGAATAATCCTGTAGAGATTCACCATTTCGTTGCAAGCGACCTTTTAGCTCAATTCTGTATAACTCCTTTTTATGGTCGCTGCCATATTTTCGTTCCAATGCATTCATTACTTCAGCATAGCTTTTTCGGTCATTTTCCGGCACCGCCTGTAATGCTTCAGCTGCTTCCCCCTTTAGAGCAACTATCAATGCAGCAAGACGATTTTCTGCGTTCCAAACATTCTGGTCTGCTGCTGTCTCAAACTGGAACTTAAAGATGCCGAAAGATGTGGTTCCGTCATACGATGGTGGTTTCAATTTAATATTAGCTACTTGCTGCACCACCTGGGAAGTAACTTTAGTCGTCTCAACATCCTGCAACCGTTTTTCGAAATCATCAACTTTGGAAAGTACCTTTTTGTTTTCGTCAAGCACTTTTTGTTCTAATTCTTGGATATCGTTTTGAATCTTCTCGACTTTTCCATCGAATGCCGTTGACATTTGTAGAAGTTTCTCATCCATAATTTGTTTGACTTCATCGCGACTCATAGCAATGTTTGTGTTTATTGCTTCTAACTGTTGATGTTGATTGATGTTGAGACTAATTTCTTCCTTGGTAGCAGCCATTTGTTGATTGATGTTACAACTAATTTCTTCCTTATTAGCAGCCAAGCTTTGATTCACATTGGAACTTACAACATCCAGTTTTTGATTCATATTGGCATTTACGGCAGCCAATTGCTGATTCATATTCAAATTTATTTGTTGCATCATAGCCATTAACTGTGTAAAATCACTATTTGCAGGTGGCAATGAAGATGTTGTTTCCGCAACAAAACTTTTGTCCTCATCAACTGAATCAGTATTTGTTGTAACAATTCCAAACTGGTAACTTTCCATGTCCATTCCATTGGCTTCCATACCTTGTCGAAGCCGTAGCATTAATTCAGTTTTGTTTCCGCTTGTTGACAATCCACGTTGTTATAGTTCTTTCTTTAACTCAAGAACCTTCAAATCACTTAATAAAACCATTATTAACAGCTAACTAATCCGCCGATGTCACCAATGTTACGTTTTTCTAACCTTACTTCGAATTGGCCTTACTCTCAATTCGATAAACGTAATTCCCAATCTCTTCCTGAGTTCGATCACTGATTAGTAAGCAAACACACCAGGTTTTATTAAGTATTCAACACCTTTACTGTTCCACAACAACAGGAAAACAATACAGCAAACAATATTCCCAACTAGAATATTCTTCCAACAGCTTCGAAACTCCAACGGTTTATTGTAGAAATTTCCAATTCACAACGTTCAAAATAATACACAAAATATTTCTATTTAATAACACTTATAACTTTATTTACAAAAACTTTACACAAAAACTAATTTAAAGATCACTTTTATAATTTTTAACTTCACAATCGCAGGTTTAAAATAAACTAATTAAAAACTACAATAAGCAATTTTCTTATATACCTTCTGCAATACTTCTAGATAATTCGACATCACTTTCCAGAAACCTTGAGAAAATATTAGAATATTCGATTATTTTACGTTATGTTGATTTGATTCATAAAATCGTTTATGTTGACCCTATTTCTAAGAAGAGACAACAACAACAATATTCATTTCATTCACTTTCTGGTGTTTTTTTTTGTTGATTTTATTTTCCTGGAAGTGACCGTAATCGTCTAGATCTTTCTGTAATCGTCTAGATTTTTTTTTCTGTACTCGTAACAATATTTATGACCCAACCTGAAAATTTTGAGGATGGAACAGAACGAGTTTGTGGATTGAATAAATCTCTTTATGGACTTAAGCAAACTAGTAGAGTGTGGAACGCAAAGTTGAATGCATCACTTTTGAAATTTGGACTGCGAAGATCTAGAGTTGTATTTATTTTAGAGTCAAAGGAAATAAAATTCTCATAGTAGCGGTATTATATGTCGATGATTTATTGATTTTTTGGAGTGATATCTCTAATCTAACACACGGTAGCATTGTCAACCACTGAGGCCGAATTTATGGCCATGTCCAGCGCAACACAAGAGGCAATGTGGCTTAAAAGTTTATCGAGTGAATTTTTTAATGATAACACAAAAATTATCATAAATTGTGACAACCAAGGAGCAATATACCAATATACAAACAGTTCGACATAATTTTCTACGCGAAAAAGTTGATAATGGATCTATTTAATTTGAATACATTAAAACTGAACATCAAATAGCAGATTACCTCACCAAAGCTATCAATACCGAAAAACATTTGTATTGCAGCAAGAGCAATGGAGTACAATAAGTTCGCTAGTGGAAATGTTGAAAATGAAATACACTGAATTTATTTATATATTCTGATATTTATTGTACTCTCTCATAGATGTCACTAATTTATGTATCAATATTCTTTTTTGAACTAAACTAACTACTGAAATAAATTGACTATTGACTATTTGTTCATATTTCATAATATCAACTAGACGTGCTTAATTCATATCTACAAATTTCTAAACATCCACTTCGGGGTTGCTAGTTTTGCAACAAAGTGTATTTGCAGAAAAATTTTGTGATTTCATTTTTTTTTTTGTGGCTTTTGGAAGTTTTTATATTTTCTTTTAGTTTTTTAAAATTTCTTTTATAATTTATTTTTTAGTTATATTTCTGTTAATTTGTTTAATTCAATACATATTTTTTATTTCAAATACATATGATTTTAATTTTGCGATTTTAAGTTTTTAATTTTTTTTTGTTTTAAATTTTTATTTTTTTTTTAAAGGATTTTTTTCGTTTTATTTTCCTGTTAAATTTTCAAATTCTATTCGTTTTATCATATTTCATATATGTATTTAATAAATATGATATCAATAAATTCATTAAATGAATATTAATTTAATATGAATCTAATATTTCAGTAAACAACACGCGCCCCATCTGGCCCCAGCATTTGTGCTATAGTGCTTATTTCGCACAAAAAACTACAACCTCAAAGAGCGGCACAAAACATGCATTTATTAAGGCTTAAAAACAATGCTGAAAATGTTTAATGTAAAAAAAGAAAAAAAAACATTTTCCATAATAGAGGAGACTAATGCTACTCGTACACGACAGAGCAAAATTGCAGGTGTCAGAGAGAAAGTGTCTGACACTTATTGCTAATCTGTTTACACTAGACATAAACTTTGCTATCTGACACCCCGACACTTAATCTCAGACACCGATAAAATTTAAGTGTCAGAACTGTTTACACGAGACATAAATATGTTTTTAGTTTTGCAATTAGTCGAGTCAAATTAGGTTTTTACTAGTGATGGGAACAATCGAATGATTTCAACAATCGAATAAATAGTAGTCGACATGTTGTAACAATCGAATAATTATTCGAAGTGTTTTTTGGTCGTCAACAAAGTAGAACACACCACCCCTAGGGTCACAAAACTAAAAAACTCGTTGGATTTTGGTCGCTTCATTTTTCAGTTTAAAAAAAAAACTTAATAATAAAAAAATTATGTTTCTATTAGGTAAGGATGAATATGTCTATATGCGTATTTTCAGTATTGAGTTAAACGATCTAGCTACATTTTTTAAAAATTAATATCACATGGGCTTTCAGTATTTTATTCTAACTTGTTTGGTTACTGCGTAAAGTAACAACAGATTAACATTATGTGATTTGTCCATTTTATTCATTTGAAAAACATTTATATTGAATACTTGTTTACAGTGAAGACCTTGCCTGCTTATCTATTCGTAAACTAATCAGCAGTTAATTCGTGTAAAACTTTCATCACAAACGGCTATAATTAATCTTTTGGTACCGTGGTAAGGGTATCATATCTTAAACCTATAAATCCTACAATCGTTATAGATAAATTTCATAAAACAATATTTCAAAAAAATCTTAAGCAAACACTTTGAGTTTCACACTTTGATGTCTTGATACCTGTTACATCCAAAGTGTAATAAAACAACAGTCATAACTCAACAATAATCAAACTACGCAAAACCAATATATTTAACAGACAAGTTTGTTTAATTTCTCCTACTTAATGAAATCCCAAAATGTTTTAACAATAAATTAAAAATTCTAATTAAAATCCTCGTTTTAATTCCGAATAATATTTTTGTCAAAATCAATAAATCCAATTTTTTCAATAACAAAAAAATTAATTTATTTACAACGGAAAAATATATTTAAACATAAATAAAACAACGGATATATAAAATTCTTCTATTCCTTTTCCAAAAGTAATTCATTCACTACCAAGAAACATGCATACATATTTAAATATAAATAAACAACGCACATGCATATACTTTTACAATATTCATTAAATTATTTTACTCCTCTATCTCAAAAAACGAAACAAAATGTTTTACTATAATCTATTTATGACAAATTGAAGTATTCTCAAAAACAAAACACAAAATAAAATTTTTCTTCAAATACTTTTTCATTGATGTAATATTTTTTATTTCATTGTTATTGTATTACTATACATATAAATATATAAAGCCGATGTTTTAACAACTCGTTTTTAGGACCTAGATTGTTATTTATTTAATTGTTGAATCACTAATTTCCAAATGAATGATAAACAAAACAAAACTACCAAGTACCTACGCCTATTATAAAAAATAATGATAACAAATTTTTCCAAATAATAACTCACATCAAATACCAATTTTTTCAGCAAAATATTTTTTTGTAGGGATTAAAAGACAAAGATACACAAACAAATATTTATCAATAATATATATAAAATAATTCTTCAATTATTCCTTTAAAATTTTGATAAAATATTAAATAACTATAGCTCAAAGCTTTTTAGATTTTTCATTGTATAGTTGAAGTATTTTCAGAAACATTTTGCAAATAATTTTTTATATCAAGAAAAGAAAACTACCTACAGGACCTAACCTTCAACTATTTTTCAACCTCTCGATAACTATTTATTCGATTGTTCCATTCAATTACTAATAAAAAAATAGTTATTCAAATAAAAACACTTCGAATAAAAAAACCTTTCGAATAACAAAACTAGTAGTAAAAACACTCCGAATAAAAAAACACTTCGAATAAAATAACCTTTCGAATAACAAAAATAGTAGCAAAAACACTTCGAATAAAAAAATTAGTAATGAAAACACTTCGAATAAAAAAACTAGTAATGAAAACACTTCGAATAAAAAAACTAGTAATGAAAACACTTCGAATAAAAAAACTAGTAATGAAAACACTTCGAATAAAAAAACTAGTAACTATTTTTATTCGAATGAATTTTTTATTCGGTGTCTGTTATGAACAATCGAATAATTCGAAATGTTTCAACAATCGAATAATTCGATTGTTTTTATTCGATTGTTCCCATCACTAGTTTTTACTTCTAAGTCCTCATGCACAGCTCCGATTTTAATGATTTTTTTTAAATGTTTGTTTTTGTGTACTATTTGAAATCAGAAACATTACAATGTGCGCAATTAAATATTTATATTGTTTAAACAATATAAATATAATTTATGGAGAGATTAAATTTTATCACGGTATTTATTAACTTTTAAATAGTAAAAGTAAAAACAAATTGTTTCATTTTTATTTTATAATTTTTAAAAGCTTTAAATTACACGAATATTGTGAAAAAAAATTATAAACAATTATAAATGATTTTGTATTTATTTTACATTTAAATATGACATATAATACGTTATAATACGTTTAAGAAATCCAATAATTTCAATTCGATGGTTAAAGTACAAAAAAGTTTAATGAATGTATGAATATAATAAATAAGCATCTCCATAATTCCACAGACAAAAATAAAGTCATATTTTCATCTAATTTAAATTATATTAGCTGAAAATATATTGTTACGTTTTCCAACCTTCCTTCGAATTGGCCTTGCTCTCAATTCGATAAACGTAATTCCCAATCTCTTTCTGAGTTCGATCACTGATTATTAAACACACCAGGTTTTATTAAGTATTCAACGCTTTAATTGTTCCACAACAACAGGAAACAATGCAGCAAACAATATTCCTAACTAGAATATTCTTTCAACAGCTTCAGAAACTCCAACGGTTTATTGTAGAAATTTCCAGTAACAGAACGTTCAAAATAATACACAAAATATTTCTACTCAATAACACTTATAACTTTATTCACAAAACTAATTTAAAAATCACTTTTATAATTTTAACTTCACTATCGCAGGTTTAAAATAAAACTAATTCTAATTTACAACAGGCAAGTGCTTATATACTACTCCGCTTAATTCTAGACAATTCGATGTCTTTTTCTAGAAACCTTGAGAAAATAGTAGAATATTCGATTAATTTCCGTTATGCTGATTGGATGCATAAAATCATTCAATTTTATTCATTGTTGACCCAAATTCCACGAAGTACAAAAACAACACTATTCATTTCATTAATTTGTGTAGTATTTTGTTGATTTGATTTTCCTGGAAGTGACCGTAATCGTCTAGATTTTTCTGTAATCGTAACAATATGATTCATAGTAACATAACTCTCTGAATTTTAAAGCTAGAACTTCCATTAAAAAACAAATTTATTGGTACTTTCAAAGCTATAAGATGATATACATTCCATCATGCCCGTATCCTTCACGGTTATGAGTTGAACAACTCCAATGAAGTGATCCGTGCACTATAATGCCAACTTGAAAAAGTTATATCACCGGTAATTTTTATCTCACCGAAAACCAAACAAAATCAATTTTTGGTTAAGAAAAAACCATTCTTTTTGTGTAGAATAGCCTTTTACGTACATATTTGTATTTTTTAGTTTTAGAGTTATTTTGAACAGAAGGAATTTTTTTAAGAAATTTGAAAATATATTTTTCATTATTATCATACTTTTTTTTCGGAAAATACGCATTCTAATCTAGCAAAAACTTCTGGATCACATAAGTAACACTAAATACAACTAGTTGTAAATGGGTAATGGTCAATATAAATTATATTGGAAATGGCCGAGATTTCAACGCTAAGTTTCTATTTTGAATTCGTGTTGCCCACCGTTTTTGTATCGTAACTTGCTTTTTCTTTATGAAAACGAATTAAACTAGCTAGCGCTCATTTCAAAGGTCTTTCTAATCATTACAAGAAAAGAATGATAAAGCTATGCCGAGAGATGCATTGCTTTTCCGTTATATAATGTTGTATTCTTTGAAACAAGTCGTTAAAAAAAATTCTCGTCATTGAGTCATAACTTCCTCATTTTGGACCTACACACTCATAAAAACTACAACATAATTCTTTTTTTTATGTTTCATTTTTGTTGATTACAAAGTTTTTGATAGAATGCTAACTTTATGAGTTAGTTTTGAAAAACTTTCAAAAACAATGCATTTTTCAACGAACAATATTAGTTTTCAATCGCGAATAATTCGAAAAATATCGATCTATCGAAAAAACCTTATGGAACATTTGATTCATAAAATGTGTCCCTTTATCTATTTTTGGGGTTATTTTGAGTGAAAATATTCCACACTCGAAAATGAGTGGAATTCACCCCAGAGTAAAAGCCTACATCAGCGTTATACAAGTTTTGTTGCTTAAGTCATTCTTAAACTACTAACCAAATTTCACGTTAATCGGTCAAGGTTCAAATAATTCGGAGCGGAAACGTGTCTGTTCGTAAAACTCACAAAATTCTCTATATATTAGTGACAAATGCATGCACAAGTTAGACATAGCGCGTACATATTTTGCTATTCTTAAAATACCATATTTTTATGTTATTATTAAATGAAATTTTCAATAAATTTTAGCTTAACAATTCTTTTATTGCATAAATTTTGTTAAAAAAAATAATTTCATAAATTTTGTTTAATAAATTTTTGATCACATAATAAAATAGATATTATTATTATCTTTTTCTATTGCCAGTGGTATGTCACGACATCTCAAGTTAACTCGTATGTCAATAGCAGGGACTAGTATACGCGGGGTTGTCATACCTGTAGATCAAAAATTAAAAAACGTTTACAAATCAAAAACGTACAAGTGAAAGATAATGGAGTGGACTTGTACTGTACTGAAACTTTATTATTTGACTTACAGAATTATCAAAATTTAATCAGAAAAAACCGACACTGATCAGACAAAATATTGGCTGTCTTGGAATTTAAAAGTTGTTAATTTAATGAGTTTACAACAATTTTTGGTGTTTTTAAGAAATTTTCTATATCCTGATTTTGATTCTTTAAAAAGAAATTGATACGAATATTTGAAGAAAATCGAATTGTTCCGCCGTGCCAGCTATATTTTTAAACGTACGAATTCTGGCACGCGTGCCACGTATTTGCAATCACTGGACTTATCTTTTATGATGCTGAAAATATTTAAAATCTCAACCACTCAATTATTTTACTGCAAAACGCAAAAGCATTTGTTAAATCACTACAATATGAATGAACTTGAAAGTCAATCAATATGGTTGATAAATTGGGAAAGTACAGAAAAAATCGATTGAATTAATTTACCAAGTGAAACTCCACCAAAGTAAATTTAATTCAAGATGAGAGACGTTTGTTAGTTGTTGCGTTGAATAACAGGAATTAATTGATTTTTTTTTTTTCAAATTATAATCAGCATACATAAGCTATAACAAATTTGCAATTTTATGTTTTCATCGCAATTCACAGGGCTTTTATGTTATAATAATTAGAATAAAATTAACATATGTACAACGAGTTTAAATTTACATAATAATATTTTAAAATTTTATTTCAGATGGAAAAAATGAAAAAACACGAAGAGCTGGAAACACCAACATTTACAACGTCAATTCCAATTGATATTACTGAGTAAACGTTATTAATACAAAAAAAAATAAATAAATATAAGTAAAATATATTTTTTTAGTTATATGTATTTTTTTTCATATATTGTTGATGATTCTGTTTCAAAAACAGATCATTTATTAATTTTAAACATAACTTTTTTTTAATCTTAAAATTTACCTACGAAAAAACTACTCTATATCCAAGATATTGTGGTTCATATAACTATAAGTTGAATTGGGTAAACCTACAAAATATTAAATATGTAAGACAAACAATAAAAAACATCATACCAGTAAACGTTTACTATAGTTTGGAACAACAAGAACTTAAAATTGTAAATACATACAAATAAAATTGTTAATATTATTTCAACGAAAATTTTTAAAAAAAAATTTGAACCACAATCATAATTTTAGGAAGTATTATTCGGATTAATTGTTGGTAATATCTGAAGATTTTAGAAATTAAGAAAACAACAAACATAATTCTTGAAATGAATATTTAAGTATGAAGTTGGAATAAAAGCTACAAAATTTATTTAAAGTTATTTACTATTTTTTTATTATTTGCTTAAATGTTTGGTATGCTTGAATGAATTGGATTGGAACTGCTATTGATGTTATTTTATCATTTTGAATTCATATTTTAGATTTTGTTTTATAATAAATCAGCCGATCTAGATTCAATCTACCAGATAGATCAACATCAAGCAGTTTGTCGAAGAGTTAATCGACAATTATCTTGATTTTAAAAGTTTTTACTTGATACCCAATACTAATATACATATATTAGTGTTCTTAGAAGAGTTTATTGAAATACAAGATTAGGCTGATTCGTTTTGTAAGATTAATGTTAGCTTGAAAAAATCACATTTTAATTTGTAACAAATAATTTAAAGGTGTTTGCAAGCGAAGTTATAAGTTTCATTACGTTACCAGCATCGATTTTGCTCTAAAAACTATAACTACTGCAAAAACGGTCGATTATTAAGATTTTGAAAAATCGATATCCAATTTATTTTATGTTCGGTTAAATTCATTGTAACTACGTGATTGTTATCCACTTATTCGAGCTGTTGTATTTAATTTTAAGTATTTACCAGAAATGCTCGTCATATTATATTTCAGCATTTGAGGTCACATATCATAGTTGAATCATAGATAAATTTTCGTATCAGCAGTCACTTGCATCATTGTCTTTGTATTTTATTTTTATTTGCTTAAACGTTATACAAATTTTTAGTTGAAATGAACATTTTTATGCCTTAGGTGCCTAACCGTTTTGGTAAATAAACAGGGTTGATAATTTTGAAAACCAGAAATGAATGAACGGAAAAAATTTATACTTGTGAATGTTAGTTAGTTTCTGAATTAATCTTTTTATAAAACAGATTAATAGTTTATTTATATTTAATTTCACATTTTATAAAAAAGGTATTCTTTAAAGTTTTTGTTTATATAGTTTAAGTTAAAATCTAATGATATAATTAGTTGAAATATTTAATATACATAAAATAATTCTGCGATTTAAATGTGCTTTTTGAAAAATTTTATATACATATATAGTACTTAATTGCAATTAATAAAATTTTATAAATATTTCTAAATAAATGAACTTCGGTTATTATTATACCATTAAATGTTGTGAAAATTAATATCGTTTAATATCCCAAACAGCTGTTTACAAATATGTAATACTAATAATAATTTACTGTTCGAACTTTTCTCTAATGTACTATAATTAACAAAGTTTGACTTAAATGCGCAGAATAAGTTTATAATTAGAAAGTTAATAATTTTGAAAAAGAAAATTACATTGCTAGAAAAACATAACCAATATTTTTCCATTCTCTAGATACACTCTAGTTCTAGTTCAATGATGTCAAACTCGCGGCCCGTGGGTCACTTGTGGCCCGCTGCATAAATTGTTGTGGCGCTCAACACTTTTCCACACCTACAGTGTTTTAATTAAAAAATTCAAAAATGCATAAAAAAATTAATTTATCAAAAATAATCTCAAAATACAAAATGTGCAATTGCTATTAAAAAATATGATCCTCCAATGAAGGTGTAACCATCGATAACCTGGTGTATTTGACAACTTCGTCATCGGCAGAATAAAAAAAATATTGTAATAAACTTCGTCGTAAACTTCGAATGGTTAATTTAATTTACTCATAAATAACCAATACGTTCTGCCTAAATGTTTTCTACATTCAGACTATGGCAAAGATGAATTAAAAGTTAACTCCCTTTAACTAATACAAGTTGCATAAATTAATGTAAATTAAATTTTTACATTAATGAATTAAAAGGAGGTGTGGCCTATTGTTTCTAGAAAATACACTGGCAACAAAAACTGAGTTACCAGACGTTTCTACTTCTTTGTTTTTGAATATAAATAAGCGAACAAAATATCAGATAGTCAGTTTTAATTTGGCAACTAAACGGTACTTGAGCCTTGGTACTAATAGTGAAAGAATTTGAACTTAGTGGAATAGTAAATACAGATTTTACGATTCCGAATATTATTGATTCAAATCGTGGAAAAGCGGTGAAGTTTAGCGTACATAAATTGGAGACCCTGGAATTTATTGTAATTAAAATCGGAAGTTGCTGTAACTGGTTGATAAATAAAGTTTGAGATTTTGTTAACTAAAGATCTGTCTTTTTACTGTCGTATTTGCTCAATAATCGAAAAGAACCAACGAAGAGTCATTACAGTGGTGTCAGAAGTGGGATTATTGAAACAATGGTCAGGACAGTAAATATTAGTGATCTCAGCCAGACCCAGCTGAAGGATGAGTTGAGGAAAAGGAATGCTCCAATCCACGGAACGAAGGCAGAACTTGCATTCCGGCTGCGTCAAATTTTAGAAGCAGGTGAAAACACAGAGGTCATAGAAATAGAGCCGGAGGAAGCTCCGATTCAGAATTCCCCAACAATTGATTCGATGATGGTGTTGATGAAAGAAATGATGGCACAGCAACAACAACAACTTGCTGATATGATGGCCAAACAAGGAAACAACCAACAGCAACAACTTGCCAAACAAGAGAAACTGGCAGCGGAACAAAAATTAGATCAACTACAACTACGTGAAGTAATCGAGTCACGTATATCCAGTGCGGAGGTAAAAATCAACCAGATAGAAAGGAAGCTGTGGAAAGTTACCGAAGAACATGAAGAGAAATTACGCAAACTTTCAAGTGAATTCCGCCAAGAAATAGCACAAGGGAAGTCAGGTAACATGATCAATCCATCAACTACTTCAGCCCCAGCTAGAGTAAAAACATCCGCATTTGATGGTTCTACATCGTATCAGATATTTAAGATGCAATTTGAGATAGCAACAACTGGGGTTGATCACCAGCAAAAAGCAAATGCGCTTATATTGGCATTGAAGAGACCTGCTGCTGAAATTTTGCAGACACTATCAGCGACAGAGCGTGATTACAGCAAGATTATGGAGGCCTTAGAAGTAAGATATGGGGAAAGTCATATGCAAGCTCTCTATCGCATGCAGCTCAAGACACGAAAACAGGGAGTCAGCGAAACTTTGCAAGAATTAGAGGCTGACATTGTGAGACTGGTTAATCTGTCATATCCGAACTATAACGCTGAACATCGAGATGAGCTGGCAGCTGATACATTTATCAATGCTCTTCGAGATACACAAATGAGAAATCAGCTGTATCTAAGCGGGAAGAAATTACCTGCGGAAGTCTTAGCATTAGCCCTGCAAATGGAAGCCGGAAAAAGTGTATGGCTCAGATAGAGTACGTCAGATGGAAGTTGCTGAGGAACCACTGAAAGCAGCGCTTGATGAAGTGATCATGCGTGTCAAAAGTTTGGAAGATAAACCTGAACGAAATCAACGAAGTAGATCTAGCAGAGTAAGATGCTGGAACTGTGGAAAGTTGGCGCACATCCAAAGAGAATGTAAATGGGAGCCGCATTCGGAAGAGAGATGCCGCGTTCCGGTTTCGGGAAACTAGATCGTGCCAGTTTTGAAGGGCGAAAGCTGGCTCAATTACAATGCCCTACATTGGTGGTATCACAAGTAAAAAGAGAAAATAGTAGTCTAGTCTTAGAGGCAACCGTTGTAGCATTAAATCTTTCCACCATGCCATCTGATTGGGGATGTGAAGCAGTTGTTCTAGTTTTATTAATTCCAAGCACTGATAGATTTCTTGAAATATGGTAAATTCAAAATTTCTTCCTTGATCTGTGTGAATCGGTACTCCGTAGCGACTTATCGAATTGCTAACTACTGCTTCAGTGATGGTTGTTGCTTCTTTGTTTTGTATTGCACACACTTCTGGCCACTTGCTAAAATAATCCATTATGACTAGCACATATTTGTTGTTGTTATCAGAAGTCGGAAATGGTCCAGCTACATCCATTGCAATTCTCTCGAATGGTGCTCCTACATTATACTGCCTCGTGTTACCACGACTTCTTCGTGCAGGTCCCTTTGCAGCCGCACATTGATCGCATGTTTGACACCATTCCACTACTGATTGACGTGCTCCTGACCAATAAAATCTACGGCGTATTTTAGCAAGGGTTTTGTTAATACCCAGGTGACCGGCACTGGTTCCTTCATGATATTCAAAAACTTGTATCATCATGGCCGCAAGTAGATAGACGCAAATTTTTGTGCTGCGCTTATTTTTATTTTTATTTATTTAACTACGATTAAATATAAATGTTATCAACTCAATGATGTTTGTTTGAGTTATTATTAAAGTAATATTATATTGAAAAAGTAGTGATAATAAATTGGTGTTATGTTGTGTAAAACTAAAATTGAAAATTTTTTAAATCAAGCCATAAAATTTTTAAATTGTGTGTTTGTTTACACAAGGTCATTTTTTGCTAACCGTCATGTTAATGTAATACGGGAAAAGTTGATTAACAAAATAATCCGTGAATAAGCAAAGTTTCTGTGTCAGCTGTTGTTTACGTCGAACTTGATTTCGTGAGTTTGTCAAAATTGTTTCTAGTATTTTTATTTAATCAACTTAAAATATACCAAACGAACCATCACCTCCTTGAACGAGAAGTGTTTGTACAAAAAATGAGTCAACTATGACAATACCTGATATTATGAAATCATTAAGAAATATTGAGTTGAAATTTGATGCGTTCGATAAAAAATTGGACAGTTTTGAAAGTAAGCTTTGATCTAAATTCTCGGATGTATCTAAGAAGGTCGAATCAATTGAGAATACATTAACATCTCGATTGAAGGCTCTTGAGCTACAGCTACAAACACAAAACAATAACTCTGTAGAATCAAATAAAGCAATTGATTTCAAGTTTCAACAACTACACAGCAATGTTGAAGAATTAAATAGTTCTCTTGATGGTCGATGATTGAAGAAAATGTTGACAGTATGTTAGATTTTATTGAGAGACGTATAAACTCGTTAGATCTTGTGGTACGAGGTATTCCAGTTGTTAATACTGAAGATTTAAATATTTACGTTCAAAAACTGGTATCAGCACTATCAATTCCAACCAACAATAATATTGTTGATGAAATCTTTATGGTCCCTACTCCCAACTAACGATTCCAATAATAGAAAAGGTTAAGGTTATCAACACCCATTATCATAAAGTTTACATCTACAAAAATGAAGCAAACTTTCTTTAAGAACTGCCTGAGATGCAAATACCTTAACCCATATCGGATTCCATGCTGCAACTAGGATTTACATCAATGAAATCCTGACAAAACGGAACCATGACATTTTTAAAGAAGCAACCAAGATAAAATCTGAATATCAACTAAATAATGTGTTCACACGTAATGGATTAGTATGTATTCGTAAGCTGGCAAATGAAAGTTTCATAACAATAAATAATATTCACGTACTTAAAAATTTTTGGGTTCAATTGCAAGCGCAACACGGTTCTTCAATGAAAAATAATAGAGGCAATAAAGATGAAATACAGACTACTACACAAGGAGCATAGGTGGAAAGTCGCTCTTTTGCAGAGAAGTATCGACTATTCAAGCTTAAAATTTAGTTTTTGTTGTATATTAATTTTAATTACTTTTATTATTGTTTATTTTGATTGTTATTGTTTATTAAGTGGGTTGTTTGTTTTAGGAAGCTGGATTGAATAGAACGAGAGTCAAGCTTTTGATGGTTGATAATAATCGTACTGTAATCTCCAATCATTATACTGATGTTGTTTCTGGAAATATGAATTTAAAGTCTAGTTTTAAAATAATTTTGAAGCTGAGTTCAAGATGTATCACCTTAATGCAAGAAGTCTTCAATGATGTAGATATTCAGGTTATAGCTGTGACAGAAACATGGCTTCGATCAAGTATAACTAACAAATCAGTTGAAATTCCTGGGTTCTCATTGATTCGTAATGATAGACCAATTGCTGAGGATTCCTTTAATATGGCGGCGGTGTGGCTCTATATGTGGCTACAAATTTAAAGTGGAAACTTATCGTTATGTCTTCTTGTAGTAATGTTGAATACCTTTTTATTAAAATAATATCTAGAGCGAGTAAAATTCTAGTGGGTGTTGTTTGTAATCCTCCGAATAACAAAGTGTTTAATGAAATAGAAGAGCATTTTTCAGATTTTGCTTCTAAGTATGATCACATTTTGATAACTGGTGACTTCAATATGGACCTTTTAAAAAATGCTAAACCTATTAGAATTACTTCGGTCTGAAAGACCTAAGTATTACATTCATGAGCTAAAAGTGAAATTCTTACCCCCACTTTTTTTGGCATTTCTCGACGTTTTAGGACCTACTGATTCTAAAAAAGCAAAAAAAAAATGTATGTCTGCCTGCCAGCCGTCCGTCCGGCCGTCACAACCTACGAAATCTAGAAAACCCTGGATCCCCGGACGGATTTCAAAAGATTTTTTTTCTAAAAATGGATTTACTCAATGGGAAGAGCCGAAAGAACTATGTGTTCGATAACTGTACCGGAAGTGTGACAAAAAAATCGTCAAGTGTGTCAAAACAAGGAAATTTGCATATTTTTTGCTTAAAAAACGTTCATTTTAAGTGATTACGAGTAGGAACATTGAATTTGGAGAAATCTTGATGGTGGGGATTGGTATGTAAGACCAAAATCTAGATTATTGCATTATAAGTTTGTCAAAAAAATGTTGTCAAGTGTGTCAAAAGAAAGATTTTTATTTACTTTTTTACCCAATTTTTTGGAATAAAATAAAATTTATAATTTGTATGACATGAAATTTTATTATTATTATAGAGAATTATGGCATTATAAGTTTGTCAAAAAAATAATGTCAAGTGTGTTAAAAAATGATTTCATTTAATTTTTTAGCCAATTTTTTGGAAAAAAAGTTTTTGCTGTTTTTATGACGTAAATGTAATTGAAAAGAAATTAGATATAGAAATTTTTTGAATTTGTTATAGTTTTTAAATCATTTTTGGAATTTTTGAAAAAAAGTTTGTATTTTTGATTTTGTAATAATTTTTGCAATATTTTTAGAATTTTGAAAAAAATATTATCCTTTTTATATATAATTTTAGAATTTTAAAAATAGTTTCAATTTTTGATTTTGTAAGAATTTTTGGAATATTTTTAGAATTTTGAAAAACTTAAAATTTTTGATTTTATTATAATTTTTGGAATTTTGAAAAAAGTTGCAATTTTTGCAATATTTTTAGAATTTTAGAAAAAGTTTTAATTTTTTATTTTGTTATAATTTTTGCAATATTTTTAGAATTTTTAAAAAAAAATAGAATTTATATGTATTCTTAGAATTTTGAAAAAAGTTTCAATTTTTGATATAGTTTTAATTTTTGCAATATTTTTAGAATTTTGGAAAAAGTTTGAATTTATGAATTTTAAGAACCTTTGGAATATTATTAGAATTTATAAAAAGTTTAAATATTTTATTTTATTCTAATTTTTGGAATATTACGTAAATGTAATTGAACATGGAAATTTTTGAATTTGTTATAGTTTTTGAAATATTTTTTAAATTATGAAAAAAGTTTGTATTTTTGATTTTGTAATAATTTTTGCAAAATTTTTAGAATTTTGGAAAAAGTTTTAATATTTGATTTTGTTATAGTTTTACAATATTTTTAGAACTTTGGAAAATATAGAATTTTTGAATTTTTTATTTATGTACATATATATTTTTAGAATTTTGAAAAAAGTTTCAATTTTTGATTTTGTAGTATTTGCAATATTTTTAGAATTTTGAAAAATTTAAAATTTTTGGTTTTATTATAATTTTTGGAATTTCGAAAAAAGTTTCAATTTTTGATTTTATTTAATTTTTACAATATTTTTGGAATTTTGAAAGAAATATGAATTTGTGATTTTGTAATATTTTCTCGAAACGCTAAATATACATCGCTGACCAAAACTAAAGACCATGTCCCCATAAAAGTTTTTTGCCGAAAACTATATCAAAATCCTTAACCCAGACCGAAGTCTTGATATCTGAGAGCTGTGAGATTTCAGCCCCTCCATATTTTTCAAAGATATGTTATCATCTTTTAATTTGAACGTAGTCTCAATGCTTGCCACTCATTTTTCTTCAATGCATAATACTAAGTCATTACTAGATCTGTTATTGACCACTGACAAAGCCATGATATCAACATTTAAGCAAATAAGTCCCTCTATTTTGGATCATGATATCATATTTTTTTCATCTACACCATATGAACTGTGATCGAAATACAAGAATTATTTATCGTGATTTTAAGCATATTGATCATGAAACTCTCAATAGTGAGTTGCTTTCACAGCCATGGGATAGAATTTATGAGGTTAGCGATGTAAATGAGCAGGTCCATCTGTTTAACATGCTAACAATCTATTTATTCAACAAGTTTGTTCCATTAAAAAAAAATATGCAAAAGTCAATCATACAATTCCACCTTGGTTCACTCCTGATATTGAAAAAGCGATTATAAATCGTGATTTATATTATCGACAATGGAAGACAAACAGAACTGATCAGAATCGGGAGATATTTTACCACAGTAGAAACCTAGTTAAATATGCAATACGTTCCGCAAAAAGTAAGTTCATTAAAAGTAAATTAAATCAGGATTTGCCATCAAAAAATCTGTGGAATAATATTAGAAGTGCTGGCTTAATGTCTGATGAGCATGCCGTACCAAATCAATTTTCAGCTGAGGAAATAAATACTCATTTTTCCAAAACTACATCATTTACTCCTAACGTGCTGTACTCGACTGAATCTGATTCAAGTTCCAGTATGTATTCTTCAAACTTGTCAAAATTCTCTTTCCGTAATGTAACTCTGGATGAGATTTTTAATGCAATGTTTTCAATTAAATCTAACGCTATTGGACATGACGGAATTTTACTTAGATTTTTGAAAATTATACTCACGAATGTACTTCCATACATACAACATATAATGAATTCCTGTCCAACCTTTTCCATTTTTCCTCTACAATAGAAAATTGCTAAGATTATACCTATGGCTAAATGTTCTAATCCTAAACTATGGAAAGATCTTCGGCCTATCGGTCTTTTACCATGTTTATCAAAATGCTTAGAAATTCTCAAGCGTAGTCTACTTCTAGATTACATTGATAATAACAAGTTTTTAAACGCAATGCAATCGTTGGTTTGACAAGCTGTCTCGCTAGTCAATGCACAAGCTATTGTTTCAGCAAATGTAGCTTTAGGTGTCATCACAGCTGACTTCCGCATCTCTAGATCTCTTATGCCGTCGATGAACGCATCTATCTTCATTCTTTCCATATAGACTAGTGATGTATTTCCGCATGTTCCATATGTACAAGACGTTCTATCGCAGACGAAAACTCTTGCAGATTTTCTCCAATTCGCTGGTAGCGACCCTCCAACCCAAGTCTATATCTCCCGCTTGTGGTCACTGGTTACTACTATATTTGCGATCTAAAGCTTTTATGATCTCATTGTAGCTCCTTCGATCTTGTTCTGGAACTGCTTGTATTGTTTCTGCTGCTTCACCTTTCAGTGCCACTATTAAAGCTGCCACAAGATGTGTTTTGTTTCAACTGTTCTGATCAGCTGCCGTTTCAAATTAGAATTTGAAAATTCCAAACGATTATGTACCATCGTATGGGGGTGGTTTTAACTGCATGCTTTGTGTTTGTTGAAACGTGTGAATTGTTTTGCCATTAACTTCAACATCTTGAAGCCTTTTTTCAAAATTCACAAACATTGATTGTATTTTCTGGTTTTCGTCGAAAACTTTCTGCTCCAGCACTTTCACTTCTTTTTGTACATTTTCGACTTTTTCATCTACAATTTTCTCTACTTCGAAGCGTAGACTCGCTGCCATTTGTAGCAGTTTCTCGTCGATGTGCGTTTTAACCTTGAACTTTTAATCCATTTAAATCCATATTATTTCCAGATTTCACTTCTGACTCCAGTTGTAATGTTTCTTGGCCGAGTTAAAATTATTTAGTTCGATCCCTAAATCAGGAAATTAAAATACAATGGATTTTCTAAACGTTATAATTTTATTCGTTCAAGATTATATTATAAAAATATTTCTCCTACTACTATTCTTAAAGTAGTTAAATGTATTAATTTAAATTATTGATTTAATTTATTATACCACAACTTGGAGACCAAACAAAAATGCCTTTTCATTTATTTAATTTTTTTAAAATAAATAAAAGCTTATTTAAAATAGATCTTCTAATGTTGACATAGGTGTGCGATATACTCTTTTTAATTTGTTTATTTATACCTATTCTCTAATAGATTGCGTTTACTTTCTTATAAGATAAACAAAAATTTCCTATTACGTGTTTAATTTGGTTACGTTGTTATCTTTTATTGAATTATGTATTTTTATATTTCTTTTGTGGAACTATTTTCTGTAAAGAGCATTTTCTCGAAAGATGTTCTATTGTGTTGTGTTCTATCGTATTCTATAATCGTCACAATATAATAATATAGTATAAATCAAATTCACACAAAACTATGAAGGCGAATGAAATCTACACAAAATTTAAACAAACAAAAAACTTACAATAATTGCAAAATGTCCGCCTCAACGAAGTGTTGTTTGGGTTCGTTTTGGAAATATATTAGGAAAGACAATAATAATTAGGAAACGTCAGTTATCGAGGGTGTTGCAAGGTTTTGATACACATTGAAAAAACGATATTTAACTTGAAAAATTATTATCGACACCGATTCAGTTAAGTTCAAATGCTAAGAAATATTGACATCTGCCTGCGTCCTTTGGACTACGATTGATTGTGTAAGTACCGTTTTCAACTGTCAGTGGAAAAGGATTTACTAATCTAATAAAAACCATTTTAAGTTCTGCGCAAAAGTACGATAATCCATCGCAAATTTATGTATAAAAGATATTGCCTCATAGAACTACCATGAGCTACAATATTGAGAAAGTAAAGTCTTATTACTTCAGCCACATTAAGTTGGAAGTGGAAAACATTCAAAATGGAGCACTTACCACCAACATATGGTCCGATAGTTGAAAAAAAAATTATTTATCGATCCGTTATTTTAAAAAATGACCTTCTTCTGGAACGCATTCTTAGCAATTGAAGATTTTGAAAATAAGGCAGCTATAGGAGAGAATATTTTTAATATAAATTGAATATATAATGGCCAGATACGAAGTATTTGGTTTGAAAAAGCTCGTTTTTGTCTTAAAGACAAAAAAAGATCTTGTATGGTGAAAGAGCTTGAAAATTACAACAGCGCTTGAAAATTGCATAAAACAAATATAATATTGTGTCATTTATCTTATATTGTTCCTTCAAATTTATTTCTATTGCTCTTCTAGTTCTTAGATTAGTATATATTTTTTTACTTCTTATTTGATGTCTTTTAGAAATTCTATTATTCCTAAAATTTTGTTGTCTTTTACTTCTGCCAGAATGTCTTTTAAATCTTTGTTTTTTAGGTTGGGGTATTTGTTTCTTTTATTGTCATGTGTTTTGCATTCTTTTATTATATGTATCGCATCTTTTATCTTATTGCATGCTTCACAAATGTTAGAATCAATTTTTTTTATTAATTTCAGGAATTTGTTGTCGTAAGTATGGTTGGTTCTTATTCTGGTTATTTTTTTTAGAATTTCGGTATTTAAGTTGTTTCTTTTGTAAAACCATGGTTTGCTTTTTATTTTGTTTTTTATGTTTATACTGTGTTGGTTTCCTTTATCTTTTGTTTTCTCGGAGAATTCCTTACTCCTTTTTTCATATTGTTTTTTCATGAATATTGATAAATTTTCTTCTGTAGATGTTTTGATTTCTAAATTGTTGTCACTTGTGACTCCTATTTTGGTTTCTGAGTCTGCTATTTCATTTCCTTCTATATTAATAATTAATATGACTCGGTAATCGGTATCCATATCATGTTTACTTTAACTTTTTGTTTTATCGCGTTGTTTATTATTAATTTTTCATAATATTTTGATTGTTTGTTGTTATTTCTCTTTTTCAATGCCAAACATGTACTTAGTGAATCTGTGCAGATTGTGAGTTCTGTGATATTTTTTTCTCTTGCTAGCGTTATCACTGTGTTTATAGCTGTGGCTTCTATATTTTTTATAGATATTTCTTCTGTTATTTTGAAGTTGTATTTACTTTTGTCATATTTATTGTATATAGCTATTCCTCTGTTATTGTTTATTATTGTTCCATCCGTATAACTGATGTTGTTGTCCTTTATGTTGTTTAGTTGTTCTGTTGTAATTTGTTTTAATATATTCTTATTTGTGGATTCTTTATTTTGTATTAATTTGTTTATGTATGTGTTTATCTTTATGTTTTCTACTATTGTTTTTTCTTTTTTTATTTTTGTAATTTCATTGTTGTATTTTGTATATATTTCGTTTAATATTTGTATGCTTTCTTTGTTGGTTATTTGTATTCCTATCCTCGATCTTTTGTATATGTTTTTTATTAGGTATGAATAATTATAGCTTAATATCTTCCTCCCTATTGGAAGATCTCCCGCTTCGGCTATGATTGCTGTTATTGGAGTGCTAATGGTTAGTCCCATGCATACTCTTAGGCTTTTGTTGATGATTTTTTGAGCTTTGTTTTTTTCACTTTGTGTCGTTAATGAGCTATACCTCATCCTGCTTTCTATAAAGCTTTTATGTGTATTTATTAGGGTTGATACGTGTGCTCCTCCATTTTTTAGCGAATATTTTTATTAAGTTTATAGCTTTTTCACACTTGTTTTTTAGTTGTATGTGATGATTATTTAAATTTAATCCGTTGTCTATTATAAATCCTAAGATCTTGATTTCATTCAATTCTTTTATGTTATTGTTGTTGTGACTGATAGGTTTCATTTGGCATTTTTTCCCTTTGTTTTTTATTCTCATTGTATTTGTTCTATTTATATTTATATTTAAGTTTAAACTGTTTAGCTTACTTATAAATTTGTTGAGCGTGTTTTTTGCCAGCTTTTCTGCCTTTTCCATGTTTGTTTCTGTTATGGTTCTGACGAAGTCGTCTGCGTATTAAAATGATTATTTTGTTATTTGTGGATTTTTATGGTATAAATGTTGAATAGGTCCGGGCTAATTGGGTCTCCCTGAGGTAGTCCCTTACTTGTCTTTGTTATTTTATTTTTTCCTACTGTGAAAATTATTTTTCTGTTTATCATGGCTTCATATATCCATTGTATGTATTGTGTAGGCATTTCGATTTCTTTTAGAATTTCAATAAGGGTGTTGATTTCGACGTTATCGACAGCTTTCGCTCTATGTCTGCTGCTATTATAATAGTCACTTTGTTATTTATTTTGTTTTCTTCGATCGTTTTCATTATTTGTAAATACATGTCTTTGGTGCATTTATTTTTTCTAAATCCAAAGGAGTTTTGTGGTAATATATTGTTTTTTTGTTAAATTTGTTTAATCTTATTTTAATCAATTTTGCCATTATTTTGTACATGATCGAAAGTAGGTTGATTCCTCTGTATTTGTTTATGTTGTTATGATCCTTATCAGGTTTATTTATTGTTATTAGTTTGTTGTCTTTCCAGTTTATAGGGAATCTTTGTTCGTACCATAAACTGTTTATATGTGTTTCTAGTTTTTCTGTATGATTGTTTGGTAGTTGTTTTAGAAGTTTGTATGTAAAATTGTTTATTCCTGGTTTTGTATTTTTACTTTTCTTTATTATCTTTTCTATTTCTTCTTTGGTAAATTCGTCTTTGTCTATATCCATTATATTGAATTTTAATTTGTTAGTTTCTGTTACTGTTCCTTCTACTCTTTTTCAAGAAAAGTTCCATGTTCTTTTTATCGAGGAAAATATTGTTATTTATTTGTATTTTATTATTGCATCTTTTGATTTTGTTCCATATTTCTTCTGTTTTTAATGTTGGGTTCATCTCTTCTATGAATTTGTTCCAGCTTACTTTTTTGTGTTTTTATTTCTACTCTAAGTTTATTTGTACTTCTTTTCAATTCTATTTTGATGAAATTATTATTTTTATGTCTGTTGTATATCTTGTTCTTTTTTTATTTTCTATAAATTATGTATTTTTTTATCCACCATATTTTGGGGACGTATCTGTTTTCATTTCGTTTTATTCTTATTGTGTTGTTTGTGATTATTTTGGCTATCTCGTATTCATTATCTTCCATATCGAAAGTATGTTGTGGTTTTAGTTTTAGTATGTCTTTTAGAGCTTCCTTGTATTTTATAATTATTTTGTTTTGCTCGTTTATAATGTTTGTATTGTTGTAAATATTGGTAGGTGATCTGTATTTCCTATTGTGATATTATCAATTTTCCAGTTGACTTTTGTTGCTATGTTTGTTGAACAACAAGTGATGTCAATTGCAGATTCTAAATTTGTGAAACCGATTCTGGTCTGATTTCCATTATTTAATATTATGAAGTTTGAGTTTGATATTATGTTAGATATTATTTTACCTTTTTCATCATTTTTGCTATTTTTTTCCCATAAGGAGTGATGGGCATTTATGTCACCCATTAGGATTGTATTATTATTATTGTTGTATTTTCTTATTATTTCTTTAATTCTGTTTTCTATTAAGTTTTGTTTATGTTCGGAGGTATGTATATTCCTATAATTGTTAATTCTGTATTGTTCTGGTCCTTGACTTTTAACTCTATCGCTTCTATTGGGTTATGTGTTAATATTTTGTATTTTATTTGTGTATATACCTTTTTTGGTTATGAAACCCACTCCTCCATAACCGTCGTCTCTGTTATTAAGGTTTATTTGATAATTTTTTATTTTGATTATGTCCTTTGTTTTTGTCCATGTTTCGCATACAAATATAAGGTCTATATTGTTTGAATTTATGTAATGTTCTAGTTCGTCTTTATTTGTTTTTATGCTTCTAATATTTAGTTGTAATATCTTTGTTTGTCTATTCATGTTTTGATAATATGTTGTTTAAAGATTTGTTTTTTTTTTCGTGTTTATTGAAAGAACATTTTGTGTTTTTTTATTGATTATCTAGAATGCTTTAATTTTTTTAGTTTCTGTGATCTATTATATTTAAGTCTTGGTCCATAAAGGGTCCTTTTTTATTTATAATTTTCTGTCCTAGTTCATTTATTTCTCCGCTGATGTTATTTATTTCTGATATGTTTGAATTTATTGTTTTAATTTTGGTTTTTAATTTAGTGTTTTCGTTTTTTATCTTTATCAATTCTGTTTTTAGATTTTCATTATCTTCTTTTATACCTTGTGTCTCCTTTAAGTTTTATGTTCTCTTCCGTTAATTCTTGTTTTAGATTTAAAAACTCTATTTTAAGGCTGTTGATTTCACTTTCCTTGTTTTTACTATCCTTGCTCTTGGTATTTTCCCTGTTCTCGTAGAGTTTTGATTTTTTCATTTAGTATTTTTATTTCCTCCTTCTGTTACTTTGTTTGTTAGGTTATTTTCTCTTATTTGGTTTTTCAAATTATAGTTTTCGTTTCTTAAAAACCAGTTTTCCTTTTGTTCCTTGTAGTTGTTGTTATTCTCTATTGTCTTTAATTCTAGAAAGTCTTTATCTTGTAACTTAAATGTATTTGTTTTTGTTAACTCATTTGCTTTTGAGTATGATATTTTTTTTGTGATCATTGTTGTTTTGATTACTTTTTGTCTATGATTTTCTTTACAGTTGTAGTTATTTGATGAGTGACTTTCGTCACAATGTAAACATTTAAAGTCATTTGTACAATTTTCTCTTTCGTGGTTTAATTCTGAACATTTTGAGCATCTTGTTTTGCTCTGGCAATATTTTTTGTGTGTCCGTATCTCATACAGTTTTTGCATATGATTGGATTTTTAATGTGATGGGTTACATTTCTTTTTACTCCGTCCATTATTATTTCTTTTGGAATGTTATAACTTCTGTAGAAGATTTTGATTCCCCTTGTTTTTTCTAGTATTTTATTTTCGTTGTTCCATTTCATTATTCTTTCCATTTTATTTATTTTCTCATCGGATTTACATCCTTCCATCAGTTTCTCTATCTCTATTTCTTCTGGGCTGTTATTTATGTAACCTATGGTTTCTAATAAAAATTTGGGAATATAACTCTCGGTGTAATGTATTTGTTTTAGACTGGTGTCATTTATTATTTTGTTTGCTGTTTCTTTTTCTCTTGTTAGCACTTTTATTTTGTTTTTCCCCATTTGCTTTATCTCTAAAATATATCCTAGATTAAGGTTCTTTAATGTTTTGGCCATTGAGATGTCTTCTATTCCTTTTTTCAATGACTATCCAAAATGGACCTGTGTCTCCAGGCATATATTTTAAGTTTTTGTTTTCTTATTTTACCAAAAAATTATTGTTACATGATTGAGGTGACTTAAATGTCATGTGAAGTGATGATCTGTCGTATAAAATGACTTGACTGACGCGTAAAAAATTAAAAAATTACCAACAATACGAAAATTGATGGATGTGACTAGATATTTAAAGTGACATGACATGTCATGCGACAAATCTGTTTCTTTGCTTTTTCTATTCAAAAACTTGCTTTACATATATGGTGCATGAGTGCATACCGAAATTTGCGTCCATACTTGATTTCTTCCAACACCTTCGAATTGTTGCTAATTTATGATGCCTCAATTATATTCGCATACGTGTGTCATTCGATTATTCCAAACTACAGAGACCAAATGTTGTCATAATGTAGAAATTTTTGTCCGAACATCGTATAAACGAAATGATTTTGGCGATAGGTCAACGCACAATTGCAATAACCAGTCATATGATTCATTCCATGTCCAAAGTGGACCTTTCAATAATTACTAGTAGTGTAGGATAACAGGGACGGACTTGAGAAATTATAGAAGTTCGACTGTAGTCCAATAAAACATTTCTTTTAAAAATTATTAAATATTATATTTTATTAAATTTAATTATAATAATCGCTATCATCGTCAGTTTGATCTTCCATATTATGTATCTTAAATAATGATCCAACTTCAACAGATTGTTCTAGTTCCTCTTTAGTGTCTTCTTCATTGATTTCATTATCTAATAAATCTAATAAAACTTTTAATTTGGAATATAAATTACACTTTAACCCTTCCCCTAGTAACATTTTTAACTCATTTGGGTTTACTTTTTTAGTATATTGATACATTTCAATTCGATAATCATTAGCTATGGCAAGAGAACATAATATTTTTGGTGTTGTTTCTAGGCACATTTTTAAGAAAAATATCTTACGATCTCTGTAACAAATTGTAAAATTATGTGCTCGAAATTTGTTGCTATGTTGTGGAATTTCTGTTATTGAATTTATTTTATCGTCTTCTGGAGAAATTGTATCATCTTTTAGTTCATTAATTTTATATCGTTTGTTCGATCGAACAAAAATTGTTGGAATTGCATCTTCTTTCAATTGCCATACAACTTGTTTTGAACCTAGCAATAACATCTTGATTATTGGTTAGTATATCTTTCCTGAGTATTTTTTATAGAAAAATATTTACCTCTTTCATCAGTTACTTGAATCATACAACTAGCGTGGAAATGGGCATCACAAATTCTTGTATAATTTGTTACTGCCCAATTAACTCTTGGAATTTTTGATATCCACTCATTTTTCATTATGGCATCTTTGGGAAATTCAAAAAATAATATACCTTTTGAACACAAAGGTACACAGCAACTTTCTGACATGTTCTGTAAATATTAATAACAAATACACAATTTTTGTAAAGTTTAATGTTATTTCAAAACAAACATTTCAAAGGGTGCATGTTAATTTTAATGCTGAAAATTTCTTTATTAACATGGGTGCTGCCACCTTAGTTTAAGCTCTTAATTACTCTATACTAGAATACTCATTTTAAACGAATTTTGTTTTAAAAATTTTTCCGTTTCCCTGAAAAGCAATACAGCATGGCTGATAAATTGAAAAAACGAACTACAGATTCAGGAACACTTCGTCACAACCTATGTTCTTCTATAAAGTTAAACTCTAATAATATTAACTATTATACTCTTAATCATAAGTTTTCATTACATGTTCCCAATTCATCGTCGAATGGCTCTGAACTCATTCACAAATCTATGTGAAAACCAATAGTCAAAGATAAATCGTCATTTTCCTCTAAGTTCACGTTGTGTTGTGGTAATATGAATAATGTGCGAAGCCTGTATGGACATTTTGATGATATTCTATTGCATTTTGATGATATTCTGAAACATTCTTGAATCAAAAAATTCCTGCTAAGATGGTTGGTATTCCGCGATACAAATTTGTCAGGCATGATCGTATTGGTAAAGACTGTGGTGGAGTTGGAATTTATTTTCGTTCGCACTGAAAAACTCGCGTTATTGAGAAATCAGCTCCGGGTAGCAAACTTGAATATATTATGACTGAAATTCATCTTTCAACTGGTAAGATTTGTGTGATTGTACTATACAAACCACCGCCCTATATTTTCTCTGATATATCCGCACTGAGTGACCTTCCTAATCCGCTGCAGTCACTCTATAAACATGTTATAGTATCTGGTGATTTTAACATTGATATGCTGGATGATTCAAACCCTCTTGCTGAACTTCTTGAATCTACTGGTTTATGATCGGTTAGCTTTGAAGCGACCAGAGGAATTATTAGGGCTAACCAAGCTTGTATACTTTGGATTTATGATCACGATCTAGTAATCATTTCATACAATCACAAAGTACCCAAACCGCCTTTTGAGTTTATTGATATTAAGGATATTAATGTAAACCTTGAAAATCTATTTAATGCTGCTTTAAATCAAAATTGGGACTTTTTGTCGACTGCTATCGATGTTAATTCTCTATTAGCTACAATTGAGCTTAATATTCTTGAGCTTTACAATAAGTTTGTACCCACTAAAAGAGTTTTAAAGAGAAACCACGCAGCACCTTGGCTAAATGTTTCCATTATCAATAACATTGAGAGAAGAGATGATACTTATAGGAAAATACGTCGGACCCAAAATCCTGCAGATGTGAGTATTTATCGTACGTCACGAAACAAAGTTAATAACATGATTAGATTTGCTAAACAACAGTTCTACTTCAGGAATATTGATCAATCTTCAACTAGGAAATGGAGGCGAGTACGTGATATTGGTTTACTTGCGGATACGTCCGAGACTACTTTGCTTGATCAATTTTCAGCAGAATCGATTAACTCACATTTTTCCTCCTGTTCTCTGGTTCCGATCACCCTACCGTGTCGATACAATTTCTTTACAACAACTACGAAATAATAATGAATTCAGTTTCGAATGTGTCTCGGAGAACGAAGTGATTTTAGCTATAAATTCAATAGTCTCCAATGCGATCGGTATCGATGGTATTAGCATTACATTTCTGAAAATGGTCCTGCCAGTAGTTCTACCTTTCATAACCATGTGTTTTAATATTTTAATTACAACCTCATCTTTTGCTGAACATTGGAAGATTGGTGTAGTTATTCCTATTCCGAAAAAATCGTCTCCAACTGATATCAAATATTTGAAAGATCTTCGCCCAATTAGTGTTCTTCCTGCACTCTCAAAGGCATTTGAGAAGATACTTAATATGCAAATTGTATCTTTTTTAGAACATAAGTCTCTTCTTAGTATTCTATAGTCAGGTTTTAGGGCCGCTTACAGCACTACTACTGCGTTAGTCAAATTAACTGATGATATTGGAAGGGGTTTGAATGATGCTAAATCTTTTGCTGTTCTTATACTGGCTGACTTTTCTAATGCCTTTGGAATGATCGATCCGACTCTTCTAATCTAAAAACTCTTTGTTTACTACGGGTTTACTACTGCTGCTACCAAAATGATCTTTTCATATCTAAGTGAACGAAAACAAATAGTCAAGGCTAACGGAATCTTATCGAGTTCATTGGAGGTTAATCGTGGAGTTCCTCAGGGATCTATATTAGGGCCTCTGTTGTTCTCTGTATTTATAAATGATCTCCCTCTGGTTGTGTTGTACCTACACTATCTTCTTTATGCTGACGATTGTCAAATTTATATTACTGGTAAACTCTCCGAAATTGATGAAATTTTTCGTAAAATTAATTATGACCTCAAACAAATTTACAATTGGTCTCTTAACTTTAACAACGGTCTTCTACTCAATCCTACTAAAACGCAGGTCTTATTTATTACCAAAACAAGCGTCGATATTGATCTCCAACCACTCTTTCTTGGCGAGACCCAACTATCAGTCGGCAAATCTGTTAATAATCTTGGTTTGTATATGAACAACACCTTAACCTGGTCTAACCACATTATTGATGTTAGCAAAAAAATCAATTTCGCATTATATAGATTCAAATTGCTTCAGGATGTAAGTTGTAACACCTTTTGTCCTTCGCATGCAATTGGTTAAAAGTTTGACTATGTCTTACTTTAACTATTGTGATGTTATAATATTTAATTTAGATTCGGATTCTTTTCCAAACTAAAGGTTGCATTTAATTCCTGAATACGATACATTTGCTGCCTGAGAAGATTTGATCATGTGTCTGAATACTCAACATCTATCCTTGGGTGTAGTTTGAAAAAATGTTTTGACTTTAGAATTGCTGTTTTTATTTTTAAGTTTATTCAGCTTAAAACGCCAAGTTACCTAAATAATAAATTGAATTTTTCTAGATCTGTCCGCACTTGTACCACATAACAACTGGCGACAGTACTGAGAGTTATCGTTAGTTCTGAGCAGACGCATTGAAAATTGTATAATTTAAGTCTGTAAGGTTAATATAAATAAATAAAGGAAGGATCAACACAAAATACTTAAGAAAATTAATTTTATTTTTATGCTACAAAGGACATTTAGATAATTTAAAAAAACTTATAAATTTATTTAAGTTCTTTAAAAACTTGAAGATTATCGTTGTGGATTCAGTTTCAATTATTGCAACTGATAAATTCAGAGCTTTGCGAGTCCGGTTCTTCTTTTAAACAAAGTGGGTCTTTTACTTCATTGTCCAACAGTTCCAGCAATATTTTTAATTTTGAGTATAAATCACATTTTAAACTTTCCCCAATCGCAGTCATGAATTCACTTGAATGAATCTTTTTGCTAAGTTGATAAACCTCGATTTGAAAATCACTACATATAGCTAGTGAACATATAATTTTAGGAATTTTTTGTAGGCAAATTTTTAAAAAGAAAATTTTATGGTTTCTGTAGCATATTGTAAAATTTTGTGCATTAAATGCATCATTATGTTGTGGTATTTCTCGGATTGATAATATTTTATCATCTTCAACGCGTTTTTTTTCGTCATCAGAATTCTCTGAAGGATCTGCGTCGTACAGTGCAATCGGCTTTTTGCGTTTGTATTTATTTTCAAAGATGGATGGGATAGAATTAGATTTTAAACTCCAACGATCTCTTTTGATTACGATTTCATTTCCTAAAACATAAAACATCACAGGTTAGAATAAAAATTTAATTTCTTGATTTTTAAACTTGCCATCTTTCTGCTTTAATACATCTGAATTAATAATATCAGTCTTTTCGAAATGAAAATCACAAATTCTTGTGTACTGTGTGATAGACCAATTATCTCTTGGAACTCGTGCAATCCACTGTTTTCTAAGTACTCTATCTTTTGGAAATGTAAAAAAATGCTGTCCTTTGTAGCAACGGGGAACACAGCATACAATCACCATGTTATTTTTTTTTTCTTAAAATAAAGTAAATGTATTTTAAAAAAGCTAAATATTTCAGGGCACAACAATGAACAAAGTTTATTTTGATTTATTAAACGTCAACTTGACAAGTAGGTAAAAATCTTTGTGAGAAGTAGAGACATCTTGTTATTACCCTTTAAACGAGTTTGGTTTCCTCAACTTTATTTTTTAGTAGTTTTTTGATACTTTTATTTTAAATTATTAAATAAACATTACTTATAGTTAAATAGAATTAAATTTGTGTCTGAAAACATAAAGAATATTTTCAAATAATTTTAACACAGTTTAATAATAAGTTATTCCACTTATTCTGACAGGTTAATTATTGTATGAAGTAAAATAATTTTGATCCAATTTCTATGATCAATACAAAAATGTTTGTTGCATCTAAATTATAAAGTGGTTGAAGATAAATGATGTAGTATTATTTTAAATTTATAATGGCTAATCCTTTTGATAGTGATAATGATATCTTGGAAGGATTTTTATGTCCGATTTGTAAAGAAGATTTAAAAACACCAGAACGTCTAACATCACACGTCGAGAATTTGCACTCAGAAGAACAAGATTTATTGAAATCATTGAAAGATATTTTTAGTATTGCAAAGAAAAAAATATATAAAAATATTGATGAAACAGTGGAATTAGCAAGAAATTTTGATAACACAATCAAACCAAATTTTCTACCGATAAAAGCAAGCTCTGTTCCACCCACAATTGTTCAAGAAATTGGTGCCGAATGCAATCATATTTCATATTTTAAAGCCATTAGGTAACAAAGTTTTATAGATAGTTAATTAACGATTTTTCTAATTTATACTATTTATTATTTCAATAGAACACCTCGGTTAGAGCGCTTTGCAACAGATACAAATAAATTAATTATTCGATTACACAAACTGTTAACAAATTTACCAGCTGATCCAAATCATCGGAGACAACATGAACAAATGGTAATTAACTTAAAAAGCATAATATTGAATAGTTAAAATAAGAGAGAGGCTTTATTTGTATAATAGAACTTATTTGATAAAATTCGCAATATTCCCATAGAATCATGATCTAAGCTATTCTCTAGAACTCTAATCTTAAAAGGTTAGATGAAGTTTTGTGTAAATTGTCACCACTGTCCTTAAATTAAGAAAAATGCTGCCTCTTTGGGGTTGATCTTTGGAATAATTCTCTACATACAGAACGGTAGAGCATGTGAATAAATTTTCATAGACGACAACCAGAGCTTTTGACTGACCAGCTGGTTATTGTATTGCCTGCCACCACTACATCTTAATTCTCTGTATTATATATCTCGATTCCATGTCGTAAAAAGGCTGACTATTATTTTCTCACTTAAAATGTGAAGTTCTCTTTCAGTAAGCCAATTTTAAAACGAGAGAGCTATTTATTTGACCATACGCGTCTTGAATATTTTTAATCAATGTTTAAGATAGACATATAGTAATTTAACATTGCAAGAGACAAAATTTCTTTTTGTGCTACTTCTTGCGTATTCGAGCATCATTTGTAAATTGTCTGTGGAAGAAATGAATTGATTAGGTTTAACAGGCATTACCAGTTTACTGTGGCTAACAAAATCTATCGAAAGCGTCTAATACAAGAAACTGTACTGTTCTGTACCCAGGGTTGCATAAAAATCTGATTTAAAAAAAAAATCAAATTGGATTTATTTGATTTAAATCCGATTATTTTGTTTTTTAAAAAAATTTAGTTTTTCGACAAACGGCTTTAAAGTTTAACTTTACTGCCGCTAGGGAGTTAGCTAAAGTCTTACTTTTTGGCCTGCGACAGCAAAAATAACGCCATTTTTATTTTATATTACGGAGGCTGTAAAGTAGCATTTGTTATTTGTTAGTTTGTTATTTTTTCAAACATATTATATAACTATGACAACAAAAAATAAGTTGATTCTCATTGGATTATGATATTTTGAATTATTGTGTGTTACTATGACAACAAAACATAACAAACAGTTTCATTGGATAATGAAATTTGGAATTATTGTATAACTATGACAACAAAATAACAACTATTTCAATTGGATTATGAAATTTTGTAAAGGCTGCTTTGATAAAAAAAGATTTATTCATACAAATTTAAATGTTTTTTTCTCTTTTTTGGAAGTAATTATGACGATAAAAATTCATATTTATAAAAAGTTTGATGTATTAATTTCATATTTATAAAAAAATTAAACGTTTGCCGAAAAAAAAGTGTATTTAATTCGGAGCTAAAGTGACTTTTTTGTATCGTCTATAATTGTCTATATACTCAACAAAAATTGTCTATATACTCAACAAATAATTGTCTATATACTCAAACTATATACTCAACACAAAAAGTAGCACTTTAGCTCCTAAATAAATAATGTACTATTAATTTGTATAATTTTTGAATAAGTGGTCCTATATTCCTAAGCTGCGTGAACTACTTCATATAAATCTTTAGCTTTGGTTGTATTTTTTTTAGAGGCAAAAAAAAAAACAAAGTAGAGGAAGAGATTTTGGTTACTAGATTTATATACTAGGTTACTAGGTGTGTCAATACTCAATGTTTCTAATTGTGGTTTAATCTGTGACTTTATTGTTAAAGTTTTACGAGGCTATCTTCTTAGTTATAGTCAGTTGTTTCCAGTCGCCAGCACTATGTCTTAGCGTGACTTTATACAGATGCCGTTGGTTAGGTCAAGGTAGCTCATTTATAGGTTAATGGTGAGCGCATCTCGCATTTTGGCAATCCTTCCGTGAGTGATTTTAAGTTTGAAGTTGCAAAAATCAAAGAACATTTGATAGAGTTTTATAATTTTATAGTTGACATGGTATGTTCGGATATTCAAAGAGTCTAAATAATGAATATTTCATATTTAGTGTGCTAAACATGTCTAACTAATTAATAAAAAAAAAAAAAAGTGCCTGGGGTAGCTGTACCAGGATTTGAATATATCCGGCATTCTGATGTCTGGGATAATGCCAAAAAGAAACTTGTGACGCATGCAATGCTTTCGGCAGATAAAGAGCAACTATGGTTGTTCTTCTACTTGTCAGTTTTTGACTCAATTAATCACATGGTTGTATTCTGTACTATTCAAAAGTTATGTTGGTTTTTTATTTAGCGTATGGTAAAAACTTATAAAAAAACATAGCGTCCATTATGACCTTAGAACGCATGTTGTTGTGTGATCTTGGTCTTTAGGTTTCTATGTGTTGTGACCGTTCTAGGATAAAATATCACACGAAAAAATCCCATACGAAAAAATATAACAGCGAAAAAATTACACTATACGAAAACATCACATCACGAAAATATCATATCTCAAAAATATCACATCCTAAAATAACACGCGAAAAAATATCACATTCTAAAATCACACGCGAAATATTATCACATCCAAAAATCACAAGCGTAAAAATATCACATCCTAAAATCATACGCGAGAAAATATAATGGAAAAAATTTTTTTGCAAAAAAAACACAGAAAATATGGAGGGGCTGAAATCTCACAGCTCTGAGATATCAAGACTTCGGTCTCGGTTAAGGATTTTGATATAGTTTTCAGCAAAAAACTTTTATGAGGACATGGTTTTTAGTTTTGAGCAGCGATGTATATCAAACATAACTTTTTGTTAAAGTACATGTATTTTTTATCTCTGTTTAGATATGTATTACAAGACTAACACGAAACATCAATACGTTGTCGGAAGATTAAAACAGATCATAAATTAACATAATTTAGTGTAAAGATTGTACCTTTCCATTTAGCGTTTAGAGAAAATAGTACAAAATCACAAATTCATATTTCTTTCAAAATTCCAAAAATATTGTTAAATTAAATAAAATCAAACTTTTTTCAAAATACCAAAAATATTCCAAAAATTAGAATAAAATCAAATATTTAAACTTTTTCTAAATTCCAATAATATTCCAAAAATTCTTAAAAATTTAAACTTCTCCAAAATTCTTAAAATATTGTAAAAATTATTACAAAATCAAAAATTCAAGCTTTTTTCAAAATTGCAAAAATTATAATAAAATCAAAAATTAAAAATTTTTCAAAATTCTAAAAATATTCCAAAAACTCTTACAAAATCAAAAAATGAAATTTTTTTCAAAATTCTAAATATATATATATAAAATTCAAAAATTCTATTTTTTTCGAAATTCTTAAAAATATTGCAAAAATTATAACAAAATTAAAAATTGAAACTTTTTACAAGATTCCAAAAATATTCCAAAAATTTGAATAAAATCAAATATTTAAACTTTTTCTAAATTCCAATAATATTCCAAAAATTCTTAAAAATTCAAACTTTTTCCACAATTCTAAAAATATTGCAAAAATTATTACAAAATCAAAAATTGAAAATTTTTTCAAAATTCCAAAAATTATAATAAAATCAAAAATTAAAAATTTTTCAAAATTCTAAAAATATTCAAAAAATTCTTACAAAATCAAAAATTAAAACTTTTTTCAAAATTCTAAAAATATTGCAAAAATTATTACAAAATCAAAAATACAAACTTTTTTCAAAATTCCAAAAATATTTCAAAAACTATAACAAATTCAAAAATTTCCATGTCGAATTTCATTTTCAATAACATTTACGTCATAAAAACAGCTACATTTTTTTATTCCAAAAAATTGGCTAAAAAAATAAATGAAATCATTTTTTGACACACTTGACATTATTTTTTCGACAAACTTATAATGCCATAATTCTCAATAATAATAATAAAATTTCATTTCAAACAAACAATTAATTTTATTTTTTTCCAAAAAATTGGATAAAAAAATAAATAAAAATCTTTCTTTTGACACACTTGACAACATTTTTTTGACAAACTTATAATGCCATAATTCTCAATAATAATAAATTTTCATTTCAAACAAATATTTAATTTTGTTTTTTTCCAGAATATTGGGCAAAAAAATAAATAAAAATCTTTCTTTTGACACACTTGACAACATTGTTTTGACAAACTTATAATGCAATAATCTAGTTTTTGATCTCACATACCAATCCCTACCATTAAGATTTCTCCAAATTTAATGTTCCTACTCGTAATCACTTAAAATGAACGTTTTTAAGTCAAAAATATGAAAATTTGCTGTTTTTGACTCACTTAATGATTTTTTTGACACACTTCCGGTACAGTTATCGAACACAGCGTCCTTCTGAATTTTTGAAATCCCTCCAGCGGTTTTCCTTGCAGGGTAGGTAATGACGGACGGCCGGCCGACAGACAGACATACATTTTTTTGCTTTTTTAGAATCAGTAGGTCCTAAAACGTCGAGAAATGCCAAAAAAAGTGGGGGTAAGAATTTCACTTTTGGCTCATGAATGTAATACTTAGGTCTTTCAGACCGAAGTATTATTACAACTTTTGAGATTGCAGACATGCGTACCTTCGATCTCTAATTTTGGAAATATCACTACGGCAGAAAGAATAGCAAATATTTTTGCAAATTACAGTCGTGATCGAAGAATCAAAATGTTAAGAAGAATTGCTAATATAGTGCTCATATAAGAAATCAAAATAACAAAAATACGTAATTGTGAAAAAGTTCAATCAATTTGTTTTAGGATTCCCATTATGTTACCGGGGCTATCTTGTAAACTATAAATCTTTTCGATCTAAAATTTGAGATGAGTATTGCTTAAATCATTTGAGATCCAAAATAAATAAAATGGGTGTCATTTGTTTGATAGGGCTATGACGTGAAATCGTTGAAAACTTTTCTACTAAGTCAAATACGGTTTCATATAAAACATTGTGTCTCAATGGTCGTTACAATTGTTAGCATAGAATTAGTTAAAATTTATATATTATATGCCGACGTTGTGTTTTTTTGCATAAAATGTTTTCCATGGTATGTTTTCGCGTGTCATTTTAGGATGTGATATTTGTACGCCTGTGATTTTAGCATGCACTATTTTTTCGTGTGTGATTTTAAGGATAGTCTCCACTGCACGAATAAAAACAACAAACGTTTGCTAATGTTTACTAACGTTTGCTAACAATCTCTGTCCACCAACCAAACTTTTTCTAAAAACAAATGTTTGCTAACATTTGTTGAAGTGCTGAAAATTTTACATAAAAACTTTGACAGCTTTTATTTGCCAAACACATTGATAAAATCCACTATTAAAACCAATTACACAATTTTATAATATTTTAACAAAAATTATTTTTTGTTTCATTATAAATATTCAGTTGTAATTTCCCAAGGGCGGTGATAATTCGAGATAATTTTTTGCCAAAAATTTCGAAAGCAAGTATGTTGATAAAAGCTCGAGGCCGAGGGCTATTATCAATACCACTTGCTTGAAGAGTTTTTCCAAAAATTATGAGAATTTATCAACGAACGAGGGGAATTCGTTTAGAAAATTTTTTGCCATTTTTCATTTCTTTATATATTTTTATGAATTATACGTTGGCCTACTGTGATATCAGTTAATTATTTCAAAATTAAACATAATTTTTAATATCCCAGTAGGCCAGATGTATAAATATTTGTTATTAGTATAATTCAAATGTTACTAGTGAAATTGAATGATGTCATTACGTTTTAGAGAATCTCATTGGTTTAAATTAAAATAAAACTAAGGCAAAAAATTTTCACTTAAAAAACCAAAATCAAATTTAATTATCAATAACAGATCAATATATGCCTGACAGACCTAGTTCCTAAATAATATGAAGTGAAGACAAAAATCTGTCTCTACTGAACGAGCACAAACATCCAAAAACAACATGTTTTCCATATCATTCGGTAAACTAACAAATGCTAGCATGGTTTATTCGTGCTCATATTTCGTCTATCCTCTAAACAAATCTATGTTTGCAAACGTTAAGGCTGAAATTCACATAAAACAGAATTCCATACAAATTTTACAGCAACAGAATTTTTTGCTGTCAAATTTGTTTGAAATTCTGTTTCTGTTGTATGCGAATTCCCGGTTTTAGCAAACGTTCGGCGCGGTTAGTGGAGACGATCCTTAAGAAAGTGATATTTTAACGCGTGTGATTTTAGGATGTGATATTTTTCCCGTGTGATTTTAGGATGCGATATTTTTTCGCGTGTGATTTTAGGATGTGATATTTTCGTTATGTGATATTTTCGTGATGTGATATTTTCCTATAGTGTGATTTTTTCGCTGTGATATTTTCGACGTGATATTATTTCGTGTGGGATTTTTCTTGTGATATTTTATCGGGACACCGTTGTACACATATTGCAATTTCTACCACACAATACATTCTATTAAAACAAACATTTTTTTTGAATTTTCCTAAAATTTTTAGAAATTTCTTCAATTGATTTAAATCTTAGAGCATATTTAACTATAGAGAGAACATAACTTTAAAATTGTATGAAGAGAGACATAAGAAATCGTGTTTGCTAATATGTCATATTCAATTTCTCATTTCGCCATTTGCATTTCTGTTTATTTACAACAACCAACTATTGTATTAAATTATAAATTAAAAACAATTAAATAATTGAAAACGAAACAAAAAGTACAATCTATTATTTTTAGTTGTGCTAATTTTTATAAAATAAATGAAAATAATTACGAGAGTATTTTACATTTATTGTGTTATTTCCAGTGATTTTATAATAGTGAATATTTTATTATTTTATAATGCCAATGTGCAAATATTTAAGTTATGTATACATCCTGAAAGTATATTATGAAAACTAGCTGGCGACCAACTTTTCATTATTGTGTAGTTTATTTTTAATAGATAAAAGATTAAAATTTATATGTTTGGTTAGAATCAAATCCTAATCTGTCATTTTTCTTATTTCTTTTTATATAGTATCAGTGAGGGGGAAACTATTATTTTTTTGTGGTAGGTTTTTTTCTTATAGATTTAAAAGAAACTCGCAATAATTGTACAATTTTGAATCAAATGAAAAATTTACGCACGTCTTTGGCAAGACAAACCGGTTTCTCTCTCAGAGAAATAAAGGAAAACAAACAAACACAAAAACGATTTGACAGAAGATCAGTCACGATTAATATTAGTTATGGTGGTCGGTTGATTTAAATCAATGATTTTTTTTAAAAAAAATCATGTTGATTAAATCTGATTTAAATCAAATGATTTAAATCAATGCAGTTTTAAACCGCTATTAAATTGCATTAGTAATTTTGTGGATGTGAGACTGTGTCTCTTCTTAAAACCATGTAAAAAAAACGATGATCCTTCCCATTCTCTCCATGCGAAATCTTCGGCCGACTTCCTTGTCTTTTTTGTTATCTTGAAAATGGTGTGGAACTTGTCCTAAGAGCATCTCCATTGACACTAGGATTGGTCCTCATTGTTTTCGTTATGCAGATACAGGCGAGTTTGTATCCTTTTTTAACTCTGTTAGAGTTGTGCTGCGGTCTCCTATTCCACACAACTGCTCTATAAGTGATAACTGGTTTTACTTACATGGTACACATCCATCTTAACCGTGTTACAAGAACACTACTATGTTTTATACAGATGCTCTTGCATACCATACGGTTATTTGACTTGGACTAATACCGCCTTCATGTAGTTTCGCCACTATCTATAATTTCAGAGGAGTATGAAGGACTCAGCAATTGCATGCAGGTGCAGAAGACAAAATATCTCTATATTTTGTCTTCTGCACCTGCATGCAATTGCTGAGTCCTTCATACTCCTCTTTATAGGTCGACTCATGTTGCGTTTTAGTCACACAGTTGTGCATATTTCTATTATATTGAAACCCAACTTCATATTCACAAAATATCCTTAGCATTTAATCTGGTCAGGGTTTCTTTTAACAGGTTTTCCATTAGGAGTCTCTGATCGCGCCGTGTCCCAAGATTTCTTAAATGTCCAGAAAAGTTCTGAGCGTAACTTCAATTTTGTTCACTCCTCAAGTTCTCTAGTAAACTTACTCAGCGCGGTTAAACTTACTCATCGCAAGATTCTAAAAAATTGTAATGTTTCTTAATTTTGGTGCTCTTTCAAATGACACCCCACTCATGCGAGCCAAAAAACATTTTTTTCACCATTCCCCACTCCCATCCCCTAAACACATAGAAATAAAATCACTTGAAGCTTCGCTATATTTTTCGTTAAAGGTTTATCAAATTTCCTATCTCTATGAATTTTTTCAAATTTTTCTGTCAATCAACGAAGAAACGTATGGGGGTTACCAACTTTTTGTTGCACTTTTTTGAGAATAATTCAAATACGGTGAATCGCAAAATTCTAAAAAAAATTGTGCTGTTTCTTAATTTTGGTGTTCTTTCAAACGACACCCCACTTGACCGGGTTTTAAATGGTGTATTTACCCCTTCTCATATCCTCCCCCTTAATAAATATAATTTTTAGTACTTGGTACTTTACTATATTTTTCTTTAAAAACTTACTAATTTTTCTATCATTCAAAATACTTTTTAAGATTTTCGAATACTTAGGCTCAGAGCTAATCGAGGAAAGAAAACATACAAAAAACGCCATTATTTAGAATTACACAAAAAAAGGTGGGGTGTAAAATTCCAAAATACATTTTTTAGAAATACTGCAGTGAAGCCCTTTCATATGATGCCCTACTTGACTCGATATAAAAATGTATTTTCTCAAAGGCCTCACATCGTAGCCCTGTTAGCCAAACGAAAACCATTTTATTTATTTTTCCACTCCTCATTTTGTGTGGACAAATTAGTTTTATACGCACGCCAAATTTCAAGTTTATTGGATTTATAGTAATCGAGATAATCGAAATAATGTGAAAAACACGTTTTACTCTCACCAATAGTGTTCCGTATAAAAAACGGAACCCTAAAAAGAACGGAATACTCTGATACAATTATAATGAATTGAATAATTATTTACATAAATACATTGACATAAAATATTGGCGTTGTTTTAAAAAATCTCTGGAACTGCATCATCTCCATCACTCCATCAAGCAAAACATTAATCGTCTTTCTCGTCAAGTGTCATTGCCGGACAGCTCTAGCAACGATCAACGCAAGGACACCGTTTCTAGTCGCTATTAAACAGTCGTCCCCGTTATCCTTTTCTCCGCCGAAGCGGATGCTGTTCTGGTTTTTGAATTGTTTAAAACTGCTTTTTCACTTTTTTATTAATTGAATTAATATAATTAATTAATTGATTGATTGAATTAATTAATTAATTGAATTTATTTATCTTTCGTTAGTATTTTATTAGCAGCCGGTCACTTAACAATTATTCAGCTTGACCGAAATGATTTCATTAATTTAATTTATTACATTATTACAACTTGACCGAAATTATTTCATTCATTTAATATTAAGTTCATTATTATCTTTCCTGATGTTCAGGGAATGCGGTGCTTTTACTAGACTACCCGTTTTTACTTTCTGTTAACATTTTCCACACTTTGAATTAATTGCATAGTTTGCGGAAAATGTCAACAGAATTTGAGTTTACTTTTAAAAGTTATATTCATTGATTTTTTTAAACTGTAACGCAGCGGTTTCCAAACTGTGGGTCGCGACCCACAGGGGTGTCACGTAATAACCTCAAGGGGGTCGTGAAGCTTTTCATTTAATAATAATAATTTAATTTAATAATAATAATAAATAATAAATATATTTCATATTGTTACAAAAGTTGTAAACTATATCAAAAACAGTCATTTGAAATCGAGATTATTTGGAAAGTTGTGTGAAGATATGCTGAATATACATCACTCTTGTACTATTGTGAAGTACGTTGGCTATTTCGTTCAAAATTTATTCAAAGAGTGTTCGAACTTAAAGATGAAATTGCGATCTTTCTTGATGAAAATCACAAAGATGGGGCATCTTCCTTTCGCAACGATAACTTTATTCTTAAACTTGTTTATTTAGTTGAAATTTTTAAAAAATTAAGCGATTTAAATAAATCAATGCAAGGTCCACAAATGCATGCTCTGATTCAAAAAGACAAAGTCACGGCATTCATTAAAAAATTGGAGCTATGGATATCCAATTTAGAAAAAGATTTATTTGACATGTTTCCAATTTTAAATGACGCCGGTACCAGAAACAATATTAAAGTAAACAAAAATCTTTTTATTGAACATTTGCAAAGTTTACTAAAACATTTTTCACATTACATGCGTTCCTTTGGAACAAAATAGCTGCTCAAAGCAGCTTTTGAGTAGATCACCAATGGAACGCCAAAAATTTGAAAATTTTTCAAAAGAAACCACACAATTGTATTATTAGCAAAAATTTTTATTTTGGGCTGATATTTAGATCTGACTAGTCCATTTTATTATTAAAAATACCAAAACAAAATTATAACTGATTTAAATAAAATCGAATAATAAACTGCTTTTCAACTACACAACTTGTTCGAGGTAGAGTAGATCAAAGCAAATTTGAGTAAGTTTGATTTTCAATGATTATTTCAACGATATTGATTTTACAAAGATATTGATTTTACATATTGATTTTACATATTGATTTTTTTTTTCTTTTTTTTTTAATAAGAAGTGTTGTGTAGTAGGAATTACAAAATGTGTCACAACAACACATAGATACCCTTTAAGACCTAGGTCCCACAACAACATGCGTCTTGAGGTATAGGTGGACGCTTTTTTTAAATCTTTGTGGATTGAAAGCACTCGAGACTATTGATTCGGGCAAAGCATTCCATGTGTACGATGTACGCACAAAGAAATCCCTTTGCATTCTATTACTATGACAGTGAGTAATCTCGACAGTTCGACCGCCCGCACACACCGATTGACGAGTAAAACGGGGAAAAACATATGTCTGAGGCATTTTGGACCTGATTTCATCCGAGCACTGCTGGTGACGATATTTATAAAAAACAACGAGATCAGCAACAGTGCGACGATGTTGTAGGGAATCAAGATCTAATGTTAAATCTCGATCACCCACAATTCGTATAGCTCGCTTTTGAACAGAGTCCAAAAGAGCCAGGATAGTAACAGATGCAGCGCCCCAAACTTGACAACAATACTTCATACAGGGACGAATATAGGACTTATAAATGTGGAGTAATTGATGCGAAGTAAAATATTTTTTACATCTATTGAGGAGGCCGAGGTTTCTTGACGCGCTCTTTGCTATGGCTATTATATGATCGTTCCAGAGTAAGTCATTGGATATTGTGACTCCCAATAAACGAATGCTTTCACATTCGCGTATTTGGTCGTCACACATATTAATTGAAATATCGTTGGGAAACTCGGTCTTTGATCTGGAAACAATCAATAGCTGTGTTTTGGTGGAATTAAAATTGACCAAATTTTTGTCACCCCAATCGGCGACTTTTTTTAGGTCCTCGTTTACATTTATGGCAGCGTCTCTTCGGACGGGATTTATTCGTTCATGCATTTTACCCTTTGAAGATAGGGGGACGAATGACTTGTGCAGTGTACTATCATCTGCAAAACTATTTATTGGGTTACTGGTGATTTGTAACAGTTCGTTGATATAAATTAAAAATAAATATAAATTAAAAATACTTCATACAGGAATTTGATAGTAAAACTTTAATTCAGTTTTGGGTGGAACGAAAAAAAGATTATATTACTTTGCCGGACAGAGCTATAATAGTGTTGTTACCATTCGTAACATCGTTTTTATGCGAAACCGGATTTTCTGCTTTAGCAGTCATGAAATCGAAATATCGAAATCGTTTAGTAGTGGAAAAGGAACTTCGGGTGGCTATTTCAACAATAACACCACGATTTGAGAAACTTTGTGCTAACAAACAAGCTCATCCATCACATTAAATTTTTTTCTATAAATATACATACTAAATTTTTATTAATTGTTGTTTAGTTTTATTCTATGAATACATTACTTTTTACAACTTGAAAATGTGCTTATATTATTTTATTGTTTTATCTAATAAGGGGGGCGCCAAATTTTATTTTTTTCTTATGTGGGTCGCAGTATCAGAAAGTTTGGAAACCGCTGCTGTAACGTAATATTTGTTTTTCTTTAAATTTTTTATTTAGCGTATGGTTTTTGTTAAGACACATTAAAAACAAAAATAAAACTTAAAATAGATAGATTTTCATATGAAATCTACATAAAACAAAACATGAATATACATTAAATGAGCTTACAATCAATATGATTGCGCGTCTTTTAGTTAAAAATTAAAAAGTAAAATATTAAAATATATGAACATTGGGCAGTATATTTGAACATTAGATGTTTACATCGAGTGAGTCTATCCATGCTACAACATCGGGAGTTGCCAAATGGATGTCAGCGATGTCGCCATTGCATCGTCGGATTGGACACACAGTTGCAATGTGTTTTATGGTTTGTTGTGGAGCTCCGCAGTCACAATGAGGGGACTCTGAGATTCCCCACTTGTAGAAAGAATCAACATAACGTCCATGATTCGTTCTTATTCGGTTTAGTGTGGTCCAGGTATGTGTGGTCCTTTAAATAATTGGATATAACAAATATTACAATACAGCTTAATTAATAGTAATTTGCTTACAGTGACGCCATGGTTATGGATTAGAGTGGCTCCATAACAATACCAATTGGTTTCAACTGCCACTTTAGGCAGTGTTGGTATCGGAGCTACTTCCGTTCTTGTTGATATGTCTCTTTTCATCTCATCGATTCCTATAGTCAGTACTATGCCTGTGATCTTATCTTGACTTCCAAAGACCTTATACTCCTTAATGTTTATTTCATAGTTTTGTAATTGTAACAGCGCAAGTCAGTTTATTGCTTGTTTGATAGTATTTCTTAAGAGAAAAACGTTAACCGTGTAACCACAAGCAAAAGGGTGCCTAATTCCAGTCACAGTAGAACCGTCACGAGTCAGTTAACTTGCATAATTGTGGTCGTACTGTACTACAACAAAAATGAAGATTGTTTAAGAACTACTTAAAGTGTTATTTGAATAACTTTGATGATTCGTTTTTGATTTACAACAAAAACTAATTTTGAAATGGATAACTCCAAACCCTACTTTGTGAACCCAGTATTTCGCCAACTAAACGCTTATTCAACTATCCCTTGCTCGTCTGTACTAAACATGGAAGATATTCTCCGGTCAGAATTGCCACCTTAATCGTCTTTACTGGACCTGCGAAGCTAGACCTTGGGTTTGAATGATGTTGCTTCTTTTCGTTTGGGTGAATAATTTTTCTTGCCGCTTCACCGAATTTTTGTACCGTGTTTTACGCTTTCTGGTCTGTTTTATACTTACTATATACTTACTATACTTACTATTACCACAGAGCCAGTTCGATCACAGAACCGTCCTACCATAACTTTATCTATTGGCATGGTGCTTACAACCGGCGCTACGATGCTCCCACCCCAAAGGTGCTCTGCAACTGGCGCTTGATAATCAACGGGCTCATAAAAAGACAGTTTTCTGCGCCAAGGGTTTATGCCTTCTTCCCTCTCTGCAGTAAAACGCATATTATTAAAGTTGGCACAAACGTTTCATACGATCTCGCATGGCCGCATCTTAAGATATTTAAGGTCAAAGGTGGCGAACACAGATTTTTAAAAAATATATCGTTTCCTAGGCTTTAAATGATATTTGCATTTATGATAAAATTTATAGACAATAAAATTCTCTACAAATTAGGTATTGTGCATTTTTTATACGATTAACCATTGAGATATAAATAAAAATAAAGAAAAAATAGGAGAAATAATGGGATAAGTTTGTCCTTTAGTAAATAGTTTAATGGTACTCTGCACTGTTCTTGCTCTAATTCTAGACAATTTGTAGAAAACAAATCAGATATGCGATTAAGTGCTTAGACCGTCTAGAACAGGGTTGTTTCGAGAAAAGCACAACACAGCTATAATGGTCTAACTTATATTGCAGCTAGAATCAGTTTCTACATTTCGAACCAAACATTTAATAACTTCTGCAGACCTGAGTAACGAAATTTCTAGAGAACGTAAAAAGCTTCTTGTGCATCCTTCAACGCGTTTGCCAAGAGCTTTTACTAAGATCGATGAAAACGAAACTATCAGTTAATTTCAGTTAAATAGTTTTATTGTTCAAAGAGCAACAATAACTTAAATTGTTTTGTTTAACTAGCTAATCAATTTCAAAACAAAATTTAAAAATAGGTTTCAATTTATTTTTAGATCGTACCCTGGTTGGATGGTAAATCAGTTAAACTTTGTCCAAATTGTGCAAAAAGTTTTCATTTAGCTCGTAGGCAACATCATTGTCGATTGTGTGGCTCCATACTGTGTAACGATTGTTCATGTTTTTTGGATTTAAATGATGCAACAAATTTAGTTAATCCATCATTTGCATCTCCAACAACTGTAGAACCCAAAGATATATCAAAAGATAAGGAGTCCAGTACTTTAAGAATATGCGATCATTGTCTTCATTTACTCGACAATCGACGTGATATGCAGGATAGCCGCATGCATCGACCACAATTAATGATTTTTTATGAAGAAATTCAAAATATAAAAAAGGAAGTTTATCCTGAAATTCCCATGTATGAAAAAATGATCGATAGTTTATATGACGGTGATACTATTTTTTCAATAAATGATGCTGGTGCACTTCGAGCTAAGATTGGGCGTTATGCTGAAACGATCGATAACTTAAGTAAGAAACTTGCAAATATTCCTGGTGAACCGGGTACCCGAGAAGAAAGTTTAAAACGTGCAATTCGTTCAGAATGCATCCGATGTATAAAGGAAGACATGTTATCCACACCGAAACTCCCCGTTGAAAACGTTATTGAACAAATTAGGGTAAAAAGGCAACAAGAGACTGAAATGATGATTGAGAGAGAACGACGGTTGGCTAAAGAATTAGTTGAAAAAAATGAATTTGGTGGAAGTACAGGTGCCATCCAACACAGTAAAAATTTGAAGTCGAACGGAAGTTCAAGTACAGGGGTGAGTAACATAAAGACTTAATAATCAAAGTTTTTTAATTTTGTTTTTATTTAAGATGGCGGTCACATCACTTGACAATTGGAGTGGTTATCAAAATGCTTCTTACAACCCTACTGTAAACGATCCGCTAGTTGAGCAAATTAATATAATTAAAGGATATATAAAACAAGCTAGGATGGCATTAAAATTTGAAGAAGTTGCTACATTAGAAATTAATTTAAGAGAATTGCAACAAGAATTTTATAATAGGCAACAAAGTAATTTCAATCCTTGATTTATTTCTTTTATAATATTATATATGTATTTTATTTTTACACTGAAGTCATTCCTATTATAAATTATTTAATTTCACGTTACAAAAGGCAGCACATACCTTATTGTACTGTACAGTAATACAGCCATTAATTTCGATATTATTATTTATATATTTAGAAATGTATGACATTTATATTCCTATGTTTAAAACATGACCAAAAATAGCCGCAAAAGTGAATTCTTTTAAATTTTATAAACAGTTATTTTCTATAAAAGTTTCTTACTTCTAGAAAGCTTTCCTTTTGAGTTTTTTGTGGGTAAATTTAATCTAAAATAAAATTTAGCTAATAGCACAGTAGCTTCGAAAGTTATAATTTTTTAAAATCAAAACCAAATAAATAAATTAAACTCTAACGAAAGTATTTGCTTCCAAAAGATGGTAAACTGTCTCGCAGAAACAACCACAGATTATTTAATATTTGGATTCACAAAAAAGTCGTTAAATCGATTTCAATATCTAACGGCCATCACTGTCATCAACATGTGCTACAAATTCCAAGAAGGAAGGTCTACAAAACAAAACCATTAAATAAAATACATGCAATGAGATCGATTATTCTCAGAATTTCTCAAGTGTTCTTTGTAAATAAATTTTGGATCCATCTGAAATATTCTCGATATAAATTAAAATTGTATTTAAGGAATTCTTTTTGCAGAACAACAGTTCAAATTAAAATGCGATAGTGTAAACAGTTTTAGTTGGAATGCGATAATGTTAATTAAATAAAAATTGTAAACGAAACGCTGTATCGTGATCATTAAACCGTGTAAGTAAAAGCAAAGTGAATTTTTAGTTGTAATGTAAGTAAAGTTTTAATTGTTATTCAATAGAAATAGTGTGTATTATTTTAAAAGCAGTGTTTAGACTGAACATTTTTACAGTCAGCCGTTGTAGTTTCAGAAGTCGGTGTAGGAATATTGTTTTCCTATTGTTGTGAAATAGTAATGATGTTAATCAATCGGTGACCCGATCCAGAAGTTAATTTTGGAATTAAGACTATGTCAATTTCTGACAACAGATTTTATAGTGGCATGAAATCTTTAACTTCTGGTACTAAATCTTGTATGATAGGAGTGGCTTAATCGACACTGACCCTACAAAAATGAAAAAACTATTGGACAACTATCTGACCCACTCGAAGATATTCGGTGATCGAAATTGGAGATTAAATCTTGATTCCCTACTGCAGCGCTACTGATCGCTTAGATTTCTTTAAATTTCGTCACCAACAAGCAGTTCTTACATAAAATCAGATGTATCATGCCAAAAATATATAATAACGATATGTTATTGCGACATACACATATTGCAATTTCTATTAGACAACATTTTGTATTATTTGTATTATGAATAAGGTTTACACCTACTGCAGTATGATGTTGATTGCGAATTGCAATAGGCGCGTTCCATTGAAAATCAAACTTACTCAAATTTGCTTTGATCTACTCTACCTCGAACAAGTTGTGTAGTTGAAAAGCAGTTTATTATTCGATTTTATTTAAATCAGTTATAAACTGCTTTTGGTATTTTTAATAATAAAATGGACCAGTCAGATCTAAAGATCAGCCCAAAATAAAAAATGTTGATAATAATAAAATTGAGTGGTTTCTTTTGAAAAAATTTCAAATTTTTAGCGTTCCATTGGTGATCTACTCAAAAGCTGTTTTGAGCAGCTATTTTGTTCCAAATGAACGCATGTAATATGTACATAAATAAATGAACTGAAGCATAAAGTGCAGTTTTTATGTTTTACAAGTTTTACTGCATTTATATAAAAAACATACAATAAATTAGAAAAAAATAAAACAACGAAAAGGTGGATTTAAAATATTAGGAATTATATGCTACATAAAACTGTTTTACAAAATATAATTGAAATGTTATTGTTTACCAACAAACGTATAAATAAATGTAAACTGTTACACGAACGCATAAGTTGTGTCGTTTTTTTTATTTTTATATTACTTATTTGTATTCCTAAATCGGATTACTTCGTACTTCGTATAACTAATACTTTTTTTTAGAAGTTCATTCACCTTTAAAAAAGATATATTTATTATTTATTACAACAAAAAATAACGAACGAAAGTCTTAACGAAAGTTTATAAAAAATTTTATTCTTGCCATTTTAGTCCGAAATTTTGACGGGAATCCTTGTAGGAATCCTGTAGTTCGTCATTACGAAAACCAATGCACACTTTTCCAACACATCTTCAATCAATAGTATAGCTACGTGTCTAACTCTAGCATAGTCCCAATCACATAAAAAACAAAATTGTATGGAACTTTAGTTGTTGGCGATAACTTGCCGTAATATTTAAAAAAGTTTCACTCCTGTTTTTTGGAATGAAAGGAAAAGTTGCCTGGAAAGTAGTTGTATTATGGGAAATCATAAACATCTAATGTCATTATTTTTTCATTAATATTATTATTGTTTTTTCTTTAACAACTCAATTATTGTAATTACTTCGGTCTGAAATACCTAAGTATTACATTCATGAGCCAAAAGTGAAATTCTTACCCCCACTTTTTTGGCATTTCTCGACGTTTTAGGACCTACTGATTCTAAAAAAGCAAAAAAATGTATGTCTGTCTGTCGGCCGGCCGTCCGTCATTACCTACGATGCAGGGAAAACGGCTGGAGGGATTTCAAAATTTTTTTTTCTAAAAATAGGCATTCACAAGGGACAGGTCCGAAAGGACGCTGTGTTCGATAACTGTACCGGAAGTGTGTCAAAAAAATCATATTGTGTGTCTAAAATAGCAAATTTTCATATTTTTGGCTTAAAAAACGTTCATTTTAAGTGATTACGAGTAAGAACATTGAATTTGGAGAAATCTTGATGGTCGGGATTGGTATGTGAGATCAAAAACCAGATTATGGCATTATAAGTTTGTCAAAAAATAATGTCAAGTGTATCAAAAAATTATTTCATTTATTTTTTTAGCCAATTTTTTGGGAAAAAAATGTAGCTGTTTTTATGACGTAAATGTAATTTAGAATGAAATTGGACATGGAAATTTTTGAATTTGTTATAGTTTTTGAAATATTTTTGGAATTTTGAAAAAGTTTGTATTTTTGATTTTGTTATAATTTTTGCAATATTTTTAGAATTTCGGCCAAAGTTTTAATTTTTGATTTTGTAAGAATTTTCGGAATATTTTTAGAATTTTGAAAAATTTTAAATTTTTGATTTTATTATAATTTTTGGAATTTTGAAAAAATTTTCAATTTTTGATTTTGTAATAATTTTTGCAATATTTTTAGAATTTTGGAAAAAGTTTGAATTTTTAAGAATTTTTGAAATATTTTTGGAATTTAGAAAATATTGAAATATTTGATTTTATTCTAATTTTTGGAATATTTTTGGAATTGTGAAAAAGTTTGATTTTATTTAATTTAACAATATTTTTGGAATTTGATTATAATTTTCCGGCAACGTATTGATGTTTCGTGTTAGTTTTGTAATAAATTTTTAAACAGAGATAAAAAATACTTGTACTTTAACAAAGAGTTATGTTTGATATACATTGCTGCCCAAAACTAAAAACCATGTCCTCATAAAAGTATTTTGCCGAAAACTATATACAAATCCTTAACCCAGACCGAAGTCTTGATATCTCAGAGCTGTGAGATTTCAGCCCCTCCATATTTTTATCATTCTGTTGATTTATATAAATGCTGAACAACTCCATATTAAATATTCTTACCTAGAGATGATTATTTTAATGCCAGGTTTTTTGTTTATTTAAAATAAAACTCACTTATCAAAAACATTATAAAAGAAGATATGTCTATGAATAATTTTAAATGTCCCAATAAATTAAAAAACAACTATTCTTGTAAGTGAAGATCATAAATACTCTGTGTTTGAAGAACTGATCCGGAATTATTAAAAAAAAGGAACACAAATATTTGCAGTGATTCTTTGACCTGCATTCAAACTCATATATGCAGACAAATTAGTAAATTTATTGAATCCTGATTGAAAATAGATAAAATATTACTCCTTACGGATATCGACTGGCAATTTAAGAATTAATTCATCTGGATAACAACTCATTTCCGCTATCCACATATCATCTCCAGTTCATCTCAATTGCCTGAACAACATTATTTGGACAACGCCCCTAGCAGCTTCCGGACAACACTAATCAGCTACCAAAAGTTTACCCATAACAACATTTCAGTCATAATTATAACAAAACTAAAACCCTTTACGTCATCGTTATGTGTTACTAAACTAATTCTAAGGAAAAAAGACGATACAACAACAACTAATACAATGCATGCAAAACATTTACTTTACTCCATATGGATTAGAACAATCACCATTTTTCTAAATCATTGTTTCTGAGAATTTATGGAATATTCTAAAAAATGAAATAAATTTCGTACTAGAATAGTCTGGATATTCTCACAACAACCAGTCGTCCTAAAGTATTATAACGCATTTTTAAATGGTTTACTGAACAACAAAAAAACATATGTCTTCTTCAATGATTTAAGTTCAGAAATAGACATGTGAAAGCTCGTGTCATCCAGGAAGCAATAGTGTGTCATCATAAAGGAATATTCAATATTCCATAACTAAAATTGAGGATTTTACCGTTGACTAGATAGAATTCATCTGCCAGCACACCTAAGATATCACCTTACTATGTGATTACTAACTGCTATTGCCAGTGGTATGAGGGGTGGTGACTGGTGTATGCGAGGTTGTCACGGATGGATCAAAATAAAAAATCGACATAAAATTATCCAATCCCCTTTCACAAATACAAATTAAATTATTTGTATTGCTATGATTATAACATAATCTCAACGAAATACAAAGCTTATAACCGTCAAGCTGCTGTTAAAGATGCTGGGTGATTGACGTAGTCTCCGAACATCGGAAGACAAGAGATTGTTCATATTATTTAGGTTAAATGGGACATTGAAAACGTCTACAGCTACGTTGTTTCACTCAACCGAACATCTGAAAATAACCCGCCGAATATATAACGAATATCGAATATTAATATCCAAACGGCCGTTATAACAGATCTAAAAAACAGACTTTTTTTCTAGTATAAAGCCTCTAGTTGCTTAACCGTGTCTCGGATTTGGCTGATTTACGAACTTGTCCAAGATATTAATAAAACACACATTTTTAGAAAAAGTTTTTTGATCTGGCTTTACAAATGCAAGCGTGAGAGTGCCGCTTGTTTCAAAAAAATTTTTTTTGCAAACTTTGTTGGAGCCACTCACTCAGGAACCTCTAACTGCAGAGGTCTATTTTTAAAACAAATTGATAAAAAGGATTCCAAAAATTTTAAATTTGTTAATATTTTTAAATTATTAGTATCCAAACGGTCGTAATAACGGTTTTAAAAATCAATTTTTTTTAGAAAAAAGCCTCTAGATTCTTAACCACGTGTCAGATTTTGCTGATTCACGAATTTGTCCAAGATATTAGTCCAAAAATTGGAGCAACCTATAAGACTCCAGTTAGACTCATTTTTTAGCTATAATCTTCTAGTTTAATTTAAGCCGTTGCCTTTTTGGAAAATTCAAAATGGCGGCTGCAAGTCAACCACCTCAACATGAAAGAATGGTTTTATTGATGTCATACTTGTAAGGGCCATCGGATTATTTATTAGAAACCATTTTCTTATGTAGTTTGTGTGCTTGTTTTTTTGTTTTTTCGTCTCCGCTTATCATATCTAGTCGTTTGGCACAAAAATTTTTCCGAAATTTATTATATCAAGTTCGTATTTTATTTATAATCAATGTCTAAATTAGATCAATTACTATAGCTTTAGCAGTTTTAGTTTTATAACCTTTCTAACCTTAACCTTTTTTTAAAACTGTTCTTTTTTGTGTCTTTTGAAGTAAAACTTCTTTCGGCGCGTTATAAGAATTTTGCAACAGAAGTACAAAAAACGAATATAATATTCGGCAAATATACGATACAATCCGATTATGACACACATATTTTAAATATTCACTGGGTTTTGGTGCATTATAGAAATAGTTCATATTTTTCGATGCTTGAAAATTTAACAGAAATTCAATTAAACATAATTTTGAATTAAATTTAATGATTTTCAATCCGAATTTTTGGAGTATTTTCATTTAATTTAAAATCAATTTTCAAAATATTATATGTCTGCTCCATTTTTGTTTACAATGGGTGCTTAGACTCGTAAATTAATAAAAATGGCAGCATATTAGGCTTTTTTAAAGGCAGAGAAATAAGTTGTCGCAAATTTTGGTAAATGGCATATATAATGAAATATAAGATGACAAAAAGCACCGTTTTAAAATTTGAGCAAAATCGGTTCAGGAATGGAAGCATGTTTGGTGGATCTTTTTGGTTTGTATGGTCAAGTCATTCATTTGTTCATTTGTTATTGTATTTTTTATTCACTTATGCAGTCTCGTACTAAATGTTATTTGAGTTGGATGTGTCGATTGTAGATGGTGGTCATTGTGGTCATGGTGGTCATAGTGGTCATGGTGGTCATAGTGGTCATGGTGGTTATGGTGGTCACGGTGGTTATGGTGTTCACGGTAATCATGAAGGTCATGTTGGTCATGGTGGTCATGGTGGTCATAATGGTTATGGTGGTCATGGTGATAATGGTGGTGATGGTGGTCATGGTGTTCACGGTGGTCATAGTGGTCATGGTGGTTATGGTGGTCACGGTGGTCATGGGGGTCGAGGTGGTCATGGTGGTCATGGTGGTCATGGTAGTCATAGTGGTCATGGTGAATATGGTGGTCATGGTGGTCACGGTGGTAGTGGTGGTCTTGGTGTTCACGGTGGTCATGATGGTCATGGTGTTCACGGTGGTCATGATGGTCATGGCGGTCATGGTGGTCATGTTGATCAAAGTGGTCATGGTAGTCATGGTGGTAATGGTGGTCACGGTGGTCATGGTGGTCATGGTGTTCACGGTGGTCATGATGGTCATGGTGGTTTCACGGTGGTCATGGTGTTTAGAGTTTGCATCCCGGGCTTGCCTGGGCGGGAAAAAATATTTGTGTTGATTAAATTTGTATTTTTAAATAGACAAATGAGTGCGTGTAATCTTTGCACACGGTTAAAATAAATTTCTTTGGCTACTGTGGCAGGTATTAATAAAAAGATGAAATATAAAATAAATATGTCATATTGCAATTTAGAGTTGCATTTCTTGATAATATAATTTACTGTGTAATAAAAAGCAATATTTACATAATGTATTACAAAGTCAATTCAATTATTAGCATAATTGAAATATGAAATTAGAGGTTTATGACAAATTTGCTAAATTTATTGAAAAATGCATCAATTGTTGTACCAATTGTCAAATTAAGTGGACATGTATTCATCGTGAAATTTAATTTGTAATACGTTGTAAGACTTTGTAAAACATGTAAATATGGCTTTTTATTACACATTGTTGTAATTTATATTATCAAGAATATTAGAAAAAAACTCTAAATTTCAATATGACATATCTATTTTATTTTATATTTAATATTTTTAGTAATACATGCTGCAGTGGCCAAAGAAGTTTTACTTCAACAGCGTGTAAAGATTACCCACTTCATTTTTTTTTCCTTGTTATATTATATGATTAAGATCCAAAATTTTAATTTCAAATTCATGTTATATATTTTCAAACCATTTATAACAATAAACAATAGTATTAATATCGATTCCCTTTGTTGTACGTATTTTATTATTTATTGTAATAAATGATAACAGTTTTCTCCTAGACCTCTATCTCACATCTAAGCCAGATATTACGAGTGTCGATGTCGATGAGGGTAGTATTGGAAATTCTGACCATTATTTAATCACATCAGTTATCAAAACTGATTTACTACAAACTAGAGTTCCCAAATCCCTTAAAATATTTCACTTTTCAAAAATGGAAACCATTAGTCTTTGAAGTTTTTTTCAAGGTTTCACTTTTGATCGTCATTGTTTTTATACTGAAGATGTAAATGTTTCTGCTCAAAACTTTACTGAAACCATTCAATTCGGCATTAACAAATTCGTTCCCTTTTCAATAATGAAACCCCAACAAAAATATTTGTTTTCGAAACAAACTTTCTCTCAGAAACAAACCTAGATTATTTAATATTTGGATTCATAAAAAGAACTCTGTTAATCAATCCCAATATTTAAAGGCCAATAAAATATCAAACCAGATAATTGAAAACGAAAAAGCAGAAATTGACAGAGAGGAAGCGGCAAAACTTTCGAGTATGTCAATTTCTGACAAAAGTTTTTACAGTGCCATTAATTCTTTAAATTCTGGTACTAAATATTCTATCCTTCCTATCATTGATGGTGACTCAATAGTTACTGACCCTGCAAGGAAAGCTACATTGTTCGCGGAACACTTTGCTTCAAATTCGACAGTTTTAGAAACTCCTAATGAAATCAGTTCAGGAGTTAATATGAAACAATTACATTTCAAACCCAAAATTGTCGAAAAACTTTTAAGGGGGTTAAACAACAACAAAGCCTCTGGTCTGGACAACATTCCTCCTGTTATTCCTAAAAACATTTTCAAAAGAACTTGCACCAACTCTCACCAAAATATTCTATAATTTCTATAAATCTGGTATATTTCCATCCTGCTGGAAGTTGGCCAATGGAAGTTGGCTGGCTGGAAGTTGGCCTGTCCCAAAAAAAGGAACGAAATGTGATATGTCAAATTATAGACCAATAGCCTTACTCCCAGTCCTGTCTAAAATATACAAGCACTATATTAATTTACACATATCCAAATTTTTGGAAGACAACCATTTGATATCTGACAGCCAATACGGTTTTAGAAACAAAAGATCCACAACCGATCTATTGAACTATCCTGGCACATATTTGAAATAGCATACTTGAGAAAGGTGGTGAAACGTACGTGATCGCATTAGACATCTCAAAAGCATTTGATCGAATCTGGCATGCCAACTTGATCCACAAGCTCGTTGCGTACGGTTTGTCGCAGTCGTGAAGTTGATTCAAAATTTTCTGTCTAACCGATACATCTCGGTATCTATAGATGGCTTTTCTTCTGAGTCTAAATTAATAACCGCTGGTGTACCCCAAGGCTCAGTTTTATCTCCCACTTTATTTTTAATTTATATCAACGGACTGTTACAAATCACCAGTAACCCAATAAATAGTTTTGCAGATGATAGTAAACTGCACAATTCATTCGTCCCCCTATTTTCAAAGGGTAAAATACATGAACGAATAAATCCCGTCCGGAGAGATGCTGCCATAAATGTAAATGAGGACCTAAAAAAGTCGCCGATTAGGGTGATAAAATATTTGTCCATTTTAATTCCACCAAAACACAGCTATTGATTGTTTCCAGATCAAAGACCGAGTTTCCCAACGATATTTCAATTAATATGTGTGACAACCAAATAGACGAATGTGAAAGCATTCGTTTATTGGGAGTCACAATTTCCAATGACTTACTCTGGAACGATCATATAATGGCCATGGCAAAGAGCGCGTCAAAAAAACTCGGCCTTGAGGAGGAGATGTAAAAAATATTTTACTTCGCATCAATTACTCCACATTTATAAGTCCTATATTCGTCCCTGTATAGAGTATTGTTGTCAAGTTTGGGGCGCTGCATCTGTTACCATCCTGGTTCTTTTGAACTCTGTTCAAAAGCGTGCTATACGAATTGTTGGTGATCAAGGTTTAACATTAAATCTTGATTCCCTACAACATCGTCGCACTGTTGCTGATCTCGTTGTTTTTATATATATATATATATATATATATATATATATATATATATATATATATATATATATATATATATATATATATATATATATATATATATATATATATATATATATATATATATATCAGTGTTGCAAAACGAAAAAAAAAATCGTAACGTTATGCGTTTCGTTTTTATAACATTACTTTAATTTTTTCGGTACGTTATTTCGTTATGAAACACAAAAATATTATATTTTATTATGTTATAACGTTATATTTACGTTATTTTACAGATGAATGAAAAGTTTAAAGCTAACCTACTTAGCTGCTCAAAAATCGAAAATCTCTAATGGATAGTTATTTCTTGCATATATGTATAATTACAAAAATATTAAATTTATATATTCATAGTAAAATAAAACTAAATAATTAAATACATTAAAAAAATTTGACTCATTTCAAATTAAAAATAATAAGTTTTTAACAAAACTATAGGCATTCTTATCAAGAGTTTTCTGCAAATCTGATAGTTTGTTAATGACTATAAGCGTAACTTTTAATAGATCTTCAGAATTATTTCTTATATCGGCCAGCATAATAATATTCTTTCTTAAAATTACTCAAAACACCTGTGATGCAGAAACAGCTAGTACAGACTTGATATTACTTGAAATATACTTAAAATCTTACAATATATTCATTATGTATTTTGTTACAAATATCAAACAATTTCATAACTACTAAAAATATTGAAAAAGAGCAGATAAGTTGGATTTTATGCAACCGATTTTAGCGCTTTATTATCATATGATTATACAAAAAGTATACCAAAAAAACGAATAAATTATTAACGTTATCGTTACGTTTTACGTTATTGTAACACAGTTTAATTTTTAAAACGTTATAACTGTAATTATTACAAATAACGCTATTTCATTTCGTTATTTCGTTTTTGCGTTACGTTACGAGTAACGTTTTGCAACACTGATATATATATCCTTCCCCAGTTAGCATGGTATCTTCGGATATTCAGAGACGTTGATCTATATAGTATATTGGTTAACACTAAACATGCCTAACATTAAATAAAAAAAAATATAAAATGTGATGATATATATAATTTAGATAGACAGGTTGGTTTTACGTATTATAGATTACATGAAAGGTCAAAGAAAAAAGAAGAAATTTAATTAAATTTGTTTTATTGTTGTTGTAAACTAGTAAATTAGTATTATACTAAGTAACGATGATAACATGAATTAAAACGTGTCATTAAAATAACTAAAAATTCTTATTTTGTCAAGACAATAAATGATCATATGAATTTTTTAAATAATCAGAATCCATTTGTTTATTAATCGAATTTTTCGATTTTTTTATGTAAATCATTTCTAAATTCTAAGATACTACGTTTATAGACTAAGAGCCCGCGACTGCCAGACCTTCGTTATTTTATAAAAGCTGAAAGTTTCTCTGCGCATACCCCCCACTCAGGTAAAAACGATTAGCGACATACGAAGTTTGGATTATGGTGGTTTTGGCAAAGAGCAGGTAACAAAGGGGCCTTCAAAGTTTCGTGAAAGTATAAAAGGTAATTTTAAAACCCACTGCCAGACACCCTTAAACTTTATCAATTTGTTACAGTTTAAGGGTGTCTGGCAGGGGGTTACCACGAGAGTAAGTGTCTGGCAATGGGTGACGTGACTTCTAATACTATCCCGAAGAATATATAGAAAAAATTACCTTTTATACTTTCACAAAACTTTGGAGGCCCCTTTGTTACCTGCTCGCTGCCAAAGCCACCATAATCCAAACTTCGTATGTCGCTAATCGTTCTTACCTGAGTAGGGGGTATGCGCAGAGAAACTTTCAGCTTTTATAAAATAACGAAGGTCTGGCCGTCGCGGGCTCTTACTCTATTACGGAAGTTTGATTCTTTATGTAGAATTTTTACATTCAACAAGTTTATAGAATGATTATGATTATTAAAGTGGCGTGAAAGAGCACTATGTGAAGAAATAACTTGAGCGTTAGGAGTAACATTACAATTCTGATATCTTGCGTCATGGGAATGTTGGTAAATCCTATTTTTAAGAAGTTTGGTTTGTCCTGTATAATTGACACCGCACAATCACAAGTTACCTGGTAAATTACGTTAGATTGTAATTCGATCGGATCTTTATCTTTTAATGTTGAAAAAAATGTATCACCTAAATTAGAACAAGGTCTACCTACTGTTTTAATATTATAGTTATGTAATAAATTTTTAATTTTACCGTGTAAATGTTTTATGCATGGAACAGAAACGAATTTAATGTTATTAACAGGAAATTGTCACAACAAGATAACAATATTAATCAACAAGTTAACGTTACAACTATCAATAATGAAATCACTTCTGTTAATAACATTAAATTCGTTTCTGTTCCATATATAAAACATTTACACGGTAAAATTAAAAATTTATTACATATAACTATAATATTAAAACTAGGTAGACCTTGTTGATATATATATATATATATATATATATATATATATATATATATATATATATATATATATATATATATATATATACATATATATATATTTATATATATATATATATATATATATATATATATATATATATATATATATATATATATATATATATATATATATATATATATATATATATATATATATTATATATATATATATATATATATATATATATATATATATATATATATATATATATATATATATATATATATATATATATATATATATATATATATATATAATATATATATATATATATATATATATATATATATATATATATATATATATATATATATATATATATATATATATATATATATATATATATATATATATATATATATATATATATATATATATATATATATATATATATATATATATATATATATATATATATATATATATATATATTAGTGATGGGAACAATCGAATGATTTCAACAATCGAATAAATAGTAGTCGACATGTTGTAACAATCGAATAATTATTCGAAGTGTTTTTTGGTCGTCAACAAAGTAGAACACACCACCCCTAGGGTCACAAAACTAAAAAACTCGTTGGATTTTGGTCGCTTCATTTTTCAGTTTAAAAAAAAAACTTAATAATAAAAAAATTATGTTTCTATTAGGTAAGGATGAATATGTCTATATGCGTATTTTCAGTATTGAGTTAAACGATCTAGCTACATTTTTTAAAAATTAATATCACATGGGCTTTCAGTATTTTATTCTAACTTGTTTGGTTACTGCGTAAAGTAACAACAGATTAACATTATGTGATTTGTCCATTTTATTCATTTGAAAAACATTTATATTGAATACTTGTTTACAGTGAAGACCTTGCCTGCTTATCTATTCGTAAACTAATCAGCAGTTAATTCGTGTAAAACTTTCATCACAAACGGCTATAATTAATCTTTTGGTACCGTGGTAAGGGTATCATATCTTAAACCTATAAATCCTACAATCGTTATAGATAAATTTCATAAAACAATATTTCAAAAAAATCTTAAGCAAACACTTTGAGTTTCACACTTTGATGTCTTGATACCTGTTACATCCAAAGTGTAATAAAACAACAGTCATAACTCAACAATAATCAAACTACGCAAAACCAATATATTTAACAGACAAGTTTGTTTAATTTCTCCTACTTAATGAAATCCCAAAATGTTTTAACAATAAATTAAAAATTCTAATTAAAATCCTCGTTTTAATTCCGAATAATATTTTTGTCAAAATCAATAAATCCAATTTTTTCAATAACAAAAAAATTAATTTATTTACAACGGAAAAATATATTTAAACATAAATAAAACAACGGATATATAAAATTCTTCTATTCCTTTTCCAAAAGTAATTCATTCACTACCAAGAAACATGCATACATATTTAAATATAAATAAACAACGCACATGCATATACTTTTACAATATTCATTAAATTATTTTACTCCTCTATCTCAAAAAACGAAACAAAATGTTTTACTATAATCTATTTATGACAAATTGAAGTATTCTCAAAAACAAAACACAAAATAAAATTTTTCTTCAAATACTTTTTCATTGATGTAATATTTTTTATTTCATTGTTATTGTATTACTATACATATAAATATATAAAGCCGATGTTTTAACAACTCGTTTTTAGGACCTAGATTGTTATTTAATTAATTGTTGAATCACTAATTTCCAAATGAATGATAAACAAAACAAAACTACCAAGTACCTACGCCTATTATAAAAAATAATGATAACAAATTTTTCCAAATAATAACTCACATCAAATACCAATTTTTTCAGCAAAATATTTTTTTGTAGGGATTAAAAGACAAAGATACACAAACAAATATTTATCAATAATATATATAAAATAATTCTTCAATTATTCCTTTAAAATTTTGATAAAATATTAAATAACTATAGCTCAAAGCTTTTTAGATTTTTCATTGTATAGTTGAAGTATTTTCAGAAACATTTTGCAAATAATTTTTTATATCAAGAAAAGAAAACTACCTACAGGACCTAACCTTACATACTTACTATTTTCAACCTCTCGATAACTATTTATTCGATTGTTCCATTCAATTACTAATAAAAAATAGTTATTCAAATAAAAACACTTCGAATAAAAAAACCTTTCGAATAACAAAACTAGTAGTAAAAACACTCCGAATAAAAAAACACTTCGAATAAAATAACCTTTCGAATAACAAAAATAGTAGCAAAAACACTTCGAATAAAAAAATTAGTAATGAAAACACTTCGAATAAAAAAACTAGTAATGAAAACACTTCGAATAAAAAAACTAGTAATGAAAACACTTCGAATAAAAAAACTAGTAATGAAAACACTTCGAATAAAAAAACTAGTAACTATTTTTATTCGAATGAATTTTTTATTCGGTGTCTGTTATGAACAATCGAATAATTCGAAATGTTTCAACAATCGAATAATTCGATTGTTTTTATTCGATTGTTCCCATCACTAATATATATATATATATATATATATATATATATATATATATATATATATATATATATATATATATATATATATATATATATATATATATATATATATATATATATATATATATATATATATATATATATATATATATATATATATATATATTTATATATACATTTTTTTTCATTTTGATTTTCCGTCTCCGCTTATCATATATATGTAGTCGTTTGCCACCAAAATTTTTCCTGATCCGCCCCGGGTGTCACCCGTTTTGGAGTGACACCCGACCGTAAAAAACTTAAACAAACCATCACAATGTTTTCAACGATAAATCACTTCGAAACCGTTTTGGGGTGACACCCGAACGTAAACAACTTAAACAAACCATCACAATGTTTTCAACGATAAATCACTTCGAAACCGTTTTGGGGTGACACCCGAACGTAAACAACTTAAACAAACCATCACAATGTTTTCAACGATAAATCACTTCGAAACCATTTTGGGGTGACACCCGAACGTAAAAAACTTAAACAAACCATCACAATGTTTTCAACGATAAATCACTTCGAAACCGTTTTGGGGTGACACCCGAACGTAAACAACTTAAACAAACCATCACATGTTTTCAACGATAAATTACTTAGAAACCATTTTAACCAGGTTATCCATATAATTTTAATTTATAAATTGTGATAACTTATAAATGTGTCCTATAAATGTGTTATTGGTTCAAAAAGAATCTATTCTACTTTTTAAAATTTTTGAGTTATTACGTGAAATAAAATTTTAACAATATTAATCGAATCAACATGCTAGCGCATTGATTACCATCACCACAATTACTCATTATAGTCATTAGCTTTGAATATTCCTATAGATACCATATTCACTTTTTTTACGGTATATTATTTAGTATGCAAGAATGATTCTTTAACGACCAGGTCTGAAAACACATATGCTGAATAATGTATAGGAAAAGTGGTTTACGTCGATAATGTGGCACCCTTTGTCGATAGGGTGGCACCCTTGAGTTACAATTTCTCTATTCCAAAATTATTTCTAAAATATTAGCTTTACTTTACTACCTAATATATGTTTTACATTTCAAACAAATTAATTACAAACACCTAAGGAAACTAATAAACATTCAAATCACCGTGTTTGTAAATGATCTCAAAATAATTTTTTTCCTTTATCTTGAAACTTAAGGAATAAATTGGATTAGATCGTTTTTCAATGGACACAAAAATAATTACTGTGGAATAAAATGGCAGTTATGTCAGGCTGCAGTTTTGCAAATTTTTATAGGTAGATACATACTCATACTGTTTGTTTTGTTAGTTTTATATATTTATATATTTGAATTAAATTAAAGTTTATCATTTAAAATTACATTTTGTTGGGTTTTAAATCCCTTGTAAATTTCAAACTCATCAAGTGATTCTTTTAGAGATCCTTGGTTACATAAATGTAAAGCCTTTAAATTTTTTTTAAAAGTGGTGTAGCTATTGTTATTAACTATGTAAATGGTTTGCAAAAATAGACTTTAAATTTTGTTTATTTTTTTTCTTAGGAAGGTATTCCTTAAATCAGTCTCTAAAACATTTTCCGGTTTTCCCGATGTAAAAATTGTTCACAAAAATCACATTTAATTTGGTAAATTATTGAACATGATTCTAATTGGATATTTAATTTTGGTTTCAATTCTTTATATAAAACATCTTTTAGGATTTTATACTTATATTTTTTTTTAATAGTTCCTTATAATATTAGGTATATGATTTGTATATTCCATTTTATCAAGTATTATTTAATATATAAGTTGTTACAAGGAAATTTAAATAAATTAATTTTCTTGGCGGTGTATTTAATCGTTAACACAGTGTACTTATTATGAACTAGACATATATGTATCCTACAAATATATTTAGAATTAATGCTTTGCTGATACCTATACTATAATTAAAAATATTTTTTTAGATTTCGTTTAGCAAATATCCCAAAAAATAAAAATGCCACGAGCAGTTCATACTTCTTAAAGAAAAAGTGGGTTCCAGCAGAGAAAGACCAAACAGGCTAAAATAGATGCAGTTCAGAGCATATCTGGATCCATCTATAAATATGTTACAAAACCCGATGATATCCAAGGTTCATCAAAAGAAACTGATTCTCACGTTGATGCAACGAATGTTTCAGAAATTATTGGCTCGTCTTCGGAAAGTAACAGCGACAATACAGAATTAATAATGATAACCTATGATGAAGACGAATTAGAAAACAATACTGAAAATGACAGTGATAATGCTGCTAATGCTTCTACTATCGAAGAAAGCATTTGCATGAGTGAATCACTTCAGGACTTAAGAGATGTATCATATTGGAATATACTCGTCTCTGATAATGTTCGCATTGAAATCATAAAAAAAGGAAGTGAACATTTTCAAAACAGAGAAGGGTAGTTTGCTACTGTATCTAGACACGGGTTGGACATCAAAGGTGATGTTCGCCATCTTTCTAAAGAATGGTATTATAAAGTGATGCCTTATGGTGAAAAAATTCTGCGGTCATGGATGGTTTATTCTCCTTTAAATAATAGCCTGTACTGCTTCTGCTGTCGTATATTAGCTGTCACCAATAGTAATAATACAAAATCTACGACTGGATTTCAGAAGTGGTGGAAACTAAATCCCAAAGTAACCGACCATGAAACTTCAAATGAACATCTGGAGAATTTTTAAAAGTGGCAAACTTGGGAAATGAGGTTATAATTTCATAAAACGATAGGAGACGCAGCCTTGCAATTAATACATAATGAAAAACAGAAGTGGAAAGATCTTTTATCCAGATTATTGGATATAACTTTGTTTTTATCTAAACAAAACCTATAGCATTTCGTTGACATGATGAAGGACAAAGTTCTTCAAATAAAGGCAATTTTTTAGAACTAGTCAATCTATTGTCAAAGTATGATGTTGTGTTGAAAGGACACATTTTGAATTTGCCGCATGGTAAATCACCAAAAGTATCATATTTGTCACCAGATATACAAAATGAGTTCATAAATGTTTTAGCGAGCCACGTAAAGTTTAAGCTTGTCAACGAAATTAAATCGGTTAAATATTTTGGAATTATGTTTGATAGCACACTTGTGTCGCGTTCTTTTTCTCGACAATGTTGACTATTGTTAACAATTGTTAACTTTCGTCGTTCTTTAATTCAATAATTTTAGCATTGTGTAACAAAATGACGTCATGATGTCGTTCCTAAATTTAATGTTAAACTGTCAAAAGTTAACATTTTGTAACAATTTCCAACTCACCTCCTAGACATGAATTATAGAATGTTATTATGTCAAATGGTATGTTGTGATCTTTTATCTGTCAAAATGTTTATAATTAAGAGATTCGTAAATACAATTTCTTGTTTTTGTGTTTCGCAATTGAGTTTTATTATATATAAATTAAATAATTTTAATATATTTAATTTATGTGCTCAAATAGAACAAATTTATTTTTGACAGATCAAAAGTCGTTCTTAAATTATAAATCAACATTGTCGACAAAACTTAACATGACGTTTCAACATAATTTTATGACATTTTAACAACGTTAGAAAATGTTAAGAAAAAGAACGCGACCGGCGACACTGACATTTCACATATTGATCAAATGTCAGAAGTGATTTGTTATGTAAAAATTGATGTTAGAAAAGTGGAAATCAAGGAAGTATTCCTTGGATTTTTTCCTTTACATGGAAAAAGCCGCTGATTTAAGCGATGAAATTCTTACACTGAAAAAAACTTGAAGTAATGACAACCTCATCTCGAAGTTGGCAGTTTATTATTCATGCAAAGAAAAGATATTTACAAACAATTTCAGCGTGATTGGGACAACTACTTAGTACGGACGTGACATTGTCCTGACAACAGAATGAGGTTTATTTAAAATATAACGTGTTATATCCAATATAACAGTAGTTGAATAAAGTTAATAACTATTTCCATGAAAACATATTTCTTTGTATGTGTTATTATGGTTTTCCCATTGAATAAATATCTAAGGAAAAGTAACTAGACTTTTTGAGTGAAGCATCTAATTTGTAGTATTGATGCGTTTGATGGTGTTTGTATTTAATCGTAGGGTGGTACTGTGTATAATTTGTATATAGTTACACAAACATAACTTAGGTGGGGCAGCATGAACTGTTCTTTGAAATAAGTAGATTTTATTCAAAATTTTATTTATTTCTCGTTTAAACTAATCGTTATTTTAGGAAAAATTTGTCTTAAAATGTATTTTTGCCCGTTTCCTACTTAAATAAAAGATAATGAATAAGTTATATATTTTGTTGATTTTATTTTAATAATTTTTTTCTCGATATTTTTAAACATTAAATACATAAAAGCAAAATTGTGTGCCATCTCATCTTCAGCAATAGTATCACACTAACAACAGTCTAACATCATTACCAGCAATACAAATGAACACATCTTTACGAATACAGATTTGTAAAGCTGTCCTCCCTCTAAGCAAATATTTTTATTTAACTACAAAACTTCTATCAACTAACTTCTATAAAAAAACTTATCTAAAATCTCTATCGTATTCAGTTTTTTCTAACAGTTGCCATTTTTTGAATATAACGAAATTGGCATAGGTTGAAAATACTCCAAAGTACCTTTAAACCCACTTTAAAAGATGAATGTTCCTAAATATTGACGAAATTAGCTTGTACTGTCTATTGGTTTAAAAATTCGATTTCAATTTATATTTATAACCATACTTCGACTAATAAACTAATAATAAATATATAAACATCGTAGATAAATTGAAAATCCTTATGGTTATATATGTTTGAACAATATATATCACTTTTAAAAAATTTAGATCAAATCCGTTTAAACTTTAAATCATATTCAAATTTATATTTTCTACACACATTTTTCATAACAAACCATGGTATAACGAATATAAGGTATTCTTGACAGCTAAACGAAAATTTTGTGTGACGTCATCCGGCGTAAATATAAAGAAACAAAAAATGTTTTAATTTGAAAATTAGAGAAAACATAATTTTTACGTTATGGTTTTCCTTATTTTTTTCATTAACAATTTGTTTATTAAGTTTTCTAACTCTAAAGAACATTTTGCAGGGTAGGAAATTCGACGTCCACGCCATGCTGCAGGGGTAATGCAGACAGAATTAGGTTGGTCTATCGGAGACAAGCAGAGAAAAACTGCTTAGTCTATTACGCTACATCACCGCGAATTGGCGCCTTAAAACTTCTTATAACCTTAACATCATAACATAACCATTAACGAAAATTTGGGTTGGGACTGAGGTTAATACCATCACTCCGAAGAAAAAGCTTTGTTAAATTTGATAACCAAAAAAAGAATACCAGACACTAACAAAACAACAGAAGTTTTACCTGGACGTGAGAAAGAACCAAACTACCGAATCGGAACGTGAAACGTGTGCAGCCTGATCGCTCATGATGCTTTAATAAGCCTAGAAACAGAGACTGAGAGGCATAGGATGGATATCATTTCTCTGCAAGAAATTAGACAGCCAATAATCGGAAAACAAAACTCGAATAGTCACTCTTTATGAGTAGTGGTCATTCTTCTCGAAATGAATTTAGTACTGGTTTCCTTGTTGGTGCACGCATACAAGAAGCCGTGTTGAAATTCATTCTGGTCAATGAGAGGATTTGCTACTTAGGGGTACGCGGGACATAAAACAATATTTCTCTTATTGCCTTGCATGAACCTACTGAAGCTAAGACCGTCAATATTTTCTACATAGCACTAGAGGAGGTTATGAAATCAACACCAACAATGATAATGGTGAGAGAATGACTGAGTTTGCATTATCAAATAATTTGAGAATTGCCAGTACTTTCTTTTCGCATCGATCGATTCATAAGCAGACTTATGTTTTTAAACCGATTTTAAACCGTTCCTTTATATGTGCAAATATTGGAAGTAACCACTTCCTTGTATGTTCTAAGATAATGTTCCACTTTCAACGATCAATTCAACGATCTTTTACTCATTAGAGTATTTAAAAGTTTGTCTTTTAAAGTCCAATCATTTTCAGTGAAGTGTAAGGAACAAACTATCTTATAATAAATACGAACATTTTCTTTTTCCACATGATTCTATCCACTACAAATTGATTTATTTTTCTGGAAATTAAAAAACCTTATGTTTTGAGTATGATTTTTCACATTTGTTGAAAACTTTTGGTTTTAACGTAGTTCGGCATTTAAATTTGTATATGTTTTAATAGTAAATCAAATACTAAAGTTCATTAATTAATGAATGAATTAATAATTTCAATCATTTCATTAACTAATAAATTGATTTATAAATCATACTAAATATATTTTTAATTTAAAAACAATAGCTTTTCTCATTGATAATAACAACAAACACTCTGAGTGACGTCAATCAAAATCAAAATGGCATCGCTGTCACTCTAGTGATAATACCTTATTTTCATTTTACCATGATAACAAACAATAACTTTATACAATCCCTGTGAATGGGCGTGTCTAACAAAATTGTTTTGACATTTTGGCAAACTTACATTTGAGAAATTAAGTAAAAATTTAAATTAGAAAATAATTAATTTTGTGACACAAACTTATTGTAAATATATTAAAAATATATACTAAATTGTTTTTTTAACATTTTTTATCAAAATATCCTTATCTGATAATTGTAATTTTAGCAGCAAAATGCTTTAGAATGTTGACAATTTTTTTACATGTTTCGATGCAGTACGCCATTTTTATGAATAAATAACTGTATAAGCACAATTAATTGTTGTAAAAAAAACAGTTTAAATACTAATTTGTATAAAACTGAATTACAATTCAATACTTTAAGAACAAAATACAGAAAAAAACTCTTTAGTTTGTTTTGAAATACGACGTAAACAAATGAAATGACATTGACAGATTGGCAAACTTAACAAAAAATTAAAAAAAAAAATGCTTCACCGATTATTTGTGTACGCACACGTAGCGACACTTCCTTATATATTTATTCAATGGGTTTTCCATATAATTCGCTGTTTGTGTGCTTTTGTCACTTTTGAATTAAAATGCAATATTTAAAAATATACTTTTTTACTTTATATGGGATTTTTTGCATTAAATTTCTAGACAATACTTTGTGTGAATTCATAGAATGGGGAACATTTCTATTCTAATTAACATCCTAAGTCACGATTGTATAGTCATTATTGATTGTTTCCAATCAATGTGAAATCAATGGCTGACACTTGGTCAATTTGTAGTTCTATATGTATTAACATTAGACTACATTAAGGGAATTTTAAATTTATTTTGGATTTTTGAGATCAATTAAAGTCAAGTAAGTAAAGAAGTAATTGGAATATTTTCAATTCAAATGTATGGTTTGAAGTTTCTCAGAAAAAAACTACAATTCACATTTTACGTGTTTCGGATCGGATTCGAACCTACCCTCGTCAGTGCCCGGCTCGAATCCTTAGGCAGACACGCTATCGATTACGCCGTTGAGGCGATGACAATTTCAAAGTTGAAACTTCTTCATCACTTAATTATTTTTTTTTTTTTTACTTAAGTTGAATTTTTCCACTGTCATTAGACTCCATATTATGGAAAAAATGCTTTTACATTATATGGGATTTTTTGCATTAAATTTCTAGACAATACTTTGTGTGAATTCATAGAATGGGGAACATTTCTATTCTAATTAACATCCTAAGTCACGATTGTATAGTCATTATTGATTTTTTCCAATCAATGTGAAATCAATGGCTGACACTTGGTCAATTTGTAGTTCTATATGTATTAACATTAGACTACATTAAGGGAATTTTAAATTTATTTTGGATTTTTGAGATCAATTAAAGTCAAGTAAGTAAAGAAGTAATTGGAATATTTTCAATTCAAATGTATGGTTTGAAGTTTCTCAGAAAAAAACTACAATTCACATTTTACGTGTTTCGGATCGGATTCGAACCTACCCTCGTCAGTGCCCGGCTCGAATCCTTAGGCAGACACGCTATCGATTACGCCGTTGAGGCGATGACAATTTCAAAGTTGAAACTTCTTCATCACTTAATTATTTTTTTTTTTTTTACTTAAGTTGAATTTTTCCACTGTCATTAGACTCCATATTATGGAAAAAATCCCATATAATGTAAAAGCATTTTTTCCATAATATGGAGTCTAATGACAGTGGAAAAATTCAACTTAAGTAAAAAAAAAAAAAAATAATTAAGTGATGAAGAAGTTTCAACTTTGAAATTGTCATCGCCTCAACGGCGTAATCGATAGCGTGTCTGCCTAAGGATTCGAGCCGGGCACTGACGAGGGTAGGTTCGAATCCGATCCGAAACACGTAAAATGTGAATTGTAGTTTTTTTCTGAGAAACTTCAAACCATACATTTGAATTGAAAATATTCCAATTACTTCTTTACTTACTTGACTTTAATTGATCTCAAAAATCCAAAATAAATTTAAAATTCCCTTAATGTAGTCTAATGTTAATACATATAGAACTACAAATTGACCAAGTGTCAGCCATTGATTTCACATTGATTGGAAACAATCAATAATGACTATACAATCGTGACTTAGGATGTTAATTAGAATAGAAATGTTCCCCATTCTATGAATTCACACAAAGTATTGTCTAGAAATTTAATGCAAAAAATCCCATATAATGTAAAAGCATTTTTTCCATAATATGGAGTCTAATGACAGTGGAAAAATTCAACTTAAGTAAAAAAAAAAAAAATAATTAAGTGATGAAGAAGTTTCAACTTTGAAATTGTCATCGCCTCAACGGCGTAATCGATAGCGTGTCTGCCTAAGGATTCGAGCCGGGCACTGACGAGGGTAGGTTCGAATCCGATCCGAAACACGTAAAATGTGAATTGTAGTTTTTTTCTGAGAAACTTCAAACCATACATTTGAATTGAAAATATTCCAATTACTTCTTTACTTACTTGACTTTAATTGATCTCAAAAATCCAAAATAAATTTAAAATTCCCTTAATGTAGTCTAATGTTAATACATATAGAACTACAAATTGACCAAGTGTCAGCCATTGATTTCACATTGATTGGAAACAATCAATAATGACTATACAATCGTGACTTAGGATGTTAATTAGAATAGAAATGTTCCCCATTCTATGAATTCACACAAAGTATTGTCTAGAAATTTAATGCAAAAAATCCCATATAATGTAAAAGCATTTTTTCCATAATATGGAGTCTAATGACAGTGGAAAAATTCAACTTAAGTAAAAAAAAAAAAAATAATTAAGTGATGAAGAAGTTTCAACTTTGAAATTGTCATCGCCTCAACGGCGTAATCGATAGCGTGTCTGCCTAAGGATTCGAGCCGGGCACTGACGAGGGTAGGTTCGAATCCGATCCGAAACACGTAAAATGTGAATTGTAGTTTTTTTCTGAGAAACTTCAAACCATACATTTGAATTGAAAATATTCCAATTACTTCTTTACTTACTTGACTTTAATTGATCTCAAAAATCCAAAATAAATTTAAAATTCCCTTAATGTAGTCTAATGTTAATACATATAGAACTACAAATTGACCAAGTGTCAGCCATTGATTTCACATTGATTGGAAACAATCAATAATGACTATACAATCGTGACTTAGGATGTTAATTAGAATAGAAATGTTCCCCATTCTATGAATTCACACAAAGTATTGTCTAGAAATTTAATGCAAAAAATCCCATATAATGTAAAAGCATTTTTTCCATAATATGGAGTCTAATGACAGTGGAAAAATTCAACTTAAGTAAAAAAAAAAAAAAAAATAATTAAGTGATGAAGAAGTTTCAACTTTGAAATTGTCATCGCCTCAACGGCGTAATCGATAGCGTGTCTGCCTAAGGATTCGAGCCGGGCACTGACGAGGGTAGGTTCGAATCCGATCCGAAACACGTAAAATGTGAATTGTAGTTTTTTTCTGAGAAACTTCAAACCATACATTTGAATTGAAAATATTCCAATTACTTCTTTACTTACTTGACTTTAATTGATCTCAAAAATCCAAAATACTTTTTTACTGTTTATTTTTAATTTTATTTTATTAATAATAATATAAACTTCCTTATAGTAACAATAATGCAAAATAATGTAAAAAACTTTAAAAAAATATGGATATATTGCGGCTTACAAAAACAAAAATAAAATAGAAAACTACCTAAAAATTAAAAAAACCCAAAGCTTATACACAGGTGTTTATAAGCTTACCTGTGACGACTGCAGTAAATTTTATATAGGCCAGACGGGGAGGTCCTTCAAAAAAAGATTTATCGAGCACACCAATGAAATTAACAGGAGCGATCCAAAATCCAGATATGCCCAGCATTTGAAAATAGAAAAACACAAATACACTAATATCAACACAAATTTAACCATATTGCATAAAAAAGAAAAGGACAACATCTAGATAGATTGGAAGAAATAGAAATATATAAACATAAAAACAATAACAACATTTTAAATGATAAAATCAACACTAAAACTAACAAAATATATGACATAATAATCAAAAACAGCAGTTGAAATAGTATATAAGTAATAGTTTAAGCAAAAATTGTAATAATAATTTAAGAACTGAGGATGACGTAAGTCGAAATCGATATTCTGTAAAATAAATTAAAAAATAAAATCAAATTGTTACTATAAGGAAGTTTAAATTATTATTAATAAAATAAAATTAAAAATAAACAGTAAAAAAGTATATTTTTAAATATTGCATTTTAATATTTCTTTGGCCTTATATCATGAATTTTTCATTTTAAAATTTAAGTATTTGAGATTAATTGAGCTATATTTTATTTTCACATAAATATTTCATGTGATTGTCGGCTTATGATTGTACAGTTGTTGAATCAATCTCGTAGTTCGATTCGCCATATCTGCCCGCACGGTGAGGTTGAGACAACTGCGTTTCGATTGGAAATAGGACATGTTTTTTTTTCAGAGTAAAAATCTTGAAAATGATGGTATAAATGTTATGAATTGTTGTTCCCAAGGTTATGATAATGCAGCTGTTATGAGTAGTATACATGGAGAAGTGCAAGCTATTATTAAAGCAAAAAATAACAAAGCAATTTTTGTCGGCTGCATAGATCATTCAATTAATTTATGTGGCCAACACTCATTTGCACAAAATTTAGCTTGTGTAACGTTTTTCGGAACAGTGGAAGCCATTTTTACATGTTTTTCTGCTTCGACTAGCCGCTGGGAAGTGCTTCTTAAACACAACAAAGCAACTGTTAAAAGACTCTTAACAACGCATTGGAGTGCTCATTATGCTGCAGTAAAAGTACTGGCCGAAAATTTTGATGGGATTGTGGCTGCAATTGAGAAGTTAAAAGATCAACAAGAAAATATAGACACTAGAGGCGCTGCACAGAACCTTATCCATGCAGCATGTGATTTTACGTTTCCTTGCTATCTTTTGTTTTGGAATGATATTCTACGGGAAATAATATCTGTGCTCAGATTGGATTGCAAAGCAAGGGCTTGAATAGTGATCAAATAGTTACAAAAATAGAGTCAATTCGTAACGAAGTCACATTGTAGAAGAGGCAATAATTCTTGCTGCGAAAAAATCGGAGCCCTATGACATTCCAATGGAAAGCCGAATTCGTCGTAAAAACGTAAAAAACCAATGGCTGGTGAGTTTGCCCTTGATGTTGAACTGACACTGAGAATTCAACTTAAAAAAAAACATGTTGGAATGTCTTGACCGATTCATTGTTGAACTCCGAACTAGACTTGAGTCAGTTCAAGATTTAGCTTCATTGTTCGAGGTTGTGCAGACAAACACTTTTGGCGAACAGTGAAGAGTTGAAATTATCTGTATCAAAATTTACCAGTTTTTATGATGAGGTATCGGCAACAGAACTCCTCATAGAGATACCAAGGTTGATTAGGCATTTAAAAGCGGCCAATGTTACAGTTTCTAACTGGGTGTACCTAGACTTTTTGAAATTCATCATAGAATGGGATTTTTCAGAATTTCTTCCGAATCTTACGGTCACACTAAAGTTTTTTTTGACTATTTGCATATTAGTGGCTTCGTGTGAGAGGAGTTTCAGCAAATTAAAATTAATTAAAAATTACTTGCGGGCAACAATGACCCAATGTAGCTTATTAATAATTATGCTCATTTGTATTAATTAAAAAAAATTATAAATTACGTTTATCGGCTTTTTATTATTATTGACAGTTCTTATTTTTGGGGTGACACCACAATATCCGCCCCGGGTGCCACCCATGCTAGCTACGCCACTGAACGACCACATCTTTAGTTCAACCAGAAATTTGTTTAGATGTAAATTATCTCTTAAATTGTTAGGCAATCGATTGAAAAGTGTGGGACCCGTGTGCAAGAAAAATTTTCGAAAGTGTTCTTTGAACGATTTTGCAACAATGCATTTATTTTTAATACGTAGATTATGCTCATTTCTCTTAACACACAAATGCCCACTCTTTTTATAAAATAATTTTAATACTTTATATATACGTATAAATTCAGAAGAGGTAGAATTTTCAATTGTCTAAAAAGAGGTAGAGATGTCGCTTGTCTATTTCGTCTTAACATGATGCGAACAAAATGTTTTTGGCAAGTAATTAAGGGTTTTAATGTGGAATAATATATTCCACCCCAACATGATAAACCATATTGTATTTTCGAGTCAACCAAACCAAAATAAACTTTTCTCAAAAGTGACAATGGGCAAAACGATCTCAAGATATAAAACATTCTTAATAAAACAAGAAATGTCTTCTTCAAATATGCTATATGAGATTTCCAATTCAATTTACATTCTACTTTGACTACAGCTATCTCGAAACATTCATCAGCACACATAGAAGTTGTACAATAAGCGGCATGATAGTAAAGATTTTGTCAACGAGCCATTAGATCAAAATGCATTACCTTTGTTTTTGTGCTTAAAATCATAGTGTTTGGTGAACCATAAGCTAAGTAATGGAAGATCGTGTTCTATATTATTGTTATTAATAACATGCGAAACAGAATCATATACAATGGTCATATCGTCAGCAAAAGCTACAACAGAACCTTTTAGTCCGCTCATAAAAATAGAGTTTAAATATATTAGGAACAGAATCGGTCCAAGGACCGATCCCTGAGGTACACCAGTATTAATGAATTCATATGAGCTATGACATTCATTTATTTTAACGCACTGTTTTCTTTTTGTTAATTATGATTCAAACCAGCAATACGCACTTCCTCTGATGCCTAAATTCCATAATTTTTTCAAAAGAACTTTATGATTCACGGTATCAAAAGCTTTGGAGATATCAGTGAATAGCCCTGTTACTTTTTTATTTTTATTGACACCTTCATAAACTTTACTCAAAAATTTTATTAGAGCATCTTCCATAGATAATTTAGCTTGAAAACCAAATTGATTTTTAGACAGAATATTAAATTTCGTAAGGAAGTTTAACAAACGTGTTTTAACTGCCTTTTCAAATACTTTAGAAAATGTGTTTAGAAGTGAAATAGGCCTATAGTTACTGGGATCCTCCTTATCACCTTTTTTGAAAAACGGTATAACCGTAGCGATTCTAAGATCGTCTGGGAAAACTCCAGTTTTAATTGAAAAGTTGAATAAATAGCTTAAGATTTTTGATATTTGCGGATAATTTTTTTTTTATTAAATTGGAACTTATTCCATCTATACCACATGAACCTTTATTTTTCATACCTCTGACAATTGAAGATGTTTCGTCCTCAGTAATTTCATAAAAATGAAAACTATTTGACAAATAACGTTCTGATTGTGGATCAATATTAGGATCATTCAATATTGATAATCCCGAGATATTAGCTAAGTTAGTTGAAACATTTGTAAAGAACTTATTGAAGGTATTTGATACTACTACTGGTTGAGCGTTCCCCGATTTGCCAATTATTTCATTTACGGTATTCCACTGAGCCTTTCCATTACCCGCATGCTTTTTAAATCGTCTCTTATAATATTCTTCTTTCACGACCGCAATTTTTTCTTTTATCGCAGTAGAATGTTTAGCATAATACTTTTTAAGACTTTTGTTTTGTGGATGATTCTTTAATCTATTTCCTATTTTATTTTTGTGGTCTATTTCTTTGGCTAACTTGATGTTCATCCATGGTTTGAGCATCTTTATTTTGGGGTCACGATTGGAAATGATATTACTATCTTCTATATTTTTCAAGGTCTCCATAAATTTCTCATAGGCACAGTTTGGGGAAGATTGATTATAAACCGTAAGCCAGCTTTCGTTCTCCAGCAGCATTGACAGTTTAACAAAATCATATTCTATTTTATTACTCTGTAAAGAAAACTTTTTAGGAATAATCTTACCGTTATAAATTAATTCAACGAATATGAGATGGTGGTCATAAGATTTCAGTCAGAAAATATTACAAAATCACAAATTCATATTTTTTTCAAAATTCCAAAAATATTGTAAAATTAAATAAACTCAAACTTTTTTCAAAATTCCAAAAATTAGAAGAAAATCAAATATTTAAACTTTTTCTAAATTCCAATAATATTCCAAAAATTCTTAAAAATTCAAACTTTTCCCAAAATTTTAAAAATATTGCAAAATTTATTACAAAATCAAAAATTCAAACTTTTTTCAAAATTCCAAAAATTATAATAAAATCAAATCAATTTAAAATTTTTCAAAATTCTAAAAATATTCCAAAAATTCTTACCTTATTCTTACATTCATCAAAAATTGAAACATTTTTCATAACTCTAAAAATGTATATAAAATTCAAAGATTCTATTTTTTTCAAAATTCTAAAAATATTGCAAAAATTATAACAAAATCAAATATTGAAACTTATTTCAAAATTCCAAAAATATTCCAAAAATTAGAATAAAATCAAATATTTAAACTTTTTCTGAATTCCAATAATATTCCAAAAATTCTTAAAAATACAAACTTTTTCCAAAATTCTAAAAATATTGCAAAAATTATAACAAAATTCCAAAAATTATAATAAAATCAAAAATTTAAAATTTTTCAAAATTCTAAAAATATTCCAAAAATTCTTACAAAATCAAAAATTAAAACTTTTTCCAAAATTCTAAAAATATTGCAAAAATTATTACAAAATCAAAACTACAAACTTTTTTCAAAATTCCAAAACTATTTCAAAAACTATAACAAATTCAAAAATTTCCATGTTCAATTTCATTTTCAATTACATTTACGTCATAAAAACAGCTACATTTTTTTTCCAAAAAACTGGCTAAAAAAATAAATGAAATCATTTTTTGACACACTTGACATTATTTTTTCGACAAACTTATAATGCCATAATTCTCTATAATAATTGGGTAAAAACGTATATATAAAAATCTTTCTTTTGACACACTTGACAACATTTTTTTGACCAACTTATAATGCAATAATCTAGTTTTCGATCTTACATACCAATCCCATCCATATTTCTCCACATTCTTTGTTCCTACTCATTATCACTTAAAATGAACGTTTTTTAAGCAAAAAATATGCATATTTCCTTGTTTTGACACACTTGACGATTTTTTTGACACACTTCCGGTACAGTTATCGCACACATCGTCCTTTCGGCTCTTACCATTGAGTGTACCTATTTTTAGACTTCAAAATTTTTCAAATCCTTTCAACCGTTTTCTAGATTTCGCTTAAAAATTCAATTTTTTTCCAAAATTCTAAAAATATTGCAAAAATTATTACAAAATCAAAAATTGAAACTTTTTTCAAAATTCTAAAAATATTGCAAAAATTATAACAAAATCAAAAATTGAAAAATTTCAAAAATTAGAATAAAATCAAATATTTAAACTTTTTCTAAATTCCAATTATATTCCAAAAATTCTTAAAAAATTCAAACTTTTTCCAAAATTCTAAAATTATTGCAAAAATTATAACAAAATCAAAAATTGAAATTTTTTTCAAAATTCTAAAAATTATAATTAAATCAAAAACTAAAAATTTTTCACAATTCGAAAAATATTTCAAAAATTCTTACAAAATCAAAAATTGAAACTTTTTCCAATATTCTAAAAATATTGCAAAAATTATTACAAAATCAAAAATACAAACTTTTATCAAAATTCCAAAAATATTTCAAAAACTATAACAAATTCAAAAATTTCCATGTCCAATTTCATTTCAATCACATTTACGTCATAAAAACAGCATGGGTCCGGGTAGTACATATATGAAATATAAAATAAAAAATTTAACATTTTCCGTTATGTCAATTGTTTTGTTTTTCTATGCTATCTATGATGTATTTCAATATGGTGATAAAAACTTTAGCAGGCAAACTATAAATTAATCGAAATATTTTGCAGTCGTGGATAAAATAGCATCTTGTATTCGCATAGGATGATGGCAATTCTTCACTAGGATGAACTTCATCCTCGTGAAGAATCGCATCATTCTAAACTCATACAAGAATCTTCTATTCTACAATTTGTGAAAAGACTGAGAATGGAAATTATGTTTAACGAAGTTTGATTAAAGTATGTATTAAATATATTTACAGATTTAGTGAAGCCGACGCAACAATTTAAAAAAAAAGTCAGACAAGTGCGAATAAAATTCGCTCGTCAAGGGTTCCGTGAATGTAAAGAAAACAATATCAAAATAATTTACATAAAGTTGTGTTGTAAAGGGTTTTTATTGCCAGACCATAGACACATAAAAACTAAATGGTTCATCGTAAATATCAATAGTTAATGTCAATCTCATCTAAATTGATCGAAATGATATAAAAAATATTACTTTAGGTTAAATGATATCCATAACTATTAGTCTGGGAGCCCGCCGACATAAACAGCAACTCATAAATACTCTTCTATAATTTTTTGTGTGGCTTAATTACGCCTAGTCTACCACTTTTTTTTCTCTATCATAATTTTCTTAGCCGCGGCTTTTTCTCTCCAGTAATTTTTAAACTTGTCAATATCGTATTAAGCTAAAAATTTATACATACTCTATTTTTAAAAAATTTAATACCAAGAGAAATTCATTAATCGCGAGAAAAAAAACTTGTCCGACAAAAATTTCGGTACGTTAAGGTCTACCGAGTAAAACATGTAATAATAACAATTTCGAAAAACTGTTAGGAATTGAAAATCCCCTTTATCCCTATTACGTGTTACCCTATGGTAACAACCGTTCCCACACCATCGTCACTTGCATTTCTTAAATCCAGTCCAAAACCTTCGTGTTCTTATTTCTTTTATTATTTCAAAATTTTTCTCATGATATATGAAGTTTTCATGGACAATTACCTCAACGGTGATATTTGAATAAAATAACCTTCGTTGTTCCTATTCCAGTCTGCAAGTGGCGGAAATGGTTTTCTATTTCCATAAAATTATAAAATTTGTATGAGTTTTTTCCCATCAAAAACTGCAACACTTGCCATTTTTTTCGTTTTTTTTTTCTCAAAATCATAAACTTAGAAAAATAGAAAAAGTCAGTTGGGAGTGAACTAGACTGATGGTTAGAGAGTCTTATTTGATTGTTAATTAAAAATAATGAGTGGTGTACTCCTAAATTAATTTTGTGGTTAAGTAGTAAAATTCTGTGAAGAATAGTAAAGTGAGTTGTAAAGAATTAAGAATTATCCAAAAAAAAAGTTCTAAGTTTGAATAAGTATTAATTGGAAACTTAAAGTGGATAAATTTAAAAAAAAATTAAAACTAGTCTAGTTTTGTAATGAAAACATTCACTTTTGATAAGAATGTTTAATAGTTAAATTGTATGGAAAATTTATTTATAATTTAGAAGAAAAAATTTATTTTATTGTTAAAGTGATTAATAAATATTAAGTGGATAAATTTTAGAATAAAAGAAAAAGATTACCATTTGGAATTGTGAATATAAAATGGACTAGAATTAATTGTTTAGTGGATAAGCCTATAAAAATAAGAACTAAACTAAAGATACATATAAATGGCACCGTTTTAATTATTATCAAAATTTGTTAAAATATAAAGTCAATAAAAAGTGAAAAAGACAGATTTTGGTGTGAAGTATTTTATTTCTACGAGAATTGATCAAAAAAAATTGAGATAAAATTAGTACGAATGTGATAAAGATTATACGAACCAATTGCTAACCAGCCCGGAGCAAGCCGACTAAGGAACCTCTACATTACTAAGTGTAAGTAATAATATTTAGTTCTTTTTGGTGTTTGTTGTTATGGTTGTTCCTTTAACGATACGGAAATGAGAGTATGAAATGAAGATAGGTAGTATCTCGAAAATGGTTATTTAAACTCAAAACATACGTGTTGTGTGTGTGTGTGGATCGGGCATGGGCAAGTCCAGGAAATCCCAAAAATGATTGGGGTCTTCAACCCTCTACCGGCACTTTTGATGTATGTTTCAAAGTAATAGCTTCCGCTATCACCAGCTATTACAAATTGGCGCGAAACAAAACCTGATTTTTATTTATAAAAATAAAACAGAATGGACCCTTGGAGGATCTTTTAATATAGTTTAGTAATTATGTAGTGAATTTTTTTTCGATTAAATTAACTGTTTTATACACGCGCAGGAGTGGATGAGTTGGTCTTCGACTGACCATTCAACGAGTCTTACGAGCTCGCGCACTCCAGTTAGGTGATGGAATTGACTAAGGGATGGTTTGACACCGTCAGCAATAACTAGCTGAGAAAATATGACACAATGGTCGAGCAGATCATAGTGTTAGCCTACTAGTTAAAGCTGAATAGTGTACAATTCAACACTTAGATCAATTACTATCATATACGTTCATAATTTGAGCCCCGTTTTCTGATTAATTTATTGTTTTAGAACGTATTCGTTTAATGTGTTTGGTGGGAGTGAACGACTCAAGGTAGGGTACTGACTGATCATAAGAGGGCAAAGGTTAAATTTGAATCTTTGATGGTCTAGTGAGTTCTTGTGGCTCTGAGACTGGTTAACTCTTACAAACGATCATTTCCTCTCTTAGCTCTCAATACAGGTTCCAGGTTGTGATGGAAAAGCTGAAGTTACATCAGCTTAGAAAATACAGAGTGCAAGCTGGTCATCTACCAACTTGCTCTGGCTAGTTGTTGTGATTTTTCCGGATTCGTCATAAAACCTGAACACCTACTAACTTCCCAACCGTAGAGTAGTATACTTTTGATAGTTTAAATTTTTGTTCTTAGTTTTTTCTAAATTTATTTTAGCATCATTTTTGGAAGAGTACTGCCTAGCGCATGACTTGGACACACACACAACACTCACACGTATAATTTATAAATAAATAAAATAAATAAATAGTAATAATAATTATACAGTTTACTTACAGTTTAAATAAATAAATAACTAAACATTGAGGAATTCTAAATCAACAATTTGCTTATAATTTTAATGAACAATTAAATAATTATGCGTATAATTTTAATAAACAAACTGACTAGAAATAATGTTAGCAAATAATTTGAATAAATAATTAAATTGCCTATAATTTATTTTAGCTTATAATTTGAATAAATAATTAATATGCATATAAATAAATTTTGCTTATAATTTTAATAAATAATTATTTTAATAAATAATTGAAAGTCTATAAAGAAGATCTGAATTGATAGAGTGTTAACAAATAAATACAACATAGAACATTTTGTTGCTCAATATAACGTATTCCGTTCAAATCACTGATTCGAAGATTAGTATACAGTTTTTCGAATTCCCTGTGTACATACAGTACGAATTTGCTATTCCCTTGAAAGGGAACCACGCAATTTCCTTAACGGATAGTAGATTGGTAGATAGAGAGATAGTGATTAAGAAATTATACCTTCCCATTCAACCCTTTGATGATCAAGTGTTAAATTTTTTTTACGGTTTATATTAAGGTTAATTAACCTAAAATTGAATCAGATACGGGATAATACTCTTGGGAATTTAGTTTAAATTTTACACATCTCAATATTCAAACACAGTCATTGAAAAATACCGAGAGAATCAGAAATGAATATTTATGAAAATATTTACAACAATAAATGTTTCCTCTGCACTGAAAAACTGAATTCAGACAAGTTGTTGGTAGAAGCACCCTGCACCCATGTTTTCCATGACAGTTGCATTGCAAAGTGGCTAGAAGAGGAACCACATTGCCCCATTTGTAAAAGAAGCTGTCAACAGTCTGATGTGCATCTCCTGCCGGAGGATCGACGTCCCTTTTCCCCGATTTCACAAACAAGAAAGAATAAGGCACAGCCACAAACACCTGTGGTCAATCGGCAACCAGAGTCTCTCGGTGATATACCTAAGACGTGGATTCGACCGAATACTAGGGCTGAAGAAAAAAGGCGACAAGCTGAACGTGCAGGTGTAAAAGCATCAGAAATTGTCGCTAGTTCGCCAAAAGATAATCAGGGAAGACAAGACCAGCCAGCAGATAAGTCAGCAACGATGATCGATTTTTCCGTGATCCAACAGGCCATGGAAGTAAGCATTCGAAAAAGTGTAGAACAGATGCAGAGAGCCTTTGACGAAAAATTTGCGAATCAGTTACTCTTTTCGGAGGGGGTGAAAACAGCTAGTCACCCGCAAAATCCCTCCACATTGTCTATGCATGCACCTAGGGGAAACCAAGGACCTCTTCAAAATTCCAGGAACCTAGGTAATATAAATCCATCCTACGTAGCGAATCCTGCAGCTTATCGTCATCATTCCTTAAACGAGAAACACTCCACCATCATTCGTAGCTGGAATGTCTCTTTCAGTGGAAGACCAACGGAAATGGAGGTGGGAGAATTTATATATCGAGTGAGCACTTTAAATAACATCGCTTTCCCAGGTAGTTATGATGCGGTTGTGGCTCATGCTCACTTATTATTCACAGAAAGAGCTTCAGAATGGTATTGGAGATTTCATCACCGTACTCCACGTTTTAATTGGCCCGAACTGTGTATGGCTCTACGTACTGAGTTTGGTGATCGTAGCACCGATGAAGAAATAAAAGAGAGAATGCGATCCCGTAAACAACGTCAAAATGAGAACTTTGACTCTATGTTTAATGACATTTTGAGACAAAGTGATCGGCTCAGTGTTTCAATAGCTGATAGAGAATTATTGAATATACTGTTGAACAATCTTCGCAGTGAAATACGAAGAGAATTGTGCTACGTTGAGGTATTTACAGTTGAACATCTTCGCGACCTCTGCCGTAAACGGGAAAAACTTCTAGCTAGTCTACCGCTGCCATCTCGTAACTTTCCTCATCGCCCTACACAGACCCTATCCGAAATTGCTCCATCTACATCATATCATTATCCTGCGACTGAGGATACGCTTTCTTCATTACCTGATACTATTCCTGAATCCAACAATCTACCACAGATTTCTGATGACCCCGTAATTTCCGATGTCTCAGCTATTCATAATCCCAACGGTCATCGTGAGCCAAACAGAACTTTAATTTGCTGGAACTGCAAGCTAGAAGGACACCGGTTTCAGGATTGTCTACAACCACCTCGACTTTTCTGTTGGAGTTGTGGCAACGAGGGGGTTTACAAATCAAATTGCACTAGATGCTATTTAAACAAGACCGGGAGCGTGCAGAACACCCAGTAACGCTCCCAAAAGCCAACCCAATTTTAAAGTCAAACACCTCACTTCACTCAACTCCACCTTTAAGAATGCGTTGCCCAGAGGAGTTGGGAAGTAAAACTATTTTGAAGCGAGATTCATCAGCTTGTACTAAATCGTCTATACCTCATCACTCATTTAAATCACTTGAGCAGAGACTCAAAGAATATATGGCACTAAGAACCAGTCTTGGAATTAATGCACTTACAACATCTCGTAAGTATACTCGTTCAGCATTGCGTATTAGAAATTTCTGGAAGAAACGACGATCCTTTCGGTCATCGATTATATCCTCAATCACATCAGTGAAAGATGATCTCCGCGCTTATGCTGAGGTTCAACTTTTAGGCAGCACAAGAGTCGGATTACTAGATAGCGGAGCTTCACTTAGTGTAGTGGGAGGCACTTTCGCACTAGAGCTTCTCCGTACCCCAACACTATTTACACGTTCATCGGTAAAAGTTAGAACAGCGGATGGCGCTAGCCAGAAAGTGGTAGGACATCTGAACACTGGGATAAGGTTCCAAGGTCGGACAAAGTCTCTAGATCTCGTAATTATACCATCTCTCACACAAAACCTCTATCTAGGTATTGATTTCTTTCGGTTGTTCAACCTGTTTCCACCGTTAACCAATCAGATACCTAAAAAAACCGAAACCTCGGTAATATGTACTTTGACAGCTGACGAGGAAGGGAAACTGCAAGATGTCATTCAGCTGATTCCGTCTTTTGCGAAAATGGGATTGGGCAGGACGCATGTATTGACTCATGTCATTGATGTTGGCGATGCAACCCCTATCAAACAACGCCACTATCCAATATCTCCTGCAGTAGAGAAGTTAATGGGGGAGGAGCTGGACCGCATGTTAGCTCAGGGTATCATTGAGGAATCTGAGAGTGACTGGAGCTCGCCAGTGGTCTTAGTTCGAAAGCCAGGAAAGCTTCGTCTATGCTTAGATTCGCGTAAGGTGAACAGTCTAACGAAAAAAAATGCATACCCCTTACCACAGATCGAAGGAATACTAAGCCGACTCCCGCAAGCTAATTACATCTCTAGTTTAGACTTAAAGGACGCCTTTTGGCAGATTCCCCTGGATGAGGATTCAAAAGAAAAAACAGCGTTCACAGTCCCAGGCCGTCCTCTTTATCACTTTGCTCGTATGCCTTTTGGTTTGTGCAACTCACCACAGACGATGTCTAAACTGATGGATCGAGTAATACCATCAAGGTTGAAGACTCAGGTCTTCGTATACCTAGACGATCTTTTAATTGTGACAGATACGTTTGAGTCACATCTTCATATATTAACTGAACTGGCAGGCTGTTTAAAGAAAGCTAATCTCACCATAAACATTGAGAAGAGCAAATTTCTGCAATCCGAGATCAAATATCTTGGGTATGTCATTAGTAGAGCAGGGATTAACATCGACCAGGAGAAAGTTGCAGCAATATCAGAGTTCCCAGTTCCTTCGTCAGTGCGCCAGGTTCGTCGATTTTTAGGGATGTCAGGATATTACCGACGGTTTATTTCCGACTACTCTTCGATTGTGACACCTATTACTGAGTTATTAAAGAAATCCCATGGTAAATTTAAATGGACTGTTGAAGCCGATGCAGCTTTTGTCAATATCAAGAAAGCTTTGACTTCAGCGCCAGTGCTGGCCAACCCAAACTTTTCAGAACCATTCATATTACAGTGTGATGCAAGTAACGATGGAATAGGCTGCGTGTTGACTCAATTAGAAAAAGATGGCAGTGAACATCCGATTGTATACATGTCTAAGAAATTAAACCCAGCCCAAAGGAACTACTCCACTAGCGAAAAGGAATGTCTGGCAGTAGTTCTAGGAATAAAAAAATTTCGAGCGTTCGTTGAAGGGCACCCATTTAAAGTAGTAGTAACCGACCATTCTGGTTTAAAGTGGTTGATGAGTCAGAAGGATTTATCAGGACGACTGGCGCGCTGGAGTTTGAAACTTCAAGGGTACACCTTTGACATTGAGTACCGAAAAGGCAGTTTAAATATAGTTCCGGATGCATTGTCAAGAATAAACTCCGTAGACTTGATTGATACCGTGACCGATAACTTTTCCCAAGCAATTGATTTAGATTCACCAGCATTTCAGTCTACCAAATATCTAGAGTTAATTAAAATCGTCGAGGATGGGAAAGAAGTACTACCAGATTTACGAGTGGAAAAGGGTAGGGTTTATAAAAAAGTTGGATTCACTTCGTGTTTAGAAGGTGAGCCGTGGAAGCTATGGGTTCCCGAAGAGCTAACCCACAACTTGATCGAAATAGCACACGCAGCACCAACGGCAGCCCATGGCGGAGTAGCTAAAACCTTACATAAGCTACGTCGTTTTTATTTCTGGCCGAGAATGTTGTTCCAAGTACACTCGTTTGTATCCCAATGCAAGATATGTAAAGTAGTTAAAGCTCCCAACCAAATTTTGCGTGCACCAATGATAGCTCCTCTAAGAACCGAGAGGGTAATGCAACGATTATATATTGACTTATTAGGCCCGTACCCCAGGACAAAAAATTCTAATATTGGACTGTTGGTGGTACTAGACCATATTTCCAAATTCGTGTTCCTGTTCCCTCTTCGCAGTTTCACTTCTACTCCAATCTGCAATCTTCTGGAAAGTCAAGTATTTCATGTGTTTGGTTGTCCAGAGATTGTGGTTTCGGATAACGGAACGCAATTTAAATCCAAGTTATTCCAACAATTCCTAGCGAAGTATGGTATAAAACACACTCGCACTTCTTTATATTCACCCCAGGCAAATGCTTCCGAGAGAGTGAACAGGAGTGTGCTCGCAGGAATCAGAGCCTTCTTAAAGGAAGATCACACCAAATGGGATAAAAACTTGAGTGAAATTTCTTGTGCTTTGCGCAGCTCATATCACTCTACCATCGGCTGTTCTCCGTACTACGCTTTGTTTGGTCTCCCCATGATCACGCATAGTTCATACTACAGGAAGTTGGATTGCCTGGAGGAGTCCAGTGACTGTTTAGATCGCGCTGACACTCTGTCTAACATTCGAGCGCGATTAAAAGATCTAATAGCAAAAGCTTTTGTGACCAGTGCTACGCGATACAACCTGCGGGCACGTAAAAATTTGTTCCAACCGGGTGAAACGGTTTTTCGACGAAACTTCATTCTGAGTGATGCAGGCAGAAATGTCTCAGCTAAATTAGCCCCGAAATTTGTAGAGGCCAAGGTACTCCAATTGGTCGGAAATTCATCTCTAGAGCTCGAAGACATAGCATCCAAACGTGTGGGAATTTATCACACCAAAGATGTGAGGAAATAACTCATGTTAGGCTTCAGTTTTTATTCCAGGCCTAATAAATTCCGCCTCATTAGATCTGATCTAACTGGATCTTTCGTGTTATTACAGGTCATTACAGAGTTGCTGGTACAACGTCACAACAATTAATTAAGAATTGATTTGATCGACCCTCGGCTAGACTATCTACCAATGATATAAAATTTTAGCTTATTTCTTCCTTATCTAAATCTGATTTAAATGTCTTTTCTGCTAGTACGTTCCACTCAATGGGATTTCCTCTTTCAGATCAAAGCAGCTGTATGCTGTGGCTGTTTGTTCTGTGTTGTTAGGAATTGAAAATCCCCTTTATCCCTATTACGTGTTACCCTATGGTAACAACCGTTCCCACACCATCGTCACTTGCATTTCTTAAATCCAGTCCAAAACCTTCGTGTTCTTATTTCTTTTATTATTTCAAAATTTTTCTCATGATATATGAAGTTTTCATGGACAATTACCTCAACGGTGATATTTGAATAAAATAACCTTCGTTGTTCCTATTCCAGTCTGCAAGTGGCGGAAATGGTTTTCTATTTCCATAAAATTATAAAATTTGTATGAGTTTTTTCCCATCAAAAACTGCAACACTTGCCATTTTTTTCGTTTTTTTTTTCTCAAAATCATAAACTTAGAAAAATAGAAAAAGTCAGTTGGGAGTGAACTAGACTGATGGTTAGAGAGTCTTATTTGATTGTTAATTAAAAATAATGAGTGGTGTACTCCTAAATT
>OY856187.1:319884460-320007874 GCA_963693315.1 Diogma glabrata | reverse complement strand
ATTTTTTGTTTATTATGTTCATTTTAAAAAATGGAAAACTAAATAATAAAACCTTTCACATAATAATAAACGACATAGGGCGATATTTCATGATAAAATGGAGGAAATAAAAATAAAATACATTTTTTTTTTGCAAATTTGTAGCAACAATGCTAAATTGGGTTACCAATTATCCTTATAGTGCTAGAAGAATATACAAAGATCATGTAAAAGTTATATGGAAGCTCATTTCTTCGAGCAAACGCAAAAGCTCATTTTTTAAAAAAATAAAAAATTTGCGTCCATCAACACCTTAGAAAGCATGTTGTTGTGGGACCTTATTCTTCAAAGGCATGAGTTGTTGTTGCTCATATTGTAATTCGTACTACCCAACACATTTTATTTTAAAAAAATAGCGTGTCATCATCAAAGAATATTCTATAACTAAGACTAAGGGTGCTATATCGTTGATTGAAAAAAGTTCATCCGCTAACATCCCTAAGATATCACTTTGGCTAGTGATATCTCACTGCTAGCCAGTGGTTACGATAACTCAAGCTAACTCATATGCAAATAGCAGGGATCTAAGGACGCGAGGTTGTCACACCCATAGATCTAAAATTTAAAATTTTACAAATCTTCATGCGCGAGTATATATTTAAAAGCCCTTAAAAAGCCTTCGTTCCCATATTTATTTTATTTAGCTGTCAAAAACGAATGACTCCTTTTAATCTAGAAAAACAAGTTTTTTGTAATTTTAGTAAACAATTTGTAAAATCATTTTTGTGTGTTGCATATTTAACATTTGTAAAATTTAAGTACGTACTTAATTCGCTGTCTAGAATATTCTTAGATGAAACACTGATGACAAACGATGATCAGCGACAATCGAAAACATTTTAAAATTATGATTTTATTACACAAAAAAGATTTTATTTATTTTATATTTATTTGTAACATAGTAAAAAAAAATACCCGAATATTATAAATATCTAAAATAATATACAATGATCTATAATAACTGAAATGTTATAGTTTGTCAATGGTTAACTGCTCACTTAAATGTAAATAATCTTGTTTGATATAAATAAACCTAAAATAATTAATCTAATACAAAACAAATTTCCCAAAAAAAAAAGTTAGAAGTGAATTTATGATTTAAGTCCTAGCACTTGAGTTAAAAGTTTTGCTTTTGTTATATACTCCTTCATGGCAGTGTCGTTTGTTAATCCTTTTCTACCATTCCAAGCATCCCATTTGGCTTTGCCTCTGAAATCAAACATTCCTGGTTTACCTGTTACAAAGAAACAAATGTAACAAAAACAATTTAAAATATAGAAAATAAGAAAAAACATATTTTTTCTCCGATAGACAGCAAATATAAATTTTGCAGACTTATTTCAGTCAGCAAAGTGGCACTTTTCCTGCCTAGGCAGCAAAGCAAGTACTTTGCTGTCTAGGCAGCAAAATAATTAGACTTCATAGAAATAAACAGATATTGCGATTAAAAAAAAATTTTTTTAATCGATTTGTTTTTTCATTTTTAAAATTTTGCTTTATTTTTAAAGTAATAATTATTAAATTACATATCATTGTAATTAATCGGAGAAAAAATTATATGTTCAACTCGGCAGCAAGGTAGATTGACTGCCTTGGCTGAATTCCTAGCCTCGCTCGCTCGGCTATGAACTATCAGCCGCGGCAGTCAATCTACTACTTTGCTGCCTAGTTAAACAAATAACTATTTGTTATGACAGAATTATAACTAGTACGTTTTCATGTTGATTCAAAACAAGTTCAACTCAGATTCAGTATCTAAAACTTTATCTAACAAATATCAAGATGTACAAAGCAATTAAGCCGGTGGTTTGTACTTGCATTACACATAATTCAATGTTGTCTGTTAAAGTTTAAAATAGTTATCACACCCAGAAGAGCCCCAAAAAGAAACGTGATACAATACCACTTGATTAATTGGGTACCGAGTGTTTCCATTCAGTGATACCAAAGTCTGCTTATGAATCAATCGATAAGGCAAGTACTGCCAATTCTCAAATTGTTTGATAATGCAAACTCAGCCAATCTCTCACAATTATTATTCAAATTCGTATGCAATTTGTTGGAACCCACCACATTTCCATAAGTTATCTATCTATTTGTGTATTGAGTGACCCAGGAGATTGTTAACTGGAATCGAACTAAGGCAACCTAGATCCGTATTTAGGTCATAACATATTTAAGAAAAACAAACCAGTTAACAGACCGGTTTTCAAATTAACGAATAGTCAACCAACATGGTTGATAAATTGGAAAAACACATACAACCGACTAACAATTCAGGAATAAGAAATATTTTGCAAACCATTGACGCGATGTCTAATCCACAGCGCAGAACAGAGAACATAATGAATTCAATAGAAAGTTTAATCCACGCATAGAAAGTTCACTACACACACTAACAAGAATACACAATTTACCGCTAGACTCGTTCATGCAGCTTACGACCACCTGCACAAGTACATAAACTGCCAGTGGCTCACCTGCAGGAACGCAGTACCACGGCAAAACCAACACCAACCTTCTTCGTAATTTAGATATGTGCAATATATGACACGTTTGATGTTGTGATTCCAAGAAACAATATACCAATAGCCTTTTTCGACAACATGCTAGCTTTTTCCATCCATGCAAGAAAGATATGGATAAAAACTACAAAGAACACCAAATTCTCCACTGAGAACAAAACTGTACCAATTACGGCGAATTGATGTCCTGGCCCCTGGGTCGCCAGTATCTTCTCTGTTGTGAAAGAAAACGATTGCCCAGACAATGATTTGGGTGAAACTCCACAACCTCACAGAAATAGCTTTCACAGATCCTATTGCCGGACATAGAAACCCCGATACCACTCAAAGGATTATATATTGTATCTTATAAAGGTCACCTTAAAGAGGTACACACAAAATCTGTAGCTGATACAATAACGGACTATGTGAATAACATAGTCCGTGGAGATCGGCCACCACCGACTCGTTAGAAAAGTTTTTACCAAAATCAACAACACTGAAATTTGTCTAACTTACGCTGAGAAGGTAGTGTCTGCTTAAAAGGTATAATATTAAAATTGACATCATCATCATCGATATAACATGCGTTGTTAGTAATATTGGACCACAAGACACTAGACATATTTTAAATTGGAGCACCACAAATTTCGATGTAAGATCACAAAGAACAAACCTGAGAGGCAGCCGTTTTATTTTTAGCTTTAACACACCAATGGCTGATTGGCGCACTACACCAACAACAACAAAAATATGTTCTTGAAATTTTAACTCAATGTTAGACAAAATCTAAAAAAATTCCTCCTAAATATTATTAAATTCTAACCAGTGATTTTCGAGATATTGCCAATCAACATATTTTAGATATGTCTGTCTCTGACTGAAACAAATTTGTATGATTAATCAAAATTATTAGTGTCTTTTGTTAAAATTAAGTTAATCTTCGAACGACCTTACAATGACTGCCGGTAATGAATTGTTAATTTGTTAATGCATTTTTTTTAAAAATCTTGAAGATTCACACCTTACCTATATTTTTCTAGCAAAGTACGATCACAAAGTTCCGCAAGTTCCTTATTGTTTCGCAATGAAATCTTATGTTTGTTGGCTGTATAATGTTTGCATTTATCGGAGATTTTACGCTGGAATGATCGTGAAAATACAAACCATGACTGATGGTAGTAAACATTCTATAAAATTTTTAATTTTTATAATTACATTTCATTTACTGTACTGAACATTAAATTTAAATGCATATATAACAATTAAATGATATTGTCGTTCGTTTAAATAAATGGTCCAACAAGGGATAAAGTTATATATGTATTAATTTTGTGATGGATTTATGAGTGTGATTATTGCACATTGAACATTGTTACGAATTAACTGTTTCACTGTATATGTAAGTTTATTGGCTAACCCATTCTAAGTAAAAATTCATGTCGAGATGTTGGAATTTTTAGCCTCGACGCAATTATAACATTACTTCCGATTCCGACCAAATTACACCTTTTAAACGTGCCGTGGTTTTTTGAAAAAGTAGAGCTTTTATGATAAGATGTTTGTGTCTGTCCTTCAAATTTGGTTTTTGTAAAGTAATGTTGTTAACGACAAATACGCAGCTATGGTGGAAAACTCATTTTAAGGGTTCCGAACACTATTGGTAAGAGTCAAATGTGTCAAATCTCGTAAACTATATAATAACTATGAACCTGAAATTTTAGATGCGTATAAAATTAACTTGTCCATACAAGATGGTGGCCACTAAAAAAATTAAATTGTTTAGTTGTTTGTTTTACAGGGCATTGGCCTGGAAAGCTTTTAAGAAAAACACATTTTTTATCGGGTCAAGTAGGTTATCATATGACTCTGCTTCAGTATTCCTTACAAATTTATTTTAGAATTTTAACCACACATTTTTTTGTATAAACTTGGACAGTAACGTTTTCTCGTGTTTTCTTGGCGCACTTTGTTCTGGACCTAATTGATCGAAAAACTTAAAAATTGTTTGGAATGATAGAAAAATTAGCATAAGTTTTTAATGAAAATGGGCAGGAGCGATATTGGTGTAAAACCACCATTTAAAACCAAGCACTCAGGTTAAGTAATATTACAATTTTGCATTGCAGTTTTTGAATTTAATGTATTATCAAATTAGTGTAATTCTAAGTATGGCCAATCTCGCCCGCCTATTTTCGAACGTGATGGATAAAAAATTTTGAACATATTCACAGAGACACGCAGTTTGGTAAATTTTTAACCAAAAAGATAGCGTAGAGTCAAGTAATTATATTTACGTTTTGGGGGATGGTATGGTGGCTAGAAACTAAAAAAAACATCTTTTTCGGCCCAAATGAGTTTGAGCGTTTGAAAGTTTTAGTTTGTTAACGGTTTAATCATTTCAGTTTGAATAGTGTTATAACCAGTTTATTCTACTATTTTGACGAATCTGTGATTGGACAAATTTAATGATGTTATTACATTTTAGAGAATTTCATTGGGTTAAATTGAAATAAAAATAAAGCAAAAAATGTTCATACTAATTTATAAATGAAATTAAATATATCAAACAAAACTACTATTATCAGTAGTAATTTCTAGTGAAAAAAAATTTTTCTTTGCAAAAATTTCGAAAGCAGGTATAGTATTTTTTTTTTTTTTTAAATAAAATGTGTTGTGTAGTAGGAATTACAATATGTGTCACAATAACACATAAAAACCTTTTAAGACCAAGGTCCCACAACAACATACGTTCAAAGGTGTTGATGGACGTAAATCTTTCTGATATAGTAGTATAGTAGAGTAATGGCGAACCTTTTTTGCTGGTGGGTCAAAACAAATTTATAAGATTTCCAATTTAGAGTCACGCGTCAATCTACTAGATTTAAAATAAAATAGTTTATGTATTTACTTCATTGATCAAACTTTTATTTAGGGAACAAAATAAATTACATTAAGAAAAAAAAACTAATGTGAAATTTGCTGCTGCTTTTGAGATGATAATTTTATTTTTAATTATAATTTTATTTTTAATTATTGCATTTTAACTATTATGAATGCCACTTGTTTGAGGAATTTACCAAACAATGATTAAAATTTATTACCGGTGGAAGGAAATTCAGAATTTTTTTTGTCAACTTAATTCAACAATTGAAACAATTATCCTTTAACTAAAAATTTTAAGACATTTATTAATTTATAATTCTATTAATTCATATTTTTGTGAAAAAAATATTTTTGATAATTGCCCTAGGGAAATTATTACCAATTGAAACGTGATTGGTTAAATTCAAAGACATTGCATCACTACGTTTTAGAATTTAGACTATTACTATGTCGACGTAGCAAATAATTGACTACAATTATCCTACACTGCAATTAATTGATGCGTGAAGACGTAAAATATGGCAATAATTGAAGACTACAATAATTATGTTTTCAACTCAAATTATTGTAGTCAATTATCTTATGTCGTTTTCTTTTTGACAAAAAAAGTGATCTAAGAGCAAAAAAAGTAGCTGTCAGATCACTTTTTTTTGCATTTCGTATCCTTTTTGCACAAGAAATTGCTCATTTTTGATCTGAAAATATTTTTTCTGAATCTAGATTTTTTGGTAGATCAAGTTGCAAATACAATAAATTTACACAAATCCATTTGCAAATCTGTAAAATTAGTAAACAAACAAGACGCCATTTATTTATTATTATTTTTTTAGTGAAATAAATTAAATGAAATAAATGTTTTGTTTAAATCGTGTTTTAAATTTAAAATTAATAAAAAATTATTTAATTAAATACTATTAATTAACAAAAACATTAAAAATTCGATCAAATTTTTTCATATTCATTTTGTGAAAGAAAAATCTTTAAAAAATCACTTTTTCTGCTCTGGCAAAAAGAAAACGACATTAGTTTTCGTTATTGACGTGGCTCCAAATGATGTTAGAATATTTTTATATATTTTCTGTAGCTTTTAAATTCAAAATATGTCAATGTTCAAAATATTTTTAATAATATTTAGGACTATTTTAATTATTTACAATACTTTTTCAACAAATTATATGTTATATTTTTCTGCTATTGGTAGACTTCGTTATGGCGCCTAGATTTTGAAAACATTTTTGAAATATTTTTATCCTCTGCAAATGGCAAATACTGATAAGTATTTTGGTTTGTCATTATGAAAATGTTTTTTTGTTTAATTTTAGTTAATTTATTAATTACATTTTAGTGATTTAATGGTAATAGTTTTGTGTGCAACAAAAATTAATTTCAACAATTTTTTACCGTCTAGATTCAAAAAATATCCTGCAATTAATAATAATGAACAAATTGAAAACTTAAAATTTGAAGTCAGTTATGTCGTTTTCTTTTTGCCAAAAAAATTGCTCTAAACACGCCCATTTTTGATCTAGATCAAGTTTTTTTGACATAACGTATTCTATTTGACAAAAAAAAGTGATTTTTTTTTGCCCTAAAAACTTTTGTTTGAATCTAGATTTTTAGCTAGAGCAAGCATAAAATACAATAAAGAATACAAATACATTTAAAAAATCTGTCAAAATTAGTAAACAAACAAAACGCCATTTACTTATTATTTTTTTAATAGTGAAATAGTTACTTTTTAAATAAACTATTGTTTAAATCGTGTTTAGAATTCAAAATTAATAATAAACTAATTAATTAAATACAATTAATTACAAAAATATTCAATGACAGTTCACAAATACAACTACAAAACTGGATCATATTTTTGCATGTTCTTTTTATGAAAAAAAAATCACTTTTTCACTCTGGACAAAAAGAATTCGACATTAGTTTTATGTCGAATTCTTTTTGCCAAAAAAATTGCTCTAAACACGCCCATTTTTGATCTAGATCAAGTTTTTTTGACATAACATATTCTATTTGACAAAAAAAAGTGATTTTTTTTCGCCCTAAAAACTTTTGTTTGAATCTAGATTTTTAGCTAGAGCAAGCATAAAATACAATAAAGAATACAAATACATTTAAAAAATCTGTCAAAATTAGTAAACAAACAAAACGCCATATACTTATTATTTTTTTTAATAGTGAAATAGTTACTTTTTAAATAAAATATTGTTTAAATCGTGTTTTACATTAAAAATTAATAACAAATTAATTAATTAAATACAATTAATTACAAAAATATTCGATGACAGTTCACAAATACAACTACAAAACTGGATCATATTTTTGCATGTTCTTTTTATGAAAAAAAAATCACTTTTTCACTCTGGACAAAAAGAATTCGACATTAGTATCGATCACTAAGTGTCAGATCAAAATATTGCCAAATAATTTTTATAGTCAAGACTGAAACTAGAATTAATTGACCGGAACAATATATTGTAGTAACTAATTAATTGCTACGTCAAGACATAATATATTTCATTGGACGACATTCAAAAAAAAAATAACGGAAAAATGTTCACAATAATTTCATTCAATTTCAACATGAATATGAATAAATACACTGTCCTTTCAAATTCAACATGATACATACATATATGTATACATACATAATTTATATAAACAAACACTTTACTTTCAAAAACAAACAAAAACGACATCAGACGTAAGTCGTAAATATAAAGCCATTTCTTTTTATTTTGCAATTCCATTTCGAATGTATGATTGCTCAATTATATAAGATTAAGAAATCGTAGTTCAAGTGTAATCAAACAAAACGTTTTTTTAATGTATGTACTTCCAAAATTCGACATAAGAAATTTCGAGTTCATAATTCACTTATTATTGTAGCTTTAATATGTATAATATGTATGTAGAAATACTTACTTGTATTACAATCTCCAACTGTTGCCTGTTTATATAATCCGTAAATATCTAATAAGTCTGCATCTGACGGAGTGGCTGCCAAGTTTTTTACGTTTTCTGCAGCTTCCTCAAAATCCTAAAACGTTGGAAATAATTTAGAGTAAATCAATTAAATTAATTTTCAAAAACTTTAAACTAAGATACGGTCATGATAAAAGCGATCTGAGAAACATATTCTATTAATTTAATAATTAACTAGAAAATAAATCTAGAAAATTATTTGCAGCTTTTTTAGACTTTAAACTTTAATGAATCATCTTCCGAAACAAACAAAAAAGAAGTGGAATCGTAGCATCTGTAACAAATTATCTTCAACCAAATTTGTGAGGAATTTGTTCTCAATATCAAGAACGGTATTAATGAAAAAATAAAACTAGAATTTAATAGCAATTAGCATCACAAGTTAAAGTTCAACAAGTATAATAAATAAAAAATTTCACCGAAATTGAATAACAAATACATATTTAGAAATCTTTGGAATATGATTTTTAGTTACTTATGCTATCTATTATGTAATCAATCTTCATAAGACCGTGCAGACTGCAGTGATTGTCAGCCAGTTTAGAATGATGATCTTATGATTATAAAAAAAACGATCTTGCAAAGAAAGGAATAATAACAGTTGAAAATTTTTTCAACCGCATACAAAATGTTACCGTTGATACAAAAAATTTGCATCGATAAACAGCGTTGCCGTTTACAATTGGAGTTTTTGAGCTCAAAAAGCCCAGAAACGTGTGCGTGCCAAACATTCCCTTTGCATGTATGGCCAGACTTTATGATCAAACTCCGGTTATTACGGTTCGTGTATTTTTCTATTAATTTTTTTCGATAGCATGAACATGAATTCTAAAAACAACATTGTTTATATAAGTACTCTCTATTTTCTATGCATCATTTGAACAATCGAAAAAGCACACATATACTACTTTAGTTTAATTAGGAATGAGTATTCTTTTACTGCCAAAAACTCATCAATAAAAATAAGCCTCAAATTATTTTTCCTTTGATATTAGAAAACCAACAATAATTTATAGCTGATATTTTTATTTAATACTGAGAATAATGAAATTTAAATCAATTTTTAATAAAATAACTTACTCCTTTCAAAGACATTGTTTTGATTTATGTTGATAAGATTTTGAATTTCTTAATATTATATTTGAAAACTACACTTTTTAACTTCACAAGTACACTGTTCACGCGACACTAAATTCTCACGTTCGAAAGAAAAGAAGAAATGAATGAAAACAAATTTTCTTAAGATAAGCTCATATATGTGTCTCAATCATACAGTTGTATCCAAATTCCAATAAAAGATTTGTATACAAACCTAGGTAGTGTTCGCTACATACATTGGTGTGTTCGGTCGTGCAATATCATCACGATATTTTACGTCAAATTTTTTTCTTCTAACTTCACTTCGCTGAATATTTGGTAGCTAAAGTTGAATGGAGATGATACAGGAGATGAATTCCAGTTTATGGAGGTGATATGGAATTTTGAGCAGCAGTGGAGATGTCCAGGTAATTAAAATTGAGTTGTCATAATAATGTTAGTTGTTCAATTGATGAGTTGAGTTGTCCGAATAATGTTAGTTGTACAATTGGTGAGATTATTGAAGCGTTAGTTTGCTGAAGATGATGATGATGAAGTTGTATTATTATTTTATTTATTTTTTTATTATTTATGGTTGATGTAAATGATCTTGAATCTAGAGTAATTATTCCACAAGTATTAATATTTAAACTTATCGAGGAATGCGGCTTAACAAATTAATCCAATTTGATATATTTACTGCAACTCAAATTGTAATTTGCAGCTATTTTATTTTTCTAGGATTAAATCCATAACATCCATTTAATTAGAAGAAATATTAAATTCTACAATGGCAAAGTATGGTGTATTCTTCTTTCATAAATAATAAATAATTTTTCTGCCATAAAATCCTTTCATAAACTTAATTAACAAATATTAAAACTTTAAAGAATTTATATTTAATTAATATGATTCATAATTTATTTAAATTCAAATTATAATTATAAAAGATTTTCTATACAATAATAAAATAATAATGGAGTTGCTAACCAAACAGAAAAACAAAGAATAACAATCAATGTTTTTGATTCCAGGCAACTTTTCTTTCATTTTCAAAAACAGGAGTTAGGCCCGCTATACACTTGAGCTAAGCTATGCGAACTATGTTTTTTGTATATAACGTAATCAAATGGATGACTATACACTTGAGCTAAGCTTATAGTTTAGCTCAAGTGTATAGTCATCCATTTGATTACGTTATATACAAAAAACATAGTTCGTATATAGCTTAGCTCAAGTGTATAGCGGGCCTTAAACTTTTCAAATACAAATAATTTTCGGAAGTTATTGCCACAAATATTATGTCAAGCCGGACCGAACAGTCAAAAGACAAAAAGATGGATTTGTACGTCAACCTTTATAGGTCACTTTTATTTCAATTAATTTTATCACAAAAGATAAATTTAGTCCGAAAGCCACAAAACCAATTTTATCAAGGAAAGTTATCACAAAAATCTAAGCATAAACAAAACAAAACCAAAAGCGTTAACAACCAAAATAAAATATTTTTATTGTCACCTAAATTCAAAACATTTTGACATTTAAAACCAGCAAAAACTATTTTTTTCGTGATAAATGGCTGCGTATAGTACTTCGAAAAATGATGATTTTTTTTGTAACGTTGTCTCGACCGAACACTATAGGATTGTGATACACTTTTTTGGTTTGTTCAAAACTAAACAAGATAATATAATTTTTTTATAAATACTATACAAGATAATATAAAATTTATAAATATAATTTAAAAAAAAAATGAATGAAAAAGCACTTAGGCGTGCTATACACCTGAGCTAAACTATGCGAACTATGTTTTTAAAAAAGTAATGTTTTAATGCGAATAAAGCTTTTTAAAAAAATGTTGTTTCCGTTTTTCTTTTCTTTTTTAAATGTTTTGTTTCCGTAATATTTTTTTCTATAATTACGTTATATACATTCTTTTTAAAAACATAGTTCGCATATTTCGTATAGTTAGCTCAGGTGTCCATATTCTTGTTTACTGAGTTTTATTATTTTTTATTTTTTACTATACACGCATTTCGAAAGCTATGTTTTCATCATCTGTAGTATATAAAAACCAAAACCCCCGACATATCATATCAAAAAATTTATCTAAAATCTCTATCGTATTCAGTTTTTTCTAACAGTTGCCATTTTTAGAATATAACGAAATTGGCATAGGTTGAAAATACTCCAAAGTACCTTTAAACCCACTTTAAAAGATGATTGTTCCTAGATATTGACGAAATTAGCTTGTACTGTCTATTGGTCTTAAAAGTCGATTTTCATACACCTCAAGAGTTGGAAGTGTATGTCCAGCAACGCTTGCAACAACAACAAACACTACAGGCAGATCCGCCAGTTCAAAGCAGATGGCGAAATAAACCAGGTGTGACTTAAAGTGTATCAACCTCTATTTGACCAAAACCCAGTCATGTGGTTCAGGTTGCTGGACATGCAATCCCAAAAATCGAATGTCAGGTCAGAAATAACAAAGTATTCCAATGCTATTGGTGCAATTGATTCGCGCTTGGACAATAAATTAACACCTCTATTTTTTAAAGAAATACCCCATACACTACATTTAAAGAGGACGTTATAAAACTATTGGGTGACAGTGAGAGGACAAAAATTAATAATCTCCTTCACAGATTAACCTTGGGCGACAGAAAACCTTCGGAACTCCTAGCTGATTTCCAAATGGATGGGGCAGATGTCAGTGACCCCATGGTGAGACAACTGTGGATGTCTCGCCTCCCTGATAATATACAACTGATTTTGGCTTCATTCGAAAATGAAATGACATTGGTACGGTTGGCAGAACCTCATGGAAACCTTAGCTCACTGACTCACCGACAGGTTTTCACATTGAATGCCCAGTCAACATCCGCAGCTGCTCAATCCGTCACTTCGAACGTTTCTCAATGGAATGCTCCACAACCCCCTGAAATCATAAATCAAATTTTAACCCAATTCAAAGCGCAAATGATGAATGAAATACACTCAATAGTGAATGCTGGTAGCCGGTCTCGTTCGAAATCCCGTAATCGTCGCAGTTTATCTAGATCAAAGTCTAGGGATTCCAAATTAAATTCGGACACCTGCTTTTATCACTCACGATTTATAGATAAAGCACGTCACTGCGTCTCTAGATGCAAATTCCACAAAACTTTTATTCCTCCGAATGATGCAGACACTACAAAAAATGGGTGGACGATCGCCAATACGATATCAGTAGTATTGGTGATCAGCAAGTCAACCGCCTTCAGTCCTTGAAAGTAACTCAAGGCTTAAATTTTTAATTGATACGGGAGCTGACGTTTCGGTCATCCCAAGGTCAATTTTTAAGGCTAAACCAGCTAATACTACGGTATTCAACTTATTTGCGGCAAACGGCACTCACATTTCGGCTTATGGTACACATCTTCTGCAACTTAACATAGGCCTTCGCAGAAACTTTGCCTGGGATTTTATAGTTTCCGACGTTTCGATCCCTATTATTGGATCAGACTTCCTAAAAACACTGGACTGCTTGTTGATATACAGAGACAGAGGCTCATAGACCCGTCAACCTCTCCGTTCTCAATAGGTAGTTGAACTAATTGTAACGAACCTTCACTCTTCCTAGTCGACAAGACTAAAATACCAACGCCAATTATTAAAATCTTGGAATCATTCCCCGAGATTGCAAATCCGAATCTCTTTCCAAGTATTGCTAGGCACAATGTGACTCACAAATTAGAGACAGTTGGTGCACCGGTATCTTGCAAAACTCGACGCTTGGCTCCTGACAAACTTACAATAGCCCAAGCCGAGTTTGAAAAGCTAGTAAAACTGGGTATTTGTAGGCCCAGTAAGAGCTCTTGGTCAAGTCCATTACACTTGGTTAAGAAAAAGAACGGAGAATGGCGTCCTTGTGGATATTATCGTGCTTTAAACAGAATTACTGTTCCCGATCGATATTCCATTCCCCACCTCCAAGATTTTTCGCATCAGTTGGAGGGATACAAAATTTTCTCGTCCCTCGTTCTTGTTCAGGCATACCATCAAATACCAATACATCCGAAGGACATTCCTAAAACCTCAATTTTAACCCCTTTCGGTCTTTTTGAATCCTGCAAAATGACCTTTGGTCTTAGGAATGCTGCTCAATCGTTCCAAAGATTATGCACTCCGTATTAACCAGATTTACATTCTGCTTCGTTTATCTAGATGATGTTGTTGTTGCATCAAAAATCTAGAAGAGCATCTGGCCCACCTACAAATGATTTTTCAGAGATTCAAGCTCAAATTATACAAGACATTGATTAGACCGGTTGTGATGTATGGGTCACAAACGTGGACCCTTACACAAAAGGACGAATCGCATTTATCTGTATTTGAGCGTAAGATCCTATGCTACATATTTGGTCCACTTAAAACAGACGATGGAGAGTATAGAACCCGGTATAACTTTGAGATCAGAGACCTTCTTGAGGGTCCTGATATAATAGGTTGTATCCATTCTAATAGGATTGCTTGGTTTGGGCATGTTCTACGAACCGATTCACAGTCTGGAATGATTAGAAAAATGTACGTTAGTACCCCAGGGAGTAGGCGACCGCGAGGTAGACCACGACTACAATGGGAGACTGACGTAATAAACGACCTTAAAAAAATCGGCTGCCATGGTAATTATGTCGCTGTTGCGAATGACCGTGGTGAATATTCAAAGCTGATTAGCCTGGCAACGCTCCTACATGGAGCATAAACGCCTTAAAAAAAAAAAATAATAAAACTAAACGTCTGTGCTTTTTATTAGATATAGGCCTGTGAAAAAAAAAATCATGTAAAAATACACTTTTTTTACCAAATGTTGCAATTTAAATGTTATTTTTGATATACAATTTCAAAGAATCAACATGAATAACTTTAAAAAAAAAAAACCTTGGGGGCCAACGTTATGACCATATGAGGCAAGATTACTTGAGCTTAGGCGCAAGTGGATTTTTTTGTTATTTTTGTCGTAAATTAAGAAAATCAGCATTTGATTCTATATCAAATAAAAAAAATCTTGGCGCCTAAGTAGAAGTAATATCCTCAAGCTCGAAATTCCATTTTTTCCACAAGGCACAAACAAACGAAAAATATGCAAGCGATTTGTAGTTTACGAACTAGCCCCTAATCTTCAATTTTTATCAAAAACTTAAAGACGTTTCAATGTTTTCGGTGTAAATTATTTATTATTTTTATAGAAAGAATGAATTGTCAAAATATGACATCGTTTCTGTTCCTGTGAATATTAAACATTTAAATATAAGCAATGGATAGCTCCAAGATAGATTTAATTCTTAATAATATTGAAAACTTAATTGCAACTACAGATTATGATGCATTGGTCAACGAAAGCGTCGAAAGAAACATTATTACTGATACTATGTTAAGCAAAATAGAGGTAAACAAAAACATTTAACTGTATTTGGGGATATTACTTCTACTTAGGGGCCAAGATTTTTTTTTTATTTGATATAGAATCACCCACTGAAGCGAATAAAACCAAAACGAGTTGTATATCAGCCTAAGGTCTATATTTTGGTCCCGGGCCTGATTTTCAAAAAAAAATTTGTAATTTGCTTATCAAAGTAACCTAAAATAAATTAAAAAAATCCGCTGGCGCCTAAGTTCAAGAAATCATTCCGATTGTATTATAAGTCATATTACAGTTGCTACTTGTCATGACGATTACACTTGGTGCTGCTTAAATGAGCGTTCTTTCTCAAAAAAGAATGTTTTGGAAAACGAGTTAGTTGTTGAAATATTGATTTGAGTTAAGTAACAACAAGATGTGTTCTGAGGTGCTGTTGGACGTTTTGTTAAAACCTGTGTAGATTGAAGCCAGCCGAGACTTTTAATGACGGCAAATTATTTCATTTATGGTTATAAATAAACACAACAAGTAAAATACTTGTTTACTGACCAGTAAAATAGGGAAAATAATATATTTTATTTCATGAATATGCACTCGATTTCATCCAAATCCTATTCGTAAACGATATTTAGAATAAACAATGGAATCAAAACAGTGCGACGATGTTTATATGGAATCCAGATTTGATGCCAAATTTCGATCAATTTGTTTAAAAATTTCCTGAATTATATTATTTATATTTTATGAAATTTGTTGAAATCTAAATAAAAATCATATAAATATGTACAAAATACAAACAATATTTGTGGTTATCTGTGGTGACTTTATACAATCGTTTGCGTTTAATTTAAAATTCTTTTAAATCGTTTCAAACTTTTAGCAATAGATTAATAGAATTTTAGGTACAATTTTTTATTCTTGTTTTAAAAAAAATATTTTTTCATCAAATATTCATTTTAAAAAAAAGTTTTGTTTTTTCATTATTCAGATTTTCTTTTTAAAAAAATAGAGATTTAATAAATTTATCTTCTTATTGGACTGTTCATGGTGTCCACCAGGTATGGAATTCTGGAAAGTCATGGAAAGTCAGGGGATTTTTTTTTAGTCAGGGAAAGTCATGGAAAGTCAGGAAATTTCAGTTATTTCTCTGGAAAATTTTTATTTTACAAAAACTTTTTATAAAAAATATTTCTCATATGTTCTTTATAATTTACTTATACATATCTCCTTTATATAACTCATAATATAATCTATCACTTAATGTTATGCTTTGAATTTGAATACACTCGATTATCTTTGTATGCGATTTTTAAAGTTATGCGGATTTTCTATTCAGTTTTTTTGCGGCTTTTTTATATGATTTATTAGTTATGCGGTTTTCTTCTCCCGTTGTTGTAGATTTTCCATAAATGTTCACCTCTTCTGCCTCTATTGATAAATATTTATAGGATTGAAGTTTATTGTAAAATATTAAATTAACTGAAAGAACTAATGTCATCCCAAAAAAATGTTTCCCTCGGGTTTTCAAACGTGTCTAGGTTTTTTTCTGTGTGAATTTTGATTTGTTTATACGATTTATGCGGTTTTCGAAAATTATAGAACGCATCTCTATCTATACAATGTAAGTCGTTTTTTTTTATGCGTATCTACTGCATTAAAATTTCTCTTTTAGTACTTAGTACTTAGATATTTAATGATACTCAAAAATTGGATGATACTCAAAATTTGTCAAGACGGGAAGCTTTGTGCGGGAAGCTGAAAGACGGGAAGCTGAAAACAATTTGCGAAAACTTTGGGTTTGAAATGAAGTTCTTTTTTATATAAAATCCTGATATTGTATTAACGCCTGAAGCCTGAATTTGGGATACTTCTTTAGGGGTTTTCAGAACAGTCGAGTTTCTCGCAAAGCGTTCCGCGAATATAGTAGCTTTTCTTGTGCGGTCAGTGACGATTAAATCTCCGTCACGGTAATGGTAGAGGTTATTCTATGATTAGTTCCAGAATTTAAAGAATGAATAGCACTGTCAAAACTTTAAATAGAAATTTACATAGTCGAAATTGTTGTCGCTTTCGCTCTTAGGATTTCTGCTCTTTCATTTATTTTAATGATATTCTGTTGGCTTTTAGATACTATAGGATCGTGTTATAAGATTTTTTCTTGAATCAAAAGTATTGAATAATCTACGTTTACTTCTAAGAGCTAATTTGGCCACTTTCACAAACAAAAATTTTTGTTGGTGCTTCATTATTTTATTAATGCCTGAAGATATAAACCTTTCTGTTTCTGCTGATCTAATTAAAATCGGTGTTATTCGCATTAATGCCAGCACTAGAGAGAACATAGAAGATGTACGAACCACTGAAAGTATATTTCCTAGTGGCTGAGAAATTATTAAAAATTTTGAAAAGGCCCTTTTTCAAAAGGTGTAAATGTATACCAATTATAGCGAGCATGTTCCACCATTCATTTTATTGGGGGGGTCTCGAAGCTGAACTAATTAGTTGGCTTGTTCGAGTAGCACTGTGACCTAAAGTTTTATTGTGCTCTCCTCTGCTGTTGTTATACTGCAGATGACGTCGATGCCACTGTAGAATGTGCAATGTGGTCAAATTCGAGCCTCTTAACGTAGTGAGCTGGATTGGACTAATGATTTGTAGCAGAGGGAGTGCTAGTCTCCCGTCACCGAACTTAATGTATCTGCACCATGCAAGTTCATAGCCGTTGCAGATAATGTATCCCATGGTTTCTGCCTCCGAGTTTTAGAATGTGCATCTGTCGGAGGCAGAAAGGCCGGATGGGGTGATTTATTGGACCATGTCTTGTCACGTACCATGTCAAGATCTTCATAGACTCTCCCTTAAGATCGTTTTAAGAGAAGAGACAAGAAAGTTACCTAGAAACTTTTTTGAATGCAGAAAACCTTCTCGAAAAAATATTTTGTCATAGCATCAAACTAAAAAAAAATCATGTGTCACGCTATATGAAAGAACTTTATACAATAAATCATTTGAAAGAAAATTTTCTGGGAAGGCTATATGTAGGGCATTTACCACCCGCTGTTAGAAACGATAAAAGAAAACTTGGACGTATCGGCAAAACTGTATTTTTGGCAAATACATCTAGATTTTATGTTTAGAATATTATTACATGTTTAGAATATTAACGAACATTGACAATCTACTTTGATGAGATTAAAACTTCATTAAGAGCAAATATTTAAGAATGGCACGATGATTCTATTTCTACAGACATGCCAATGGTGAATATTTTTAGATATTTCAAAAACCAATGCATATATACAGAGAGAGTATGTTCCATTGTAAATAATAGTAAAACTTAATAAAAGTAGACATTTATGATGTAGAACATTATTTATTTTTGTTATTGTTAGTGTTTTGTGGTTCCTCATCATAAAAACCACATCATTTGACTTTCCCACGATCTTGCAACAGAAATTTTAAGTTAATTAGAATTTTTAGAAATTATTTTTCTGGTCGGTTTAGTTTGAAATGAAGTTCTGGAATTTTCATATTTTTGCTCTGGAAAGTCATGGAAAGTCAGGGAATTTTGTTTGGAAAAAATAGTGGACACCATGACTGTTACTTTTTTCTGTTAAATTATTCCGAATATGTTATAATTATTGTATAAAATAATTTTAAAGTAATTGTGAACAATAAATAATTATGTACAGAAAATAATTATACATAAACAACAAATATTTATCTGGAATTGTTGTTTGTATAAGCGGTTGTGCTACCTACATCGGTATTCGTGTGAAAATTACATTCCTGTTATTCCATTATTAAGTTGCAAATTAAGTGCTGATATTCATATTATTCATATGTGATTGATTGCTGGATTTGATGTGAAAAAATTGTTACGGTAAATAGAAGAAATTCTTGAAATATCTGTAACACTAAATTGGATTGATACAAGCCTTGATACAAAGCAAAGTAAGCAGTACTGATTATTAGCGAGAATGACTAGCTAATGAACAACACGTAGCAAAACATTATAGTATTATTATTAACAGCTATATTATTGGTGATCCAAGAAGTGATCCAGTTCATCCTCATCTTCAAAAATACTGTTACAATTGTGAGTACCAAAAATTTTTTTAGTTTATTGCTAAGTTTTTAAAGTGAAAACTTCTTTAGCCGCGTTATGAATTTTGTATGAGGTAAAATTTATATATTCGCGTTACCATGTTTTATATGCATTTTTGAAGAACAAAACAATTTTTTTTTAAGGGTATACATTTATACATTTATGAAATCAAAGATTTACATCGGATCTTAAAATATATTACAGAATAAACGTGCCTGCATCGATTGGAATCAAAAAATTTAGATCTCACCGACAATTTTCGCGAAATAATCAATTTCAAAGTTATCATTCACTCTATGTTATATTCGGCGGAAATATCAAAATTTGTTAGAAAAATTAAAAATTCAGAATGTTCTTGCAAAGACATCATAAACTTACGTGTAGTTTCTCTGTGCGATTTATGATTTTTTGAGCCCAAAAAACAGCGATGTCACCGGCAATCAGACGTAAATATTTAATTTAAAAATTTATAAAATCTGCTGCGACACCGAAAAGCTGACCGCCATTTGCAGTAAGAAAATCAACGTTGTGTGTGTCGGTCAAAAAGAAGTCTTTTCTCATCGTTCGTGTTCATAATAAGATATCGTGACAATCAAATTTTAAAATAAAATAATAAATATATTTATTTATTCTTATAGGACACGCAACAATAAAACAAAATAATTTTAAATTTTTTTTTTTTTTTAAGGCGTTCATGCTCCATGTAGGAGCGTTGCCAGGCTAATCAGCTTTGAATATTCACCACGGTCATTCGCAACAGCGACATAATTACCATGGCAGCCGATTTTTTAAGGTCGTTTATTACGTCAGTCTCCCATTGTAGTCGTGGTCTTCCTCGCGGTCTACCACTCCCTGGGGTACTAACGTACATTTTTCTAATCATTCCAGACTGTGAATCGGCTCATTGAACATGCCCAAACCAAGCAATCCTGTTAGAACGGATACAACCTATTATATCAAGACCCTCAAGAAGGTCTCTGATCTCAAAGTTATACCGGGTTCTATACTCTCCATCGTCTGTCTTAAGTGAACCAAAAATGTAGCGTAGGATCTTACGCTCAAATACAGATAAATGCGATTCGTCATTTTGTGTAAGGGTCCACGTTTGTGACCCATACATCACAACCGGTCTAATCAATGTCTTGTATAACTTGAGCTTGGTGTTAGTTGATACACACGGTGATCCAAGGAGAGGTTTAATTGAGTAGAAAATTCGATTACCTGCAGCGATTCGAGCTTTAATATCTGTAAGTATGCTGTTGTTTGAGTCAAGCATTGATCCCAAATATTTAAAAGATTCAACTCCCTCAATTCGTTCATCGCCGCACATCAAATCTTTCTTCTCAGCCTCTCTTGAAACATTCATATGTTTGGTTTTATTGTAGTTAATTTGCAGACCAATTTTTCTAGCACCACTCTCAAGCGACTTGAAAGTCTTACTCATAACAGCTTCACTTCGGCCGAGGAGGACAACATCATCAGCGTAAGCAATCATCTGTTCTGAGTTTATTGACAAGATATTGTTATTAGTCGGTAGTTTCTTTTGACGGCACACATATTCCAAGGGTAGATTAAAAAGTATAGGAGAGATAGCATCACCTTGTCTTAATCCGGAGTCGACTTTAAAAAATTTTGATATTTCGTTCTCTACTCGCACACAGCATTGAGAGTTCTGTACTGTCATTTTGCATAGTGATACCAGTTTACCAGGAATTCGCATTGACACCAGAGCAGACCATAGAGTCTCTCGTTCGAGAGAGTCGTAGGCCTGCCTGAAATCAATAAAAAGTTGGCGCACAGGTATGTTGAACTCTCGACACTTTTCCAAAATCATCCTTATCGAGAAAAGTGCATCGGTGGTACCTCGGCCCCGCCGGAAACCACACTGATATTCTCCAAACAGTTGTTCAGCAAAAGGATTGATTTTGGATAGCAAAATGTAGGAAAAGATCTTATATGCTGTGCAGAGGAGAGCGATTCCTCTGTAGTTTGCACATTGTAGGCGATTACCTTTTTTATGGATTGGTATCAGCATAGCTGTGTTCCAGTCCTGTGGCATGGTTTCAGTCCTCCAGATCATTTGAACAAGTTCAAACAATCTTGAGGATAGAGTTTCGCCACCATGTACAATCATTTCGGATGTTATATCGTCGATACCAGGTGGTTTATTGCATTTTAATTTTGACAGCGCCGCATCGAATTCCTCTTTGGTGGGTTCGTCTACATGTACCTTTGACGCACGAATAAGCTTTGCTCGTCGCCCGACTTGTTGCTGGTCACTTAAGTTGAGAAGATTCTCAAAATAAGCGGCCCAAGTATCTAAAATATTTTTAAGGTCTACTTGTAGCTCCCCATATTCGTTTTGAATAGCAGTCGATCTAGTTTGAGGGCCCTTCCTTAAGGTTTTAACCTGTTGAAAGAAGTTACGCGATTGATGTTCCTTATTGAAGCTTTCAATCTCCTCACACTGTCTTCCACCATTCTCTCTTCGTTCATCTACATAGCTTTGTAACGGCTTGTCTTGCCAGGTTATAGTTCTCCTTCGTGGACCTGGTATTGCGTCTTTGTAGACACTTCAGATAGCAATCTCTTTTGTATTGAATAGCGTCAAGGCATGCTTGATCCATCCATGGCTTCTGGGAGTGGTTCTGTGGTCGTCCAAGTATTCCCTCAGCAGCGCTTTAAACAGCATCTTTGAGCAAATACCATGACTTATCGACGTCTCCATTAATGGTTTCTGATTTATCCAATGTTTGGATATGGATTATCTCTCTTCTGTTTCAGCATTCTTTAATGATGAGATGTTAAAACGTTTCCGTTGATTGAATTTTGGAATGCCTGGATTTGGGAAGTGGAACCTTATCGTTGCACATACAAGGAAGTGATTACTTCCAATGTATGCACCTCTAAAGGATCGCACATCCCGAACGCTCGAAAAGAAACGTGCTGTTACTAGAACGTGATCAATTTGATTTCGAGTTTTTCCATTCGGTGAGACCCAAGTCTGTTTATGAATCGATCGATGCGGGAAGAACGTACTGGCAATTTTCAAATTATTTGATAATGCAAACTCAGTCATTCTCTCACCATTATCACTCGAATTCAAATGCAGACTGTTGGGACCCACCACATTTCCATAAGAGATATCTCTTCCAACCTGTTCATTAAAGTCACCAAGAACCATAATGAAGTCGCGTGTGGGTGTTTGTTTCATAACCTCTTCCAGTGCTATGTAGAAATTATCCTTCTCGTCGACGGTCTTAGCTTCAGTAGGTGCATGCACGGCAATAAGAGAAATATTGTTATATGTACCACGTACACGTAGGTAGCAGATCCTCTCACTGACCGGGATGAATTTCATCACGGCTTCTTGTATACGTGCACCAACAAGAAAGCCAGTACCAAATTCTCTTCGAGAAGGATGACCACTATAGTATAGAGAGTGACTATCCAAATCTTGTTTTCCGATTATCGGCTGTCTAATTTCTTGTAGAGCAATAATATCCATCCTATACCTCTCAGCCTCTGTTTCCAGACTTATAAGAGCATCAGGAGCGCTCAGGCTGCGCACGTTCCACGTTCCGATTCGGTAGTCTGGTCCTTTTTCACGTCCAGGTAAAATTCTGTTTTGTTGTCCGGGTTTGTTATTCTTTTTCTGATCACCAAATTTAACATATTAGTTTTGTTCCGGGGCTAGGGTGTTAACCTTAGGCCCAACCCAAATTGTCGTGAATGGGTCCGTTCTGCATATTAAGGTCACCAGAAACAACCTTTTTACACGTTTATATAGCGAGCCGCTTGATTCAAGACAGACGCCCGCTCCAAGCCGCCCCTGACATGGAGAACAGACGCTTGAGTCGCATTGGTTGTAAGGCGCCAATTCGCCGTGATGTAGCGTCATTGACTAAGCAGTTTTTACTCTGCTTGTCTCCAATACACCAACCTAATTCTGTCAGCATTACCCAGGCAGCACGGCGTGGACGTCGAATTTCGGATTTCGCTACCCGTTTTAATTTTAAATTAAAATAATAAATATATTTGACTGACTGCGACTTTGCCAGATCTACTTTTCCATATAGTCAAATATAGTCTACCACTAGTCAAATTAGAGACACATAGTTTTTAGTACCATGAAATTATATAATATTTTGGAAATATTCTATCATAGAAAATTGTTGTAATTGATAAAAAGCATTCCTGTATTGAAATTTTAGCATAATAATTTGTTTGAAATTTTTTTAGATGTACTACGCGATTTGACTATCTATACATCCTTAAGCAGGGTACAGACCTTCAATCAATTTGTCAATCAATTCGAAAACGAAAATAAACGAAATAAAATTTAGTGTAAAAATCCCCAAAATTTTATTTCGTTTTCAATTGATTGACAAATTGATTGAAGGTCTGTAGCCTGCTTTAAATATGAAATACATCTATCAATGCTTAACGTTTCAAATTGCGGTGTGGATATCGCGCTCGACTGATGATCTGTAGGTCGTGAGTTTAGTTCTTGGTGTGATACATTTTTTTTTATTGTTTTTTTAAATTTTTATTGAATACCATTAAAATTCTTTTTTCTACTACCCAACTTAAAAAATCTACTTTCGATGTTTGTTCATTGCATCGAAAATTTCTTTTTCGTCACCAGTGATAAAAAAACCTATACAAATTACTTTCGTACCTAGTGACGAAAGTAATTTTTTAAAAGCCATCTATTTTCTAATTTCTTAACTAGAATAAATCATCCTAGAACACCCGTTAAGAGAATCAATTAATTGAATGAAATAATTTTTTAGTGTTAATTTGTCTTTCTTGGGAAGACGACGTTAATTAATTTTAGAATTATTTACGGACAATTTACATTAAAAATGTAAAAATAATATAATAGTTAACTATATAAGATTCACATATTCTTTTACAGACAAACAGTTGGTGTTAAGATATTTTAAAAAAAATTATTTCACCTATTTATTTAAGAAAAACGAAAAAAAATATTTATTTACATAAAATACTTTACGTTGTTTTAAAATATATCAGGAATTTACGTAACGTCATTCCCATTCAAAAAGTAAATCAAAACTATTGTTTTTATTTTAGACTTGACTTTGTATATTAGACAACCGTCTTTAGTTATAAGCCTACTATGTAGATTGTAGACGCGAAATGCAAAAAACAGTAAACCTTTAAAGATGTGTTATTTAACGATTTTAGGGACTTTATAGACCAAATAGAATAAAATTATAGAATTTTGTTGTGTAAATAGAATAAATATATGTATATTGTATATGTACACAGTTGAGGATTTTTTTGTACGAAAGGACAATCAGGATTGTAACTAAAGACGGTTTTATTTATAACATAGAAATTGGATAATTTATTCATATTGAGTCATCTATATTTTAATAGCAGAAATATAAATTGAAAGATTTTGTTTGGATGTTTAAATGTTTTAAAATTAGAATTGTATGTAATTTTAAATGAAAATGCTTAATAATTAATAATAATTTTTAAAAAAGTAGTAGAAAAAGTACAGTTTTCTTCTCGCCGAAAATCATATTTTGAATCTCGCGACCATTACCAACCTCGGCTGATAAACTGTCCTCTCGCTTCAAAATATGTTGTTTTCGGCATCGTTGAAAAATATACTATTTTTGAAGTATTGAAGTAAAACTTCTTTAGGCGCGTTATGAGAATTTTGCAACGGAAGTAACCAAATTAAAAAAACGAATATAATATTCGGCAAATATACGGTACAATTCGATTATGACACACATATAAATGTCAAGTCATTCATTTGTTCATTTGTTATTATATTTTTTATTCATTTATTCAGTCTCGTACTAAATGTTATATGAGTTGGATGTGTCGATTGTAGATGGTGGTCATGGTGTGGTCATGGTGGTCATTGTGGTCATAGTGGTCATGGTGGTAATAGTGGTCATGGTGGGCATAGTGGTAATGGTGATCACGGTGTTCATGGTGGTCATGGTGTTCATGGTGGTCATGGTGGTCACGGTGGTCATGGTGTTCATTGTGGTCATGGTGGTCAAGGTGGTCATGGTGGTCAAGGAGGTCATGGTGGTCATGGTGGTCATGGTGGTCATGGTGGTCATAGTGGTCATGGTGGTTATGGTGGTCATGGTGGTCATATGGTGTTCACGGTGGTCATGATGGTCATGGCGGTCATGGTGGTCATAATGGTTATGGTGGTCACGGTGGTCATAATGGTAATGGTGTTCACGGTGGTCATGATGGTCATGATGGTCATGGCGGTCTTGGTGGTCAAGGTGGTCATGGTGGTAATGGTGGTCACGGTGGTCATGGTGGTCATGGTATTCACGGTGGTCATGATGGTCATGGTGGTGTCACGGTGGTCATGGTGGTCATGGTGTTTAGAGTTTGCATCCCGGGCGGGAAAAAATATTTGTGTTGATTAAATTGGTTTTGTTAAATAGAAAAATGAGTGCGTGTAATCTTTACACGCTTTTGAAATAAATTTCTTTGACTACGGTGGCAGGTATACCATCCCTTACTCTAAGTTATGGAATATTCTTTGATGATACGCTATTTTTTTAAAATAAAATGTGTTTGGTAGTAGAAATTACAAGGTGTGTCACAACAACACATAAAAAACTTTTAAGAACAAGGTCCCACAACAACATGTTTTCTAAGGTGTTGGATGGACGCAAATTTTTATATGATATGTTTTGATTATTTTAAATATAAAAATGTATATAATAGTTGCTTGGAATGATGATAGTTGTGAAACCCAAAATTATTTTAATGATTTTAATTTAAACATTCTGAAATTTTAATTTGCAATGCTACAATAATTAGAAGATACCAACAAAATACAGCTATTTCACAGATTTAAGCTTTCGCTTCTGTCGGCAAGTCCTTTTTTTAAATTAAAAATTTGTTTTAAATTTTTGTTTTATTTAATTCGGTTTATCAGTTATTTGTTTTGTGATTATTGGTTTATTCTGGTTTAAATATGAATACCCCAATCAATTCTCCCTCGCGTCCTGCCTCACCGGTGAATGGCTTGGGTGGTGATGAACCAGTGCCGTCTTATTACTGTGTGGTGCCCTTAGGCAAAATGTATTTTCTTTTCAAAATGGTACCCTTGATATATTTATATATACATATTATATATTCATAATATAAATATAAATAATAATATAAATAAAAATAAATATATTTATAATATAAATACATATAAATATAGATATAAATTTTATATCCAAATTTATAACAAATAAAATTAGTATGCGAGGCTCGTATTGCATGCGCTCTGCGTGTATTTGAATACATCGGCTAATTTGTCATTAAACGTAATGCGCACTGCGCATGTATTGCACCATCCACATTCCATTGTTTTTTTTTAGTTCTATGATTTTGCAACCGTCGCGTCTGACGTTTCTAAACGTTTAGGATTGGTTAATGATTGTGTTTTGTATGTATCACACAAGAGATGCAATATTTTTACATTTTTTTGTGATCTACGTGTTGTGTATCGAGAAAACATAAAGAATGAAACGAGTTCAAACTAGTGATGCTCAAAAAAGAAAGACAGCGGAAGAAAAAAAAAACGAAAACAGGCCGAATTGCTTGCAAAAATGCCAAAAATAACAAACTTGTTTTGTGCCGGCTCCAGTGGCTCGTCGTCGTCCGGACTGGGGTCAAATGCATCAGAAGATACAAACGATACCAAAACTGGATCTACTGGTAAAAACGATGAATCGATTAACACTTTTCTATGAATTATATCAAGCACAAGCTAGCAAATGGAACTGTTGTTGACCGAGATTGGGTCATTTTTTCGCCCTCATTACAATCTATTCTTTGTTTTTCCTGCAAATTATTTGGAACAGCTGACCAAAATATTGAATTGTTCAGGACTTCTGGTTTTAATGACTGGAAAAAATGTAGTTATCGTTTTGGCCTGCATGAAACTAGCAAAAATCATGCCAATAACCATTTAACGTATCGTACCATAGCGAAACAAACAAATGCACTAGATGCGAAATTTCTAAAACAAGAGCAGATTGAAATGAATTATTTGCGAGAAGTCCTGCGCAGAATTGTTTCGGTCTTAAAATTTTTGGCATCAAGAGGTCTTTCGTTCCGTGGTAGTGATCAGACAATCGGCTCAAGCACCAACGGCAATTATTTGGGCATACTGGAACTTATCTTCTGGCGACACATATTGCCAATACGGCAATGAAGGCAAAGGTATTATTATCTTAAGAATAATATTAATCGTGGTTCAAGATACTGTATAAATTCAACCTAGTGAATGCCAAATTGCAAGCGATGGGTTTAGATTTATCTTCTACCGTAAAACACTTCACTTCCTTAGTTCTTTTTTTAGACACGTTAAAAACAGAATTCGATGGATTTTTGAATGATTGTGAGATATATTTTAATGAATATGTTCTCCCTGACAACTCTTTGAGAGAAATTGTAACGTCCGCTATATTCGCCTAAACAGTAATAAAACCAATTCATCTTCTGTTTCTAATTCAATAAAAATGTATTTCAATAGTTTCAGTTCACTTTTACATTAATAATAATTTTAAAATTTGCTAATACTTAACGGCTAGTTAAATTTCGAATATACTATAAAAAACAAACGAACGTACTCAATTTTACTTCCAATTCTAACGAACAGATGTCGTTACTAACTTTTGCTGAATCTTGGTATTACACGATTTTGATTACATGAGAAGATGTAAAACAAAAATCACATTTTTTTGGATTGAATGAGTTTTCGATGTTAAAAGTTTGATTTAAATAAAAATTCATTCCGGTTTTGATTTTTAAAAAGATAACATCTAGTCAAAGTTTGTTCATGCAATCATGTTTAGAAAAAAATAAGTTCATTGATAATTATATCAAAAACAAATTTTTGTAATGCTATATTTAAACAAAAAAAATGTTTTATGAAAGTTTGAATAGTGTGTTTTTAATTATAAGTGTCTAGAATTAAAAACAAAATAATAAAGTGATACATATCAAAGATTACGTTTGATTTATTCTAAATATGAAGATCAAATGCATTTATTACACACAAATGAACATTTTAATATCTTTATAAATAATTTAATGAGAAAATGTAAACAAGCTATAAAACTATTTAAGGAAGGTAAAGAAAAGATGTTTGATGAAAATTCTCACTATCGAAGAAATTTAACAAAATTAAGTCTGGTTTTTTCACATATGTTAAGTGAATTAAAAGCTATATTTCCAAATGGATTTTTTGCTGGTGAATGGAAAGAAAACAACGAAGGCAATCTGGAAAGGATAGAAGGCATCACATCGATTACATAGAAGATAAGTTTATTTGTTTTTATATATATATATATTATTAATTAATTCCGAAGTTTAACTATTGAAATGTCAGATTAGGAATAAGTATTTTAAGAGATTCCTAAATTCAGATTTGTGTGAGGGTGATCGTTACAATCCGTAGGTTAGTTATATTTTTATTTTTTCTTGAAGTAACAAAATTGTTGTGTATAAAAGTCCAAGCCACCTACAGTGGCACTTAACAATAACTGGCGCCGAAACAGGGACCTGAGGCTTTGTAAGGGTTTTTTTTATATTTGAATTATATGAGTAAATAATTAATGATTTTGTATATTTTTGGCGCAGTTTTAGGCGTTGGTTGTCAAACCGGTTTGGTTTGGCAAAGATATTCATATAATATTATTATAAATTTTTGTAATTTTTGGGTAAAACCAGTATTGGTTTTTTTGTTGACATATTTTTGGATGATGCAATTAATTTATATATGAAATTAATTGTATGTTTTTTTTGATTATGGTTAGATTTAGTAAATGTTTAGCTAGCTTTTTTCAATGCACTCATACGCGATCCCCATATTCGTCATTGGTTTAATGTGAGTTACAATTTCGAGGTATTGATTTATGTATTATTCACACTATAGAGTGGATGTCAATAGAACATGTCTCATTACAGTTCTATAAACTTTTGAACTTATACGGAAATGTTGAAATATTTTTATTTTGGCTAATATAATGTTCATTTTTGGCCAAAACGACTTCTATTGCGGTACGCCTTATTAGATTTTATGATTTGTACAGGGATTGTTTTGTGTATCTCATATATATATATACAAAATAATTTATGTTTCCTATTGCAACACAATTCGTTTGGCGAAAGAATTTTTTGTGGTTAAGTCATGTTTTTATGAGTTTTAGGATGTTATTAACGTAATAAAAGTTAACATTGACCAAACAGTTTTTCAACAGTTTTGTATAAGTTTAAATCTTTCGTCACTACTTTCAAAGTATTATTGGTCTGTGTTTATAGAAGTATAATTGAAAATAATTAATTCCCATTAGCTTTATAGAGTGAGCCGGATCCAAATCAATATCTCCACATTTGTCATCATATTGATCCGCTGACGTACGTATACATATCTCGTATGAGTCCATTTTAGTTACCACCATTTTTAAAATTATTTTTTATTGCGATTAATTTAAAAAATAAGATAAATATAGAAATAATTATTTTTAGCTAACATTTATTTTTGTTTTGAATACAATAAATAAAGCGATGAAAATTTGACCTGAACAAATATATTAGAATTAATAACTTAAAAATTAGTAAGCTTAGTTTTAAATTTAAAATAATCGTAATTTTTTTTATAATATAAATTACCAATTTATTATCTAGTCTGAAGATTAAATTTAATTAATTTCATGTAAAACTTTATTAACACATATTATATATTTCATGTTTCGATTTAGCATTTTTAAATAAGAAATTATTTAGATTATGGATAAGTTATGTATTATTTACTTTATGTTAAGGTATAAATTCTCCTCTCTTCAGCGGTAGGCCTAAAAAGCCATCCATAGAGCTTCACTCTTTAACATTGATGTCGTTCTTAGATCACCTATGGCCATCGGGGTTATGCGATCGAAGAACATTGGTTTCTTCTCTTCATTCGGCGAGGAAGTCCTCAGGGACGAGGAGTGGTGTTGCTGTGTTTGTACTTAGGTGCAAACCAGTAGTACCGTTCTTTGCTCAGAGGCTTCTTCGGTGTAATGAAGAGAAGAACCAATTATACTTTGCTTTCAGGATCAGAGGCTTCACCTCATACAAATTCAAAAACTTTTCCATTTTTCCATTTAGTTTTACAATAAAACAATTTCTCATAGAGTTTAGGATTTGAAGTCTGGTGCTCGGGAGCGTTCTTCAACTTTCGCATTAGGTTTAGTTGTAATTTATTTGTAGGTTAAACAAGCACAACTGGGTCAGTAGAAATGGACCTAAGGTCTAATCGTGACAGTTGTGATTGTTTTATTAGGTTGGGGAGAAACTGTTCTGTAGAATCTGGTCGTTAGGGGCTTTTCTAGTCAGTTCTCACATGCATTGTTGGAGTGGGCTCGCGAACGCGGGAATTCAGATTTAAACAAAATGGATATTGTACCATACTTACTTTTTAAATTGTCTCCAGCCGAATCTTGACTTTGGGAATCTCTTATCTTATTAAATAAAAATAAAATAAATAAAACAAATTTTTGAAAATTAAATAAATAAAATTTTTATTAAATAAAATAATTTTTTTTAGAATTAAATAATTTTAGGTAGCTAAATAAATAAAATTTTCTTAACTAAGCAAATTACATCAAGATATAAATAAATATTCTTTGTTTTTTTAAAAAAATAAATAAATATTTCAAAGTTAAGACGGTGCATCCGATAAATAAACATTCTTTTGAATATTTTTTATTTTTCAATTTTTTTTTAAAAATAAATAAATATTTTTAGGGGTGCTATTGTCAATAAATAATTTTAGGTACATAATTAATTCTGAAATTTCAGCATATCTGAAATTAAATAAATAAATTATATTTTTATATACAATATTTTAGGAATTTTTGTGAAAGGTGAAGCAAAGATTGGGTACGACAGTGGTCTTTTTTGTTCTTTTACGAAATTTTGTTTTTGGAAAAACTTTTGTGTTTTCGAATTGGGCGTTCGTTGTTTTTTTCGTTTTTGCGTTTTTCATTATTTTTACATTTACAGCGTACTAACTACATTTTTTTTTGTTGGGAATTGGTTTTAGTATTGTTGTTGTTTGCGAGTTCATAATTTTCCGGGTTTTACCATCAAAATGTCAAACCAACTAGACGTTGACCATCCGTTCTATGGTCTGGAACCCACCGAACTGCAGGTCGAATGTTTGGTTCGGGGTGTGAACTTCGGGGGGGTCGATTGGGCAGAGGAACTGCAAAACCATGTAGATCATGGATCAGTTCCAATAACAGTGTCTCATGCGAGAGATTTGATAGAGGAATCTCAAATGGTGGTGCAGGTAGCACAACTTATTTTAAATCAAGTACGACGACTTCAGTCACCGATTGATCAGACCTTCTTAGATGGTTTGGCGAATCGAGTGTTGCATTACACGGGTAGGAGGAATAGGTTGGGTCCTCGCAATGACTTGCAAGAAGCCCGCACCTACGCTATCTCACAATTGTCACGCGCTTGGAATATAATAGGATCGTTGTCAACACGTCCAATTATGCAGAGTAAACCAGGAGTATCATCTGCTCCATCTGCTTCACTTGCCTTCCAACCAGATGAGAGATCCACACCGATCCCAGTACGGCCAATATCGGAAACAATACATAGTCTGAATCGTCCAAATCAGCAACAACAGAGACGGTCAGATCAATTACCTCCGGCGTATTTCCAGCAATCGGGCTTGAGGGCAGAGGACTTTGCAATACCACAATTGGGTCCAACATTCCAAGCTGAACACTTACACAACAATCCAGCATTGGTACAACAACAATCACTAAATCGGTCATCAGTACCACAGGTACAACCACTACCAGTATATCCACCAGTTCCACTAACAGCACCACCACCATACAACCAACCTCCTCAGGTATGGCGTGACGCGGCTCCAGCGTTAGCACCAGTGGAGTACCGAGGGGTTCGTGGGAACAATTTGAGTCGTTATGACTCAAATTGGGTTCCAACCTTCACAGGAGATGGTCACTCTCCTGATGTTCATGAGTTTGTTCACCGAGTTGAGGCGGCTGCCAGGAGGGACCGTGTGAATTGGGACGACCTTAGGTCTATCGTTCCACGGTATCTCAAGAGGGCTACCTGTTGTGTAGCACAACATTATGCTATGCAACGGAATATATAAATAAACCTTTATCTTTCTAATTAACCTGAAATTATAAATACATTTAAATACATTTTTAGTACATAAGTTATTAATGTACTAATTAGATATTTAAGGAGAATTTTAATTGAAAAACATTCAGAATTGATCTGATGATCAAATAATAAACATCTAAAAAATAAATCTTTTATTTAATTTTGTAAATAATTAAAGTTTTTTAAAATAAAAGAAGCAAAGAAAGTTTTTATTATAAATGTTATTATTCATTTTTGAAATTATGGTTCTTTTGTGTTTTGTGAACGACGACCACCCACAACACTGGTGACAGCGGAAAAACGCTATAAAAATAGTTAAAACAAATGTTTAAACTAAAAATGCAATTGTATAGTGAAAAAAACTAAAAACAATCTCTGTGTAAATTAAATTAAAAAAATTAAATAATGTACGTATTCTTAATAAACGTACATATTTCATAATTAAACTCAGTATGAGGTAAAACGTTTCCAAATTTTACCGAAATAATATGAACAGTTAAACTTAAAACCTAAATGAAATTATTTAGTGGTTAAAATAATAATTAAGAACCATTTATTCTACTACAAACATTCTTAAATACAACAAATAAATCAAATTTTGAAAACGCTGATTTTCAATACAAAATAATCCAGATAAATTTCAAAAATTATAAAATATAATTCTTTATTTTGCAATCACAAACATTAAACATATTTGATCAAACGGTCGTGTTAAAATATAAATTGTGATTCCTAATTATAATCATCTAAACTAAGTGAAAAAACTATTGAAAAATAAAATTTGTTAATTACAAAATTTGTTAATAAAAATAAAATCTATTACTATGATTTTAATTACTATGATAATGTGCTGTAAATATTAAATAATGAGATCAACAGTAAATTAAATAAAAAATTCATCCAAACAAAACTAAAATAATCATCTACATTGATAAAAATCACTCAACAATCAAATTATGTACCAAGGAAAACCAAGGATAGATAAATAAACGGATAATTACGTCATCATTAAAATAAAACAAGTAAGAAACAACAGCCAATAAATAAATTTTGATTTATGTTAAAAAAAAGAGTAGAAATTATATTAAACAATTTTTCATAAATTTTTTATTCAATTAAATATTTTTCTCATAATTAGATATATTTTTGTTTAGATTTGTTTTTCTCCTATATATAATATAACGGTCACAGTTTTAAACAATTAAAATCAGTGATTATTGACTTTGTTCAATTATAATGATTTTTCTTTCGATTTTATGAACATTTTTAAAATTAATTGTTTTTCCAAATGTCTGATGACGAAAACAACCAATCTGACAATTTATTAAAACTAAGAAGTGGAAATACTATTAAAAAAGCATCAAACTTCGATTTTTCTTTAAACGTTGAAAGAAAAGAAACGGCAGAAGTAAACGAACAACATTTTCCAAATATGACAAATTTAAACATATCGGAAACTTTAAAACTTATTTCTCCATTTGATGGAACTCCTTCCCAACTTCATCAATTTATTCAATGTAGTAATTTAGTGTTTGATGAACTACATATTAATCAACATAAAAAATTTTTACAATTAATGAAAAAGTTATTAGTTGGTATTGCATACGATGAAACCGTTAAACATTTAGAATATGATAGTTGGACGGATCTAAAAAACGATTTAATAAGCAGGTTCACAGAAATTAGATCCAAACTTGAAATTTTACATGAATTAAATACAATTAAACAAAAACATAATGAAACGGTTAAATCATATGGTAGTAGAATACAGATTCTTTTAGCACAATTAAATGAATTGTGTATTGTAGAAGCAGGTAGAGATTCGAAGAAAACTGTTGAACTGTTGAACGGTCAAACAGCATTAATCGCTTTTCAAGAAGGATTAAACTCTAATATTCGAATGTTAGTCAAATCAATCAATTGTAAAACGCTTAAGGAATCTATATCTAAAGCTTGCGAAGAAGAATCACTTTACAACCGACATAATAATTTAGCTTTAGTAAAATGCCAACTTTGTGAAAAACTTGGCCATTTAGCGAATAATTGTTATAAATTAAAACTTGTGCAAGCGTCTTTTGAAAAAAGAACATCACATTCTGTTTCAGAAAATTCTGATAGACCTAAATCAATTCGCAATTTCAATATAAATTGTGCATACTGTAAAAAATCGGGTCATCATATAAACAACTGTTTTAAAAGAAAAAATGCTGAGATTCAAAAAAATAATATTGCACAAACCAATTCTCCGTCTTTAAATAAAATAGAGTTAGTTAAAACGGGTGATTCAAAAAACCTAATGGGGCTCAACCAGTCTACGTCGATGAAAGCTGTGCGAGCCAAATTTCTTTAATTTCTTCAAGTTCGACAATTTTTCATACTTTTTCAAAATACCTGATGACTTGGTTTTCATTTTTGACACATGACTTATTTCTAGGTAAGACTTCTTATATGCTGAAACCGAATTTTTTATATATTTTGCCAATTGTTACGGTTTTTTTTATATTTGGTTTTCAAGTTTTTTCTGTTTTACCTTCTTTTGTCATGGTTTTAATATTATTAATAATAATAATTTTTTTGAAAACTCGGGAAATCAGTTTTTCAATTTTTAATTTTTTTTTGAATAAATTAGGATCAAAAAGATTTTACACTTTAATAGCATTAAATAATCTCGACATCGTTCCAATCAAAACAAACTTGCAACCCGATCGCGAATTAAATTTTTTACTTGATACAGGTGCAAGTATTAGTATTATTAAAAAAGGATCGATTAATGGTGAAGTTTTATGCTACCCTGATGAAAAATGTAAAATCACAGGTATTTCCTCAAATCCTTTTTGGACATTAGCTAAATGTTATGGAGAAATTATACTTGATGTTGACCACAAGATTTCTCAGACATTTCAGTTAGTAGATAATAATTTTCCAATTTCTTGTGATGGCATATTGGGAAAAGATTTCCTTGAACAAAATCGTTGCATTATTGATTATGCACAAAATTTTTTAACAGTATCTTGTAAAACAAAAACCTTTAAGTTTGTTTTAAAACAGAATACTCAACTGCCACAAAAATCTATTGCTGGTCGTACAGAAAAACTGGTCGGACTAGCCTTCCCTGGTATTAGTGATGGTGAATATTTTTGTCAAACCAATAAATCCTCTGAACCTTTATATTTAACCAATCCTTTAATAAAAATAAATAAACAAATTGGTTATACCTCGATATTAAATTCAGGAGATGATGAATTATTTTTGGAAGATATAGATATAGTTTTGGAGCCGTTAGATAATAAAAACATAAATGTTGTAACTCGTGCTCAAGCTAAGAATAATGAAGATAAAATGATCGATATGTCTGTTTCAAATGACGAAATAAACGAAGATTTGCAAAATAATTCAAATATTGTAGAGATTACTTCAGAAACCGATATAAATTCAGCTATTTCTCAATTCCATGATGGACCATTTGGTGGACATCAAGGAATAAATCGTACCTACAACCGCATGAAGTGCTATTTCAATTTTAAAAATATGTTTAACCGAATAAAAGATTATATTAATTCATGTAAAAGTTGCCAGATAAATAAAGTTTCTAAAAATACTAAAATGCCAATGGTCATTACTGACACTTCATCACAACCATTTGAACGAGTTGCATTAGACATTGTAGGACCAATAAACCCCGTTACTGTAAATGGTAATTCTTATATACTAACGATGCAAGATGATTTGACAAAGTATAGTATCGCAATACCACTACCGAATCAAGAAGCCGAAACCGTCGCTCGTGCATTCGTTGAACAATTTATTTGTGTTTACGGTGCTCCGACATCGATACTGACAGATCAAGGTAGTAATTTTTTAAGCAAACTATTTACAAATGTTACACGCCTTTTCAAAATCAATAAAATGAAAACATCCCCATATCATCCACAAACGAATGGAGCCCTGGAAAAAAGTCATTTAAATCTTGCAAATTATCTACGTAATTACACAAATTTAGATAAAAACGATTGGGATGATTGGATTCCATATGCTATGTTTTGTTATAATAGTACACCACATAGTGTTACTAAATTTATGCCGTATGAATTATTATTTGGTCATAAACCTATCATTCCATCATCATTTCTAAAAACCATTCAACCACTATATAATTATGATGATTACGTTAAACAATTAAACTTTAAAATGCAAAACTCTTTTGACATAGCGAAATCTAATATAGTTAATTCTAAAGAACGATCTAAAATTTTATATGATAATTCTATCAACCCTACGAAATTTATTCAAGGTGAATTAGTTTTATTAAAAAATGAAAATCGTAAAGGAAAACTTTCTCCATTGTGGTTAGGACCTTATAAAATTAATGAAATCTTAACAGAAGAAAATTCAATAATTGAGATTGGAAAAACATTAAAGACAGTTCATAATAATCGATTGAAAAAATTCAGAAACGAATTCGATATTTAAATATGTACAGAAATAAAGAAAAACAAATTTGTACAAATTTATATAATAAATATATGTATAAGAACTTTGTATTATATTTTTTTTCAAAACAAAAAAATTTTTTTATAATTGTATTATAATTTAGTTAAAATTCATATAATAAATATATTACTATTTTGAATTATTAGAAGTTTATTCTAGTTTAAAAAAAAAAAAAATTTCATTTAAAACAATATTGATTAAAATAAATTTGAAATAATTTTTATAAAATGAAATTAAACTTTAATAGTTCTAGTTATATATATAATTTTTCTATTTCTATATAATCTATTTATATTAATCTTATGGGTGGAGGGGTGTTGTGTAGCACAACATTATGCTATGCAACGGAATATATAAATAAACCTTTATCTTTCTAATTAACCTGAAATTATAAATACATTTAAATACATTTTTAGTACATAAGTTATTAATGTACTAATTAGATATTTAAGGAGAATTTTAATTGAAAAACATTCAGAATTGATCTGATGATCAAATAATAAACATCTAAAAAATAAATCTTTTATTTAATTTTGTAAATAATTAAAGTTTTTTAAAATAAAAGAAGCAAAGAAAGTTTTTATTATAAATGTTATTATTCATTTTTGAAATTATGGTTCTTTTGTGTTTTGTGAACGACGACCACCCACAACATACCGACAGATACTATCTGAATTTAACTCATGAATATGAGGTGGTGACCTATCCAGTGCTAAGGGAGGGACTCCTACAAACCTTCGGTACGCTCACTGATGATAAGGCGATCTTGCGAGTTCTTCTGAACCGCAAACAAAAGTCAAAGGAGAGCGTGTACGAGTACCTGGTGGAGATCGGTTCGTTAAACCGTCGCTTAGCACGTCCATTTGCTGACCGTGAAATGCTAGAGATTGCTCGGGAGGGACTGAGTGTGGAACTCAAAAATGCTACACTAGCAGCAACAATACATTCTATTGATGAACTTCGGACTTTATGTCAGAAGTTTAAACGTTTGTGGTCCACACCAGTCCCGACCAGAACATCAAATTTAAGAATTAGCGACTTACAGCAGATGGATGATTATGAGGTGGATGTGGAACTAGATCGAGATGGATATATTGAAACGATGGATTCAAAACAGCCCGAACAACGCCCGAAGAAAGTGACGAAAGATGTAGTGACGCAGGACGATCTTCCACTACTCAAGAAACCCGAATAAAATCATCTAATATATTTAATTTCCCATCATTACATCGAACGTATTTTAGACGTCTGGAACGTAACATTAGATATTGGAGGATGAGGAAATTATTTCGCAAAGCTTGTATTTCATCTATCCTTTCAGAAACAAAGGATCCTCGGCCGCGATTGACAATTAAGATCTGGGACAAACATATTTCAGGACTATTGGATAGTGGAGCGTCAATCACTATACTTGGAAGAAATTCCTTGGAATTATTGGAATCATCAGGTACAACCTACCGTAAATACACTTCGTGTATTCGTACGGCGGATGGTACTGCAACTAAAATATTAGGTTACATTGAAATTCCAATAACCGTGAATGGCTCCACTAAACCAATGCGGTTCCATATAGTCCCTGGTTTACGAGAAGAGCTCTACCTGGGCATAGATTTCTGGGAGAAATTTGGTATTGTTCCTTCATTTGTTAGTGAACTGACTCGTACAGAGCCAATAACTTTAAATACACACAACCTCACCACTGATCAGCAACATGAACTGGATATGATCAAGGATTCTTTCCCGTCATTTGAAGTGTCTGGGCTCGGAAAGACTTCTTTGGTTGAACTTGTCATCGATGTTGGTGATAGTGCACCTGTTAAACAGAGGCACTATCCCACATCGCCGGCTGTTCAACTAAAGGTTTATGCCGAACTCGACCGAATGCTTCAAATGGGCGTGATCGAAGAGAGTAACAGTTCTTGGTGCTCGCCAGTGGTTTTGGTACAAAAATAATCTGGTAAAAACAGATTATGTATTGATAGCCGTCGTGTCAATTCACTAACTAAAAAGGACGCTTACCCACTTCCCTTGATTGATGGCTTACTAGGTCGTCTAAATAGCACAAAGTACATTTCAAGTATTGATCTCAAAGATGCTTTCTGGCAGATTCCTCTGGCAGAAGCATCTAGAGACAAGACAGCCTTCACAGTGCCTGGTCGTCCATTGTATCAATTCCGGGTTATGCCCTTTGGATTGTGCAATGCTCCCCAGACAATGTGTCGGCTAATGCTCAAAGTGATACCACATCAATATCACGAAAATGTCTTTGTTTATTTAGATGATCTATTGGTAGTCTCTTCCACGTTCCAGGAACATATGGAATTGCTGTCCAAAGTCTCTTCATTGTTAAGAGCGGCTGGGTTAACAATAAACCTCAAGAAAAGTAAATTTGTTCTGAGAGAGGTGAAATACTTGGGATTTTTGGTTGGTGAAGATGGTCTTCGAACAGACCCTGACAAAGTAAGTGCTGTTGCTGAGTATCCAGCTCCGTCAATAGTGAAACAAATACGGAGATTATTAGGAATGGCCGGTTGGTACCAACGTTTCATACCAAATTATGCAAGCGTGGTATCACCGATTACGGATTTATTAAAGAAAAGTTCTGGGAAATTGAAATGGACATTGGAAGTGCAAGCTGCTTTCGAAAATTTAAAACGATTGCTGACTACAGCACCGGTATTAGTAAACCCTGACTATAATAAAGAGTTCTTTATTAGATGCGATGCGAGTCTGACAGGGATAGGTAGTGTATTGTATCAGATCGACGAGGACGGACAAGAGTGTCCGATAGCCTTCATGTCGAAAAAACTGAATAGAGCTCAAAGGAATTATTCAGTTTCTGAGCTTGAATGTCTTGCGGCAATTCTGAGTGTGAAGAAATTCAGGGGCTATGTTGAAGGTCACCGATTTACAATTGTGACTGATCATTCAAGTCTGAAGTGGCTTATGTCACAGAAAGACTTGAGTGGTCGTCTGGCTAGGTGGAGCCTAAAACTCCAACATATGGATATTACCATTGTCCACCAAAAAGGTACCCAAAATATAGTCCCTGATGCTCTATCTCGTCTTTATGACGATACACACGAGGAATTGACGGAAGCATTATCACATCACATTAACGACATTAAAATCGACAATGAAGGTTATCGGCACAAAGAATATACGGATATGATAGCTAAAGTTCAATCATCACCAAAGGACTTTCCATCAGTTAAAGTCGTGGATGATAAGCTATACATACGTATTGAGCCAAGACCTGATGCAATACCCAACGATGTTCCTGTGTGGAAACTCTGGGTACCAAAACCGATGACTTCCAACATGATTCAGAAACATCATGATGATAGTACTGCTGCTCATGGAGGTGTTAAAAAGACTTTAGAATTACTTCGACGTCTTTATTATTGGCCGGGCATGGCGTCACAGGTACACAACTATGGTGTGTCCTGCGACACATGTAAACAAACAAAAGGCACGAATCAGATATTGCGTCCTCCGATGCAATATCAATTCGAAACAGCACGTCCATGGCAGAGAGTCTATATAGATTTTTTGGGACCGTACCCTCGTTCTACACTTGGGAATACGGTATTACTGATAGTTCTGGATCATGCTACGAAGTTTGTACTACTGAAACCACTTAGGAACGCAACTTCACCGAAGGTGAATGTTTTTCTAAGGAATGAAGTGTTTCTTACATATGGGGTACCAGAGTTTCTACACAGTGACAATGGTAAACAGTTCACTAGTAGGAACTTTCAAAATCTTTTGTCAGATTTCGGCATTAAACACATTAGGACCGGTGTCTATAGTCCTCAAAGCAACGCGTCAGAGCGTGTCAATAGGTCAGTTCTAGCAGCAATTCGAGCGTTCACAAAAGGTCAACATACCAAGTGGGACTCACAAATTGGTGAAATCGCATATGCACTGCGGGCTGCAGTACATTCAGCTACCAAGTACTCACCGTACTATTTATTATTTGGTCAACATCCAATATCGGATGGAAATACTTACCAATTGTTGAGATCACTACACAAGCTTGGTGAAGATGCTGGTGAGGAATTAAAACGCTCTGATCATTTGACTCTGCTCAGGAACCGTGTTCAGGGTAATTTAAAAGCAGCTTTCAAGAAATCGCAACATCAGTATAACCTGCGATCTAAACTACGGACTTTTCAACCACAACAGCGTGTGTTTGTACGGCAACATCATTTGAGTGACGCTACAAAAAAATTCTCGGCAAAATTGGCTCCAAAGTTCTTACCTGCGATGATTAAGACTAAGATTGGAAATGTACTCTATGAGTGCACAGATATGAGCGGTAAGAATCTTGGAGTCCATCACGCGAAAGACATCAGGGAATGATGTCTTTTCGTTAGGTAGGGTAGTTCCTCTGTCTGGTTGTTGTCTCTGGGGTTCACACCTCCCGTGTCATACTTACTGGTTGTATCGGGGTGTCCATAGTGCTGACGTTCGGATGGATGGTCGGTCTCAGTACTCAGTGAAGTTCCTAGGGACTTCATGAGTGTTGGAACCGGTCATCGGTCTTGACGCCAGTGACTGTGGGTATCTCGATCCCAGATACAGATTAGTTGTGGGAAGTAGTTCGGTGGTTTCTGACGTAGAGGGGGTGACGACGTTTTTGTGATTTCAAGGGTAAATACCTTGGTTTTTACCTTGAATTCATGGTGTAACGTCCGCTATATTCGCCTAAACAGTAATAAAACCAATTCATCTTCTGTTTCTAATTCAATAAAAATGTATTTCAATAGTTTCAGTTCACTTTTACATTAATAATAATTTTAAAATTTGCTAATACTTAACGGCTAGTTAAATTTCGAATATACTATAAAAAACAAACGAACGTACTCAATTTTACTTCCAATTCTAACGAACAGATGTCGTTACTAACTTTTGCTGAATCTTGGTATTACACGATTTTGATTACATGAGAAGATGTAAAACAAAAATCACATTTTTTTGGATTGAATGAGTTTTCGATGTTAAAAGTTTGATTTAAATAAAAATTCATTCCGGTTTTGATTTTTAAAAAGATAACATCTAGTCAAAGTTTGTTCATGCAATCATGTTTAGAAAAAAATAAGTTCATTGATAATTATATCAAAAACAAATTTTTGTAATGCTATATTTAAACAAAAAAAATGTTTTATGAAAGTTTGAATAGTGTGTTTTTAATTATAAGTGTCTAGAATTAAAAACAAAATAATAAAGTGATACATATCAAAGATTACGTTTGATTTATTCTAAATATGAAGATCAAATGCATTTATTACACACAAATGAACATTTTAATATCTTTATAAATAATTTAATGAGAAAATGTAAACAAGCTATAAAACTATTTAAGGAAGGTAAAGAAAAGATGTTTGATGAAAATTCTCACTATCGAAGAAATTTAACAAAATTAAGTCTGGTTTTTTCACATATGTTAAGTGAATTAAAAGCTATATTTCCAAATGGATTTTTTGCTGGTGAATGGAAAGAAAACAACGAAGGCAATCTGGAAAGGATAGAAGGCATCACATCGATTACATAGAAGATAAGTTTATTTGTTTTTATATATATATATATTATTAATTAATTCCGAAGTTTAACTATTGAAATGTCAGATTAGGAATAAGTATTTTAAGAGATTCCTAAATTCAGATTTGTGTGAGGGTGATCGTTAGAATCCGTAGGTTAGTTATATTTTTATTTTTTCTTGAAGTAACAAAATTGTTGTGTATAAAAGTCCAAGCCACCTACAGTGGCACTTAATAAAATTTTACAGGATAGTGCGCAAACCCGTTCAGGTAACACTTTCACGATTACAAACAAGCAGGCATTTCGTGACAGCATTTTTTTTACCAATTATAACAAATTTATTGACAGAGTTGAAAATAAGGAAACAAATATACAGTGATTTTTATGAAAATTTTCATTTAGTAATGCTAAATAGCTTAAATATTGATCAAATAACGGCTGTCTGCAAAAAGTATGTGCTATTTATCAAGCGGATGTTTCTGAGTCCGATCTAATCAATGAATGCGAATTAGCAAAGCACTACCTATTTTTAGACGAAGACATGATTAATATATCTGTTCAAACGCATGCGTCCTTCTACACAACCACCATAAAAGACGGGTTAACCGCAACGTTTCCTAACATAGAAATCCTTCTCCGAATTTATTTTTGTTTCTTTGTCACCAATGTAACCGACGAACGATCGTTTTCAAAATTAAAGTATATTAAACACTATTTAAGAAATAGCATGACCGATGACAAATTGAATGCATTATCTCTAATTTGCATTGAACGACGCGTATTAGACGCGATTAGTTTCGATGAAATTATTGACACTTTTATTAAAGCCAAAATTAGACGTAAGAACACATAGAGAAATCAGAAAATAATTGATATTGTATTATACATTATATAACAAAAAACCATTTTTAAAAAGTCGATAGTTCGAAATAAATGCTTTTATAAAGAAGTATGTGTTTTTTTGTAACTTTTTTTATGTCGTTTTCGATTGAAGAACTTGTTAATAACTAGTTCTTTTTTTCAATCGAACATGCAAACATTCAGTGTTATTGTATGTGTAAATTGAATTGGTTATTTTATTAATTCTTTTATTTTGGAATGTTTTTGGAAAGCAATAAAAAAACAATGCATTTTGTAAAAAAAACTAATTTCATAATATATATGTTAAATAACTAAAAATAAAATTAAATTATTTATATGATGCTGCGTTATAATGATAACGTTTTGATTTAACGTTTGTTGTGTGTACTTTTTGTCATAGTATGAGTAAAACTCAAAAATAACTGAAAATAAAACTAGTTCTTCAAAAGGGGAAAAAATTCACAACCAGTTCAGAACTAGTTTTTTTATTTTGCTTCAATCGAACATGATTTGGAGGGGAAATATTTTTTTTGTATTGAAAAAAAAAGAACTAGTTATGAACTGGTTCTCAATCGAAAATGCTATTAACCAGATCAGATCGTGATCTACCCTAAATCGTGGTGCCCCCCAAATCGTGGTGCCCTTAGGCATTGCCTATACCGCCTTGGGGCTAAGACGGCACTGTGATGAACCACCCAAGCTTATTACCCATCAGCAGTTAGCTGACGTTATGCAAGCAAACTGGCAGCTGTTCTTGAAACAACAACAGGCCTAGGTACAGCGGCAGATGCCATCGTCTTGCTCACAACCTCCAATAACTGAACCAGACTTAGCTTCAGTGAGCAATATTAATTTTATGAAATTTAAAGCTCCGCAAAATTTGTACGAACAAAACCCAATTGTTTGGTTCAGGATTTTGCAACTCCAATTTCTTAGTTCGAATGTTAGGTTAGAAATGATCAAATATTCATACGCATTAGGTGCAATCGATTCACGATTGCACAACAAATTGGCACCGTTGCTCTTTAAAGAGATAGGTGATACTCCATATACTACCTTTAAGTCAGAGGTAATTAAAAATTTTGGGCGACAGCGATAAAGCAAAAATCAATAATATTTTACATAAATTAGTATTAGGTGATAAAAAACCTACTCAGTTGCTAGCTGAATTCCGAATTAACGGTGCTGATATGAACGATGGTGTAATCAAGCAACTTTGGATGTCACGTCTTCCTGAAAGCAACTTGTTTTAACGTCTTTCGAAGACGATTGGTCATTAACGGTGTTGGCAGAAAAGGCCGACAATCTTATGGAAACGTCACAAAGACAAATTTGTTTAATGAACGTTCCATCTGCAACTACTTCTGCACAACCAAATAATTTAAACTGGTTTCATCAAGGTGTTTCTCAACCCCAACAAAATCAAAACATTAACTAAATGTTTAATAACTTCAAAACGCAAATTCTGAGTGAAATTCACTCGATAGTAAATGCTGGTCATAGGTCGCGCTCTAAATCTCGTGATAACCGTCGGGGAACCTCTAGATCAAAGTCTAGGGAATTAAAAATTAATTTGGACATTTGTTTTTACCACTCCAGATTTAAAGACAAAGCACTACGCTGCGTCGCTGGATGTAAATTTTTTAAGAATTTCTCCGAATAAACCCGAGATTAAAACAAACGAGTTAATGATCATCAATACGATGTCAGTAGTATTGATGATCTCCAAGTCAACCGTCTGTTGGTTTTTGAGAGTAGCTCAAGACTAAAATTTTTAATTGATACTGGTGCAGATGTTTCTGTAATCCCAAAATCAATTTTCCAATCAAATCCAGCTACGACTGTTTTCAAACTATTTGCGGCAAACGGCACTCCCATTTCTGCCTATGGCACTCAAATTCTGCAATTAAACATTGGTCTTCGCAGAAATTTCTCTTCGGAATTTATAGTTGCCGACGTTTCGATCCCTATAATCGGATCAGATTTTCTTAAGCACACTGGATTACTTGTTGATATTGCTTCTCAAGATGGACGGGTCTACGCCCCAGAAGCACTCGGAACACAATTCCGACCAAGAACCATCACAACAATTTCGACGGAAGGTGCAAATCCGATGCTCCATTTTTTTTGGTAAAGAAGCAGCTGTCACTGGCCTCACTGCTTCAAATACTCCTCGTCATGGCTGGTATTGAAACAAATCCAGGACCAACTAAAACATGGCACTGTACAATATGTAAAAACATCTTAAGAGCAAACACAACATCTATCCAGTGCAATACCTGCAAGGAATGGTGCCACCTCAAGAACTGCTCAGGTCTTGTCACACATAAACAATGGACCAAGAACTACATAGCGCCATGTTGTCAAGCATCAAATCAAAATACCAATCCGAGTCCACAACAAAACACATTACAAATGAACACGCTACCGGAAACTCCGAGTGATGTAAAAATTATGCAACTAAATTGCAACGGTCTCACGAATAAGATCGACAATATAATAAACTTTATGTGCAATAATAATATTCTAGTCACGTTTCTCCAAGAAACAAAATTAAATGTTAGATCTAAGATTAGTGATAGTATCTGTGATTATAAAATTATAAGGCTGGATAGAGGGAAAGACAAAGGTGGTGGTCTTGCCTTTATCATCCACAAAAGTGTTATTTACCGTACAACCACACTACCTGCAGTACCGGGAACTGACAAACACCTAGAACAACAAGGAATTATAATAAAATCCGGCAATACGGAAATAACACTAGTCAATATTTATATTCCACCAGTAAGCAGCTGTGATATAGGTTATGAACCGTCCATAGGACATCTATTTTATACCAAAGACTGTCTAATTCTCAGAGATGTGAACGCGCACCATGATCTATGGCACTCACATCTAAACACTGATCCACGAGGTGAAAGCATTGCTGATCAAATTGACGGCTCCAATTTTGGAGTCCTCAACGAACAACAACCGACAAGGGTAACAAACAACTCATACTCTTCTCCAGATATCTCCCTTGCCAGTATGTCACTAATGCCAGTTGCAGAATGGAGAACTGAAATTGCACTGGGTTCAGACCACGTGCCGATAATAACCACCTTAAGCCGTTCCATAAATCAAATAAATTCCGAGAAAAATACATATATTAATTTTAACAAAGCTGACTGTGAAAACTTTACAAATTTTACCGAAAATGAATTCAGTAAGCAATTTTTACCACTTGACGCCCTCTCTGGGGAAAAACAATTCAGAGAAATTTTTAATAAGGCAAGAGCTCGCTACATACCAGCTGGCAGAATCCAAAAAATAAAACCAAACTTTCCACATATAAAAGAGATGACATCCGTAAAGCAGATCCAGCCGACTCCAGAATTCCGGACCTGAACAAGCAAATTAACAAATTGGTCACTGACCATAAAAGAAACAAATGGAGAGAGTTAGTGAGAGAATCAAACCTGGGTACCAGTAAAAGTCTTTGGAAGGTCATTAAGGGCCTAACTCATCCTCGACAACCACAAAATAACTGCATGATCTCCTTCGACGATATCCCCATTGAAAACCACAGGAAATGCGCAAACAAATTTAACATTCAGTTTACAGAAAAGCAGCGTAAACACGAGAAAGAGACCAGATCAGTGTTGAGACACATGCGCAAACTTAACACTGACAACTTGGAGGATATTATATTTTCCGAAAAAGAGGTGGAGAATGCAATAAGGAAAATTAAGCCATCAAAAGCTATAGGATCCGACGGCATCTCAGCCATCATGCTCAAACACATCGGACCCAAAGGTTTGAACTTCCTCACTACTACACTTAATACATCTCTAAATACTCTACAGATACCAAATATCTGGAAAACGGCCAGAATCAGCCCCATTTTGAAACCAGGAAAACCGGAAGAAAAGGGAGAGTCATACAGACCAATATCCATTCTTTCATCGGTCGCAAAACTCATCGAAGCACTTCTGCTCCCTCAGCTGACAAGATCCTGTAATTTGGCGCCACACCAACATGGCTTCCGGCGAGCACACAGTACAACCACCGCGCTACACAGAATACAAAACCAGATCAGTGATGGTCTGAATCAAAAACAACCATGTGCTAGAACAATTTTAGTCGCACTTGACCTGTCAAAAGCATTCGACACAGTATCGAACGCTGCTCTATTGGATGATATCTTCAATACTAACTTGCCAGGTTTAATGAAGCGCTGGTTGTGCAATTACCTCAGAGGTCGCCAAACATATGTTGAGTTCCGTAACAGCAAGTCCAAAATGAGAGTGCTAAGACAAGGAGTTCCTCAAGGCGGAGTTCTCTCACCGTCATTGTTCAATCTCTACCTAAGCAGTTTGCCTACTCCACCAGAAGGAATAACTATCACATCATATGCAGACGACTGCACAGTGCTTGCAACGGGAAATAACCTGCAGCAACTCACAAATACACTGAATACCTACCTTAATACTCTAAATGTTTGGTTTAAAACCAGAAAACTAAAACTTTCCACTGAAAAGTCCACCTCTACACTTTTCACCACATGGACGAAGGAGGTAAATTCAACACTAAGCATCTGCATAGACAACATACTTATTCCTACAGTAAAAAATCCGAGACTGCTGGGTGTAATATTCGACCCACTGCTTAAATTTAATGCTCATGCGCAACTAATAAACTCAAGTCTGAAAAACAGGAATAACGCATTGAAAGCACTAGCGGGTAGTTCATGGGGCAAAGATAAAAACACGATCTTAACAACGTACAAAGCAATAGGAAGACCCATTATAAATTATGCTGCACCCATATGGACCCCTCAAGTTGCCAACACTCACTGGAATAAGTTACAAACAACACAAAATGCTGCTTTGCGAACCGCAACCGGATGTCACCTGATGGCCCACCGTGATCACCTACACGAGAAAAGTAACATATTGCCGGTCCGTGAACATAATGAAATGCTAACCAAACAATATCTGTTGGCCTGTCACAAAGAGCAACATCCTTGCAATGACATCTTAACTACAATAGAACCACCTAGAGACATAAGGAAGACAGCGAGATGCTTTCTGCAAGATATCAGAGGGAGCCAGGTTTCTGGTATCATCGACGAATCCACATATAGAACTGGCTTAAAAACACTCCACACCAAAACGGTCGAAAACGTAATAAAGAACTATATTCCAAATCGTGTTCTAAATAGAAAGCCACCAAAAGTCGCTGCCGAAGAAGTCCAATTGCCCCGTAGCACTAGATCCATCCTTGCCCAACTTGGATCCGGTTGGTCACGCATCCTAAACAACTATATGAGTAGAATTGATCCTGAAATTATTGACAAGTGTCCCGCATGTGAGGGCACGCCACACGATGTAGACCACCTATTTAATTGTCCTGAAAATGAAACAAACTTGACGAAGGAAGATTTGTGGTACCGCCCAAGGGCAGTAGCAGAGTTCCTGAACCTGGACATGGAGCCGGAGGATTAGCACCAAAACACGTCGCTACAACAACAACTTGTTGATATTCAGAGACAGAGGCTCATAGACCCGTCAACCTCTCTGTACTCAATAGGTAGTTTACCTAAATGTGATGAACCTTCAATTTCTCTAGTCGACAAGACTAAATTACCAACTAAAATTGTCAAAATCTTGGAAGCCTTCCCAGAGATTGCAAATACTAATCTCTTTCCAAGTAGTGTGAAACACAACGTGACACACAAACTAGAGACAGTTGGTGCACCTGTTTCTTTCAAAACTCGACGCTTGGCTCCTGAAAAACTTAAAATAGCCAAAGCCGAGTTCGAAAAGATGGTGCAACTGGGTATTTGTAGGCCCAGTAAGAGCTCTTGGTCAAGTCCATTACACTTGGTTAAGAAAAAGAACGGAGAATGGCGTCCTTGTGGAGATTATCGAGCTTTAAACAGAATTACTGTTCCCAATCGATATTCCATTCCCCACCTCCAAGATTTTTCGCATCAGTTGGAGGGATGCAAAATTTTCTTCGTCCCTCGTTCTTGTTCAGGCATACCATCAAATACCAATTCATCCGGAGGACATTCCTAAAACCGCAATTTCTACTCCTTTCGGTCTTTTTGAATTTTGCAAAATGACCTTTGGTCTTAGGAATGCTGCTCAATCGTTCCAAAGATTGATGCATTCCGTTTTAACCGGATTTAAATTTTGCTTTGTTTATCTAGAATTTATATGATGTTTTGGTTGCATCAAAAAATCTAGAAGAGCACTTAACTCATTTACAAATGATTTTTCAGAGATTCTCTGAAAACAGTCTTATCATTAATCCAGCAGATAAATGCATATTTGCAAAATCTGAGATTAAATTTTCAGGTCATTTGGTATCTGAACACGGTATATTACCAGTTCAAGTCATTAAAGACTTTGAACGTCCCACAAATGTTAAACAGCTTAAACGTTTCTTAGGCATGATTAACTTTTAGACGTTTTTTACCAGCTGCTGTAGCTGATCAAATTTTACTCAACAACTTCTTAAAGGGATATAAGAAGAATAGTAAAATTCCAATTTCATGGACACCTGTGTCCATTCAAGCCTTCGACAATTGTAAAGATAAATGGTGTAATGCCACTCTTTTAGCTCATCCGTCATCTTCAGCTCGACTAGCAATTATGGTCGACGCATCTGATACAGCGATAGGAGCCGTAGTGCAACAATTTGTTGAAGAAACCTGGCAACCGCTCAGTTTCTTCTCGGTTCGTCTTAATGATGCCCAAATAAAATATAGCACTTATGATAGAGAACTTCTCGCAGCGTATTCAGGCATCAAGCATTTCAGGTATCTACTGGAAGGTCGTGAATTTACACTATTCACCGACCACAAACCCCTAATTTTTGCTTTTAGAAATTTAATTTAGAAGAAAAAGCTTTTAATTTAGAAAAAGCATCTCTCCGTCAATTTCGCCATTTGGATTTCATTGGGCGATTGGGTTTTATTGGGCGCCACTGATATTCAACATATTTCCGACGTCGACAATGTCGTAGCCGACGCACTCTCGCATAGATCAAATACTCATACCAGAGAAAATTGATTATGCTGCAATCGCGGACGCGCAAACCAATGACGAGGAATTTCAAAATATTCTTCAAAGTAACACAACTTTGAAGTTCGAACATTTTCCAATTACTTTTAATGAAAGTAAATTGATATATTGTGACACATCAACTGCTATACGCAGGCCATACATTCCAGCACAATTTCGCCAAAGTGTTTTGCGATGCTTTTCATAAAATTTCGCATCCTGGTGTCAATGCTTCAACCAAATTACTAATCAAGCACGTTATTTGGCCGTCTATTAAAAAGGACGTTAAACTTATGGCGCAACAATGTACAGCGTGTCAAAAGTCTAAGGTATTTAGGCACATTAAATCACCTCTTGGTACTTTCAAAACTAATTCACAGCGATTCTCGCAAATACACCTCGACATCATTGGTTCTCTACCAATATCGGAAAATCAACGATATTGTGTAACGCTTATCGACCGTTATATGCGGTGGCCCGAAGCGATACCAGTTTCAGACATCACTGCTGGAACGGTCACATTCGCTGTATTCAACCATTGGATTTCAAGATTTGGTGTTCCAGAATCAATTATAACAAGGAACCCAAGGAATCGAATCCGATCAAGGAACCCAATTTGAATCCCAACTTTTCACTGAACTGTCTAATCTTTTAGGTTTCAACAGATTCAGAACAACAGCCTATAATCCAAAATGCAACGGCATGGTAGAAAGAAGAACTTCAAACAACTTCAGCGGAACTAACATATGGAAGCTCGATAAGAATTCCGGGACGGTTTCTCGATTCTTCTACAAATTCTTTTGTTCCCCAAACTGATTTCGTCAAGGAGTTGAGGAATCATTTTGATGAAATATGTCCAAAGCCAGCATCAGCACACGTTATATCTTCTTCCTTTGTGAGCAAAGATTTGCAAACTTGCTTACATGTATTTTTACGTACTGACGCTGTAAGGAGATCATTACAAGCTCCTTACACTGGTCCTTTCAAAGTTTTAAGTCGCAACAATAAAAACTTCAATATAGAAATTAATGGCAAAGCAGCCAAAATTTCAATTGATCGACTTACACCATGTTATCATGAAAATTCAGGCGATGAACAATTCAGTTCTCTCGCTAAAGCAAATTTTTCGAATCAACCAGATTCAGCTGCTAAATTGAATCGTATCGATTTTCCTGAATTTTCTAAAAGCAGCAACCAAAACAATTTTTCATACAAATTAATTCCAGCTGATAATTCTGATTCTTTTCTGAATCCTAATTTTCCTAGCTTTTCTGCGAATCTGAAACAATCAGATGCAATTGGTGTGAATAAATCTAATTCAGTATCACCAAAGCGACCTAAAAAGAAAGTAACAATAATTGATCAGCCTAATGTAATTATTATTCACAATCAACGAGTTTCTAAATCTGGAAGGATCATCAAAACACCCCAAAAACTATTAAATCTTATTGACCGGTGTTGTGAAAATTTTAAACAAAATATTTCTTCCAGTGCTGTCTTGTAGGATATTTTTGATTTTTGTGTTCTCAATGTCGTCGAACACTGCCGCAATTCTTTTCCTAGCTGTGTTAAATTGGCAGTAATGCTCATATTCTCATTTTTTTTTATTGTACCCAATCTTTTCACTGTTAAATCCCTACTTTTTAAACTGTTAATTTACTAGTTTCTCTCGTTCTTCTGGCAAATCACTGGTGAGGGAGTGTTATGTGGTGACTTTTTATTTAATCGTTTGCGTTTAATTTAAAATTCTTCTTTTAAATCGTTTCAAACTTTTAGCAATAGATTAATAAAATTTTAGGTACAATTTTTTAATCTAGTTTTCAAAAAAATGCTTTTTCATCAAGTATTCATTTCAAAATTTATTAAAAAAAGTTTTGTCATTATTCAGATTTTTGTTTTCATAAAATTGAGATTCATTTTTTAATTAACCAAAAAAATTAAAATAATTGTTATACGTCTTCCGCAAAAACGGTCTAAAAGATATATTTTGTAATTTTAAATCAATAAACATACTTAACTATAGTATATATAGTTAAGTATGTTTATTGATTTAAAATTACAAAATATATCTTTTAGACATATAAATGTGAATTAAGGCAGATTTAAATAATCATAAAATGTTTACAGTTTATTTTATATAGTTTGAAGTGTTGAATTGTGGTTTATAATTTTATTATATTGAAATAGTAAGAAAACTATTCTAAGGAACAAATATAAGAATTAATTTTTGATTGTGGCCAATGTCAGCAGGCGTGTCAGATCAGCGAATGAAAGGACAAGGGAATCAAGTACCTGATTATTAGCGAGAATGACTAGCTAATGGTGAACACGTAGCAAAACAGTGCTATTATTAACAGCTATATATCTATTGAAGAAATACAAAAGCTTTCAGCTGGTATATTCAATTTTGATGAATATCAAACCCAGCGCATATAAATCAATTGAAAAGAATTCGCATATAGGGGAAAAACAACAATTTACAGGCGAAAAACAACTTAATCCACCATTTTTTACCAAAAAAACGTGAAATGATAATTTCACTACAAACACTTTTATGAACCATGTCTATTCATTGTTTAATCCGAATTCGCAATTGTCTTGCATTTTAAAGACTATCAAACGCAAAAATTCAATTTTCTCGAAATTTGATTTTATAGACTTACGTTGTTTTTCATCTGTAGTCTGTACCCTTTAAATACTAAAATAAAGAATTGTTTCCAAACTTTTCAAAATGGTTATTCAACTGCACAATAAAATAATGTACTTTTCCAATTAAAAATAAAAAAACCTAGCAATGAACTATTAAAAGCTATGAAAACATTGTGTTTCTGTTGCGTTTCTGTTTGAAATACATGAAGGCACGATGAAAGTGACGGTGCTTTGGTTTTAGCTTTGCCTTTTCCCTGAAAAGCGATAAAACTCCGGGTCTACATTGCAAGCTGCATCCATCACAACATTGTTGGTTTCGGAACTGGTTGTCTTTGAGGGATAGCCTCCCGATTGGTCATATCCCTCGGCTGTGAGTTTCCCGAGTTTTTAAGTTCTTTCTTATGAAAACAATCTATACACTCATAAAATTTGACCCCATTCATACCGTAACCATAACAGAATATTCTGTCTGATGGCCTAGGGCACTTTCGAAAAGTATGGCCTGTAACTTGGCAATCCCAGCAGGTTGCTGATGCCTGATTATTAGAACTAGTTAATTGAAATGGATTGTTGCCAGAACTATGTCTTGTTTAGACAAGACAACTATGATGTGTTATACGTCGTTATACGAGATGTTGTGATTTCCCGGAACACTATGAAGGGCATGACCATGAAATGGAATGTCTTCGCATTGAAGTTTTTATTTCATTCCATGTTAACTGAGAATGATTTTGGTTTTCCAAGAACGTTCAAAACAATTCTGCCGCTAAACCTGATAAAACTGATCCAAAATTAACTACAAGAGAGCCCTCCGTAATATTTGCTGCTCGGGCTAGGTATTCAATGCGAAATATGAATCTGTCTACTGATACTCTATCACTGGTTCCATTAAATTATTGAGAATGATTGATCCCCATGAGGCAATAACTCTAGAAACTGAATTGTTTAAACTACCGATGGGTTTACCAACAGCGGAAGTAATAGTCTGATTAGGTTGTGGAACAACAAGTCTACTTCTAATGTCTTTTAAGGCAGGACCAAGTCCATCACATAGTGTTCCTAATGACGATTTTTCCCTCTTTTCACTATCCATGGATTCCTTTTGATAGGTGGATGGGTTATATTTGGGACTAAGCAAATTATAATCGAATGTCGGAATAATTGGTTGACCCGTTCTTAGTCTCTTTTCGTTGTGAGTACTACTAGATCGTGTGTTTCTGTGATCATAATTTCCACAAGTTTCAGTTATCTGAAGGTTCAAAAGATCTTCTATCGAAGGTGCGGATGTTCTAGGCTCCAGATAATCGTTGCCGAAAAAACTAGGGGTAATTTCCCTGACAGGACTACGCAGGGCAGAGTCATTTCCCTGCGCCTTTATGAATATAGTGGACGATAAAATACTACCCAAAGCAACATGTTCTAAACGTTTTAGAAGTTGTCTAGATAACTCACCAAACTATGTACTTGCACCGGTTCAAAATTAACTTTACGAAAACGATGTAATCGGGCTAGAATATGTGTTAAACGTGATTGAATCGGTGCAATACTATTATCCAATGGATTCGAGTCCAGAGCGGAGCTAATCCGTTTAATTTTTATTGCTATTAGTTTTAATTCATGTGTTGGATTACTAAAAGCTCGCGCATGTGGCTTAAGAGGAACAAGAATCGGAAACTGAGTTTCACAATCAATTTTTGTTTGCAGCACCGACTGATAAATAGGGCTAGGTTCAATGAACCGAATCTCCTGTTCCACTCGAATCTCCTCTTCCTCTAAATCCTTTATATTCATTCTCAGAGGTAATAATCGACCAAATAGGCAACTAATAAGAAATTAATGTTAATTAGAGCAATTAATTAATTACAAAAAAAACAACTAACCGAAAAAAAATACTTTAAAAAAAAAATCAATTGCAAAACTCACCGCGGTGCGGAAATACCATAAATATTTGACAGTAATAATGCGTAAAAATAGATTAATAAATTATACAAATAATAATACAATTGAAAAATATACAATTGAAAAATAAATACTTCATATATATAAATTGACCAATACTACGCTATACCAAAAAAAAAATATTCTTAGATATATTCAATAACAATTATAAGCAGGAGATGATGAAGCGAGCTCCGAATTTGTCACTAAAATAAATATACAAAAAAAATTAAAGCGAACCAAGAACTCCACTTTAGAACGAGTTTTGGCACAAATTTAAATCGCTACACAGGGATATTGGTTCACTCATTCAAAAGTTGGCTCTGAAGTTGGGGGAAAATAGAAGTGTAAACATGACTTCCATGGAAGGTACGACCCAAACTCAATTCTTTTACCGCCAGGATATTGAGTTGCTTCCATAAAATTCGCAAAGATTACCAACTGAACAAATTCCAATACAAGCTACAACTCAAACTCAAACTAACACAGGAATATTGAGATGCCTGCATTGAAATTAAATTCCAAAAACTGTTTCTGAATAAGTCGTAATGCGATACTGTATTCAAATTCAACTTGATTACTCGGATATTGAATAGGATAGCATACGACATGCTCTAGAAGAAAAATTAACTGTAAACTATATAATCAGCAACTAATTTTAATTAATTATTTACCGTTAAACCAGTGCGTTTGGGCGCCAGCTGTAACGTTACCAATTGTTTGACTATCTGCAACATTTGGACCCATTTTTAAGCTCAGCCTGGGCGTGGGGTATTGATGGTACCTTGTAAAACATAATTGTTTGTTGCTTAAGGGTGTGATATTACAACCCTATATGTAGCAAATCCGGAACCCATCTTCATCATCTACATTAAAAATTTAAACTTTAATTAAATTGTAACATGACTATATTTCAACATAAACGATTCTAATATATATGATTCTGTTGAACATAATTAGTTTCACTACTTATTCAAGAATAAAATTAACAAAAAAAATTTTAAGGTTAAATTAAATTTCCCTTTTGAGTCGTTTTCCTATTATTAATCCCTAAAACAAAAACGGACTTATCGTAATGAAGCTAGGGTGAGCTCAGCCTACACCGCGTTCTGTAAATAAAAAAACCTGCAAATAATTAAGAGAAAAGCAACCAAACAGGTTAACTTATATTATACGGATAGTATCTTCCTTATACGGATAGTATCTACCAAAATCAATAACTAATAAATCTACGATAACTAATTCTAAGGGTATTTTTTTAATTCACAAGACTAATCACTAACTTTACTGTTTATATCTCACAAAGCTAATAACTAAAAAAACCCACTATACTAAGTGAATAATACGAATCACCACATCAATACTTATCCTAGAATATACACATGTTGATCTGCAATCCTGAGTAACTGTTGTCGAATGTACTAGCAGCATCCGACCTTGTCCACTAATGTTGTTAGCTTGATGGCTCGAAATTAAAATTATTTCGTTTTCTTGTCCTAGAACATATGATATTAAGGAGCTGGACTACAGGATGAACAAACCAAATGTTGTAAGCGTACTCAGTAATCTTATATTTCCTTTCTTTTTATATTTTCTACTTCTAATAAAACATGACTAACAGCACACAAAAAATCTTGTTATTATAGCTGTAACAATGTTAGCGGCGTTTTTATATTTTTTTTCTTATTGTGAGTATGGTTTTATTCTCTTCGGAAAAACAACGAATGGTCTATCTAATCAATTAACTAAATCAATTTTCAAGAAAGAATTGCTTAATCCAATTAATAATTATAAAAATTACCTCTACATTATTTAAAAAAATATTCACATATCACTATTTAATTTTATATTTTTTCTACTAATCTCTTCGAAATATGCCGCCAAACTGATTTATATTTTGAACAAAAATGTGTTTTAATTATTATTGACATAAAAAAAATGTTAGCTTCTATACGAGGGGTCTGTAAAAAAACTGGCCGATATTCAGCAATTGTAGCGTTACAACTTCAGAATTAATAATTGCAAAATTTTTAGTTTTTTGACGTCCAAAACGTCGAGAAAAATGAAAAAAATTTGGGATTAGATTTTTTGTGCATTAATTTACTGTTTTAATACTTCGATATAACGGGATAGAAGTAATTTTACGGTTTTCGAAACAAAAGATCAACTACCGATCTATTAAACTATGTAGCGCATTGTTGGAACAGCATACTTGATAAAGGTGGTGAAACATACGTTATCGCTTTAGACATCTCCAAGGCATTCGATCGAGTCTGGCATGCCAACTTAATCAACAAGCTCGTTGCGTACGGTTTTCATCCCAATGTTGTGAAGCTGATTCAAAATTTTCTATCCAACCGATACATTTCGGTAACCTTAGACGGATTTTCATCTGAGTCTAAACTAATTAACGCTGGTGTACCCCAAGGCTCAGTATTGTCCCCAACCCTATTTTTGATTTATATCAACGAATTGTTGAAAATCACCAGTAACCCAATAAATAGTTTTGCAGATGATAGTACTCTGCACAAGTCGTATTCCCCTTCCTTCAAAAGGTAAAATGCACGAACGAATTAATCCTCCCCGGAGAGACGCTGCCATAAACGTGAACAAAGACCTGAATAAAGTCGCCGACTGGGGTGACCAAAACCTTGTCAATTTCAACTCCACCAAAACACAGCTGTTGATTGTTTCCAGATTAAAGACCGAGTTCCCCAAAGATATTTTATTTAGTATGTGTGATGAACCAATAGGTGAATGTAAAAACATTCGTTTATTGGGTGTCACAGTTTCAAATGACCTACTCTGGAACGATCATGTAATGGCGATGGCAAAAAGCGCGTCTAAAAAACTCGGCCTCCTAAATAGATGCAAAAAATTTTTCACTCCATACCAATTGCTCCATGTTTATAAGTCCTATATTCGTCCCTGTATGGAGTACTGCTGTCAAGTTTGGGGTGCTGCCTCTGTTTCCATCTTGGCCCTCTTGGACTCTGTTCAAAAGCGAGCTATACGAATTGTAGGTGATCGAACTTTGACATCAAAACTTGATTCCCTACAACATCGTCGCACTGTTGCTGACCTCGTTGTTTTTTACAAATATCGTCATCAGCAGTGCTCAGATGAAATCAGCGGCATCATGCCTCAAACTTATTTTTACCCCCGTTCCACTCGGCAATCGGCTGCCGCAACCAGTGAAACGGTAAAGATCCCGCGCTGTCATACTGGCAGATCGCAGAGAGACTTCTTTGTCCGAACTGCGTACAAATGGAATAGTTTGCCGGAACACTTAGTCTCAGGTGGCTTCAACCCACAGATGTTTAAAAAAAGCGTTAATCTACACCTTAGAACGCCAGTTGTTGTGGGACCCAGGTCTAGACCTAGGTCTTAAAAGGTATTTATGTGTTGTTGTGACACATATTCTAAACCCTATTACACAACACATTTTATTAAAAAAAAAAAAAAAAATTAACAATAATATTTTTCTATGAATCAAATCAACATGTTTAGCATTGAGTCCCACCATTTAACTCAATAGCTTTCAAAATCCTCAGATACCATGTTGAACGTTGTTTTTTAACTATACATTTACAATATAATTAATTAATGACCAGGTCTGAAAACACCCAATTTGAACAATGTGTAGTAAAAATGGTCTCCCTCGGATATCAAAGTCGAGACCTTTGAGTTAAAACTTACAAGGTTAGCGTTTAATAACCCAAACTTGTATTTCACATTTCAATGTTTTACATTATAAGTCATAATATTTTGAAAATGAATTATAAATTTTCAAAATATTATGACTTAAACCTGTTATATACTGTTACAATGTACAATAATACAATCCAACTGTTTAAAAATTTTGTATAATTTTGGTAGTTGAATAATATTTGACTATAAAATATAAATGCGAGGCCTCGTAATGGGCGAGATCCCTAAAAACTTGAGTCCCTAAGTTTGTCTACCCCTAACGGCTGGTCTGCCTCAGTCTCTGTTTCTAGACCGTTGAGGTTATCGAGTTAAATGATTACTTTTTCCGGTATAACAACCTTTTCGAGATTACGCTCTCAATACATAGCTTGAAATAAATTGCAATTACTGGAGATAACAAGAATGTATATCTAGCACTTGAAAACAAGTTTCAGATCCGACATTAAGATGTCGAATGAACATAGGAACAAAGAAACAGTATATGATTAAGTATCATCATTACACTTACCACCCTTTCCCTTCGCTCTCTAATCGCCACCCTCCCCTCTTAAGTTATTTACTGATCATTTGTCGTTGTGCAAATGCTTTATTAATCCACTGTACGTAATCAATAACAAATAAAATTAAATTTTTTATCTAAAATGTTTTACAATTATCAATTTTAACTATGTTTTTTTTTTCAATATAGCAAAGTGTATCGAAACATAAAGAATTATTTTTAAAAATAACTAGACGAGGACCGGAGGCATTTGGAAAATTACTAAGTATTCTTAAACACTTAAAATTTGATGAAGCGTATAATATATTATCTACACGCAATAATACTTATTATAATGAAATGGTGAATTCGGTAAAGCATAAGACTCAAAGGAAAACGAATGAGCTAAAAGAGTACACAGAGGAGTTACATCCATTGCCTGATCAAATAGAAATTAAATCATCAAAAAAATATCATAGTGACAATTTACTTGGTGTGTACGAATTGAAATCTAAGACCAAAGGGGTTCTCTTTTTAGTGAATAATATAAACATACGAAATAAACAAAAAAGAGATGGAGCTGAATATGATACTACTTATTTAGTGACTTTATTTAAAAAATTTGGCTTTAAAATATTTTACAAACATGATATTACGGAAGCGGTAATTACTGTAAATTATCGTATTATTCAAGTACGCTTTGAACATAAGATTAATATTTTAGGACTTTTGGGAGTATTGTAATTCATTAATACACAGAGGTCACTTAAGCGAAGCAGATTGCTTAGTTTTTGCAGTTCTTAGTCATGGATCTCAAACCAATAAAATTGAATTTGTGGATAATAATACGGTGGACGCTATGGAAATTGTGTTTCAATTTAACAATCGAAATTGTCCGTTGATGATAAATAAACCAAAGATTTTTATTTTCCCGTTTTGTCGGTAAGCTGGTGAACGTTGAATATTATAAATTATTAAAATTTATAAATACCTATGTAAACCTGAAACTTACTCATAATAATATTTTAAACAGAGGGGAATCAATTGATGTTGGAATAGATCAAATTAGAGTACATGACAACATACAAACCGATGGAGGTTCAGAAAACGCTGAACCACCAATATGCAAGGATATATTTATATGCTTTGGAACTGTGCCAGGTTTGGATGTTTTAATTTAATTTAACAATTGTAAGGATTATTTTTTTCAGGATTTCGAGCTATGCGAGAGGCTCGAAAGGGCTCATGGTTTATTAAGGAATTTTATAACGTACTTGCAGAAAAAGCGCATGACACAGATTTTGAAACCATGTTACAGGAGGTTCAAAGAAATGTTATGTCATATCGGGCTCTAGGGTTTAACTGGATACAAACACCAAATTATCTCAATTGGGATTTTAATAAAATGTTATTCTTTAACCCAGGGTATTTTGAATAAGAAGTAAAATTTTTCTATAAATGAGCCGTTACTGCAAAAAGTGACTAACTCCACTTTTTGAAAAACCTTAAATTAAAGTGTCAAAGCACATTAAACATCAAAATCTGTTTGGAAAAATATCAAAAATCTGAACATTTTGTTTTATGGAGTTAATCAATTTGTGCATCGAACGGTTTCAATACAATTAACTTTTATTCATGATTAAAGAAAGATCATAACTTGAAAAATAAAAAACACATAAACAAAATATGTAGCACTAAATAAAATTAGGTACACTCAAACAGCACAGTCGTGATGACTGTTAGTCGTTAATCAAGATTTTAGTGTAGTGTAATTCCAAATCTAGGGGCAAGTATTGATGAAAAGAGATGACTGGAAGCTGTTTGTGGAGATGACGAAATCTCGATATAGCGCACGAAACTTGATAAAAATATACCAAAGAAGCTTTGTGTGCATCGGTTGAGGACGATGATTTTTCTAATTGCGGTTTTTGTCATTGCTATTGGGAAATTCAGTCTTCGTTCTGGAGACAATCAACATTTTGGTGTTTTGGTAGAATTAAAATTGCAAAGATGGCGGCCACTCTATTCCCCAAATATTTTAGATTTTAGTTCACTTAACGTCGTTCATCTTCCTGTGTGCATTATTTTTATCCTTTGAAAATGGGAAATATGACTTATACAATTATCTGTCATCTGCAAAATTTCTTATTCGGTTCTTGGTGGTTTTGTGATACAAATAAAAAAAATATTTGGACAAAACTGAACCTAAGCGTACTCCTAACCTAAGCGTTAGTTAATTTAGACTCATATGAAACTTCTATGAAATAGATCAAAATTTATCGGCTAGTTAGAAACTGTCGTAAACTTTGAAAGAAAACCAAATGTGATAAAGTACTTCGGTTGTCACAGTAGACAGTCACAATCGGTAACGAATCTTTGAAGAATCCCATTTGAATTAATTTACCATAAAGCTTCTTGTGAGGGTGAAGACAACAGCTCTGATTCGGTGGTTGAAAGTGCTACAGTTGGTTATGTAACTCCATGTTATAGCATGGAATAGAACATCTTTTATCTAGATCAGCCACCCAGTCTGCATCGGCAAAACAATCATATCTCAAACGTGTGTTCAAAGTTCCAGGGACTGTCTGTTGGTTATATAACACCATATGCCAATGTTAATCTCCTTGGTTCTTCGCGTATCGGATTTTCTGCTCCGGTATAAATATCAAACATCGTGTTTAACCATTGTGGTGCTGCCATTTCTTCCAGGTGTACTGCAGAATACAGATTTGTGCTGCTCCAGCGATTGACATGCTATGTTCTTCTGAAATCCCATTTCTGCACAAGTTGTTCCATTTCTGTCTGCTGTTGTTTTGTGTTGACCGAGCTGATGATGTTTTTCTGCTCGTATTTTGTTATTTTAGTTACCTCTTCTTATTGTTCTATGATTGATCTGACTGATTTAATACCCTCGGTATTTTGTAGTCAGCATCCGATATAACTAATGCTTCCTCTATAATAACTTCCTTATGATTTTAATCTTCTTTGTTGGCTTCCACAACCCACAACTAGGTGACCCAGAACCTTCTAATTTTCCCCAAATGATTGTTTCTAATTGGGGTGACCAGGGCCGGTGCAAGACATTTTTACGCTCTGTTCAAACATGAGAAATGCGTCCCTGCAGGACTTATAAAGAGTTATCTCAAAATTGTTGTGGCTTACCTTATCGTATTTAAAAATTTGTTAATATGTATTCTCCTGGCAAAACAAATTTTTAATATTGTTTTGCCTTCAAAGGATTTTCTTAAGTTTTGTTTTCATTGCATTGCAAAGACCTAATTTTTACTATTTCATTCATTACTTTTTAAATTTATCAATTTTTTAAAAAAATGTCTAGTTTTCTTTTCCATAAGTGCTAATATCACTAGTTTACAAATTTTGAACTTTTTTTGTCTCCCTGAATAAAACCCAACTTTTCTTATGGATTTGGAATATCATATTCATTTTTTTTGGTTAGCTCTTGTTTTTGAGATATTCACGAAAAACCAATTTTTTCGGTGATCAAAAATGTTGTTTGGGTTTTTGGGTCTCATATTTTACAAAACAAACAAACTAAATATATCAATGAAACATGTGCATAGTAAATATACTAACAAACATTTTGAGCTATATTTTGCAAAAATCCATTAAGGATTCTGGAAGTTACAGTCGAAAAAAGTTGCAAAAATACGAAAAATTCACGTTTTTCTAAAAATTTTCCATTTTCAACACCATAAATTTTACAAATAAAGACACTAATTTTTTTTAATTTCTTGGAGCCTATAGATGTTTCAATTTTCTTTCTTTTAAATTGAAAGATACGAATATTGGTGCAGTTTGCACCAAGTTATTCAAGTTTTACCAAAGAAAGTCAAAACTCAAAATTTAGAAAAAAAATTTAACTATAAGAATAATTTAAATTCTGCAACATAATTGATTTATATATAAGTTGTTTTCGTGGTATATCTAGCTCCCGCCACCTCGGACTTATTTTAGAAGTTAGAAAATATCAGTTAGTTGATTATGAAATGTCTTTTTTTGACAAAAGTTGTATTTTATTTGTATATGATTTTTCTCGAAATTGAGATTTTTTTTTTGAAGTTTTTTGACATGATCTAGCTCCTCCCACCTCGGACTTATTTGAGGAGTTAGAAAATATCAGTTAGTTTATTATGAAATGTCTTTTTTTGACAAAAGTTGTATTTTATTTGTATATGATTTTTCTCGAAATCAAGATTTTTTTGTGAAGTTTTTTTGACATGTACTAGCTCCATTCATTTCGGACTTATTTCAGGAGTTGGAAAATATGAGTTAGTTGATTATGAAATGTCTTTTTTTGACAAAAGTTGTATTATTTTGTATATGATTTTTCTCGAAATTGAGATTTTTTTTTGTGAAGATTTTTGACATGATCTAGCTCCTCCCACCTCGGATTTTAGGAGTTGGAAAATATCAGTTAGTAATGAAGATATGCAGTTCTTATAAATGGGGTGATTCTTTTAGCAGTATGTATTATGTAACTTCTACAAATCAAACGATAAATAAACTTGACGTTACACTTTACTAACAATTTATGTTGATTTACAAGGCAGCTATCACTAATGATTTATTGATTTTTAAAAACAATACACTATTTAAAATTTACATTTGTAATATTTTTTCTTTTTTAATTAATATTTTACTTAAATGTTAAGAATTAAATTTATCCTCAGAGAGACTATACTTGCAACTAATCATACGACAATTATCTACTTAAAAAGAATCCTCATTAAACTAATTAAACAAAAGTTGGGAAAACCGAAAAACTATCAAAAAGTAGAAGTATGTAATTGCTTTCTTAAATTAAACTTAAAATGATCATAAACGTAAGGAGTAACACAAGGCGGGGGCGGTGATAGCAAAAAATTTACATTATCAAAAAACAAAAAAAAGAGAAAAAAGAAAAGAAACAAACCTTACAGGTATTAATAGACATAAATAGGGGCTTAACTTTATGGTGCTTGAACTAACTTAAATAGTTCTGATGCTATGATGTTTTGCCTCTCCTCACAATTCATTATCTTTTGTTTATATTTTTCTATATACGTCTCATATCGATCCAATTCCCAACTTCGAAAACAAAAATGGAAATTATACTTTACTATTTCAAAATAATTCTTTACTGATGTTTGTGAACGACTGAATTTTTAAAATTATTATTTATGGCACAATAAATTAAGTAAAAACTTATTTTTTCCAAATTTTGAGTTTTGACTTTCTTTGGAAAAACTTGAATAACTTGGTGCAAACTGCACCAATATTCGTGTCTTTCAGCTTAAAAAAAAAGAATTAAAACTACTATAGGCTACAAGAAATTAAAAAAAATTAGTGTCTTTATTTGTTCAAAATTTATGGCGTTGAAAATGGAAAATTTTTAAAAAAACGTGAATTTTTCATATTTTTTCAACTTTTTTCAACTGTAACTTCCAGAATCCTTAATGGATTTTTACAAAATATAGCTCAAAATGTTTGTTAACATATTTACTATGCACATGTTTCATTAATATATTTAATTTGTCTGTTTTGTAAAATATGAGACCCAAAAACCCAAACAACATTTTTGATCACTAGAAAAATTGGTTTTTCGTTAATATCTCAAAAACAAGAGCTAACAAAAAAAAATGAATATGATATTCGTGTTCAGGAGGTCCAAATCTATAAGAAAAGTTGGGTTTTATTTCGGGAGATTTTTCTTGTAAATTAGATCATCAAAAACACAGGATAAGTAATAATTTATAAAGTTGAAGCTTATTTTCAAAACATTAGATAGTGTGCGACTTTAATCGGAATAGCATTTGTATTCAAAAAAGACAGTGGCGTAGCAATAAAAATATTATTGAAGTTTTCGGTAGACGGTACATATATGTAAAATAATGTGTTATTTGTAGAAATGGGTTTGTTTGACATTTTAAAGTTAGCATCTGCAGTAATTTTAAGTAAAAAATGACTTAATAAAACAAAAATAAAAAACATTGAGCTTTTCTGGAAATATTTTATAAATGAATTTTTTAATTAACTAGCTTATTATCATGTTGATACATTAATAATGTAAACCATATATTTTAAATGAAATAGTAGCTTATACACCAAGGGAGAGAAGTGCATGTTTTTCTCCCGAGGTGTGTTTGGAATATAAGCAACATATCACTGAGGAAGATGACATGCCCCCTTCCGCGGTGTATATGGTATTTTTTGCACGACTGCAATATAATTTTTATATTAAAAACTAAATCTAACCATTTAAAGAGAACAAAAACTATAAATTTTAATGTTCATCAAAGTAGGCGGCTTTTATACAAATTTGTTTGAATTTATCGTAAAAAATATTAGTTTCCATGAAAACTATCATTGTTGTCATGGTTTGTTATCATTCCCTAGGGATGTAGAAGATGCAATCCGCTTTTGCAAATGGAGGAGTGACATTGAACTTTATATATACAACTCGTGCAAAAATACAATTTCACTTTATGCAATCAGAAAATTTTTAATCAGTTTCTATCAAATGCTTTTAAAATGTTTAACTGATCCGATGCAGTTTTTTTTTCAATTAATTTTCAAGATTCTTGACCTTTTGTTTCTAAAACTATTTTAGCAATATCAGCTGCTTAATGATAAAACTGTGAAGTGATAACTTCATTCTAAGTTTGTGGCATTAACTACAGCAGCCAAATTCTGTACCTGTGAAGCGGTGAAGTGATAAAAATTTCTTCGTTTCTTTTCATTAAAAAACTTATCACTTCACCGCTTCACAATTACAGAATTCGGCTGCAGGTCCGGTAATTCCAGCTAGAATTTCATTCAGCAGTACGCAATTAGTATAATGATTTCGTAAACGCCGGTGTAAAAGAGAAGTTATTTGCTTTTAAAAAATCAGAGTAAACATTTTCTAATCGAAAAACAAAAAAATTACTCCATGTTAGGTTTTGGTAGATTTTTCCACGCCTTGTTTTGTATAAAATTAATAGATAACTTTTACATTTTTATTGATTTAATTGAATTCTGTATATAAATGTGTTTTCTAATAAAAAATTAAATAGTGCATCAATTTATTAAACTATTTAACCAATTTAAACAGGGCTTTGGGTTATAGTAGATGATAGATAAATTTAATCATATTGCAGTACCGAATTGTTTAGGTTTATGGAAAACAATACAAGTAGTATTGGCAACTCACTAGCCTTATATGATTGACATAAAAGAGGGATTAATATAACTCGAACTGTCAAAGTTTAACAAAATATATAATTGAAGTTGATCAACTAAGGAAACTAAAACGAGCAGAGGATTGGAAATAAAATCTCATATTAAAAGTTTGATTGTTCAAATCAATTTAGGAAGAATTTAATTCAAGTGGTTTAATTTGTTATATAACGCTACACAACAGAAGTATCAACGTCAAGTTTTCATATCAATTCTCCATCTGGACAGCGAAATTCACAACTCGATACCTTTATAGCCAAAAGTTCATCAGTACAAAATAGTAGTTTAATCAATGAGTGAATAATGAAGTAGTTTATTCTCAAGCAAAAGTTTAAAATTTGAGCGAGGCACGAGCGAGAATTTTAATTTGCGAGAGAATAAAATTCATTATTCACGAATCGATTACAATACTTTATTCTCTGACAAAGATTTTATTATAAAAAAGAATTGTGTATTATAAAAAATAAAAACATTTTCTTCAATTAAAACAATAAATCTTTATTGTTTTAATTGATAAATCAAATTTCTTAATAAAAAACCCTGATGATAAAAAACGCCCTTCTCATACAATCAACCAAGTTCAACTAAACGAAATAAGAGAATTTATTAAAATTTGATTTTTGAACAAAACTTATCAAAGCAATTGTGATTATAATTTGAAAATAATTTTAATGAAATCAAAACAATTTGACCAATTGGAATCATACCAATTGAATAAAATTTTCATTAGGCAATAGGTTAAGTTCATTAGGTTATAGGTTAGAAAACAATACAATAATACATACTATTATTATCGAAAAAACATACAAATAAAGCTGATATAATTAAATGGAAGAGAATAAAGGCTATTTTTAACTAGGTGAGATTCGCTATGTTACTGTGAAGTGATCAAAACTCTTTGCTTAACAGTTACAAAATTCAACGTCATTGAAATGTATTAATTTGTTGACACTCGTGGCATTTTCGGTGTCCATCTAATATAGTGCTATATTCACCGAAAAAATTTCGAATTAATTTAAGCATGTGGCAGGGATCTAGAATTGGTAAAAATTTCGTATCATGCTTTCCAACTGTGAATGTTGATTCTTCATTTACATCATCAATATTGCATCCTAATTCCTTCATAGCACTTATATTAGCAGGAAGTCCATCAAACGTAACACCAATTACTTCAACGCCAGTTTGAAGTAAATTTTCAAAGCAGAGATCGATTAAATTTTTTTTTTGAATTTTATCTATTTTATCAATTGCAAAATAGCCCACCGGAATTTTCCAACTTCTGTTTATACAGACTACCATAGAAACTAAAACCTCTTTGGCAAGCGAATCACTTAGACCCCCATCTCCCATATCGACAAAACCTATAGAGTCAGTTCCGGTCCATCCAATTTGTTGTCTTACAGCCATTTCATCAAATATTAAATTTACTATAAGCTTTTGATTATTTTTCATTGCTTCTTCTGCGGCATTTGTAATGGCTGTGAAAGCTTCAGAAGTAAAACCAGGTTTGGCATTTGTGTTTTTATACCATCCGCATAAAGTTCGTTGGTGCGGTAATGCTAAATTAAATTTTTCTCTGGCATAATTATATGCTTTTGGTGACAAGAAGTTTAAATTTAATGCAAAAGCTTTTAGAGCTGGCGGTATTTCCTTAATTTTACCCGTTTTAGTTTTTTCCCATTCGTTTTGAAATTAAGTGTAAAATGGAAGAGTTTGAATCATTGATTTTAGTGAGAAGTTCGGAGGTTTCATCCGATATTTGATTGGTTCGACTCAGTTTTGTTAACATGTCTTTTAGAGATGTTACTTTTCTGATATGTCGCCTGCGTTGTTGATTAAGCAGTTTGATTTTGGTGTTTTTTTTTATTTATTTCTCTCTCTCTGGCGTTTACATCCCATGGATGGATTTTGCCGTCTGTGCCACCAGCTTCCACTCATCTCGTTCCATGACCAGTTGACCCCAGTTTCGACATCCTATATCACGAAGGTCTTGGATGATGTCATCACGCCAGCGTTGTCTAGGTCTTCCTCTTCGACGAACACCAGCTGGTTGTTGTTGGGACGCTTTTTTTATCATTCTATCCAATGGAGCCCTTTCTACATGACCAAACCATCTAATCCGGTTGGATTTAATGAATCCGATTACATCGCAGCCTCCAAGAAGCTGTCTGATTTCATGATTCATTCGGATTCTATACTGATTTTCAGCAACTTTACATGGACCATAAATTGTTCGTATGACCTTCCTCTCGAATGTTGATAAAATTCTACAATCGGAGGAAGTCAGTGTCCAGCTTTCACTTACAAATGTAAGCACAGGTCGGATTAATGCTTTGTAAAGTGTGAGTTTACACGACCGCGAAAGATGTTTTGATCGCAAAAGTTTTGAGTATGCGTAGAAAACTCTGTATGCGGCAGAGACACGGGCTTTGATATCAGCCTGCATATCATTTGACGATGTTATTACAGACCCGAGGTATTTGAAGTTTTCCACGCGTTCCACTTCATAGTCGCCAGTATCCAGATTTCCGGGAGGTATGTTCTTAGATGTTGTTAACACTTTAGTTTTGCCGGTGTTGATGCATAATCCAAGCCGTTTAGCATTTCTTTCAATTTGAGAGAGACTATCCTTAATATTGCTTGTTCTACGTCCGAGAAGCACAATATCATCTGCGTAGCCAAGAACTTGAATAGATTTGTTATATATGCCGTTTTGTGTCTCAATTCGGCTTTTTCTTAACGCGTACTCCAGCGCCAAATTAAATAGTACGGGCGCGAGTGCATCACCTTGTCGAACACCTGATGTTATATCGAAAGGATCAGAAACTGACCCTTCGATTACTATTCTACAGTTTGATCCCGATGTTGTGAGTTTGCACAGAGAAACAAGTTTCTCTGGGATACCAAGGCATATGAGTGCGGACCAGAGGTTGTCGCGGATGATACTATCATATGCTTGCCTGAAATCAACGTAGAGCTGGTGAATGCTGATGTTGTACTCCCAACATTTTTCCAGAATCATCCTTAAGGTAAAACATTGATCTGTGGTTGAGCGGTTGGGACGAAAACCACACTGATAGTCACCGATGATAGATTCGGCGAACGGGATGAGTCGAGCAAGTACGACATTAGCTAGTATTTTGTATGTAGTATTCAACAGTGCGATGCCACGATAATTTGCACACTTTAGACGGTCACCTTTCTTATGTAGCGGAACAATGAGAGCTGTTTTCCATTCAGCAGGTAGTTCTTCTTGGTCCCAGATTGCAAGAATCAGATCGTACATACGTGAGACCAGAGCTGCTCCTCCATTTTTCAGAAGTTCTGCGGGAATTCCACACTAAAAAAAACATGTCCTATTTCCAATCGAAATGCAATTGTCTCAACCTCACCGTGCGGTCACATATGGCGAATCAAACTACGAAATTGCTTCAACAACTCTACAATTATAAATCGATGAAGTTGAGACAATCACACGAAATATTTATGTGAAAATAAAATATAGTTCAACTAATCTCAAATACTTAAACTTTAAAATGAAAAATTCATGATATAAGACCAAAGAAATTTTTTTTCAGGGAAATAGTTATTACCTTTATTCAACTACTGTTATATTGGATATAACACTTTATATTTTAAATAAACCTCATTCTGTTGTTAGGAAAATGTTATCGTGTAGTTGTCCCAATCACAGTGAAATTGTTTGCAAATAATTTTTCTTTGCATGAATAATCAACTGCCAACTTCGAGATGAGGTTGTCATGAACTTCAATTTTTTTTTCAGTGCATCGAAACCTGGTGATTTGCCATTTTTCAGTTTTTTAATGGCAGCTTCCACTTCTTCTATTGCTGGGTAAGGGACAAAAATCTCCTCAGTTGATGGAGCAATTGCTCGAATAGGATGAACTTCATTCGTCCTATTCAGTAGGTCTTGAAAGTGGGATCGCCACACTGCCAACACATCACGTTCACTTGTTGTGAGTTCATTATTTTCATATTTGATGGCTGTAGATCTTGGGTGGAAATCTTTTGTCAGATTCCGTGCATTGGCAAAGCACTCTTTTGAATTTCCGTTGACCGCATGTTGGTTGATGTTTTCGATGCAGCTCTTCATGTGTTCGCGTTTCTTTTTACGTAGAAGTTTTGCTGAGGCTTTCCTGGCGCATAGATAATCAGCTTGAGAGCTTCGGGTGTTCCTTGTTAACCATTTTTCTCGCAGTTTCTGTTTATGTTCAACGGATTGGCGGCACTCGTCGTCAAACCATTCGTTGTGTGATTTCGGTGGTCGTTTTCCGATTGTAATTTGTGCTGCGGCTATAATGGTTGATTGAAGCGTTTGCCATTCTTCTTGTATGTTTAATGGCATATCAGAAGAGATGTCATGCTCTTCTATGTTTTGTGTTACTATTTGCTGATATCTATTCAGCGTTTCCGGATGTTTAAATGCTTCGACATTCTAGCGCACGGTCTTTTTTGCTTGTCTGTTAAATGTAGATGATAATTTGCACTTGTACTTAAAGATGACAAGCATATGATCGGTGTCCATATCAGCACCTCTCTATGATCGAACGTCAGTTATACTTGTAGAGTGTCTCTTAGAGATCATGACGTGATCGATTTGATTTTCCGTTCTTCCGTCATTTGATTTCCAAGTTGCCTTGTGAATTCTCTTGTGAGGGAAGAAAGTGCTGGAAATTACCAAATCATACATCATAGCCAGCTCGGCTGCGCGAAAACCGTTATTGTTGCTGGTATGATGCAAGCTGTTAGGGCCGATATGTGTTTTAAGTTCTGCAATCCTACCGATTTGAGCATTAAAGTCACCTACCACGATTTTTATATCGTGCCGCGGGATGTTATTGATGACTTCTTCGAGTTCTAGGAAGAACAGGTCTTTAATATCATCTGCTTTATCTTCAGTAGGTACATGAACATTGATGATCGTTACATTGAATTTTTGCGTGCGGATTCTCAGTGTGCATAACCGCATATTGATAGGGCAAAAGTCGATAACATGCTGATTCACGCGACGGTGTATAAGAAAGCCAACTCCAAATTCTCCTCCGTTTTGATGACCACAATAATACAGAGTGTATCCTTTCGCTGTTTCATGGATTCCACTGCCTGGCCATCTTAGTTCTTGTAATGCCACTATATCCAGTGTGTAGCTCTTGACTTGTTGAGTGAGTTTTAGAAGATCTCCTGGTCTTCTGAGGCTTAGCACGTTCCAGGTTCCCATTTTTAAATCGTAGTCCGGGTACAGTTTCCGAGGTCGTTCCAATAATGAATCCGAGATATTCCGAGGCCTGTGTACAGATTTCATGACAATAATTTTTTTACGGAAATGGGGTGTTAGCCCTTCGCCCAACCCAAATTTTCGTGAATGGGTTCGTTCTGCATCTTAAGGTCACCAGAAACAACCTTTTTACACGTTTATATAGCGAGCCGCTTGATATTTTATTTATTTATGCTGTGTTTTAAAACCCTAACTTTAGATTTTAAAAAGCTTTTTTTGGCGATTTATCTTCTGCTTGCGATGTTGTTGTTGCCATTGCGCGTTTCAATGTTATTTTTTTTGTAATTTCATCTTTTAAATTGTTTTTTATCTGATCTTGTGTGAGATAATAAACGCTAGAGATGCTTCCCGTATCTGAAGAGTAAGCCTTGTTTTGGTGATGATTTAAGGGAGACAGCACAGTTATTCCTTGAGCATTTAGTCCAGATACACACGGCTCCTTATTTTCTTTTACTAATAACGGTTCGTTCTGAAATAACTTAATTTTCATATAATTTGAAAGTAATTGATCATAACATTATGCATACCGTTTGTGTTGGGAGGCTAGCTACAAAAGGTGAAACTGTAAAATTTTTTTCATGTTCTACTACAAAAATTATTTCGGGTGGACAATTGATTGAAATATCGTCTACTTTTTCCGAACCAGGTGATATTTTATTGATATCAGGATTGTCGTTGAACTTATATACATCCGTTGGTGTTTCATAATTATTCATCTGTTAATTCAAAATCATAAGAATCTTAAAACAAACAGTCATTATAATTGGTATTTATATTAGTGATGTACTGGGTCCTAAAAATTCAGAAAGCCGGGTAATGGGTACCCGGCTTATATTTCATAATAACCGACCGATTTTGGGATAAGAACTTAGAGTTCTTTACCGAGTACCCGGTCCGGGTATTTAATTTAATTTTCTTTTACAAAAAACCCGAGAATTCTGTAAATTATGTAAATCTTTCTCTTCCTCAACACAAGCTGGTTCAAGATGTGTCAACTCGATGGAATTCAACCTTTCATATGTTAAAGAGATTATTAGAGCAGAAACGGGCCATTACGCACCATTCTTCGGATCACGATATACCATTTTTAACCGCAAGCAACTTTAAATTGATTGAAAACGTTGTTTCTTACTAGAACAGTTTTTCAACGTAACTGTCCCAGCCAGTTCAGAAGAAGCAATTTTATCAATGGTGATTCCTAATTTGGCAGCTTTGGAGAGATTCTTTAATGTAAATAAAAATGATGATGGCGTAGTTACCATGAAAAGAGACTTGCTTAACTCATTGCAATTTTACAAGCCAGGTTTCAAGATGTAAAAACAAATAAATTGGATGTCATTGCGACTATTTCTTAGATCCACGGTATAAACTTACATTTATAAACGTTACCCTAAGAGAAGGAGCCAAACATTGGATCATAGATGAAATGATAAAAGCGTTCGGATCAGATGGGAATGAAGATGGAAAAGAAGAAGACACAGAGCCTAATACGGATGTATCAGTGCTTCATGAGCATAACACAGTTCAAGATATATGGTATTGTTTAGATGAAATTAGATCGGAAAATGAAGCTTGGATTTGTAAATTTTAATTTTTTTAATTTTTTTTATCCGGTATCGGGTAATGAAAAAAATGCCCGTTTCGGGTAGAAACAGGGTATTTAAAAAATGAGGCGGGTAAGCTGGGTATCGGGTAATTGCCCGGTACTCGGTGCATCACTAATTTATCACCCCGATTACTGAAGTCGTGTCACATCAGGTGACATGACTATAGACATGTCACTTAAAAATTGGTATTATTGAAGTCGATAAAAACGGTCACGACTAAAACTAAAAATTCTGAAACGAAAAGCTCCAAAACTGAAAAAACATAAATTTTACGTTCTTCAATTTCACAAACACAATTAAAGAGGTTTGAAAAAATTATTGTCACATGAAAAATTGAGGCGACTAAAATGTCATTTAAAGTGACATGTGTCGTATAAAATGACTTGAGGCGTAAAAAACGACTTCAACAATACGAAAATTGATGCGATGTGACCTTAGTCATTTAAAGTTACTATGTTAGAAAACCATTTTGCCCTCAAGATGTGGTTGGCTGGAAATCTTTAGAAATACATAATATAATATTTAAGTCACTATAATAATCTTTATACAAAGAACTACGAATAGTAAACATATATTTTTTAATTATCAATTTAAAAGTATTTGAACTGCATTTGTATGTAATTTCTGTTTAACATAATGTTTGATTTAATTAAAACTGATGAAAATTTGGCCCCTAATAAAATTTAAAATGTACGCTTAGGTTTTGTTTTCATTTAAGAATTCTATTCAAAACAAAATTTGAATGAGATAGATACTGTTTGTCAGAAAATCAACTATTTTCATTAAATATGTCGTAAATATAGCAATAAAACTAGTCTTAAACTGTAATAATAAACGTATTTTATAAGTATGACTTACTTATGGAAGGAATAGTCGGTTTTTGGAACGAAGTTCCTTATCGCGCGTTGCGAAAGGAGGCTAGACGGAGAAAATTAAGACCAAAAAAAAGTTGTAACGACACTTTTTGCTGAATATAAAAGAGAATATAAAAAAATAAAACGATTAAAAAAAAACGCGAAATAACAAACGAAACGAAATAAGAAATGAAATTTCAATTTTAATATTTTCTTTGCATTTAGTTTATGCTTTGCTTGAGGAGTGGATAGACGTATTATTTTTCTTTGTGTTTTGTAAATTTTATACCAAGTCGTAAACAAAGTTTTATACAACTTGGAATGCCAATTTATATACAACTTTGTTTACAACTTTGTATACAACCTTGTATACAACTTTGTATACAACTTTTAATACAACTTTGTATACAACTATGAATACAACTTGGAATAAAACTTGGAATAAAACTTTGAATACAATTTTGTACATAAATTTGTATACAAGTTTGCATACAACATTGTTCCCATTGTTCCCATTGTTAATTGTGTACAAAGTTGTATAATCTTCACTAATCTTCACAAAGTTGTATAATCTTCACTAATTAATCGAAAAGAACTTCATCCATCCGGGTGTCCCTTGACACCTCTCTTTACTTTCCTTTTAATTTTGCGGTTTTCACATCACGATGCACTTCATATTTAATTTTTTTTAAGAGTTTGAAGTTTATATTATTGATTTTCACTTTTAAACACAATAACAGGAATAGAAACTGTATAATAACCACTATTATCATTAATTTAAAGCACAATTTGATACACAATTACCAATTTTTATTTAAAATCACAACAACAACAGAATATTTGTAAACAAATTAGTTACTGGACTATCGCATTCTTGCAATAGAAGAATGTTTTAATATTGTTTTTTGTGTAGGGTGGATAGAGATAACTAATATTTCTAAGGGTCCTAATTTTTTGTATTTATTTTTACAGGAGCCTTTTCTTTTGTGTAAAGTATTTTCAATACAAAATTGAAAATTTAAGAAATAGCTTCATTTTTTTATAGTTTTATAGTGTACATACACAAAATATAGGAAATATTACTTATCCTGTATATTTTATAATCTAAGCTCCATACTCAACATAATAGTAGATTCTTGTATGAGATTAGAATGTTGGCAATTCTTGAAGAATTGCCATCATCCTATGCGAATACAAGATGCTATTTTATCCACGACTGCAAAATATTTCTATTAATTTCCAGTTTGCCTGTCAAAGTTTATATCAACATATTGAAATACATCAAAGATAGCACAGAAAAACAAAACAATTGACATAACGGAAAATTTTAAATTTTTTAATTTATGTTTTATATATGACACTCGACATCGGTCGGAACGCGACGTCGGTCCGTGGTTAACGTGGTTTAAAATAACAAAAAGTATCTCTCAGTTCTTAAAATAATTTTGTAGTGGAATGTTCATAAAAATGTATTCATAAAATGTTGTGTTCCCACTAAAAGTGTTATACCAGATTTACTAGTAACTTACTATTAACGCGTTATAGTTACAAGACCAAGACAAACCCAAGACAACGCGAATTAAATGTCCCACCTCGTCTTGAATAACATGTCTAGGGTTTGTCTGGTAAGACATGTCTTTAGGTTGTCTGGTCAGACATGTCTTTAGTTTGTCTTGGTTAACCTAAACCACAAAGCAACCATGTTATATAAATATTGATTTTTATATTGAATAAATTTGTTAGCGAGGTGTCAACATTTAGGAAATCGTTTAATTTTCCTTTGTCCAATCTGAATTAGGTGAGCAGGGTGTGGCATCTATCCATTCTTTGTTTCTTGTGCATATTGTGTTTATTGTCTCACAACATAGGTTGTTTTTTATGATCCTGCTTATTTCTGTATTATTATATATGTGTTTGACTATGTACTTGAATATTGAAGATTCCAGTTTCAGTTTTATTGTGATGTCACCCGCTTCCGCTATGCTCACTGATATAGGTGTGGGGTTAGTGAGTCCTAGGCAAATCCTATAGCTTTTGTTAGTTATTTTTTGTAATGTAATTTGATTATTGTTATTTGTTACCATTATTACCTATAGTAAATGATGTTCCTCTCGATCTGATTGCAATTTCAGAATCATGGTTAAAGGAAAAACATAGCGATCAACTAGTCTTCTTACCTGAATTCAACCTAGTACGTAAAGACCGCACTGATCGACGAGCAGGTGGTGTGGCTCTATTTATTAACAAAAGAATCAAATATAAAATCTTACAAAGGAACATAAAAACATCTGAATTCGATTATATTTTTGTCGAATTAACTGGAGCGGATAGTGGTAAACTTTTAGTTGGAGTTTTCTACTGTCCACCTCACGTAAAATTCATTAGCAAAATAAAAAACTCTTTAAAATCCATTGTTAATAAATATAACGATGTTTTAATTCTGGGTGACTTTAACCTAAACCTATTATCTAATGATCGCTATGTTCGTCAATTTAAAAGCTTGTATGACTCTATTGGCTTATCACCAGGATCCTATGAACCTACCAATTTTATGAAAGATTGCCGGCCGACATGTATTGACTTATTGCTAGTAAAATGTGCATCTAAAATTGGCTTCTTTACGCAAATATCAGTACCTGGCTTGCACACCTCTCATGACTTTATATATGGATCATACGATTTCAGTTTATTACATGTAGAAAAGGACCAATTTATTTATCGCAGAGCATTTAAAAATATAGACACTGAAATTTTGATACAAGAAGCAATCAAACTAGATTGGAACCGAATTCTATACTCCAACGATGTCAATGAGAAATTAAATATTTTTAATTCCTTAACCATTGACTTATTAGATAGATTTGCCCCAGTACAAAAACATAAAATAAAAAAAGTAGATGAAACAACCTGGTTTACTCAAGAAATCCAAATATATTGTAATTTAAGAGATTTCTTGCACTCCTCTTGGAAGACTAATAAAAGTGAGGCGAACTGGAAATTCTTTACAATCTACAGAAATAAAGTCAATAATATGATTAAAAAAGCCAAATTCGAACATTTCAAAAAAAAGTTTAATATTAATTTGCCACCCAATGTGATTTGGAAAAATTTCAAAAAATATGGCCTGAGCAATTCTAACCTTCCATCAGATACTGATATTTCCCCATCCGAATTTGTTGATTATTTCGCCTCTATCCATGTTGATTCTTCCATTGAATTTAACCATTCAACAACAGCTAGCAATGAAAACAGTTTCTATTTTAATAATGTGACGGAAAATGATGTACTTACAGCCATTAGAGAGATAGACTCGGAAGCGGTTGGACCGGATGATATCCCAATCAGATTCATTCGGATGCTTCTGCCCATTATATTGTACTATTTGACAGACATTATTAATAATGCCATAACTAAATCTGTTTTTCCAGACACCTGGAAAACAGCATATGTTAAACCTATTAAAAAAAAAAACAAATGCAAACACAGTTCAAGATTTTAGGCCAATAAGTATTCTGCCATGCTTGTCCAAGGTTCTTGAGAAAATAATGAAACAACAAATGTTAGCATTTATTATTCGAAATGAATTACTACACGAATTTCAGAGTGGTTTTCGTGAAAAACATAGCACAACATCTGCGCTTATCAAAATCATGGATGATCTTAGCAATAATATCTCTAATAAAAAAATTTCCTTCTTAATACTGCTCGATTTTTCAAAAGCTTTTGACTCAGTTGTTCATAATATTCTCTTAAACAAAATATCCAAACAGTTCAAATTCTCAAAAAGTGCTGTATCTTTTATTCAATCCTATCTAACTGACAGAAACCAAAAAGTTCGTATTGGGGAAAAAACATCTGATTCCCGTCTCATTGCTTCCGGCGTACCACAAGGTTCAATTTTGGGGCCAATTCTTTTTTCAATGTTTATCAATGATATCCACCTGTCTCTTTTAAACTGTTATTTCCATCTATTTGCGGATGACCTTCAAATATATGACTCGGACACTTTTAGTAACTTAAACGGATGTACAAATCGAATAAAAAGTGCTTTGAAAGCCATATCGGATTGGGCAGATATCAATCATATAAAGATAAACCCTGATAAGTCGAAAGCAATGATTGTCACAAGTTCCAACTCCTCACTTTCTAATATCGATGTCAGTACAATTAATCTCTCAATAAATAATCAACCAATACAATTTGTGAATAAAGTGAGAAATCTTGGAGTCATAGTGAATAACTTCTTAAGTTGGGATGATCACGTTGATCATATCTGTAGTAATATTTATGCAACTCTAAGTCGGTTGTGGACAACGGCTGCTTTTACTCCTCGTGAAGCTAAATTAAAATTAATAAGATCGCTCATTGTTCCACATATTATTTACTGTACTCCGTTATTCTCAGGATGTTCTGAAGCAGCTTGGAAAAAACTCAACACTGCTCTAAACTCATGTGCACGCTATATTTTTAACAAGCGTAAATTCGATTCGATATCAATATATACTAAACAAATTCTTAACTGTAATCTTCGTGATTACATTGAGTATATGTCCGTACTTTTCCTATTTAAATTAATTAAATTCAAAAAACCGAATTATTTATTCGAAAAAATAAATTTTAGTCGATCAGTGCGAACATTAAACATAAACTTGCCCATGAATTGTGGGACGAAATCAAGACAGTCGTCGTTTTTTATAAATGTAGTTAAAAGTTGGAACTCGTTGGAATTCAGTTTGAAAAGTATTTCATCTTTGCCTATGTTTAGAAAATTGGCGTTTGAATATTTCTCTTCAAAATAAATACTAGCTAAATTAAATCTGTTATATTGGTATGGGAAATTTTTCCTTCCCTCATAAAGAAAAATAATTAAAAAAAAAAAAAAAAAAAAAAAAAAAAAAAATAAAAAAAATAAAACAAAAAATATATGAAAAGAAAAAAAAAAAAAAAAGTAAATAAATTAAAAAAAAAAAAAAAAAAATAATAATTATATTTTGAATTAATCTCACACTTAAATTATCTATTATTAAACTATTTATCTGTATACTCACTTGTATACTTAAACTTTAAGAAAGAAACTATCTATTTGTATAATCATTTTGAAACGCTGTATTTCTTATTAATTGTAAATCTAAAAAAAAAAATGTACATAAGAAGATTTTCTTGACAGTCAAGAAAATTGAAAAAAGGTTATACCTTAATTGTATATGAATTATAAAAAAAAAAAAAAAAAAAAAAAAAAAAAAAAAAAAAAATATCCCCGTACAGGATTCTGCTGTATGTGGACCAGTGCTTTATGTATGTTTAAAAGGGTGGAGGGGTGAGCTCCGCCCTTTTTTCTAGCAAAGATTTTCATTAAGTTGATACTTTGATTGCATCTGTCTATGGTGTTTTTGAGATTTAAATTAAAGTTCATTTTGTTATCCATTATGTATCCCAGAATTTTCATACTGTTTTTTTCCATTATATTTTGGTTGTTGTGTTTGATGACCATAGCTTTTTTGTCCATTCTGCCATGTTTTTTGACCATTTTGACAAACGTGGTTTTTTCCAAAATGATAGTTAAACTTAATTCATCCAGCTTCCTTATAAATTCTTGTAGTAATTTATTCGCATTTCGCTCCGCTTCTAATTTGTTTTGTGCCGATGTAATTAGTATAAAATCGTCGGCGTATTGCAGGATTCAATTGTCTAAGTTGTTTAAGGTGTGAATTGAATGGGTATATATGTTAAACAATAGGGGACTAAGGGGATCACCTTGTGGTATACTTGAGCTTGTAATTTTGCTGTATCTGTTTTTCCCGTTCTCGAAAATCGTTTCTCTATTAATTAACATTTGGTACAACCAGCATGTTATTTCTTCAGGTACTAGTATGGCTTTTAGGATGTTAATTAGTTTTGTGATGTCAACATTATCAAATGTTTGGGATATATCAGCTCCTATGATGATCGTGGTTAGTCCGTTCTTATTGTTGTTTTCTACTATGCTGATGATTTTAGTAAGATTGTCTTTAGTGGATTTGTTTTTCCTGAACCCCATAGAATTTTCAGGCAATACATTATTGTTTTCTATCACTTTTTCAATTCTGTTGATTAATATTTTGTTTAGGATTTTCTGAAAAACATTGATTAATTGAATGGGTCTGTAACTATTGATACTTGCTGGATCTTTGCCTGGTTTAAGAATTGGTATAATTTTGATTTTCTTCCAGTCCATTGGATGCAATCCTTTATGCCATAATTTGTTATAGTGGTCCATCAGTTTCTTGATGTGATTCTCTTCTAGGGCTTTCAGAATTTTGTACGAGATTTTGTTTATTCCCGGTAAGGTCATTTTGGCATTTTTTATAATTTCTGCGACTTCAAAATGTTAAAATTCGTCTATAATTGGAGATCCGGTGCCAAAAGTTAATTTGTCTTTGTTTTCCACCACTCCCTCTATTATGTTGTTATCCATGAATCTTATTATATTTGTCTGGTCTTCGAATATGTTATTTCTAGTTTCTGTTCCGTTTTTGAAAACATTAGTCGTTCTCCAAATTTCTCTGAAATTGCCATCAGGGTTGATGCTATTTATGAACTTATTGAATGATATCTTCTTTTCCCATTTTATTTCTCTTTTTAAGGTGGCTATGCTTCTGTTTAGCTGAATTAATTTTAATTTGTTATTTCTATCGTTGTTGTGAATTTTTAATTTTTCTCTTTTTATTTCCCAAAGTCTTCTGATTTTGGGAGTCCACCATGCTGTAGGTATGTATTTGTTATCTTTTTTTGTGTAGCTAGAGTTTTGGTTTATAATATCTATTAATTCCTCCTCATAGTCCTCTAGGTCGAAGGTGTGTTCCGGGTTTAGTGTGTTGATTTGTTTGATACATTTATTAAATTTAAGGCACCATCTTGTTTTTTCACTATATTTTAGATGTCCGTTGACGGTGATAATTAAAGGAAAATGGTTCAAATTATTGTTACGTCCCTTTGCCAGGTGATTTTGTTGGTAATATCCGTAGACGCTAGGGATATGTCTAATACTGTGTTATTATGGTTATTAGATTGTGTAATTGGAGTTGGTAATAAGGTTCGCTACAATGTTTCCTTTGTGATTGCTTGAGCAGTTAGTCTCCCATAAGCAATTTCTAGCGTTGAAATCACCCATAATAATTGTGTTCGTTGAGTTATTAAGTTGGTCCAGTATATCACCTAGATTTTTCTTTAGGTTGCCTAAGTCTATGGATGGAGGGATGTATATTTCTATTAGTTTTAAAGCATTGCCCAGGGTGTCAGCAATTGTCATTTTAATGTATTCAATGGGTTCATATTTATTATCTTTAGTAAGATTAATTATCCTGAATTCCTTATTTATAATAAATCCCACACCACCGTGTCCATCTTGTCTGTTGTTGATCTTGACCATGTAGTTCTTCATATTGAATTTATCCCTTTCTGTGGCCATGTGTCACATATGCAGCATATGTCTATTTTATTGTTAGATAAATATATTTCTAGTTCATCTTTGTTTATTTTTAAACTTCTTATGTTTATTTGAAGTATTTTCCTTACAGGTATTATGCGTTGAGGTTAGACTCTTATTATTCCGTTTCATAATTGACCATATGCTGTATTTTGTTCCTGTTATTTTGATGATATTTAGGATATCTTTGTTGTTAAGAATTAATGTCTTTTTAAAGCAAAAAATCCGTAAAACACATGTCTCTTCTCTGAGACTTTCTTTGGGTGCATTCGAAGTAGTGACTACATACTTGTATTTATATGGTGTAACTGTGTTCCCAGAAATAATGATGATGGTTGTGGTGTGATAGATAAAATCTGTAAGGTTGTTATAAAAGCTTAGATTTGATTTGTTGTTATGAATATCTCTTTGTTTTATTTTAGTGCGTGCTGTGAATTTGTTGTTTTTTCGGGTAATTAATGTTTTTTTAAGATACCAATCTCTTGACACGCTTAGCTCAACATCGAAAAAGTGTTGGATTAGATCTGCATAGGTTTGAATTTAAGTTATTGTTTAACCAGTTTGAATTTAAGTTATTGTTGCTGTAGTCTCTTGTTTTTTAGCCTACTGTGGGCTTGTTTTTGAGGGAAGTTTTTTGATTCACATCGGGTTCGTTCTTATTTATGTAATATTTCATCACGTTTTTTTTGTTTTCCAACTGATATTGTATAATGGTAAGTTTGTCATGTGAGGTATGAAAATGAGCGATAGATATGCTACACTTGTTTTGATTCTATTGGTTATGTTGATTGTGTTACAGTTAAATCCTAGTTTATAGTGCTGAAATGACTTAGTACTCCCCATATGTAGGGTGTGATGGATATGATATATATAATGGAGGTATCTGTTTAAGTTAGAGTTGTAATCATTAGTGTTTATTGGTTTTGAGGCATTGTGTACTAGGTATTCGTTATTATTTGGGATGATTTTGAAATGTTTTGTTGTAGTGCAGTTTTTATGATTTGTCCAGATTTTCCCTAGATAGCATATTTCAAGTATGTTTTTGTTTATATAATGTTCTAGTTCATTGTTAGAGGTTTTCCGGATGCTAGTGTTTGATTGTGGAACCTTCATGTATGTTGTAATATTGTGAAGAGCTAATTTGTTTATTTTGATGGAATCTATGGTTTGGTACTTTTATAGCTGGAATTTCACGCTATAGTAATTCAATATATTCCAATAACAGATTTGCCAATTTTATGATAAGTATATCCAATGTGAGAATTAAGGTAGTTGAAATATCCTCTAATTTAAAATGATATTCAGGATAAAACATTTCATGCAATAAACACATAACTGGAGATGATTTAGAAATAATAAATTCTTCTCTCTCTAAATTCCAATTCAGCAAATACTTATATTTCAAAAGTTTAATATAACTTAAAATTTTATTTAAAAAGAATTAAACAACTGTCTTTTTAATTCTTAGTTTAAAAGACACCAGATAATATTTTCAATTTTAAACACAATATTTAATCAATTAAAGATACATTAAAATTCCAATTGCTGTAGACATCATTTCAAACATATTTCACATATAATTGTTTTGTTCTATATTAATATCTTATATAATTGTTACTAACAATTAACAAAAAAAAATCAATGGTAAAAAGTTTAAACCCAACTTTTGCGGAAAAACATTTTTTAAAACAGTAATCAAAATATTAAGGGAATTTCAAATAATAAAAAACTTTTAACTAAAACAGAAAAACTTAAACTCTTTGAAATTGAGGAAAAATTATTAATGAATATTATTTTGTTTTTTTAAAATTTTGATCAATAAAACATCGCATGCTAAATTTGAATTTCAAAATTTTTAATTTTGATGTTCGCCACAACACTCCCCCCCTAGTGCCATCCAAGATGGGACGATATAGAGATTAATGTGCTACAGCACGAAGGAAATGAGCAGGGGTACGAGTGGTTCTATCGCTCGCGTAATTGAAGATGCAGGATGGAATATCTGTGTTTGAGGAATGAGATTAAATCTAACCCTTTTAGGTGATACAGTTGCCTTAGCGTCGCGTTGCCTCGCTTCTGCGGAGGTAGAAGGAGAAGACAGGAATGTGTCCGAAGGAGTAGGATGGACAATATCTGTAGAAGACGAAGTTTCGTCTGCGCGACTGAGATTAGTACTCGAAGTAGGTGAGTTTTGAGATGAGTCATCTTCAGATTGTTCCCTAAAGCAAGGTTTTAATCTGTCGATGGAAAATCGAATATGTTGACCTTTACGGTCAATAACGAAATTTTTATCATCGCGGCTGATGACTTTAAATGGACCTTCGTATGGAGGCTGTAATGCTTTACGTACTAAGTCCGTACGTAAGAAGACATGCGAACAAGACTGGAGATTTTTGGAAACGAAAACATTAGGTGAAGTGTGTCTTGACGCAGTAGATGGACGAAGGTGAGTAAAATGTTGTTTCAACTGTGAAACGAAATCAGATTGTGGAGTGGAGTTAGAGTTTTCTCTAAAGAATTCTCCTGGAAGACGTATGTTAGTACCGTAGACGAGCTCAGCCGATGAAGATTGGAAATCTTCACGGAAAGTGGTTCGTAAACCAAGTAGTATTGACGGTAATATTCGTCTCCAGTCCGTTCTGTCGTAGGCCATTATCGCGGATTTAAGAGTTCGGTGCCAACGTTCAATTAGTCCGTTACATTTAGGATTGTAACTAGTAGTACGTTTACGTTCGAAACCGATAAATTTTGACAACTCGTTAAAGAGATTGGATTCGAATTGGGAGCCCTGATCAGTGACGATTACTGAAGGTACTCCGAAGCGAGCGATCCAATTTGAGTAGAGAGCTGATGCTACCGTTTCAGCTGTAATATCCGAGATAGGAATGGCTTCAGGCCATCGAGTATAACGGTCAATAATAGTGACACAATAACGTTTGTCCTCAGAGGTAGGAAGTGGACCAATAATGTCCATATGAATCTCGGAAAATCGTTGAGAAGTTTGAGGATAATTACCTAAAGGAGATTGAGTATGGCGAGAAACTTTTGCCTTTTGGCAAGCCAGGCAGTTCTGTGCCATTTGTCGTACATCCTTTTTAATGGATGGCCAAATGACTTTTTCAGAAAGAAGTTTGACAGAACTGTGGACTCCTGGATGAGATAAATTATGGAGACTTTCGAAAACAGATTGACGAAATTGCTTGGGAATAAAAGGTCGTGGATTACCAGAAGAAGTATCACACAAAATAGTTTTAGCACTAGAATTGCCAAACGATAATGGAAAGGAACGGAATTGAAGTGTGGGACTAGTGTCCACTAATTCCTTTAGTTCGTTATCGTTGAACTGAGCGGCAGCAATTTCGTCGTAGTTAATATTTTCGGGAATTGATATTTGCTCAACACGAGAAAGTGTGTCGGCAACTACATTATCAATTCCAGAAATGTGGCGAATATCAGTCGTAAATTGACTGATAAAATCAAGATGACGGAACTGGCGAGGACTAGCTTTGGCAGGATTCTGCGACAAAGCGTAAATGAGTGGCTTATGATCGGTGAAAAGAGTGAAGGTTCTACCTTCAAGGAGATACCGGAAATGTTTAATTGCAGAATAAGCTGCAAGGAGTTCGCGATCATAAGCGCTGTATTTCTGTTGCGTTTCATTGAGTCGCACAGAGAAGAAACTAAGAGGTGTCCAACAATCGTTAATTTTTTGTTGAACAACGGCGCCAAGTGCCTTGTCGGAAGCGTCGACCATAACGGCAAGTTGGGCAGAGTGTGAGGGGTGAGAAAGAGTTGTAGCCTCACTAAGTTGCCGCTTGCAAAGATCGAAGGCTTGAATGGCGTCTTCAGACCATTGAATGACCCGTTTGTCATTCTTTTTGGAACCTTTGAGAAAATCATTTAGGATGGCTTGATTGCCACCAGCGTGAGGAATGAATCTGCGGTAGAAGTTAATCATTCCAAGAAAACGGCGAAGTTGCATTACTGTTTCGGGACGTTCGTAACAGTTAATAGCATCGACACGTTCAGAAGTAGGTTTGATTCCAGTTGAATCAATGGAATGTCCAAGAAAGTCAACGTTGGTTTTAGCAAAGTTGCATTTATCAACGTTGATAATGAGACCAGCGTCAGAAAGACGCTCAAAAACAGTCCTAAGATGTTTGAGGTGTTCCTCATAGGTTTCAGAAGCAATAAGGAGGTCATCAATGTAGATGAAACAGAAATTTAGGTCTCGAAGAAGGGAATGCATAAACCGTTGAAAAGATTGCGCAGCATTTCGCAATCCGGAAGTCATTCGAACGAATTCGAAGAGTCCGAACGGAGCAGAAATTGCAGTTTTTGCAATATCGCGCTCATCAATAGGAATTTGATGATATGCGCGGACGAGATCAATTGTGGAGAAAAATTGGCATCCATGTAGTTGATGCGAAAAATCCTGAATATGAGGAATAGGATATTGATCCGGAATTGTAATGTTATTTAGAGCACGGTAGTCACCGCAAGGTCTCCACTCGCCGTTCTTCTTTTTTACGAGATGGAGAGGAGAAGCCCAAGGACTGTTAGAAGGTCGGCAGATGCCTTGGGATAACATAAGATTAAATTCTGCCTTTGCGATAGCCAATTTGTCTGGAGCAAGTCGACGATACTTACAAGAAACGGGAGGACCACGTGTTTCAATAACGTGAGTTACGTTATGTTTCACATGTTTAACAAGATCATTTTTGGACGTTAAGTCCTTGAAATTTTTGAGTAAATCAAGAATTTCTACATTGACCGAATCGTTGATCAAAGTTAAAGAAGGTGCTGGAGAAGTGGAGAGTTTAGCCAAAGTAAATAGAGAAGTTAGTGGATCGACAAGACGTCGGTTTTTAATGTCCACTAAAAGACCATATTTGTTAAGAAAATCAGCTCCAAGGATAGGAGTGGAAACATCGGCTATAACAAAGGTCTGACAGAACACTCGTCTGAGACCAATGTTTAAGTTTAAAGACCGTGTACCGTAAGTGCTAACTTTAGTCGCGTTAGCTGCGTAGAGGTAGAAGTCTGATTTTCTTGAAATTTTTTCCTCCATAGTAGCGGGGAGAACTGAAACTTCGGCACCTGTATCAACGAGGAAAGTCTTGCATGAAGAAATGTCGAGGACCAGAAGACGGAGTTGAGAATTACTGTCATCACATGCCGTCACATGTGATGAATTTAATAGTTTTTTGAAGATGATGATGAGGCAAAGGAATTTGAGTGATCAGAATAATGTTTACACTCAGGGTAGCATTTTTTTGCATCTCCCTTGTAGTAGTGATGGTAGTAGCATATACCATCAAACATTTGCACGCGTGACCTGGACCGAGGTCGCATGGGAGAGCGATAATTCCGATTGAAATTTGAATTATGATTACCGTTTCGATCCTTAGATCTACTTCGGTATTGTTGAGGAGGTTGGGAGAAATTTTGCCTTTGAATGGCATTGAGGAGTTGCACGTTTTGTGCCTCCAGTTTTTTGAATTTTTCCTCAAGTGATATGATTTCACTTGAGGAAGAAGAAGAAGGGAGAGAAGAAGCGGCAGGGTTAGATACCGCATTAACTTGCGAACCCCTTAGGGCATTGAGAACATTATCTGCTATCTCTGCTGTCTTCTGAAGATCTTCACTGACAGTAGCGATAGCAGCGCGGACAGTAGGTGGAAGTTTCTCCACCCAAAGGACTTTAAGAGCTGCCTCTGAAAACGTATTACGGGATTCGGTAGTCATATCCCGGAGTAGTTGTGAGGGCTTAAGATCCCCAAGGTCCATACCGCGTAACACTTTGTGTATGCGATCTGAAGTGCTACCGGATAGGCGAGCTATAAGAGCCTCTTTGAGCCTATCATATGGGAAATCTTGGTCGGGGTTAACCAAGATATCACTGGCTAATTTCGCCAGTGTGGGAGTAAGCATGGTAAGTAAGTGACCATACTTAGTTTGTTGGGACCTGATACGCCCCAACAAGAACTGCCCCTCAAGAGTTATGAACCAAAGGTCTGGAGTCTCAGACCAGAAAGGAGGAATTTTGATAGCTACGTGATCAATTTGTGGCATAGCTGCCGAAGAAGTTGAAGCAGAGGGAGGTGGAGGTAACGCAGCAGGAGGTGGTGGAGATTGTGGAGGATTTGAAGATGTACCTCCAAGGTTCAAATTAGCAAGAGCAGCTGCGACCTGCTCTGCGACCAGTGCCTGAAGCTGGTCTTGTGTAAAAGTAAAGGTTGGTGGTCCAGAAGATGCAGCAGTTTCTTCAGGTTCTGGGTTACCTGCTGAAACTGCTGGGAATTTAAATGAATTGCGGTTAAGCCGAATAATGATGGCAAAAAGTTAAAAAAATGTTGCAGCGAATAAAATCACGAACGTATGTTGTGTCGCTACAACAATCGCAAACACAGCGACCAACAACACCCCTAAATAAACAAAAAATTCCCTTAATATGTACATAATTTCTAAAAACATTTTAAAATTGAAGAACAAAATACAAATATTTATCAATAAAATCAAATATATAGCGATCAAAAAATTAAATTAATTTAAAACAAAAAATACTTGTTCTCCAAATTCAAAAATTTTGTTAAAATGCTGTGCTTTTTTAGTTTTGATGCTATTGAAGGTTGACTTTGCTATGAAGGTTGGCTGCTAGTCGAGGTCACCAAATATAGCTGAAATTTCACGCTATAGTAATTCAATATATTCCAATAACAGATTTGCCAATTTTATGATAAGTATATCCAATGTGAGAATTAAGGTAGTTGAAATATCCTCTAATTTAAAATGATATTCAGGATAAAACATTTCATGCAATAAACACATAACTGGAGATGATTTAGAAATAATAAATTCTTCTCTCTCTAAATTCCAATTCAGCAAATACTTATATTTCAAAAGTTTAATATAACTTAAAATTTTATTTAAAAAGAATTAAACAACTGTCTTTTTAATTCTTAGTTTAAAAGACACCAGATAATATTTTCAATTTTAAACACAATATTTAATCAATTAAAGATACATTAAAATTCCAATTGCTGTAGACATCATTTCAAACATATTTCACATATAATTGTTTTGTTCTATATTAATATCTTATATAATTGTTACTAACAATTAACAAAAAAAAAATCAATGGTAAAAATCTTAAACCCAACTTTTGCGGAAAAACATTTTTTAAAACAGTAATCAAAATATTAAGGGAATTTCAATAATAAAAAACTTTTAACTAAAACAGAAAAACTTAAACTCTTTGAAATTGAGGAAAAATTATTAATGAATATTATTTTGTTTTTTTAAAATTTTGATCAATAAAACATCGCATGCTAAATTTGAATTTAAAAATTTTTAATTTTGATTTTCGCCACACTTTCCTATCTTTACTTAGATATTTCTGAGATTCGACGTCATTTAGCCCTTTGTAGAAATTGCTATTATGACTCTGGTGGTTCCGTCCTGAATTTCTCTTGTAAGTTCCCCCAATCTTTGTGGGTTAGTTCTGTAACGTGTACAAAAACTATTAGAAACAAAAAGCAAATGCTCAATATTTTTCGAATTAAATGTAATGTGATTGTTTAAATTTAAATTCCATCTTTCCATTCATGTCTTCATTTAAAACTTTTGCTTCAAAATTTAAACTTTATTTTATATAACATATAATTGAACAAGTAACGGTTTTCTTTGTAAAAATTAAAATAAAAATTAAAATACTTTTGTTTACATAGAACAGCTGATTGATTTAAAAATAGTAATAAAATGAATGGAAATTAGTTTAAAGAAAAAGATCGTTGTAAATAAAGTAAATTTTGCATTCTTGTAATTGATTGAAGATAATTTTATATAATTTATTTATAGTTATTAATTATTAGAAACTAAGTTTAGAAAAATAAGGTATGAATGAAGAACATCGAATATCGAATTCAACTGAAGGAATTTATTACAATAGCAAAAAGATGAGATGATTACTAAAATGAAGTATGAAAATACTGTTCAACTGTTGTTGTTTGAGGGAATAGTTTTTCAATCAATGCCAGTTTTATAGTACAAAATATCGAACAAGAACAACAAATTTATTAAAGCAGTTCGAAAAACATCGGCCTTAATTTCCTGTCGAAAACAAAAATTAAATTGCAATACAACGTTACCAACATAAAAATTTGAAAAAGGAGAAGTGGAGACGTTTTTTGACTTGGAGATAAATGTCAATTACTATATATAGCTGATAAAGTTATCAATCAGTCTATTCGTTTTTGGAGTTGAAAGGAAGAGATTGAGTTGTGGCTACTGGTAGGAACAACATAAAATTAATCTAAAAACAAAAAAATAACATTGATCAGTGAGGATTTATTGGGATCTGGAACATTTGGAAAAAAAAACAAAAACAAATAAAAGAAGTATAATTATCGTAATTATTTATATTGTAACGTTTCTTTAGCCGAGTTACAATTATTTAGTTCGATCACTAAATCAGGAAATTTAAAACACAATGGATTTTCTAAACGTTATAATTTTATTCGTTCAAGATTTTACAGTAAAAATATTTCTCCTATTTCCCCTTTTAGTTCTTCTTGTACCAACAATATTTCACCACTTATAATTCTTTTATACTTGTTCACAATATCACTTTTAACTTTCTACTTATAACACTGTTAATTTTACTTCGCCTTTATCACTGCTAAATTTTTATACATTTTGTATCACTAACAATTTTATACTAATTGTATCCTCGAACAACACCTTTTATATATACTACATGAAATAGCCTCGAAACTGCTGTAATGTTCTAGATAGAACACACCCTTTTTTTTCCTTTATCAACAATAAGACGATCTTCAAATATTGACACCTAGGTGTGAAATCTATTCTTTTCAATTGTTTTATTTACCAATTTTTATTTCGTTAACCAATCCTTATTCGATAAAACAAATACTTCCTATTAAATGTTTACTTTGGTTGCATTGTTACCTTTTGTATCTTTTGATTTTTATATTTGTAGAACTAACGAGAATTTTCTTGAAAGTTCTATTGTTGTTGTGTTCTATCATCTTCCATAATCGTCACATTCTCCCCCACTTATTTCTGTTCGTCCCGAATAGAATCTAAATCTCCCCCTCTGTAGGGTGCTAATCTTTCTAGATGAACGACTTTTGGTTTCGCTCGTTGACCTTTCTTTATTCGATAAACGACATCGTTTAATTTTGTTATGATGGTATAAGGTCCTTCCCAAGATGTTTGTAGTTTTGGAGATAGTCCTTTTCTCCGCTCTGGATTGTGTAGCCACACTAGTTGTCCTTCCTCAAATCCTTTGTTGTTTGCGCGAATGTCATACCGAGCCTTCATTCGATCACTGGATATCTGTGCTTTCTGTCTGACAAACGTGTGTACCTCCTCAAGTTCTTTTTGAAGTTTATTAACATAATCTTGTACACATAATGTTGACGATGGAATAATCCCAAACTTCAGATCACCAGGTAGCCGTAAATCATTTCCAAAAATGGTTGTAGCAGGCGTCGTTTTGGTTGTAGCATGCACTGCTGATCTATAAGCCATCAAGAATAACGGAATATGACGATCCCAATCGCGTTGATTCTTGTTCACTACTTTTGCTAGATATTTCTCAAGAGTAGCATTAAATCTTTCAACCATGCCATCTGATTGGGGATGTGAAGCAGTTGTTCTAGTTTTATTAATTCCAAGCACTGATAGATTTCTTGAAATATGGTAAATTCAAAATTTCTTCCTTGATCTGTGTGAATCGGTACTCCGTAGCGACTTATCGAATTGCTAACTAGAACTACTGCTTCAGTGATGGTTGTTGCTTCTTTGTTTTGTATTGCACACACTTCTGGCCACTTGCTAAAATAATCCATTATGACTAGCACATATTTGTTGTTGTTATCAGAAGTCGGAAATGGTCCAGCTACATCCATCGCAATTCTCTCGAATGGTGCTCCTACATTATACTGCCTCATGTTACCACGGCTTCTTCTTGCAGGTCCCTTTGCAGCCGCACATTGATCGCATGCTTGACACCATTCCACTACCGATTGACGTGCTCCTGACCAATAAAATCTACGCCGTACTTTAGCAAGGGTTTTGTTAATACCCAGGTGACCGCCACTGGTTCCTTCATGATATTCCTTTAATACTTGAGGTATTCTTATTTTGGGAACTACTATCATTGATTCTTTAACTGATCCGTCAGGACTTTCCCAAATTCTTTTCAAGCATCCATCTTCAATACAGAGGCTGTCCCATTGTGCCCAATATGCCTTTAATGTTTGACTTTTATCGGCAATCTCACTCCATGTAGGTTTTTCTCCCTTTTCCTTGCACTTTATTATTGGTGCCAAGCTCGGATCTTCCAGTTGCTCCTTCCTTACCACTTCATGCGTCCAGTCTTCACTAGGAAGCACTTGCAGAAGCCTGACATCAATAATGTTTTCCTTACTTTCCGCCCGATTACAGTTCTTGCATTCCACCTGGCATGGCCTTCTTGATAATGCATCAGCATTTCCATGTACACTTCCCCTTCGATGTTCAATGTCGAAATCATAAGCTTGTAAGCGTTCAATCCATCGTGCTACTTGTCCTTCCGGGTTCTTAAATTGCAGTAGCCACCTCAATGCTCCATGATCAGTTCTCAAATGGAATTTTTGGCCGTACAAATACTTGTGAAAATGTTTTACACATTCCACTATAGCCAGCAATTCTTTACGGGTTACACAATAATTCCTTTCTGGCTTGGACAGTATTTTTGAGTAATAAGCTATTACTTTTTCTTGTCCATCAATTTCTTGAGATAACACTCCTCCTATACCATCATTGCTGGCATCAGTGTCTAATATGAATTTAAAATTTGGTATAGGGTAAGCCAGAACTGGTGCTGTGCACAATCTTTTCCGAAGCTCCACAAAAGCATCTTCTTGCTTTTCGGTCCATTCAAAAGCTTTATCCTTCCTCGTGAGCTCATGTAGACTCTTAGCAACATTCGCAAATCCTGGTACAAAACGTCGGTAGTAAGTGCACAATCCCAGAAAACTGCGAAGTTCATGTAAATTCTTAGGTCTTGGCCATTCTTTTACTGCTGTGATCTTATCAGCATCTGTGTGTATTCCATTCGTTGTTACTTTGTGCCCCAAGTATTTTACTTCTTCTCTGAATAGTGTACATTTCTTTGGACTCAATTTTAGTCCTGCTGCTTGGATTCTCCCGAAGACTTCTTCTAAATTCTTCAAATGATCGTCAAAATCCTTGCCCATTACAATGATGTCGTCCAAGTACACAAGGCACGTTCTCCAATGTAATCCTTTCAGCACACGTTCCATTAAACGTTCAAATGTTGCGGGAGCATTACATAGTCCGAATGGCATAACGTTAAACTGCCATAGCCCACTACCCACACTAAACGCTGTCTTTTCTCGATCCTCTTCTTGGACTTCTACCTGCCAATAACCACTTTGCAGATCTAATGTTGAGAATAATTTGGCACCTGATAATGTGTCCAAGGTATCATCAATTCGAGGTAATGGGTAGCTATCTTTCTTTGTTACTGCATTCAGTTTTCTATAGTCGACGCAGAATCTCATAGTTCCATCCTTCTTTCCAACTAAAACCACAGGTGAACTCCATGGACTATCTGATTGCCCGATAACACCAGCCATTTTCATATCCTTTACCATTCTATCAGCTTCTTCCCGTTTTGCTAATGGTAATCTTCTTGGTGCTTGGCGAATCGGCATCTCTGCTCCCGTGTCAATTTTATATTTAACCAGATTAGTTCTTCCGTTGTCTGCTGATGTGCTGCAGAAGGTGGACGAATAACGTTCGAGCAACTGCTCTGCTTCTTTCTTTTGTTCTTTTGTAAGCTCTGTTGTCCACTTCTGTAGTAGATTTTGTATTTCTTTCTTCTGCGTTTGATTTTCGACTTTCCTTTCTGTGTGCTGTTGTTCACATTTCACAATGGTAGTTACTTCTTCACATTTACCGACGATTGTTCCTTTCTTGAGGGTTTTTATTTTGTCTGACAGATTTAGTGTTCTTATCGGTATTCTTAAGTTTTCATCTGGTACAACTAATGTTTTCCCTATAATGATCTCTTGATGTTGAAGACCATTTTCATTGGCTTCCACAACCCACAACCTTGGTGACCCAGAATCTCCCTCCAATCTTCCCCAGACGATTGTTTCGGTATTAGGTGGCAGCTTTTCGCGATGTTCCAATATTATTCGCCTCATACTTGATTCTGCACCATTCATCTGAAGAACCAACTCTACGTTACCATACTTGAGTACTCCATTTCCAGCGTCTATTACAAATCCATTCGGCCTCATGAAGTCCATTCCCAAAATTACTTCATCAACGATGTCTGCCACTAGAACTTCATGCTGAAAGTGCGTATTTCCAATTTTTATATCGGCAATTTTGCTTCCCCTGATAGTTGCACTTTCCCCTGTTGCTGTTTGTATTCGATATTTTTCTGCTGGTTGTAACTCCCCTTTTAGTAAATCTGTACGGACTATTGTGCGAGTTGCTCCAGTATCTAGCGTAATGGTACAGTTGTTGTCATCAATTTCAGCTCCAATCGTTAGACTGTCACCATTCCTTGCGATTCTTGAAATAGGGATGGAGATTATGGGGCATTCGGTTGTGGGAGCCAGCTTACGCCCCTCAAAGCTGACTCGTTCCAGTTTAACTGTTTCGACCTCTCTCGTTTGAGTTTCTTCTTCAGATGATCTCCGTCTCATTGGTGATGTTGGTCTTCCCCGTTTTCGTCTGACCACTCTGCATTCTCGCGATATGTGGCCAAGTTTGTCACATACCCAACATCTTATTCTACCGTTGAATTCTCGGGATCTTCTTTGGAGCCTAAAACTATCCTCTTCTTCCATTTCTACACGGCGTACTTTGATTGTTGGTTTGACAATTGCTTGTGCTGTCTCACTAGTCAACGCACAAGCTATTGTTTCAGCAAATGTAGCTTTAGGTGTCATCATAGCTGACTTCCGCGTCTCTGGATCTCTTATGCCGTCGATGAACGCATCTATCTTCATTCTTTCCATATAGTCTGGTGATGTATTTCCATGTGCCATATGTACCAGACGTTCGATCGCAGACGAAAACCCTTGCAGACTTTCTCCTATTCGCTGGTAGCGACCCTTCAACTCAAGTCTGTATATCTCCCGTTTGTGGTCACTACCATATTTGCGATCTAAAGCCTTCATGATCTCATTGTAGCTCCTTCGATCTTGTTCTGGAACTGATTGTATTGTTTCTGCTGCTTCACCCTTCAGTGCCACTATTAAAGCTGCCACACGATGTGGTTCGTTCCAACTGTTCTGATCAGCTGCTGTTTCAAATTGGAATTTGAAAATTCCAAACGATGATGTACCATCGTATGTGGGCGGTTTTAACTTCATGCTTTGTGTTTGTTGAACCGTGTGAATTGTTTTACCTTTAATTTCAACATCTTGAAGCCTTCTTTCTACTTCTACTTTAAAGTCATCTACTTTCGATTGTACTTTCTGTTCCAGAACTTCAACTTCTTTTTGCACTTTCTCGACTTTTTCATCCACAATTTTCTCTACTTCGATGCGTAGATTCGCTGCCATATGTAGAAGTTTCTCGTCGATGTGTGTTTTAACCAAGCTAATTTCTTCTCGACTTGAAGCGATGTTGGCATCTAACTTTTTCATTTCATTACTCATGCTGTTACTTTGCAAATCTAACTTTTTGTTCATAACCTCCATGTTTGCCTTTACATCTGCTCTCATGTTGAAACTCATTTGCTCCATCATAGCCATTAACTGTGCAAAGTCGTTGTTTGCTGGTACGACTTGCCTCGTTGCTTCAACAGCACCATCTTTAGCTTCACTATTTCCTGCATCTGGATTTTCATCTGCTTCTTCTTGCCCAAAACGATATTTTTCTGGATCCAATCCAGCTGCTTCCATAGCTTTTATTAATCGCTCTTTCAACTCATTCTTAGTTCCCGTTGTTGAAAGATTCCTTTTTTCCAATTCGCTCTTCAGATCTTGAACTTTTAATCCATTCAAATCCATCTTATTTCCCAATTTCACTTCTGACACCAGTTGTAACGTTTCTTTAGCCGAGTTACAATTATTTAGTTCGATCACTAAATCAGGAAATTTAAAACACAATGGATTTTCTAAACGTTATAATTTTATTCGTTCAAGATTTTACAGTAAAAATATTTCTCCTATTTCCCCTTTTAGTTCTTCTTGTACCAACAATATTTCACCACTTATAATTCTTTTATACTTGTTCACAATATCACTTTTAACTTTCTACTTATAACACTGTTAATTTTACTTCGCCTTTATCACTGCTAAATTTTTATACATTTTGTATCACTAACAATTTTATACTAATTGTATCCTCGAACAACACCTTTTATATATACTACATGAAATAGCCTCGAAACTGCTGTAATGTTCTAGATAGAACACACCCTTTTTTTTCCTTTATCAACAATAAGACGATCTTCAAATATTGACACCTAGGTGTGAAATCTATTCTTTTCAATTGTTTTATTTACCAATTTTTATTTCGTTAACCAATCCTTATTCGATAAAACAAATACTTCCTATTAAATGTTTACTTTGGTTGCATTGTTACCTTTTGTATCTTTTGATTTTTATATTTGTAGAACTAACGAGAATTTTCTTGAAAGTTCTATTGTTGTTGTGTTCTATCATCTTCCATAATCGTCACAATATATATATTTTTGTTAATTTATTTAAATTATTTTCTGTTAAATTATTTTTTTTTGTTGCAAAATTTGTGTTATATTAATCAAGAAGATATTATTTTGTTAAAGTTTAAAGTTAAAATTTCAGTTGATTTCTTGCTAAACTATGGAAATATAAAAAAAAACTTATTATTATTAAATGATTTTGTTTTGTTTATGTTTGTGGTGTCCAGTGAAATTTAATTGTTTTGGTGTTTAGGAAAAGAAATTAAAATGATAAAAGAATTGTTCAAAGGCAAGAACTTACTTGATAAAAGCCCGTCCCACACCTTCAAAAATAATTTATAGCGTTGTGGCAAAGGAGGACGTTATAGTTCCTGCAGCAAAAAATCTTCTTTTATGTCTGTAGGTATGTTGCTGACAACTCCTATCGATTCTAACATAAAGATCGGGATGTAGGACTCTATTTTGTGAATTTCAGTCATGATTGTGTCGTTGAGAGTTCTGTTGGCAACGTTCATTTCCCTAAAGCTAATTATCAATTTGTTATTAGTGATTTGTTCTATACTAAGGATGTTACCAAAATTTTTCTCCTTAGTAGTTTGGCCGTTCTAATATCGCTTATGTCTTTTTTTTCTAACATTATATAGTACGGTCCTTGGTCTCCTGGGATATATTTCATTTTTTTCATGATTGACTCATCAGTTTTTCTTTTTTCCATAGTGCCTGATTTCAGGTCCGTTTTGTTCTTTTTGTTGCTGCTTTCTCCTCCCTCTTCTTCAGTCTTGTCATTTGTGTGTGTTATAATTGTTTTTTCACTTTCATTTTGTAATTTTCTTTTTATTATTTGTCCCTGAGTCTTCTATCATTTCATGGTCTGGTTCTATAGTGTCTATAAAATTCCAATACAAGTATGTGTTTTATTTAAAAAAAAAATGAAAAATTGTCACGTTTTTGGTTGAAATTTGTATGATTTCTTAAAAGCAAAATGTGTTATAGGCAATTCTAATTATAATTGTAGATGAGTTGTCAAATGTCACTTATTTTTTTTTGTTTATTTATTAAATTTTAAATTTATATAGGACAGGGTGAATTTAAGATTTGCGTTAGTGGTTAAAAGTTAATTATTTTCCTAGAAATTATCTTTAGGCAATCGTAGTATTATGTAACAAATATTCTATGTTAAATATTCTTTGAAGTTAATAAATATATTGTTCAAATTTCAATTCAAAATATGTCAAATTTCAATAATAATTCAATTTAAAACAGAAGAAAATCTTCTTTTATTTGGGTTGTTTCAATTAAGTGAATGTTTAAAAATCAATTAATTCTCTTTTCTCATCAAGTGTTTCTCTTTTATAAAATTATTATCAAAGTTGATCCAAATTCATTTGACCACTGATATTTTCTTAACCTAAAATTTATCATATAACAATTCAATATTAAAATTATGATTACTCATCCTGTTATTTTCCTCTGGAGTTTTTTGGGTTTTTCTTCTTGATTTATACTTTCCCCTCGATTTTCATAACGTTCGTTTTGGAACAAGATGTCCGCTTTGTACTCTTTTCTTAAAATTTTGTATCACAAGACGTCCGCCTTGAACTCTTTTCCTCTAAAATTTTTATGTTTTTAATCTTTATTCCAGTATCAACTTTATTTATAGGGTTTGAATGTATTGTGTAATCAGATTATACAGCCTACATATGGCTTTGTGTGACCACAGTACATACGGCTTTGTTTGACCACACCTTTTTTTTAATTATCTTCTCGAATAATGTAACTTTTGTTTATTTTTACGGAACACGTGTAGATTTATTCTGGTTAACTTAATATTTAGTTCTTTTGTTGTATGTATGACTGGCTGGCTTTTCAATTTTCCACTTTGTACTGGGGTTGATACGGCAATACTCCGCAGTAATTTCTCGTTTTATGCGATGAAACACGTGTGGAGATATAACTTTGATCACCTTTTGAGAAACAAATTACTCGTTCATGAATGTATATTGTAGTTGTGAATTTCTTACAATGAAATATCAATACTCCTATTATTAAAATTATCCAATAAATTGAGAATATTAGATTTGTTGATTATATTTTTATTTTCACTTGAGCGATTTCAAAAAAGCGACTTCACCTGTTGGTGATCAAAAACGGAATATTTGCAAATTATTGAAAAACTTTCATATATTAACGATTGGAATCTAAAAAATCGCGCTGCTGGTGGCAGGTTTTGTAACTACTACTCCCATATAAGATTTTGACAGAAGTATATTTTTCTGTGTATTTGAAGGGCGAAATAAAATTGTAATTAAAGTAAGTACAATATTTTTAATTTTATAACAAATTCAATTCAATTATTATGTATTCAGTCTTTAAGTTACATCAATTATTATTTACAGGGTATTTTTCAGAAGATGTATATTTTATTTTTTTAAGAAGCAAAAGAATAAAATTTACATCGACAACATGTTTACATTTTTGTGGTTATGAATAACCATAAACTATAAGCCAAAACCATAAACTATAAGCTGGAAAACCATAAACTATAAGCTTATATAATAAACCTTTTAGCCAGCCAGACTGAATCAAAGGCAATTTTTAGATCCAGACTTAAGACAGAAGTACAATTTCTAAGGTTAAGTTCAGTGGTAATATCATGATGGAGTTTAGTCAAAGCATCCGTGGTTGAATATTGTTTTCTAAATCCGAATTAAAAATCAGTTCGGAAAATATTGAGATTTGATACAGCAATTGAATATTGCAAGCAGAAGATCTAGAGTGATATTGGGAAACTTTTTAATCATAAAGTCAGAAATAAAATCGTTTCCATATGACTATGACCTTTCCATATGACGTTGCTATATGACGACGTGTTTTCAATTAAGACAAGGTCCGTGTGGGGGGAAGAAGGAGTACGTTCCTTAAACAGATTTTCGTAGTAATTCGCAAAGAGGGTTTTGATTTCCTCATCACTTTCAATAACGTTCTCGGAACCATCCACAATTATGGAAGAATAACCTTTCTTTCGGCCGTTTATTTTATTAATTTGTTGAAACATATTATTGGATGGTATAATTTTCTTTAACGATGCTTTAACACGATCTTCACGTCTCTATATGATTTTTTATCATATTTGAAATACAATTAATTTTAGAAATTAAAATTTGGTATTCGGTATTTAGGTATTGAGAAACTGAAGATGCCACCTTTTAAGCTTTCTTCTCCAGTTTGAACGTATTTTTAACATCTTTTTTACAATTAAAGGCATAGAATGAAGATTGTTGTATGATTTGGGATTCACTTTTCTCGAATTTTCTTGAAAAGTGAAATTTATCATGATGTTAAATTCTTGGATGATCACATCCAACTGAGAATTTTCCAAAGTTTCCGCCAGGTCTTTGGAATATTTTAAAAGCATATCAGCCGATTTAAGATTAAGGTGTCCTTTAAGCTTAAGCCAATCGGTGTCTTTGAATGACGAATATTCATCTCCTTGATTATTATTATTCTCAAAGAGACCTGGCGAACTGTGAGCTAACTTCAAATGGACCGGATAATGGTCGGAGTGAAAAGTTGAAGTGTAACACTGAGAGTTGTGTTTACATCAAAGAGTGAATTGAGATTATTGGTTATGAAGAAGTCAAGGTGACTCTGTAACCTTGTTGGATTTGGAGGGTAGAATAAATTGAAAGAGTGGGGATTATTTGTCCACCACTGATCAATAAAACTGCCAATGTTGTTACTACAGGTGTCACCCCACCTGATAGATCTAGCATTAAAATCTCCACCAGCAATGAAGGGCACCGATTGTGGGAAGTTGGTGGAGAAGTGATCAAAAAAGCTATGTACTTCTCCAACCGTACTAGACGGATGGAAGTAGCATGAAATTAGAATCAACTAACTAACATCCCTAAGATAACTGAGGAGATTTAAATGAAATTTCTATTGGTGTTATTGAGGATCTACCAATATTAAGACTGGGAATTAATTTATGTGAGATATTGTTTGGTATAATAATAACAGTACCGGAGCCAGAGTCATTTTTTACAAATGAGTGGTTAGAGAATGTGACTTTATGTCTAGAATTGAGGTGAGTTTCGTTCACCAATATAATTTTATTAGAATTCGCTACAAGAAAATGTTGAAGTTCAATTCTTTTATGATGTGAAACTATCGAGTTAAGATTTAACGAAATTATTTCGAAAGGTCTGTTCGGCATTAAATTTGGAGGTGTGACTAGACATGCATTACACAAGTCCGTTACGAAGGACAAATAAACTAAACGTTTTTTGTCAATGTTGTCTATTTTTTTTGTACTGAGGTAGAAAAGATCTGACCTTTTCTAAAAGTGTCTTGGTGCTTACACCAAATAAATCCACAGATATTCCTATGAATGAAGACAGAGGTATTTTGTCAGTACTAGCGTAGTCAAGAGTTGGGTTCATAGTACCATATCCTCTTGGTCCAGAGGTTTGTTGTCTCACAGCGTCTGCGAAAGAAATATTTTTATTAATAATACTATTAACAGATTTATTAACAAACGCCTGTTGTTTATTTAAGTTGATTCTTGACTCATTCCTTTTTTTATCTCTTGCTTTAATCAGCTTCTGATATAAAGAGCATCCTTTGAAGTTGGCCGGAGAAGATTCATCCACAAGAAGATTCATCCACAACGAAGATTCATCCACAACGAAGATTCATCCACAGGAGAACATGGAACAACCAAAAAGCGATTTTGAAGTAAGTATAATTATTTCTCCCATTGACCTTATTGATTATTTCAGTAATGGAAAACGACCAATACGCGAGGGGACGGAGCTTTTAAATGCAGAACGGGTGCACGCTATTGGAATAGTTCCACCAGCATCTTGGGATAGGGTCATGGGATTGGTTGTACAAACATCCGGAATAAAATCTAACCCTCATGAGGTTAGATTAGAAAATTTAACGAAAACGTTGAATTTGTAGCGCTGCATCTGTTCATGTGAAGCAGGGGTCGGAGAGAAGTGCAAACATATCGCCGCTTGCTTGCTGCATGTTATTCGGTAAGCATTTATAAATATTTGTGTAAATAAAATAATCCATATGGTATTATTTTTAAGGTATCCAAATCTGCACTCGCTTAGTAGTACAGATTTGAAGCAAAAATGGGGCAAAATAGGAAGAAAGGCTATCTAAATCGTACAATTCAGTAGATACCACTGAAATTTATCACGTCCGGAAGCAATTCTTTATGCAAGATGACACCATTACCGAAGAGCAGCAAGACAAAGCCTTTGATCGGTTTCTAAAAGGTAAACATCTGACATGAGCCATCTATGGTGTTAAGAGTTATTATTTATAATATTATTTTATTTAACGAGCATGTATAAAACTTTAGGGTCAATTAAATTGTAATTTTCATTACTATTAGCGTGTACGCACCAAAAGATTTTGTAAGATATTTTTACGATTAAGTTTTTGTAAAAAAATATTTGATTTCAAGATTTTAATAAGATTTTTATCTATACGATAGCAATGGATATTACCATTATGTAGTTTAGAATTATAAGATACTAGAATTTAATATAATAATATTTTTGCTTATGGATAAGAACCATCAAATTGGGACTTTTTTTTGTTCTGGTTTGGTCTTGTCTTCAATTTCAACGATAACTATAATTCAATTTTATTTTTGATACTTGATATTTATTTTCAGTTGTAATCTCCCAAGGGCGGTGATAATTCGAAATAATTTTTCGTCAAAAACTACGAAAGCAAGTATATTGATAAAAGCTCGAGGCCGTAGGCCGCGGCTTATTATCAATATAACTTGCTTGAGGATAGAAAAAATTTCATTTCTTTATATATTTTTTTATGAATTATACATTGGCTACTGGAATATCAGTTAATTATTTCAAAATAAGGCTGATAATTTTTAATATCCCGGTAGTAGACCAGACGTATAATTATTTGTTATTAGTATAATTCTAATGTTATTGGTGAAATTGAATGATGTCATTACATGTTAGAGAATTTAATTCGGTTAAATTATAATAAAACTAGGGCAAAAAATATTCATATATAATATCACGAGTCGTCAAATAATAGTCGATTATTTTTCATAATCATTATTACGAATGTCATTTGAGGTCCCGAGTGCGCGTAGCGCACGAGGGAAATTTTTGACCTCAAATGGCATGAGTGGTAATGTTGAAAAATAATCGACTAATAATTTGATGACGAGTGGTATTTAGCAGACAATTTAACGAACAGAAATAGTAACATTATTTCAAACAACATAATCCTTTGTTGTCAAACAAAATTAAATATTATTTCTTCTTAGTAGGCTCATAAATGTTATAAATTTGTAATTTATTTTTGATAAATAAACATAAACATGCAATCATTTATGAATGAAAACGGACATTTTTACTATTTGCATATTGCATTTTCACATAATTTTGTATGTGCATATTTGTTTTAAATTAATATATTAAGTAGGCGGAAAATATTCGAAAATATTCGCTGTTCCTTCCTAACAGAAAAAAATAATCGAAACAAATCGTTTTGATTTGCTAAAAAATAGTAAATGAAGCGTTTTGATTGGACCTTATTGAAACTTTTGTTTTTGAGTTGAATTGTCAATATAATTTTTTTGTGTAACAGAAAAATATTCTTTTAAAAATATATGAGAAACTAAAATAATAGGATATTTTTTTGCAAAATTATATACTATAAAGATATTTTTTTGGTGCGTACAAAGTATATCAGTTTTATATTTTATATTAGTTTTTTATTTTATATTAGTTATTTACTTTATATTTATTTTATATTATTTTATATTATTTTATATTTTATTTATATTATCTTTTATATTTTATATTTTTATTTTATATTTTAGGTAGATTTCATATAAAAATCTACCTATTGCAATGGGCTTCATCTCGGAATTTCGGAAAAATTTTGATGCCAAACGACTATATGTGATAAGCGGAGACGGAAAAACAAAAAAAAAAATTATATATATATATATATATATATATATATATATATATATATATATATATATATATATATATATATATATATATATATATATATATATATATATATATATATATATATATATATATATATATATATATATATATATATATATATATATATATATATATATATATATATATATATATATATATATATATATATATATATATATATATATATATATATAACGATATGAGGTATAAACGGAATTTAGCGGCACTCTCACGGTCGCATTTTTCGACCTACACCAAAATAATTTTCTGTGTATGTTTCTGCAAATAATGTCTTGGACAAGTTCGTGAACTGGCCATAACCGGGTACCGGTTAGGCGGCTAGAGCCGAAAAAGTCGAATAATCTAGAGCGCTATAACTTCCGTTTGAATAATAATATTTTAATAAAATTTAAAAATATTGAATATTTGAACCTTTTTTTATCATTTTTATCCAGATGACAACCTTGGCGTTTCAGATTCCTCAAAAATCAGCTGTTTTAAAAATTTATTAAACTTTACTGTCCTTGATCTAGCTGAAATGGCCAAGCTCATATTTGAAAACTTTTTCTCACGTACATAAAATATAAATCTTTCCAAAATTTTCAAAAAAAATAGTTTAAGTCTAACGGTTGAGACCCTAGGACTGTTGAAATGAAAACAAACGCAAAAGGCAATGCTTTCATCATGTTTCAGTTTATGTTATTAAAATTCATCTTAACTTTAAAACATACTTTTAAACTATAGCCTCAAAAAATTTCAGCTTTCTAACCCAAAAGGTTCCATTTTTATAAGCGTTATAATGAACCTCTTGCAAAACAATATCAAGCCATTTAATACCATAGAAAAATTATCAAAATCTCTTTTGTTTTTATTTTTTTTTACTAAGTAACCGTTTGAAAAAAGATTAAATAAGAACAAAAAAACACAACAACAAAAGATGATTTTGAAATAAAATTGTTTGATAATGTTTGATTATAAATTATGTGTGATGGTATAATTGTAGTTGTGACGTAGTTCATTTGATCTTTGGTGGATTTAATATGTTATTAAAAGTAGTTTAAACTTTAAACCAACTTAAATAAAACTGTTCCGAAATTGTGTTGATGGAGTTAGTTCGGATAATGTATTTAATTTGGTGCGATAATTTTTTTGAATTATTCTGTTTCTACTTATATTTTTTATTTAAACTAATCTGACTTATCTAATTTTATTTGGACACAAAACCGTCTGACCCCGAAATCTACCTATTTCTAGCGGATATACCTGCCGCTGGGATTTTTTAATTTTATAATAGTTTTATATTTTCATAGATAAAAAATAAATAAATAATTTTTAGTAACATCAAATGTTTCGTTATAGCTACACCCAATTCAGAACTAACGAAGTTAGTAAAATCAGAACGGTCAAATGAAAATATATTGAATAAAGATGCTGGTGAAAACGAAGATACAGCTCTTTTTGAACAAATGCTAAGGATTAATTATTTGAAAAAGTTTGTCCCGATTATGGAATCGTTGTTAAATAATCAAAACTCGCTACAGTTTGGTAATATTGTACAGACTGTAGAAGAGGCAGTTACAATTTGCCAACGAACTATTAGCCAAACAAGTTCCTATTGGCTACTCGAGAGAAAACTGCGAATCACCGGGAGTATATCGTACCGGTTATATACGTATTCCAAAAATAATTCCCAGAATTGGGACAAACATTTAAACTCCATTTATAATAGTAATTTTAAAGGTAATGCTGCCACAAAATATGGTTGTCTTTTGAAATTAAATGTTCAATTAAAGGGACTCAAAAATGCGTTGAAGACCTCTTAAAGAGTCTACCGTATATACAACGGCAAAACAACAAGTACCATTTAAAAAAGTCCGAGCGGCAGGTATATCCGCTAGAAATAGGTAGATTTCGGGATCAGACAGTTATGTGTGCAATTAGAATCGGATTTATCAGATTACTTTATAAAAAATACTAATTAAAAACAGAAGTATTAAACTAACTTTAAAAATAAACATTATTTTATGCAGTTTTTGAGCTCTAGGCACTTAATCTGTACCCCGATATGGCCAATTGTCAAACATATTTAGGAAACTGTTTGCCGCAACATACCCAGAAAATATTTTTAGCGTAAGTGAAAAAATGCGACCGTGAAAGTGCCGCTAAATGCCGTTGTACTTCACACAGTTTATTGCAGATAGCTAAAGAACCTTTTATTGCAGATGTCTGGCTTTTTAAAAAATGATAGAAATACGTTCAAATAATTAATATTTATAAATTTTGTTTACATATTTTGCCCCAAACGGCCGTTATAACGCTTTGTTTTTGACAGTTTTAAGGCTCTAGACTCTTAACCTATACCCGTATATGGCCAGCTGTCGAACTTATCCAAGAGATTGTTTGCCGCAACACGCTCAGAAAAAATTTTTGGTCTAGGTCGAAAAATGCGACCGTGAGAGTGCCGCTAAATTCCGTTATACCTCATATCGTTATATATATATATATATATATATATATATATATATATATATATATATATATATATATATATATATATATATATATATATATATATATATATATATATATATATATATATATATATATATATATATATATATATATATATATATATATATATATATATATATATAATTTTTTTTTTTTTTGTTTTTCCGTCTCCGCTTTACATATATAGTCGTTTGGCATCAAAATTTTTCCGAAATTCCGAGATGACGGTCATTGCAATAGGTAGATTTTTATATGAAATCTACCTAAAAAACCATAGTTACTACGGCCAAGTTCAGTTGGGGCTAGCAGTAACTAACCTAGCATCATGCGATTTCGTAATATATAGTTCATTCGACCACAGCGTTAAAGTTTTAAATGTAGAGAGAGATGAAGTTTTTTTAAACAAATTTATTCCATCCTTAACAAAAATTTATTTTCGAAATGTGATACATTTTATTGCTAAAAAATAATGTGATATTTTAACAATCTTTAATTGATATGAATTTATTTATTTTTTTTTTATATCTGTTATTTAATTTTTAATTTAATACTCTTTGATTGATTATTTGAATTTTATTTATTGAATTGAATAGTCATTTGTTCTGTTATGAATTTGTTTTTGTATATACTGAAGTATTAACTGTTATTTCATTTTTAATTTATTATTAAATTTAATATTTAATTTAATTTAATCTTAACAAATATATTATAATAAATTTTACTAATAAATTAGAATCGCCAATTTCTTGATAACTAATAGTTTTATTTACTGTATACGAATTTGAAAGCTATGCTTTCATCGATGGTAGTATATGGAGTTTTGATATATACTACGAGTTTTGATATATATACAATAATAGCTTTTGAAATACGCACATAGTAAAAAAACTATTAATTAAGTAGAAATTGGCGATTTTTATTTATCAATGAAATGTATTAAATTTAAACCAAATTTATTTATTTATGAATCTTAAAATATCATTTACCTTATTACTTTAAGGTTGAATTTATACGTATATTGAATTGATATTTTTTCTTTTACGAACGTATTTTTTTTTTATAATATCTTAATATCTAGTCAAAATTTTATTTATTTATGAATTTTTATTTTAAAATATATTTTATTTTATTCTTAATTTATAATTAAATTTAAACACTATATTCAATTGTTATGTTTTCTTTTATGAATGTCTTTCTTTTTGTATATACTGAAGTAATATCTATTATTTTATTTTGAACTAACTATTAAATTAAATACAAAATTCTAGTCAAAATTTTATTTATTTACGAATTTACACCTTAAAAAATCATTTATTAAACTTGATTCTTAATTTATAATTAAACTTAAAACTGTTAGATTGAATTTTTATATTCAAATGTTATTTTTTCTTTGATGAATTTCTTTCTTTTTATATATACTGAAGTAATATCTTTTATTTTTTTTTGAATTTAAAATATTTTTCAAGCAAATTATTGAACTTCAGAATACGTTCAAAATTAAAATTTTTCATGTCAAAACAAATTCAAATATTTACGTTTTTCTAAAAATTTTAAGTAATTACGAATAGGAACGTTGGATTAAGATAGGAACATTGAATTTGGAGAAATCTTGATGGTCGGAATTGGTATGTGAGACCAAAAACTAGATTATTGCATTATAAGTTTGTCAAAAAAATATTGTCAAGTGTGTCAAAAGAATGATTTTAATTTTTTTACACAAGTTTTTGGAAAAGAATGAAATTAATTAATTGTATGACATGAAATGTGATCGAACATGAAAGTGGACATGGAAATTTTTGAATTTGTTATAAATTTTTAAATATTTTTGGATTTTTGAAAATAGGATATTTCTCTACAAGAGATGAAAACATTGTTTTTTTCGTGAGTAAAAATTTGTTCACGAGACGCGCTAGCGTCGAGTGAGACATGTTTACGAACGAAAAACGTGTTTATCTCGCGTAGAAAATGCAATTTTTTATGATAGTATGTATATAATATATAATCGATAATTATTATAAAAATTTGTAACATCATTATGTGTTTTATTCAAATACATATAGTTTTGATATACAAATTACAAATGTAATTGTTTCAGATTATACTTTCATTTTTCAATTTCATTAAATTATGTTCAACAAAAAAAATTGATCAAAGTAATCTAACCGTATAAAACGATAATTAAAGAAAAATCAAATTAAATTTTTATTAACATTTAGGCAGAACCCCTTAAGATAATTATGATGGCCCTGGGGTTCCATTAAAAAATAAAATTTTGACTGTTACCTATGCGTAGTGTACACTACCTATGCGTAGTGTACACTACAACTTCCCAAAGTTTCATGTTGATCGGATGAATGATGTATTAATGCATAAACGACAAACTCGCATACTTTCAATTTTATATATATGGGCTATTATTTTGAAAACGTACATCGAAAAAAAAACAACTATTTTTTAAAAATCTGAAATTTTGATATATTGTTGGCATTGACGAAAGGAAAAAAGTAACTTCTGCTTTTATTTTTTGAGTACTCTGAATCGGAGTTATGCGCGGTTGAATTTTGAGGCTTTTTCACGTAGTTTTGGTAATGGTGGCAATGTTTTGTGAATATTGTGGATATAACATTTGGCGCAGCCGGTAGGATCCTTTTTTATAGGGATATCTTCTTTACACACCAACGTTATACCAAAAGTTATACCCTTTTTTCTAGGGTCAGTTACTTTGACTATAAAAACACTTTATATAAATAAACAGTCTCCTTTTAATTCTGCATTTAATTTTTATTTTTAATTAGTAGTATTGAACTTTTTAATTAAACACTTTTGTTTTATTGAAAACTTTTCTTTCAATTCTTTTCGATTTCTACTTTATCTTCAATCTTAACTACAACATTGATTTCACTCTTTAATTACTTTGACTAAACTTTACCGTATGTTTCTCAAACTATAACTCAAAAGCATAAATATTAACTAACTTCTGCCGTTCACTGCCAATTTTCTACTCTTTTAACTTTTAAATTTCTTCAATAATTACTAATTGTAGGGGAAATGTTGTAAACCGTTATTTTCCGTTATCAAAAGAAAAACAACCAATTAAAAATTAATAAAAACAATTAAACATAATTTGACCTAATTTAGAGGATTTCCCAATATAAAAATTCACAAGTCAAGAAACTAAGTTTGTTCACACTTTTTGTTATATTTATTTTTTAAATATAATAAAAAATGAAACTTTGCAATTTTGACTTGTATTAAATTTTTACATTGTGAAATCACAGACAATTTTTAAACCAAATTAAATTTTGAAATATCACTAAGTTATACTAATAAGATCAATAAATTTAGATTAGTTTTAAAAGGTTTACAACAGCTGCACAATAAAGTTCAATAAAGTTCAAGCCACAATCCACCCAATCGTGATTTACTACAAATCATGTAATGATAAACTAGAGGTTTTATCTTTTGTCATTATATCTGATCATTTAATGCATAACACAGTTCCAGTTCATAAATACCAGGAAAGGTGTATTGAATTCATTGAAAAACAGCAAGAAATATATCCAAGTATCAAAAAAATTTTATATTGTAATAAACTTCGTCCAGAATGGGTTAATTTAATTTAATCATAAATAACCAATACGTTCCGCCTAAATGTTTTCTACATTCAAAGATGAATTAAAAGTTAACTCCCTTTAACTAATACAAGTTGCATAAATTAATGTAAATTAAATTTATTTACATTAATGAAATTAAAAGGAGGAGTGGCCTATTTTTTCTAGAAACAACTACAGTGAGTACCAGAATATTCTGCTTACTTGTTTTTGAATATAAATAAGCGAAGAGAATATCAGATAGTCAGTTTTACTTTTGCAATTAAAAGTGTTTATAAATATTCGCAAGTTTAAGGAATAATCGGTGGTACTTGAGCCTGGGTACTAATAGCGAAAGAATCTGAACTTAGTGGAATAGTAAATACAGATTTTATGATTCCGAGTATTATTGATTCAAATTGTGGAAAAGCAGTGAAGTTCATCGTACATAAATTGGAGACCCTGGAATTTATTGTAAGGAAAAACGGAAGCTGCTGTAATTTGATGACAAATAAAGTTTGAGATTCTGTTAACCAAAGATCCGTCCTTTTACTGTCGTATTTGCTCAATAATCTAAAAGAACCAACGAAGAGTCGTTACAGTGGTGTCAGAAGTGGGATTATTGAAACAATGGTCAAGACAGTAAATATTAGTGATCTCAGCCAGACCCAGCTGAAGGATGAGTTGAAGAAAAGGAATGCTCCAATCCATGGAACGAAGGCAGAACTTGCATTCCGGCTGCGTAAAGTTTTAGAAGAAGCAGGCCAAAACACAGAGGTCATAGAAATAGAGCCGGAGGAAGCTCCGGCTCAGAATGCCCCAGCAATTGATCCGATGATGGTGTTGATAAAAGAAATGATGGCCCGACAAGAGAAACTGGCGGCAGAACCAAAATTAGAGCAACAACAACAACTTGCTGATCTGATGGCCCGACAAGAGAAACAGGCAGCAGAACAAAAAGTAGAGCAACAACAACAACTTGCTGATATGATGGCCAAACAAGGAAACAACCAACAACAACAACTTGCTGATATGATGGCCCGACAAGAAAAACAGGCAGCAGAACAAAAAGTAGAGCAACGACAACAATTTGCTGATATGATGGCGAAGCAAGAAAGTCTACGTGAAGTAATCGAGTCACGTATATCCAGTGCAGAGGTGAAAATCAACAACGTGGAAAGGGAGCTGCGGAAAGTTACCGAAGAACATGAAGAGAAATTACGCAAACTTTCAAGTGAATTCCGCCAAGAAATAGCACAAGTGAAGTCTGGTAACATAATCAATCCATGAACTACTTCAGCTCCAGCTAGAGTGAAAACACCAGCATTTGATGGATCTACATCGTATCCGATATTTAAGATGCAATTAGAGATAGCAACAACTGGGGTAGATAACCAGCAAAAAGCAAATGCGCTTATATTGGCATTGAAGGGACCTGCTGCTGAAATTTTGCAGACACTATCAGCGACAGAACGTGATTACAGCAAGATTATGAAGGCCTTAGAAGTAAGATATGGGGAAAGTCATATGCAAGCTCTCCATCGCATGCAGCTCAAGACACGAAAACAAGGAGTCAGCGAAACTTTGCAAGAATTAGAGGCTGACATTGTGAGACTGGTTAATCTGTCATATCCGAACTATAACGCTGAACATCGAGACGAACTGGCAGCTGATACATTCATCGATGCTCTTCGAGATGTACAAATGAGAAATCAGCTGTATCTAAGCGGGAAGAAACTACCTGCGGAAGTCTTAGCATTGGCCCTACAAATGGAAGCTGGAAAAAGAGCGTATGGCTCAGATAGAGTACGTCAGATGGAAGTTGCTGAAGAGCCACTAAAAGCAGCGCTTGATGAAGTGATCATGCGTGTCAAAAGTTTGGAAGATAAGCCTGAACAAAATCAACGGAGAAGATCATATGGACTAAGCTACTAGATAAAAGTGACCAAAATTCACCTGTGATGATTGAGCCAGCTAACAACGACTTTGGGGGAAACATTATGATTGGCCAAACGCTAGTTGCAGCAAAAGAGGGAGTAGTTCCAGTGCAACTGATTAACTTCTCAAATAAACCAGTGGTCATCAATCATGGAGAAGAAATCGCCAAATGCAGCACCATAAAAGAGATAATCAGCTGTGAAGAAGAGCAAAAGGTCTTCATGCAGAGAAACACTCCCGCATTAGTAGCAATACTTCAAGATCTTAGTAAAAGAATGAATCCAGCCGAATTCAAAGAAATCAAGAGGGTATTAACGAAGATGAGCAGCGTTTTCTCTACTGGAGATGAAGATGTTGGAAGAACAAACATCGTGCGACATAGGATCAACACCGAAAACGCTCATCCTATCAGACAGCCTCCTAGAAGACTACCACTGGCTAAACACGAGGAAGTGCAAGGAATGTTGGACAAAATGAAAAGTGATATAGTCATCAGGCCATTTAAGAGTCCATGGAGCTCACCAGTGGTGCTAGTTAAAAAAAAAGATGGGTCAGCTCGTTTTTGTGTAGACTATCGAAAGCTGAATGAAGTAACCATGAAGGACAGCTATCCACTGCCACGAATTGATGACACACTGGATACACTATCAGGGGCCAAATGGTACAGCACATTAGATTTGAAGAGTGGCTGGCAAGTTGAAATGCATCCAGAAGATCGACGAAAGACAGCATTTTCTACTGGCAATGGGTTGTGGGAGTTCAATGTGATGCCGTTTGGTTTATGCAATGCCCCAGCAACATTTGAACGTCTAATGGAATGCGTGTTGCATGGCTTAACCTGGAAAGCCTGCCTTGTTTATCTTGATGACATCATTATAATGGGTCGCAACTTCGAAGAGCATCTGATGAACCTCGAAGAAGTACTCAGAAGAATAAGTAATGCCAACATAAAGTTGAATCCGGTAAAGTGCAATCTCTTCCACAAAGAAGTGAAGTACCTTGGACACATCATTACAGAAAATGGAGTCAGAACCGATCCCGAGAAGATTGATGCTGTGAAAAATTGGCCAGTACCGAAGAATGTTCATGAGCTACGCAGTTTTCTTGGCCTATGCACCTATTATCGTAGATTCGTGGAGAATTTTGCGAATATCGCCAAGACTCTACATAAATTGACAGAGGCAAATACCAAGTTTCTGTGGACAACCGAATGTAATGAGGCATTCTGCCGTTTAAAAGAAAAACTATGTAACACCCCGATACTAGCCTATCCAGAATCCGGAAAGATGTTCATTCTGGACACAGACGCAAGCAATGTGGGAACCGGAGCTGTTTTGTCACAGAAAATTGGAGACGATGAGAAAGTGGTGGCGTACTTCAGTAAAGTTCTGTCAAAGCCGGAGCGGAATTACTGTGTCACGAGGAAGGAGTTGCTAGCTATCATCAAGGCTGTGAAACATTTCCACAAGTATTTGTGTGGACAACCATTCCTGATTCGCACGGACCCTGCCGCTCTAAAATGGTTATTACAATTCAAATTCCCTGAAGGACAAGCAGCAAGATGGATAGAGATCCTGCAGAACTACGACTTCAAAGTTGAACACCGCAAGGGAAGGATCCATGGTAATGCCGATGCCTTGTCTAGAAGACCCTGTATAGAGGAGTGCAAGTCCTGTAGCAGAACTGAGGGGAATGAGGAAATGAAAGTCAGCCAAATCAAGTTCCAAACTCCTGAGGATTGGTGTACCGAGGCAATTAAAAGAGAGCAGCTAGAAGATCCAGCTATGGCTCCAGTATTGAAATGGAAAACCGAGGGAAGGCGGCCAGAGTGGAAAGAGGTATCACCTTTAAAAACGGAGGTGAAATGCTACTGGGCGCAATGGGACTCACTAATTATAGACAACGGGATACTAAAAAGAAAATGGGAGTCTGCTGATGGAAAGAAAGTGTTGGAACAGCTGGTGTTGCCATCAAGTCGAGTGGGAGAGGTACTGGGAAAGCTGCATGGAAGTATTTCTGGAGGACACCTGAGAGTCAATAAAATCCTAGCTAAAGTAAGGGAGAGGTTTTATTGGGTAAGGTATCGAACCGACGTAGAGCAATGGTATCGGCGATGTGATACTTGTGCGGCGAGCAAAGGACCAAAGACTAGAACTCGAGGAGAGATGCAACAGTACAATGTGGGCGCCCCAATGGAGAGAATTGCTATAGACATCGCGGGGCCATTTCCGGAAACTACAAAAGGTAACAAATACATCATGGTGGTCATTGATTACTTTACAAAATGGCCGGAGGCTTATGCAATACCGAACCAGGAGGCAGTTACGGTCGCTGAAACATTAGTCAATGAATGGGTTTGCAGATATGGAACACCGCTCGAGTTGCATACCGACCAGGGAAGGAACTTCGAATCTCAACTGATGGAAGAGCTGTGCAGAACACTCGACATTAGAAAAACACGAACTACACCTATGAACCCACAATCGGATGGCATGGTAGAACGATTCAACCGAACCATGGAAGAACATTTGTCAAAGGTAGTAGAAGCCAACCAAAGAAGTTGGGATAAGGATCTTCAGTTATTCTTGATGGCCTATCGTAGCGCAGTGCACGATACGACATGTGAAACGCCAGCGAATATCATGTTCGGAAGAGAACTACATCTTCCTAGTGACATTGAGTTCGCCATCCCTGGAGGCCTGGTATCCACGAAAACGGATTATGTGGGACAACTAAGGGAGAAGATGAATAAAATCCATCAACAGGTTCGAGACCACATTAAGATTGCCAGTGACAAAATGAAAACCAGGTACGACATTAATGCAAATAGTGGCGGTTTTCAAGAAGGAGAATTGGTATGGCTATACAACCCCAGGGGAACTAAGGGAAGATCACCCAAGCTGCAGCCAGATTGGGAAGGCCCATATAAAATAATCAAACGAATTAATGATGTTATCTACCGCATCCAAAAGGGACCCCGTACCAAGATGAAAGTGATACATCTGCAAAGGTTGGCACCGTACCAAGGTAACAGCACCAATGCGATAGCTGATATTGTTCGGGACGAACAAAACTAAATGGAGGGCAGTGTAATAAACTTCGTCCAGAATGGGTTAATTTAATTTAATCATAAATAACCAATACGTTCCGCCTAAATGTTTTCTACATTCAAAGATGAATTAAAAGTTAACTCCCTTTAACTAATACAAGTTGCATAAATTAATGTAAATTAAATTTGTTTACATTAATGAAATTAAAAGGAGGAGTGGCCTATTTTTTCTAGAAACAACTACAGTGAGTACCAGAATATTCTGCTTATTTGTTTTTGAATATAAATAAGCGAAGAGAATATCAGATAGTCAGTTTTACTTTTGCAATTAAAAGTGTTTATAAATATTCGCAAGTTTAAGGAATAATCGGTGGTACTTGAGCCTGGGTACTAATAGCGAAAGAATCTGAACTTAGTGGAATAGTAAATACAGATTTTATGATTCCGAGTATTATTGATTCAAATTGTGGAAAAGCAGTGAAGTTCATCGTACCTAAATTGGAGACCCTGGAATTTATTGTAAGGAAAAACGGAAGCTGCTGTAATTTGATGACAAATAAAGTTTGAGATTCTGTTAACCAAAGATCCGTCTTTTTACTGTCGTATTTGCTCAATAATCTAAAAGAACCAACGAAGAGTCGTTACAATATTTTACTGATGGTTCAGCAGCTCAATATAAAAATAAGAAGAATTTCATAAATCTCTGCAAACATATTGATGATTTTAAAATACCTGCAGAATGACATTTCTTTGCAACTGCCCACGGAAAGGGTCCATCCGATGGGATTGGAGGAACACTTAAAATAGAAGCCCGGAGAGCTTCGCTTAAAGGAGAAAAAATATCAACAGCAAGGGAATTATTTGAATGGGCGGAAATTTGGTCGAAAAAAACCAACCACGTTATGAGGTTTTCATATGTGTCTTCAGGAGATATCGAGTTACAGGAGCAATTTCTTTCGATGCGGTTTTCGGACATTAAAACCGTAAGTGGAACTCAAGGATTCCACTGTTTTTAACCGGATAACACTACACCCGATAAAATAATTGCCAAAATGTTTTCTTTTTCTGATAATCATAAATATTTCAATTTAAAGGCAAAAAGAATTATATAAATTAATTTTTTAATGTATTAATTTATACTAGGAGGGCCCGGCGTGCTTCACTACGCTTATAAATAAAGTTTTTGCGTAGACATTTTGTTGACGTAGAAGCAATGATTTCAAAAAGTGGTAATGAGAAATGCTACCATATAATTTTTAATTTTTCTTTTTAAATATATGAATGAAAAATAATCAGAACTCTAGCTGATCAGTTCGGATATATGAAAAATTAGCGATCAAATAAGTTTTCAAGTAAGCTTCGTATGAAAAATTAGCATATGAAAAATTAGCGATCAAATAAGTTTTCAAGTAAGCTTCGCTAATTTTTCATATATCCGAACTGATCAGCTAGAGTTCTGATTATTTTTCATTCATATATTTAAAAAGAAAAATTAAAAATTATATGGTAGCATTTCTCATTACCACTTTTTGAAATCATTGGTTCTACGTCAACAAAATGTCTACGCAAAAACTTTATTTATAAGCGTAGCGAAGCACGCCGGGCCCTCCTAGTATCTATTATCAAGAGATGCACCACGTACATCAACACTCATACCATTATCACGTCGACGATACAAAGGATAACCATTCACAGATTCTTTAGTATTTTCAGAAAAAGGTTTTGGAAAATTCTTACTACATTTACCATCTCTCATACAAACAGAATTGGGATTTAGAGCACCACATGGTCCATGCATCATATGACGTTTCACATATTCATGTAATTTAGGAAAAAGAATGGGATCAGGGATTTCAGTACATACAAATTTATTAATCATTTCATTTCCATCAATTCTATCTTCATCTGATAAATTTAACAAAATATGGGCATGCGGAAGACCACGTTTTTGAAATTCAATGGTATATATAAGTGCTTTGACAGAACCGAAAATCTTTTTTTTCATTAAACAATCTATGAGCTCTTTAAGTTTCACTTTAAACACACGCACAACAATATCAGGACGAAAATTCGAAGACTCATAATTACTCAAATTATCAACAATTTCTGGCCATTGAGGATTACATGTCATTGTTATAAATAAAGAAGGTTTACCGAAATGTTGTACAATAGACATTGCATCCAAGTAATTTTGATACATGTTACGTGGTGAACCGGTGAAAGAAGATGGCAAAATTACTTTACGACCAACTACTTGCATATTATCATCGCCATTGCGATTTTGATGCAAGAAATCTGTTAAATTATTGTACAAATCAGCACGAAGAGCAGATTGATTTGAACGAATGTAATGAAGCCGTGTACCTTCGATACGAACATACATATCAACAATCCATTGAAGAAATAATTTTTGAGAACGATGCAAAAGACTAAAACCATCACGTATAGCAAGGCGATAAGATGCATATTGCAACATTGTAATTTTTGTACGTGACACATTAGCACGTGAAGTTGAAACTAAATTATGTGGAATATTAACGTGCCACCCAGTATCACCATTTGGAAACAACAAAGGATAAGCTAAAGGATCCAAAGAAGAATCAAGGACAGAAACAGAACGAATTTCATTTGCATTTTTTGAAAAAACAATCATATTTCTTTCAAAAGGTGGTTCACCATCATCATTTTTAAAAATAGCAGCCACATCAGTTTGAACAGCATCATTAAAACGACGAATATCACATTCTCTGTTAACTTTTATAACCATTGACACATCAGCAGTAACATTCTCAGGTCTTTCACAAAATTCATGCATTGATTTGAAAGAACGAACAAAAGGATTCACACGATCTAACTCAAAACCTATCTCACGCATAAGAAAAATTTCACCTACATTGGTATTTCTATTCATTCTCATATTAGCAGCAGTATCAACATCATAAAAATATAATTGTGCATACATTGGAGGTCGACCATAAGCAGGAATTAAAGCACCAGTACGATGATAAAAAATATTATGAATTTTAAAATGATAAATACCACGTGCAGTAGAATCCGCTATATTACATTCAGAACTGATCATTGCAAATGCCGAATTATAGGAACGAATATTTGAAAGAAAACTTTTAGAACGGTTTTTTATAGCATTATCATTTGAATTCAATCCTTCGAAAATATTAGAGAAAAATGCATTTTCAGAAAGAGGAGGTAAATTGACTTTGCCTTTATGGCAACACAAAGAAAACGCTTCATTATTATTTGAAGTAACTTCTTTTGCAAAATGTTTGGCATGACAAAAATGACAACTCATATCCAAAGCACCACAAACATACGAATCAAAGTTACCTGGAATCACATTCAAAGCACACTTGAACGAATCTCTCAAAATTACAAAGGGAATTTCATCATTCACCACATTCAATTCTAAATCATTCGCAACATTCATGACACCATTCATGACACCGTTCATGACACCATTCATATCATCAACATTCACTTCATCATTCACAACAACATCAGCTTCAGCATTCATTCCATCATTATTACCATTCATTTCATCATTCATAAAATCAACATTATTACGCATATTACGCATATAATCTCTTTTATTCCGACGACTCGATGTACCACTCACATCCAAACGACGTTTACGACGTAGTCTTGGCATCGAAATAAATAAATATATCAATATATCAAAAATATGAAATAACTCAAATATCAAAATATCTCAAAAATCTTTATATCAATAAAAAACAAAATAATCGAAAAATGTCGAAAACCGTCCTTCTTGAAAGATAAAAGACGACTAAAATATAAAATAAATACGACGACTGAAATGAATATAAAATAAATATAAAAATTTTCGTTTTTGTTATTCGTTGTTCGGTTCGATAGCTAATATATAAAAAAGAAAAATTTTAAAGCATTGTTTTAAAGCAAAAAGAAAGATGTATGTAAACTTATAATGCATATGTATAGAAAAAGTTTTCCGTATATAATAACTTTTTTATTTATGATCCGATTTGTTTGAATCCGGATCCGACTATAGGTTACACTAATATCAGTTAGCTGTGAAAATTTCAAATGAATCCATCTGCGAATAAAAAAGCCTAATGCTCCACAAAGTTTTAATCTAGCGTATTAATATATAAGAAGATAATATTGATTAAATTATAATGTTTATAGAAAAAATATTTTTTTAATTTTTTAAAATGGTGGTGATGTTGAAATTATAACAAAATCTTCGATCATTGGGATCTCCTATTCTTATTCTGAATAAAAACCTGTTTCTCAATCATAAATACACAGAAAATGGTTCAAATTTATTGCAGGTGTTAAAATATGAAATGTTTAATTTATTAGATCCACATTTAGTACAGGATTATTAACTTAATAAAAAAACACATGTGAATTTCTCATACAACAAACTTTAAAAAATCGTAAGAAAAACTCCATATTGAATTGCTGACTTTTTATTTCTTAATTTCATAGCTGCATATGTTTACTTTAAAATTTGTGAAAAACAAAAAAAAAAAAGCTACTTTTTGAGATATGAGCTTTGAAGTAAACCAAGGTTTTACGCGTCGCCTAGCGGAAAAGAGAAAAGTTATTAATTTTAAACTTACTTATTTCAATTATTCAATTATTTTCCTTTTTACTTGCAAAAATATACGTAAGTCGGATGAAATTTGTGGCACCTATTCACAAAACATTGCCACCATTACCAAAAGTACGTGAAAAAGCCTCAAAATTCAACCGCGCATAACTCCGATTCAGAGTACTCAAAAAATAAAAGCAGAAATGACTTTTTTCCTTTCGTCAATACCAACAATATATCAAAATTTCAGATTTTTTAAAAATCAAAAATTTAAAAATCAACAAAAAAATGTACGTTTTCAAAATAATAGCCCATATATAGAAGAAGAAGATTAGAAATCTAATTAAATAATTGTCAAAGTAAATTTTGGTTTTGGGGCGGCAGAATAAGAACTGATTCTTTAGCACCCGTTGTCACTTGGTAGATGTTGTTCTTGTCTCAACCGTAATTTAACATAAGATATGCATCAAAATCTTCAATAGATTTTTCCATAAAATCTATTGTTATTAAATAGCATGTTGTTTTTATTGGTAATTGTTGTTTCTCTTGTAATTATTTTCCTGGATTGATTTTAAACTATAACCGAGGTAGTTCTTTATTTGATTTTGCCCGTATAACATCAATAAAATAAAATTATTTTGAAAGAAAGTTTTGCAAGTTGAATTTATTCTATAAATGTCTGTAAAGAAATCTATGAAATCCTACAATTTTTGGGAATTCGTCCGGGAAGAAGCGATGTCATCTTTGAAACAGGTCATCGCAGAATCTCATCAGTGGATTTTACGGTTGTTTAAAATATTTTTGGATTCAATATTGAAACGATATTGGCTTAAGAGTGGCACATTTTTTAGATTATAATGATATCTAAAGCTCGCATTGGATTTAGGACTTCCTTGGATACAAAGTTTTTAAGGAAATTCTTTTATCAGGTATTTTGTGAAATCATAACGGTTTAACGTGTATGGTTTGTTTTGGAACATTTGATGAGGAAACATTTCTACAAAGATTTCAATCGAGCTTAAATAAAATTTTCGAATGATCAGCAACCAGGTACGTCGAATGTAACTGATCTGGGAAACAATGTTTACTGTAATTAAAATAAATGCGATGCGAATTAAAACACATTAAAACCAATTCTAAAAGGAGAGATTCTGGCGAAGATGAAAATCAGGCCAATGTTATTGATTCAGGAGGAAGAATATATAAAGAAACACAGATGGTGGATGAGAATGAACAATATGAGGAAGCAATTCGATACAATGATGTCCAAATTCTATAACAACATTTGGTGGTGAATCGAATTGCAGAATTCAATCTTTAGTCGAAGAGATCAAAAGGAGACCAAATAAATTGGACACACAGACAAAAGAAATTTAAAGCTGAAAACTGATCTAACAACTTTTAGAAAGTTTAAAGATCATCAAATTTCGAAATTTTGTGAAATATAAGTAGTGCTGAGATACATAGGCAATGGAGGGTGCGAATCTGTCATTGAGTATACATTTAAAGATATCGTGGATACTGCAACTAACAAGTTGTTATTGTATAAATCTACAACGGTTGACGAGCTTGAGCAAAAACTGAAGTTGTATTCTCAATTTAAGATAGACAACAACAACGCAATTGGAAACTAGCTACAATCAGAACTAGTATTCTGTGCTATAATTGTGAAGAGAAAGGACATTCTTCAAGGAGATGTCCGAATAAGAATAAAGGGGTTAAGAATTTTGAGTGTAATAACTTTCGTCCCGGAATACCCTGAAGATGATGATGAAAAAAAACCGACCTCAAACCGATGTTGGCAATAAGGAGGACGATTAGTTATATGAATCTATTGTTGTAGAAGAATTCCGCAGTCAGTGGACAAGTCGCTGACATTAAATTTAGCAATTGTGAAGAAGAAAAGTTACAACTGACGACGAATAGCTTAGAGAAAACTTGTGGTCGTTAATCGTACACTGAAAGAAAAAATTCGGCCACTACAACCTGTTTTGTGCCAACCGTATGTTTTCTGTCACAATAGATTCGAATTCGGTTTTTGTTTTTTCAAATGTGGTTTTTGAAGAAAAGGCAACCGAATTTGAGGTTATTGTGACAGAAAACATTCGGTTGGCACAAAAGAGGTTGTAGTCACCAAATTTTTCTTTCACTTTCGACGTATGACCAAACCAAAAGACGACATTGCTGAAGATGAGATGCAGAAGCTCCAGTATGGCCGAATTTGTAAGATCACTCTGTATACCGTAATTCTTTGCTTGATTGATTTTAAATTATTACTGAGGTAGATCTTTATTGAATTGAATTTTGAGCGTATATATCATTAATAAAATAAAACTGTGAGCTGGGGAAGGGTGAAAAATCTTTTATGGCCAATACGAATGCGGTACGTCGTCGTCTTTTATGGCCAATACGAATGCAGTGCGTAGTTTTTGAATTATTGTCAACTTTATGTTGGTTATGTTGATTATTTTCACGACACCACTGGTATTTAGTTTTAAAATAATTCAGTTGTTTATCATTCCAACTATGTGATAACGCAGCATCGCTTAAAAGCATTAATTTAAAAGCATCATACTTGCACGGTTCAATCATACAATTTAATACAGATTTAGAGTAATATAGGTAACCACCATTCACTATCAAAATATGTCTAGTATTAAACATGTATTTACAGCCATATATACAAATAAAAATGTATTTAAAAATGTATTTTAAAATTGTAAAAAAGTGAAATTCCCACGCAATAATACACAACAATCGGTACGGAAAATTTTGAAAATTTTAACAACCGGTACGGGCGTACCGTTCCGTACCGGCTGAATATCACCACTGGTTATATTGTTTGTATTTCCCTGCACGCTGTGATTATACTGAATCATACTGCAAGAAATTGTGGCAGATGTTATGAGTTGAACAGCGTCATTGACAAATTAAAAATGGGTTTTCACTCACCATAGAATGATTTATAGATGAGATCAGAAGCAAATGTGGGATTATGTTTACCGAATTGACAAATAGATTTAGGGAGGACAAATACGTAACATTTGTGAGAGTGATCGAACTTGTTTCTTATAACAAAGAAAGCAGCATCAAACAACGTTTAAATTAAACAACACTTTGGCTGTAAATACATGATTAAAATATAAACATTAATCACCAAATCGATAAGATGCAACTTCTCTGCGTGTTGAAATGTAATAAATTGTCAATATAAAGTGGAGAGTATGTTTGATTGTAAACTAAAAGTATACAGAATAAACATAAAAAGAGTCTATAAAGTGCGATTTTCCACTAAGTTAATGCCATTATCAAACAATACTTTTTAGTATTTTTAAGTCGTAATATGAGACTTGGATTAATAAAATTCGGCTTGTTCTTTTTGATGTGGCACTTACGGCTTACGGGCCAAAGAATAGTAGCGACAGTAAAAAAGAACTATGCAGAACTGAGTTAAAAGATTGATTATGATAGATTGAGAGAAGTATTCAAGCGTAACAATCAGGAGTGTTGCCGCTAATTGCATCTTTGGCGAACAGTAAAACATCAACAGCTTAATTTTCAAAAAAAAACAACAGCAAAAATTCAACAACGCATACAGAAAGGAACTTACAAAAAGGAAATGTCTTACAAATGAGCAGAAAAACGAAGCATGGGAATTGTTTAATTACATACAAGTCAATCTTCTACAGCATACCTATACTATTGATTAGTAAATCAACTGGGTTTTGCTAAAAAATACTGTGCATGCTCCGTAAAGCTGGTGGAAAAACTAACAAAGCAACGGTCGAAGCATTGTTTTCTCACCGAAACTGTAAATAACTGGTCATCCCGTTTAGACTTTTTTCTCAATATACTTACGCGATATAAACAGTTTGTTTCCAAACTTTTTACCATCAGTGTTGATTTATACAGTTTCATCAAAGATTATTTGCTTAATAACTATAGTGTAAGTTATCAGTTCATTTCCTACTTTTGAAATTGAGAGTTGTTCATAAAGCGATAGCCTTTCAAAGTAATGATAATCAATCCAAAGTTGAATGTAGCTTTTCGATTAAAGTTTTTTCTCTTCCTTAATTACGAGTGAATGTTAAAGGATTAAAATCAATATGAAATCAATTTGTATAGTAATAATATTAGTTTTTAGTTTTGTAAGAGCAGAATTCGTTGAAAATAAATTTTATAAGTCAATCTATAACAACGATGTAACAAGTTCAAACATTGATAACAATTTAGTTCTTACATTTAATAATAAAATTGAAAATTCTGTCAATAAAATTAAAATCATAAAATTGAGTCAAGTGTTCAAAAAGAATATAAATAAGTTAAAAGTGAAATATAAAAAGCTTGATGTAGTTTTTTTGATCGATTCTAGTTCAAGTGTTGGGAAAGTTAATTTTCAAAGTGAAATAAAATTCGTACAAAAGCTCTTAAGTGATTTAAATGTTAGCTATAATAATACAAGAGTTTCAGTGATAACGTTTGGTTCACAAGAAAAAATAGTAAGTTTTTTTTTTATTATGCTCATTGTCAATCAGTTTTGTTTTCCCCTTTAGAATGTAAGTGAATGTAGTAAATGGATTAGATCTGCAACTATTTTCTC
>OY856187.1:319765260-319884260 GCA_963693315.1 Diogma glabrata | reverse complement strand
CCCCCCACACCATACTGGAACCAGTACCATGCTTTACACTTTTCTTCTAAAATCTGTCTTTAAAACTTTCACCTCAACCACGCCAGACTTTTTTTTCTTTTTGAGCGAGTCCTTTCAAATTTGGACTAATCCGACTATAATACTGAGTGCCAAAATTGTTTGTTCATCATTCGATATTTCTCGGCTATTGCTCAACAAAGTCCAAACGCTTACATTTGTTTGTTTGTTTTTTTGCGCTATTGGCAACAATTAAAAAAAGCCCATTTCCTTGAATCTTCAACAATTTGAACAATAATTTTAATTTAAACAAAATTTGTTGTTTTTCTAACAATCATTGAATTTTATTATCTTTATTAAATTAAAAATTAATAATTGGTTGTTTTTCTATATAACGGAAAATTAACGATTTACAACATTTCCCCAACATATAATTGAATTGGAAGAAGTTTTAACAGGAAACTGATGTGCGCAGAAGGAGATTATAACTCAACTCTGTCATCAGTTCTACATGCAATTGCTGGACAGGGATCTCAGTTATGATACTTCGGTTTATGGGCGTGGTAATCAACAGTTATATCTTTATTTACAATAGAACTTACCATGCCTTTCGCTTCTACGGTCAAAGATATCCTGGAGGTGGAGGTGATATTTACTAACGTCAATAATTTTTTTTTCGACATCTTAATTTTTCATCTTTGTTTTTCATGATAATACAATTTGCTGTAAATATGGCTATCTCGTTGGGGTCTAAACAATTCGTAGTCTTTTTCATGGTATTTACAATGTTGGTTGGCCTAATTAACTATCAAATAGAGTTATGTTTTTATTCAACGCTATCTTCACTCAATCAAGTTCTGTTATGCCCAGCAAATTCTGTTAGGTGTGTATGTACAGTGTACACATTTTCTTTTGCAGCTCACGTAAATAAACATTTAACACACAAACTTACCAACTTCCCTAATATTTACAATCAAAAAAATTGAATTTGTAATTAAAATAAATGCTTGGATATTAATATTTTCAAACAATAAAAATATTTTTAAAAAATCACAGCAACCTGATTTTATATATGAAGTTTGGTTGTTGCCAACTTTTTTTTATAAATTTGAGTAAAATCACAACGTCTACTTGGATAAATAAATGTTTTTGATACAATTTTCTCAAAAATATTTATTAGTTCTATATCCAGCCATGAAAATATATATTTTTATTTTTGCGCACTGTGTAATAATTTCAAAAATGTAATAATTTGAAATATAAACTTGCTTATTTGTTACGAAGCCTTTTTGTGAAATTTGCAATGGTTGTTATCTAAATTAACATAAACACTTAGTCTGCAACTACAGGATATTTACAAATGTTACGAATTTATAAGAAGTGGTTGAAGTTGAATTCAGAAAGGTTCTTCATGTAGCGTTTCTAAAAGAAGAGGATATCTGTTAAAAATTCGTACCTCTTGAACAGAAGGATTTATATGCAAAATTGAGAGTTTTTGTAGCAGTTTTCTGAATGTATCTTAATCTTTAACCACTTCTGACTGATAGGTTGCAGTTGGAGATAAAGCGTTGTTTTTTAAATTTAGATGAAAATTTGGCAAATTTAAAAAATGTGTCAGAAAAAAGCTTGGAAAAATCGAACGAATCGATGTTGGTTTTTCGTGCAATTCAACCTCAATTTTCTCAACTATAAATTTTATATTTTACACAGATTCGTCATGTTGATCAAATTTCCGCTCCTAGTGAAGAAAATGATAAGTGTAAATTACTCAACTATGGTATGCCAAAAATAGAGTTTAATGGTGGAGGGACTTACACTTATGGCGCATTAGAAAAGGCAAAGGTAAACTCTTAATTTCTTGGATAACTAACAAAATAAAAATAAAATCGATTTTGTAATAAATAGGAAACTCTTGCAAACGGACGTACCGATTCAAAAAAAATTATATTTTTAGTAACCGATGGGTTTTCGAATGGTAAAGATCCAATTGGAATAGCGAAGGAACTAAAAGACGAAAGTGTTACAATTTTTACATTTGGTATTACAACAATCCTAATCATTTAATTTTTATTAATAAACTTTTCGTCTTTTTTATCAGGAATCCAAACAGGGAATTATGCGGAATTGTATAATATATCAAGTTTTCCAAGTGAGGAACATAATTTTTTGCTTGATAGTTTTTCTCAGTTTGAAAGCTTAGCCCGAAAAGCATTACATTCTGATTACAAATTTGGGAACTATGTTCGAGTGAGTAACCAGTCTATATGTAGTATATTATGTGAAGATAAAATTGATAAACCCAGTTCTACCCTAGATGCGTAAGTCTTAGTTAATAAATTGAATTTAAGTGAAAAACAAAACTATTTTCTTTTGAAGTGATCTCTCATGTTGCGACAAAAATTCAGAGTGTGTATGTGGAACTTCTTCAGGTCATTATTCATGCATGTGTATGCCGGGATATTATGGTTCTGGATTTAAAAATGGGTGTGAACGTAAGAAATTTTGTGTTGAATCAAATAAATATCAAATTTAAACAATTATTTCCAGTATGCCCAAATGGAACGTACTGGCAAAGCGAAAATTTATGCCGTCCATGTCCGGATTTAAATCATATTACTTTGAAAACGCCAGCCGTTAATATTAATGACTGTGTTTGTAAAACTGGATTTAAGACAAGTTCAAACAATAGATGTCAAATTATCACATGTCCGGAATTGAAACCACCAGACAATGGATATTTTGTTAAACATCCTGTCGGTTGTGGACGAGTATTGAACGCAGCATGTGGTGCAAGATGTAAGTCTGGATATCAACTTTCGGGTAGTAGTATAAGATTGTGTCAAGAAAATGGTACCTGGTCAGGAGTAGAAGCGAAATGTGTTTGTAAGTATTTGATATATGTAAAACTATTTCTTGTATATTTATCTATTGTTTGGTTACAGTGAAGACTTGTCCATCAATTCCCATCCCATACTATGGAATGGCAATTTGCAATAATGCAGATTTAAATATGGAATATGACTATTCAATGAGAAATGCAACATTTGTTGATGCTTATGAAAATGAAATATTGAGAGTAACTGAGCCAATGCCAATTGATACAGATTGTAATTTTAAATGCGGACCTGGATTTTATCTGGTTGGGTCTGCGAATAGAAACTGCTTGCCTCTTAGCAAATGGGATGGACTTCAAACAGCTTGTAAACGTATGTAAAGAATTTTTCAAAGTATAATTTGGATATTGATTTGATATTTATGCGGTTTGCAATTACCTAACCAACCGGTTCCGGATAGTAATTTAAACAATTGTGTTTTGTAACTACATGTGCTGCTGTGTTGTAGGAATTACAATATGTGTCACAACAAGACATAAAAACCTTTTAAGAACTAGGTCCTATAACAACATGCGTTCTAAGATGTAGATGGACGCTCATTTTTTATATTTTTTTAGAAAGCGTAAAACTAAACAATAAATTCGATCACATTCAAATATGACATATGCAAAAATTTAATAATAGGATAGAGAAAATAAAAATTAAATAAAAGATAAACAGCAAAATTATTTAAAAAACTTTTGCTGGAACAAAACCAAAATATATGGAGGCTCATTTCTTCAAGCAAGCTGCTACCGTTGACTGAAAAGAGTTCATCCGGCATGTTATATCTCACGTAAGCTCAAATTAGCATTCATAGGTATAGTGGGGACTTGAGTACGCGAGGTGGTCACATAACATAACCTGTAGATCAAAAATTAACAAAACAATTGGCAAATCAACAAAACTGATCCCTCAATACGTATGACCCAACGATCAATATCCCGTGTTATTATTATCATACTGAAAACTGTACCAAATCAAAAATCTAGTGGTAGCCACAACCTAAATTGGCAGAACTAAAATATGCAATTTCTCGTCTGCAACTAGTTAGTGCAGAATTTCATGTTGTTCTTTATAAGAATCGTTTAAGCGTTGCTGAAACTCGATTACGACAAGCACATTTTGACTTTTTGGGTGTCATAAGGCATGAAAAGTTTTATGAGCATTGCAACTGTCAATAATATCTAAATATAGTATGTCCTGTGGTGGTATAGTTTCATGGGCATTGCAACTTTCAATAATATCTCAATATAGTGTGTCCTGTGGTGGTAATATCAATACACCGTTGACGATAGGTTTTGACAGAAATGTGGAATTTCTCATTCAGTTGCAATAAAAATCAAATTTTGACTATCATTTAATTAAACGTTAATCTTAAGTGGGAAATCATTCAGTAGATATTGAGATGAACGTAGATGTTTAATATTATAAAATGAAGTATGAAAATGTTTGGTTGTATAGGCTTATAGCTATGTATTTATACCTAACTTTTATCCTTAATGGTAACCAATCGATCGGGTTTCATGATATCATGTTTCGTATCTATTTTATTTAGCCCCATCACATTTTCATTAAAACAACGTTTTTAGAAATTTTATGTTCTTCACTTCCAAAAATTCCTTTTGGAGAGTACGATCCAACGGATTGTGATCATCAAAAACATGCATTTGGGTCAAATTGTACACTCACTTGTTTGTCAGGCTTTGAAATAAAAGGCCCGCCACTAAAACACTGTAGTGGTAAAAGAAACGGAATATGGACGAACAAATCCAAAGTTCCTAAATGTATAGGTAGGTTTTGTTTTGTAAAGTTATTATTTATTACTTACTTATTTAATATATTTGTTTGTAGACGTCACTCCACCAATTTTAAGCTGTCCTGAAAATTATACTGTTCCAATGGATGAATTTGAAAACTATGCAAATATCAAACAGTTACGAAATCCAAATGTAACAGATAACTCAAATTTAAATGTCACTTATTGGTCCAAACCAGCTTTTAAAGACGATGGTTTACAACTATTAAATGGGACACATTTGTTTTCATACATTGCGATTGACTCATTTAAAAATAAAGCTCAATGTAATTTTACCATAACCGTGATTGACTCTACGCCACCTTTTATTGATAACTGTATTGATCCCGCTGAATTTTCGATTAATTTATCACTTGGAGCAGATATCAGTAGCAATTTTATAGAATGGGAAGATCCGGTAATATATGACAACTCAAATGGAAATATAAATGTGATTCAGTCATTATATCCAGGCTATTTGGGAATCGGAATTCATAAAGTAGAATACATTGCGATCGATGAAAATAATAATACCAATAGCTGTCTATTGAATATAACTGTTACTGGTATGTAAGAGATGTTTTTGATTTAAAACTAAAATCTAAATTGAATACTTTTGTAGAAATGAAATGCAAAGATTTACCTTCACCAAAAAATGGGCAAACAATTTGCGCTCAAAATAATACACATATGTGGTGTGAAGTTAGTTGCAACATTGGGCATGCAATATACTTCGAAAATGAAGAAGATTACGTGGAAACATTAAAACTAAGTTGTGATCATAATGACGCTAAATGGGATTACGAATTTATACCAGATTGTAGTACAATAAATTTACCAAATTCAATTGACGAAATTATTAGTATGTCTTTGGACTCAAGCATTCCAATATGTAATACAGAACTGGAAAATGAGTTAAAAGAAAGTATGTTCAACCATTTTTGTGGTAATCAATCACGCGACTCATGTGAAATAATACCAAATAATTTTGTTTGTGACGATAGTAATAGTGAAAATAGTTCAGAGTTTAATAAAACTTTTTATAATATTGTAAAACGTGATACGCTTCAACTTCCAAAGAAATCAAATCGCAAGATTAGATCACAGTTGAAGATAAACATTTACACAAAAGTGTCAAAAGACATGGGATATTGGAATTCTACATTAACCAAAGCTGAAAATGTAAAGGTAAAGACTAAGAAAAATAATGTTAGGAAACTATCACATGGAGTAACTTGTATACCCTTATTCTACTTGAATAGTACTTGAAATAACTATTTTACTGAGAATAAAAATGTTAATTTATCAATTCGAAGTCGACAGTTTGTGCGGTTTTTCCTTTTTTTTGTTTAAAAAAAATTAAAATTGTTACGCAATAATCTTGATGTTTACATAATACGTTTCAAAACCCTAAGATTTACAACAAATGGGTGGAGTTTTATTATTTATTGGTAAAAACCCTTACACGCTGAAATCATATATTCGATATTTTTTAATTATTTTAATTTTCGGATAAATTTGTAATAGATAAAAACGAAATGCACAGCTGGTGCTTATTTTCAAAATGTTAAAAGTTTTATTGTTTCTGGTTTTAATGAACAGGTAGTTATATATTTATTTAATACTGTGCTACGAACTAAAAGATCTATTACATCCCGTTTGTTTACTCTCTTGTGATTGTCCCGTTAGCGTGTTTCCTTCAACCTTGTCTGCTTCACGAATTTTAGGATATGGACCGAGAAATGTATGCATGTTACTCCTCTCCACATAGTACACTCCCAGATCATCCCAACTTTATAATCAGGTTTGTTGAGGTCTCAACTTTTAGTATCTATGTTGATTTTGTTAAATTCGATCTTGTGTTCTGCTACCTGGTTTTTAGAATTTCAAACTTCGATCTTACTGTGGTGATAACAATTTTTTTAAATATTAAAATTTGTTCTGGCCATTACGTGTGAGGTGAGGTATTGCCAAAGACGTTTTTCGAAATCCAGAAAGGCACCAACTGAAATTTCCTTTTCGTCTACTGCCTTGCTCAGTCCTTTTGTGAACCTAAACAGAAACCCCTCCTATGACTTTATAATTCTGTTTGTGTGTGAATTACTTATGTTTGTTGATCACCTTTGCCATTATGTCTAGAGTTACATTTGAGTTACATTTTTTTCCTTTCTTTGAATGTATTTTGTTGCATTGCAACAAATATCACCTTCTCTATAGTGTTGAAGTTTTTTTTTCCAAGGAGCGAGTTTTTCCGACTATTTCGTTGGGATATGTTATTACCTAAAAGTAAGAATTCATTCACTAATAACATGTCATCTTGACAGTGAAAATTCGGTTGCCACAAAAGAAGTTGTAGTCACCGATTTTTTTCTTTCAGCGTAATCGCTCCGTCCTAGTTTGTAGACAGGGTGTAACTCTTCCGCCCATTCTTAGTGATTGGATGCCAAGGTAGCATGTATTGGTAATTTCTATACATATATGTATATATATAGAGAACAGCGTAGGAGATACAGCAAATGCTGTATGTATTAATACAGCATTCGCTGTATCTCCTACTCTATTTACTATTGTTCTTCTATTAAGTTACACGTTGAGTTCCATTGGTTCAGACCTGGGATAACTCTTTCTAGTCCTGGCGATAAAAGTAGATGTGCTTTCAACGTTGAGTACTGTTACGTTCTCTTGTATAATACATAAAACAATTACTCACCTTTGGTGTGGTACCGCATTTTACCCGTTGTGACCGTTTGCATCACATTCGAAGATAAGAGGTTGCTTTTTTGAGTTGCAATATCCGTCTAGTACTGTCGAATATTTTCTCCATCTCCGTTTTTTATGAATTCCCTTTCCGCAGTCGATGTTCTATAGACCTGCAATATCGGTAACTTAATCCTTGCTTCTGGGAGATATTTCTTGAATCTGCCGTAGATTAATAGTGTCAGGAGCTGGTCTTTGTCTGAGTTCTGGTTTACGTTTGTGTTTTGGACGTCCAGCTACTTAATGAATTTTTGAATGCCTACACTCCTAAGCAGGCATTCAACTTAAATTAAAGATGAATTTTTGAATGCCTGCTTAAAACCGGCATTTTATTTCCTACTCTCGACAAAGCAAATTAAATTTAAATTTGCCTTAAAATTTGGCAAAACTTCATTGAATTACTTGGTCGTAGGCTCGTCACAATAATACCATAAAATACCCCGGCTTGAAGTGAATTTTCCAACGTAGACTTCGTAGTTCCACCTTCTTCAACCTTATCAAGATCCTTTGTCCTTAATAGGATTTCGACGTAATACTCTGCCAGGATTGCATCCTTATAAATACCTTGTATTGTACGGGGGCGGTGTTGTTTAACTTCACCTACTTGAATGATATTCAATATATTTTTGTCTCTAGCATATTGGACGTTCTCCTTCCATTCTAACGTCTTATTGCAAGTTCCGATATTAGTTAATGTAAATGTTAAGGTAACAATTGTACTTGGCGTTTGTCAGTTATCTAAGGGTCGGAGCTATTTGATTGAGTTTCAGTCAACTGAATAATAGCTTAACTCCTTTGTATGGAAATCTGTGGAGATGAAAATGAAACCAGTTTAATTTCGAAACAACTAATATGGACATAATACTCCTGTTTATCAGTGTTCATTCCCCTTGATCTTATTTTTCGAGAATCATTGTCAGATTACCTCTGGCGGGAACAATTCGAAGACCTTGCAGCCTTCTGTGTTCCGCCATTGGTAGTTGATGGATCGGAGGGGAGCCTGTTTGACTAGCAATCTTATTCGTCCTTTCGATATAACAACTACTGGCTCAAAACCTATAAACTTGCCTGAAGAAATTTTTTTTTGATAGTTCGAATTAATCACTTAGGTTATAAACCTCTAATTCTTTATGCACGTGTTAACGATAGGGAAGGAAAGTTGAAGGTTGGTAATTAAGGGCTTGGGATAGGACTGGAGCGATAATGTTGGTGTATTGCGGATTTAAAAGGTTGGGGATTGTATGAAACGGGAAAAACAGTTTTTAGTAATCGAATCCACCAGTAAACGGAACGTGAAAGGAAGGAGTTATTATAGCTGGACGTTCTCACATATGACACCTCCACTCCAAGGTATGTTTATGGGAATACGGTGATTGTCTTGTAAAGTTGTGGCTCGTGAAGATCTACGTAGTGGAGGTATTAAGTTATTAATTTCCCTAGAGCATTTACCATAGTAATACCTGTAAAACAGTGTAAGAGCTCCAACCCCTCTTCTATGATGCAGAGAATCCATAGCCGATGTTAACATTCGGTCGTAGGCTCGTCACAATAATACCATAAAACACCCCGACTTGAAGTGAATTTTCCAACGTAGACTTCGTAGTTCCACCTTCTTCAACCTTATCAAGATCCTTTGTCCTTAATAGGATTTCGACGTAATACTCTGCCAGGATTGCATCCTTATAAATACCTTATCATCATATCACCATATCATCAATCCGTTTCAATGCACGCCTGTGAACTCTGTCTACAAAATCTAAAGAGGTTTCTGGCGCTGCAGCCCATAAATGGGCGTCAAATTCGAGGATCGGTCGTATATGTGCTTTATAGATCGTAATAATTTCCAATGGAGAGAAAAAACTTTTACAGCGTCGTAGAAAGCCAAGTTGTTGGGATCCAAATTTTGCCACAGAAAGAATATGATCATGCCATTTCAGTTTGTGATTGATATTAGTGCCCAATAGTTTGAGTGTTGGTGAGTTTGTTAATCGTTGCCTGGAAAACGTTGCATTGCCACTATACAGTGAGGCTTTATGGGACAAAACGCAAGACTTCGTCTTCATTGAATTAAATGTCACAAGATTTCCTTTACCCCAGTCTAGGATTAATTCAAGAGCTACATCCAAGGATTCAACCATTTTTCTATGATGACAATTTAAAGTTAGACTAGATTGTTGTTTTTTAAAAGAATATAAATGGAAGATAGTACTGTCGTCGGCAAAGCTATATATTGGGTTTGTGATGATAGATAACAAATCGTTGATAAAGATCGGAAAAAGGGTTGGTGATAAAACCGAACCCTGTGGAACACCGGCTTGAATTGAGAATTTAGTCGACATAGCACCATCTAGCACTACTCTGATCGATCTGTGGGATAAAAAATCTTCTAACCAACTAATCTTTGCTAACTTATTAGCCTTTTTGCTCCCGATATTCCTACTGTGCTGTACTGTTCATACCAGCAATATGCTGTTCTTGCGCCCAAAATAATTCAAGGACCTAGAGCATTGTTGCACTATTTTTGGCTTCATAGTGTTGTTTCCCAGAGCTTTCAGAGCAGCTTGGCTATTAGTAAAAATATTAATGGCCTTCTTAGACCACTTAAGCTCTATAGCTCGCTTCTATACTGCTCTTATGGCGTCTAAATCAGCCAAACTTTCAACCCAAGATCTTCATTTCTGAAGTAGACCATAGATGAAGTGATCCATCTGTGTAGATGTTCAATACGTTGCAATTTTTTATTAAACCTGATAGCAAAGCAGTTAAATACTGGTCCTCTATCCCTGGAATGGGTAGCGAAATCCGAAATTTGACGTCCACGCCGTGCTGCCTGGGTAATGCTGACAGAATTAGGTTGGTGTATTGGAGACAAGCAGAGTAAAAACTGCTTAGTCAATGACGCTACATCACGGCGAATTGGCGCTCTACAACCAATGCGACTCAAGCGTCTGTTCTCCATGTCAGGGGCGGCTTGGAGCGGGCGTCTGTCTTGAATCAAGCGGCTCGCTATATAAACGTGTAAAAAGGTTGTTTCTGGTGACCTTAATATGCAGAACGGATCCATTCACGACAATTTGGGTTGGGCCTAAGGTTAACACCCTAACCCCGGAAAAAAACTAATATGTTAAATTTGGGTATCAGAAAGAGAAAAACAGACCCGGAAAAAACAACAGAATTTTACCTGGACGTGAAAAAGGACCAGACTACCGAATCGGAACGTGGAACGTGCGCAGCCTGAGCACTCCTGATGCTCTTATAAGTCTAGAAACAGAGGCAGAGAGGTATAGGATGGATATTATTGCTCTACAAGAAATTAGACAGCCGATAATCGGAAAACAAGATTTGGATAGTCACTCTCTATACTTAAGTGGTCATCCTTCTCGAAGAGAATTTGGAACTGGCTTTCTTGTTGGTGCACGCATACAAGAAGCCGTGATGAAATTCATCCCGGTCAGTGAGAGGATCTGCTACCTACGTGTACGCGGTACATATAACAATATTTCTCTTATTGCCGTGCATGCACCAACTGAAGCTAAGACCGTCGACGAGAAGGATAATTTCTACATAGCACTGGAAGAGGTTATGAAACAAACACCAACACGCGACTTCATTATGGTTCTTGGTGACTTTAATGGACAGGTTGGAAGAGATATCTCTTATGGAAATGTGGTGGGTCCCAGCGGCCTGCATTTGAATTCGAATGATAATGGTGAGAGAATGACTGAGTTTGCATTATCAAATAATTTGAGAATTGCCAGTACGTTCTTTCCGCATCGATCGATTCATAAGCAGACTTGGGTCTCACCGAATGGAAATACTCGAAATCAAATTGATCACGTTCTAGTAACAACACGTTTCTTTTCGAGCGTTCTGGATGTGCGATCCTTTAGAGGTGCATACATTGGAAGTGACCACTTCCTTGTATGTGCAACGATAAGGTTCCACTTCCCAAATCCAGGCATTCCAAAATTCAATCAACGGAAACGTTTTAACATCTCAACATTAAAGAATGCTGAAACAGAAGAGAGATATCAAATCCATATCGCCGAAACATTGGAGAAATCAGAAACCATTAATGGAGACGTTGATAAGTCATGGTATTTGCTCAAAGATGCTGTTTTAAGCGCTGCTGAGGGAATACTTGGACGACCAGAGAACCACTCCCAGAAGCCATGGATGGATCAAGCATGCCTTGATGCTATTCAATACAAAAGAGATTGCTATCTGAAGTGTCTACAAGGACGCAACACCAGGTCCACGAAGGAGAATTATAAACTGGCAAGACAAGCCGTTACAAAGCTATGTAGACGAACGAAGAGAGAATGGTGGAAGAGACAGTGTGAGGAGATTGAAAGCTTCAATAAGGAACATCAATCGCGTAACTTCTTTCAACAGGTTAAAACCTTAAAGAAGGGCCCTCAAACTAGATCGACTGCTATTCAAAACGAATATGGGGAGCTACAAGTAGACCTTAAAAATATTTTAGATACTTGGGCCGCTTATTTTGAGAATCTTCTCAACTTAAGTGACCAGCAACAAGTCGGGCGACGAGCTAAGCTTATTCGTGCGTCAAAGGTACATGTAGAAGAACCCACCAGAGAGGAATTCGATGCGGCGCTGTCAAAATTAAAATGCAATAAAGCACCTGGTATCGACGATATAACATCCGAAATGATTGTACATGGTGGCGAAACTCTATCCTCAAGATTGTTTGAACTTGTTCAAATGATCTGGAGGACTGAAACCATGCCACAGGACTGGAACACAGCTATGCTGATACCAATCCATAAAAAGGTAATCGCCTACAATGTGCAAACTACAGAGGAATCGCCCTCCTCTGCACAGCATATAAGATCTTTTCCTACATTTTGCTATCCAAAATCAATCCTTTTGCTGAACAACTGTTTGGAGAATATCAGTGTGGTTTCCGGCGGGGCCAAGGTACCACCGATGCACTTTTCTCGATAAGGATGATTTTGGAAAAGTGTCGAGAGTTCAACATACCTGTGCACCAACTTTTCATTGATTTCAGGCAGGCCTACGACTCTCTCGAACGAGAGACTCTATGGTCTGCTCTGGTGTCAATGGGAATTCCTGGTAAACTGGTATCACTATGCAAAATGACAGTACAGAACTCTCAATGCTGTGTACGAGTAGAGAACGAAATATCAAAGTTTTTTAAAGTCGACTCCGGTTTAAGACAATGTGATGCTATCTCTCCTATACTTTTTAATCTAGCCTTGGAATATGTGTGCCGTCAAAAGAAACTACCGACTAATAACAATATCTTGTCAATAAACTCAGTACAGATGATTGCTTACGCTGATGATGTTGTCATCCTCGGCCGAAGTGAAGCTGTTATGAGTGAGACTTTCAAGTCGCTTGAGAGTGGTGCTAGGAAAATTGGTCTGCAAATTAACTACAATAAAACCAAACATATGAATGTTTCAAGAGAGGCTGAGAAGAAAGATTTGATGTGCAGCGATGAACGAATTGAGGGAGTTGAATCTTTTAAATATTTGGGATCAATGCTTGACTCAAACAACAGCATACTTACAGATATTAAAGCTCGAATCGCTGCAGGTAATCGAACTTTCTACTCAATTAAACCTCTCCTTGGATCACCGTATGTATCAACTAACACCAAGCTCAAGTTATACAAGACATTGATTAGACCGGTTGTGATGTATGGGTCACAAACGTGGACCCTTACACAAAATGACGAATCGCATTTATCTGTATTTGAGCGTAAGATCCTACGCTACATTTTTGATCCACTTAAGACAGACGATGGAGAGTATACAACCCGGTATAACTTTGAGATCAGAGACCTTCTTGAGGGTCCTGATATAATAGGTTGTATCCGTTCTAATAGGATTGCTTGGTTTGGGCATGTTCTACGAGCCGATTCACAGTCTGGAATGATTAGAAAAATGTACGTTAGTACCCCAGGGAGCGGTAGACCGCGAGGTAGACCACGACTGCAATGGGAGACTGACGTAATAAACGACCTTAAAAAAATCGGCTGCCATGGTAATTATGTCGCTGTTGCGAATGACCGTGGTGAATATTCAAAGCTGATTAACCTGGCAACGCTCCTACATGGAGCATGAACGCCTTAAAAAAAAAAAAAAAATCCCTGGAATAACAACGCTATACTATCTTTGAAAGACAGTAAGTGGTACTATATCATCAGTCAGCATGTAAAAACGGTCAGGTATTTTTTACAGATTCCTTCATGGCGCTTGATGACATTTCTGACTTCTCCTGGTAGTTCTCAGGAGTTTGAACTTTTTTTGTAGCCTTAAGAGACTCATTAGTTATAAAATTGTGCGGGGGTGAAACCTCTAATAAGACCTACAGATGCTGTAGGCGTTGTCTTGAAAGCATTTGTGATACATAAGCAACAAAGCTCTTGTACCGCCGGAAAGGCGTTTAAAAATGGAATCGAGTAGTTGTTTGTCAACGAAACCATACAAATATTTCGTCTGTTTGTGTATATCCACAGAACCCATCGAGGTATTCAACGATGGTATTCATCTTTTACTTATCTTTACAAGAACTTCAGTCTCTTTTACGCCCGTATATGTTGGAGAGGAGATTGGGATAATAAAGTGTAGATATGCCGATAGAATTTAACAGCTTAAATTTTTGTTTGGTCTGTAGCCACGATGGGGGTGGGGCTGGATTTGCTTCAAAAGCCATTAGAAACTTTTATATTATTTGGTTCTTTGGGTCGATTCTATGAGAATTTATCCGAACAAAACGTTCACATCGCTAATAAGCTATCTCGTATCTCAAATATGAGTGTTGTTAAATAGCGCTTGCTACCAAATGCAAATATGTATGTGTTATCTTCATTTGCACGAGCAGAAATTTGTAGGAGCTCAAATAAGGCCCTGATCAAGTTTGCCCTATTTCGAATGCACCCTTATCATTAGTGTAATGCTTTTGCCCAATCCCGGCCCTGAGAGGGAAAGTCGATTGAAATTTTGTATGTACATTGTACATATACTTATTTATCTACAACTGTTTTGATTAAATATTTTATTTTATTAGATAATATTACAAAGTATGAAATGAAAACGTGTTAAAAATTTAGGGAACTTGTTTTTTTATTGCAACACAAGAATGAATAATATGTGTTAACTTTTTTAGAACTGTCAGAAATCTTGCTTGGGCATTACCAACAACATAACCCAAAATTTATTAAAGCTAGTTCGCCTCTAACACCCTCCTCCCCCCTAGTATCATCGAAGATGAGACGATATAGATAGATTATTGTGCTAGAGCACGCAGGAGGCGAGTAGGGGTGTGAGTGGTTTTGTCAGCTTGCGCAATTGTATGATGGAATATCTATTGTTGCGGAATGAGGTCAAATCTAACCTTTTTACCTGATACAATTGCCTTAGCGTCGCGTTGTTTGGTTTCTGCGGAGGTAGAAAGAGGAGACGGGAATGTGTTCGAAGGAGTACAATGGACATTATCTGTAGAAGACGAAGTTTCGTCTGCATGACTGACATGACTGAGATTAGTACTCGAGATAGGTGAGTTTTGAGTAAAGTCAACTTCAAATTGTTCCCTAAAGCACGGTTTTGTTCTGTCGATAGAGACTCGAATGTGTTGACCTTTACGGTCAGTGACGAAACTATTATCATTGCGACTGGTGACTGGGAAAAGACCTTTGTGTGGAGGTTGTAGTGCCTTACGTACTAAATCAGTAAGCAAGAAGGTATGCGAACAAGAATCAAGAGCTTTGGATAGGAAAACTTTAAGAGAAGTTTATCTTGACGCAATAGAGGGTCGATGGTAATTATAATGTTGTTTCAGTTGTGAAACGAAATCAAATTGAGGAGTGAAGCTATAATTTTGGCTAAAACATTCTCCCAGCAAGACGTATGTTAGTACCACAAACAAGCTCAGCCGATGAAAATTGGAAGTCATCACGGAAAACGGATCGTAAGACACGTAGTATTGACGGTAATCTGATGCCCAAGTCTGGGACAAAAACAATAAATAAATGAGTTCGATGAGGCCGCTAAATTTAAGATTGTAACCTGTAGTGCGTTTACGTTCGAAGCCGATAAGTTTTAACAATTGATTGGATTAGAATTGAGAATCCTGATTACTGTGGGTACTCCGACGCGAGCAATCCAATCGGAGTAGAGAACTAAAGCTACTGTTTCAGTTGTGATAGCCGAGATATGAATGGCTTCAGGCTACCGAGTACATTGGTCAATAATTATGACACAATAGCGTTTGTCCTCAAAAGTAGGAAGTGTACCAATAATGTCAATATGAATGTCGGACAATCGTTTAGAAGTGGAGGGTTAATTACCTAAAGGAGATTGAGTATATGGCGAGAGAATTTTGCCTTTTGGCAATCCTGGCAGTACTGAGCCATTTGTCGTCGTACATCTTTCTGAATGGCTGGCCAAATGACTTTATCAGTAAGGAGTTTGATAGAGCTGTAGACTCTTGTGAGACATAAATTATGGAAACCTAGGCGTTAGCAACAACATAACCAAGTATTTATTGAAGCCAGTTCGCAACAACCCAACTTATTTAGATTTCGGTTTAGATAAATACATAGGAATTTCACATACATCTAATTATTATTTATTTCATATTTTTTCAAACAAGCAAATTAAACACGAGCTTTGGAATATTGACAGAAATGAAGGCTTAAAGAAAAAGTTGTACGATTTGAATATTGAAATTCATTTGCTGAAAACCGATGTAAAACTAAATTGTAAGGACGGAAGTGTGTTCAAAAAACAAATTTGTTGTAAGTAAATTCACATAGGTTATATTTCCTTAATATTTGTATTAAACATTTTTGAATTATAGTACAATGTCCTGCTGGAACTTATCACAATAAAACAATGAATATGTGTCAACCATGTTCAATTGGTAGCTACAATTCATTAGCAGGCCAAACACAATGTTCAAAATGTCCTCAAAACCATTCAACTAAAAAAAGTTATAGCCGGAGTATTGATAACTGCCGAGGTAATACATATTAAAAATAAAACTTTAATAGTTAATGAATGTTATTATTCGTTACAGAGCAATGCCGTCCTGGAAGCATAGCACGGGTTAAGCAACAACGAAAAAATAAAAATAGTTTCAAAATTACAAAAAGTTTAATGCCATTTTGTAAAAAATGCAATCCTGGTGAATACCAACCATTTTATGATGGGACTAAATGTTTAAAGTGCCCAACCGGTTATTCTTCCCCTCGAGGATCATCTTCACTTCAAAATTGTGTACCAAAACAAAATAAATTATGCCAACAAGATCCATTGATTTGTAGTCGTAATGGTGAATGTGTTCATGAAGCAAGAACTCCTTATTTATATAGTTGCACTTGTAAAGATGGATTTATTGGTAAATAATGCTATGTAATATTTTTATTTGATTGATTAATTTCAAACTGCACTCTAGGTTCACATTGTGAAAAGCAACTGGATTTGTGTATGTCAGCTCCATGTTTAAATGGTGGAATATGTAGTAGTTTAAATGGTGCTGTTATTTGTTTGTGTCCTAAAAATTTTGAAGGAGAATTTTGTGAACTCAATTTTGACCCATGCAACCAAATTGTTTGTGAGAATAATGGAGAGTGCATAGAAACGAACGGAACAGCAACTTGCGAATGTGAACATGGATTTACAGGTTGATAAACATTTTTATTGCTTTTGAAAATTACTAATTTTTTGGTTTGTAGGAGTGTATTGTGGAATACCCGTTAATCATTGTACCCTTTCTCCATGCGTTAATGGTGCTTGCGTTAGTACTGCATCGGGTTTTCGTTGCATATGTGACCCCGGATATATTGGGCGAAGATGTCATCTACGACCCTGTGACTACTTTCCGTGTAGTAATAATAGTAACTGTATAGATTTAGTAGAAGCTCATGCATCTAGAAAAAGTTATGTGTAAGGAAGATTTGTTATTATTCAAATGCAAATTAATGATTTTTTTAAAATTTTAGTTGCAAATGTCCAATGGGATGGAAAGGAGCAAATTGTAAAGACGTTGATAATCCATGTCATAAAAATCCTTGTATGAATAATGGACAGTGCGAACCAAAAGTCTTACGTGATTTAACGAACGCAACGTTAGATGAACTTATTTATGGAAATAATGATGTTGAAGATAAATACTCAAAATATATATGTATATGTCCTCCATATTTTTATGGAAATCATTGTCATATATTTGTAACACCTGATTATGTACTTAGTTTTGAAAAACCTGGTATTAACGATTATGCGAAAATTAATGGACCCGTGGTCAATTTGAATGAGGTAGCTATAATCATTCGCTTGGCTTAGTATTATATTAAAACTAATTTATCACTAGATTTCTTTTTGCGTTTGGCTTCAAACTTCAGACACTTTCAACTATGGTGTGATACTTTCATATGCATCCTTGACCTCTGACAACATGTTTACATTTACGGATTATAACGGGTATATTTACGCTCTAATCAAATAAATAAATAAATATACATATACGGTATTTTGTTTGTTTTAGATTTGTTCTCTATGTGGATGGAAATCATATTATCACCGATATAACAATAAATGATGGAACTTGGCATTTTGTGTGTGTTACATGGATTTCCGCAAACGGATTTTATGAAATATATTTAGATGGAAAATTACATGATACTGGCTATAACTTAAGTTCAAATTCATTTATTGAAGCGAATGGGAGTTTTATTATTGGACAAGAACAGGATACTTTAGGATCCGATTTTAGCGAAACAGAAGCCTATATCGGAACAATTGCGTATTTAGATATTTGGAACTACACTATATCTGCACAAACGGTACAGGAATATTTTATGTCGTGTGAACCGTATTTTGGCAATTTAGTTGCATGGAGTGAATTTAAGTTGAATATACATGGAAATATCAAGGTATTGTCTTCTCCGTTCTGTAAACCATGCCCTAAAGTTCCAACAATAGAAAATGGAAATGTTGTATTAAATGATAATTTTGCAATTTATACATGCAATAGAGGATATGTACTTGAAGGACATGCTTCACGGGTTTGCTTAAGAATGTCGCAATGGGAAAACCCAGAACCATTTTGTCGTTCTGTTATATGCGGTTTGATATCAGCACCATTAAACGGATATATAGACCGTGCTAAAACAATAAACGGTGAAGAAGCTGTTTTTTCCTGTTTTGATGACTACGTTTTAGTAGGAAGCTCTCAAATTTCCTGTTTATCGAATGGAACGTGGTCAGGTCCAAGACCAGAGTGTGTTAGCTTGACACACTGTGATACAATCAAATTAAATAATTCTGAAATTATTTACGCAACAGAAAAGGGTCCATTAAACCAGACATTGTCTAAATATCCTGCTGGCACATTTGCAGAAATTTTATGTGTGAATGAAACGGTTCTGACAGGAGAGAGTATTCTTTTTTGCATGGAAAATGGTAAATATATTTTTTTTTAACAATCCTTGAGTCTTTACAAATTAAATTTTCATTACTTCAAAAAATGTACGCAAAAAGGAAGTATAAAAGTAATTGTTTTAAAGAATTTGAAATCGCCCATTGAAGATAACTAAAAGAGTTATCTGAAATAATAGAGAAAAGTGGGTACTAAAGTGGCTTTATGCACTTTTGTAGCTGCCAATGAGGTCATGTCTTGAATTTTATATCTTTAAAGATCGCCTCACTCTAATATTAGATGGACATGTAGCAGGAGAATTAAAACTAAAACCAATGTTACTGTACTGCGGGCAAAATCTTTGAGCTGTAAAGGGTTTATCAAAACATAATCTATCTGCGGTTTGGCGTTCAAATAATTCCAATAATAGTATTTTTTTATGTAAGAGAACACTAATGCGCTTGATATTGAAAAGTTTACTAAACGTAGCTTAAACTGTTACAACTGTTATAAGTTTATAACAACGACGAGCAACAAGCTTATGGAGAACAACTGAAATGGCTGAACAACTTTAAAAAATTATTGAAATGGTTGAAACGTGTCCGATCATATTATTTCCATGATGACTTCATCCATGATATTTGTCTCTAACAACTCATATTGAAAACAGTTACTCACTTTTTTATCTCGCCCATTGTCTCACCTGCTTGTCTGCGCATCATTCAGTAATCAGTATGTAGCTTCAGTTCCTCCATAGGTTGCAAATCGCCTTTGGTCAATTGTTGTGTGAACAAGAGCGTGAGTTACTCCTGTATCCAATGTTATATAACCATATTTTACTCTTGAAGTTAAGCTCTATGTAATTCCTGTTTCACATCTCCGGTCGATTGTTTGCTCATTTCTTCGTTTTCGTTAATTAGGAGAAGATGTCTCATGCTTTCTGTCTCAGCAGTCCTGGAAGATATTTTCTTCTGATGTCTCTGTAATCTGCACTCTTTTATTCTTCCATTGAAAATCTGTGCATAGGAACTAACGATTTTTCATGTTCCTGTTCTTTCTTGCCACACTCTCGTGTCAAAACAGTAAAAAATCACCCAGTGAATACTGAGTTATTAGAGGACTTCCACCAATTTAGCCTTCTTTAGGAACTTCTGGATATGAAGAGGGTTAAGTATATGCAAGTCATGTCTACCAATATAATATTCCTCCATATGATACCTTCTCATATATATCAAAGTTCCACAATCTTTGAGAAAATTGACTGGGGTCTTTTGTCCCAAAAAACAGAATCCACATTCGTCAATTTCTTCTACTCTCCATAATCTTGATCTTAATCTGTAGTGTCTTGTAAGAGCTCCTGTTAGTATTCTCAGATTGTTCTATTCAGTCTAGAGCATATTACTTCTCTCGGTTTTATTAAACGACCCAACTAACTCCTTATACTGCCTTGAGACCTTGGAATTGTTTCAGATTTTGGTCCATTCCGTTATAATTCCTTCCCTTTCGTGGATGGTTTTTATCCCTAGTCCACAAAAGGGTGGCGGCCGTACAAGAGATGTTATTGCACAATTCCTTTCTAATTTGGCTGCTTTTCTCACTTGGCCCACGTGCAGATTTCCTGCAGCTACCATTGAATTGAGCCAGGGGTACTTGTGCCTCTTCAATCAATAATCTCTGTCCCACCTCGATGACATTTGCAATGCAACCGCCATATACGACTCTAGTTTCTTCGGTATCATCCGTAACAATTGTCATCAGTGGTCAGCATGGTATATTGTGAAAGCGGTAGTATAGGATATTATCTGCCACTGAAATAGCATATTTCTACCTCTTGTTGTTCCCTAAAATTATACGTAAACCTGTGCCTTCATCCCGCCTACTAAAGATCTTGGAGTTTTTTTGAATCTAATAACAAGAGGGATTTTTTGCTGATATCATCATATCATCACCCAACCTCGCCGCAATCGAATCCACTTTTCTTAGTACTGACACGAGCCAGTTTTAAATCCAATTTACCACAACAAACCCGGATTTGAGGTGAATACCTCCAAATCCAAGTTTTTAACCCATCCCTTCGCTAAATTGCTAAGCGTTGTCGTGAGCTGTTGTAGACTCTGTGTCCCTCTTCTTACTTATTGCTCCTGTGGTTGAGACTAGTTTATACTATTATAGAGCCTTCTTCCTTGATTCCACTGGAAATTGAAAATGCCAAAGGATGATGTTCCATCATATAATGAAGGTTTAAGCTTCATACTTTGTATTTTTGTTAACCGTATGAGCAGTTTTGCAATTAATTTCTACATCCTGGTTTTGTTTTTAAAATTTATTTTATTTTCTGGTTTTCGTCAAGAAGTTTCTGTTCAAATCGCTTAACTTCTAGTTGTACTTTCTGGATGCATAGTTTGATGGTTTAGTGGCAACTGACTTTACTAATAATAATGATATGATATGATTATAAGTATTGCCAATGGCGTATGTCACAGTAGTTTTGAATTTACATTTTAGACTAATATTGTGATAATGAAATGAATCCTTATATAACCACTAAAAGTTTTTTCTCTATCGCCCTAATCCATAATATTTTTAGTAGCTTGTGGTCAACATTTGAATTAAAAATTTTCAAAATTTAGTAGGCGATGGTTTTATCGTAAAAAAAATTTAGAAAAAACAAACTAGTTTTTTAAAGTTCTTGATTTTTGTGATGTATTAAAAATTTGGTATAATAAATTTGTTTAAATTTTATTTTTCACAATTCTGGATTTTAAATAGTATATTCAATGTTAACAGTAAATATTGGAGTCAAGGTCTAGTCAAGTAAATTTGTGGAAGTCGAATGCAGACGGTTCGTTGGCTCATTGTGGCGAGAAGTCAGAACGGGTGTCGTTGTCAAATATTTCAGATTCTGCCATTTTTTAAAGATGCATAATTTAGAAAAAGATAATGAATTGCGTGATTCGATAACTGAAGTTGAAGACGATAGTGAAAAATGCCAGACAATGCAACATTTAGTTCAATCATGGATTGGTGATAGTGCTAAACATCAAATTCACCATATATTAGATAAAATATCTACATTATATTTACTTAACACCTCCGGATCGGTTACTTCTGTACCTGAAATTGCCAGATAGTATATAACGTCAATGAAAAGCTATATTTAGTGACCCCGACTAGCAGCCAACCTTCATAGCAAAGTCAACCTCCAATAGCATCAAAACTGAAGAAGCACAACATTTTAACAAAAATTTTGAATTTGGAGCACAAGCATTTTTTTTAATAGTATAATTTCAACAATTATAACATTTTTAAACTTAATTTTATTTAATATTTTATTAATAATTCTTTTAAATTTTGCTAAATTTTAAATAATTTAAATAAATTTTGAAAACTTTGTACATGATTAGAGAACTAATTGTCTGTTTATGGGGGTTGTTGATTGTAGCTTCTTGTACAATTGTATTAGCGACACAACACTCTTCCCGTAGTGATCAGTGATCACATATTTTTCCTGCTAGTCATTTCTGCTGTTTAGCCATAATCCTGTTTTTTCTTAGTGACACATTATTCTTTTATCTCTCCAAATTCTCATTTTTTGGCTTTCTAACCACCCAAATCCTGCTAGTGCGACCATTTTTTTGAATTTTTTGTTTTGTTTAATAATCGATATCATGGGCCGAAGCTTCACAACTCTTTCCTTCGTAAGACCCACTTCTTTCTCCGTTACTCATGGGCCGAGTTAATCACCTGCTTCCTTCATAAGACCCACTCCACTCTCCTTAACTCTTGCGCTGAAACAAATGTTTTCTATTTTTTTAATTTACTATCTTACCTAACGTTACCCATATGTTACCATAACATGACCATCTTCTAACGTTAACCATCTATCTGTTGACAAAACATTTATGGTACTTATGGATATAAAAATCAGATTTCATCTAATTAAGCAAAACCTCCAAATATCTGATCTTAAAGGAGATCCCCAGCGTTACCCATATGTTTTTAAAACATGAACATCTTCTGACGTTAACCATTTATCTGTTGACGAACAGGTATGGTTCTTATGGATATTAAAAACGACATTTCGTCGTTAATCAGATATTTCTTCTCAAAGTGATCTTTTTCTATGGTACACGTCTCCAAGGTAAACATTGGTCTCAGTCAACTTTGTACTGTCAGACTTTACCATACTTGTGTTACCACATGCACTCCTTTGCTTACGCTCAATTTCTGCTTATTCTTGCTTTTAACAGCTACTTTTTGAAAAATGAACTAATATTCACGTTTGTACATGCTAGTATTGTCTCAGTCAACTTTGTTCTGTCAGATATTCAGCATCACCGACGTTACATTTCTGCTTCTCATATTTTAAACGAACCTTTTAACCTATGGTACACTTCACCACAAATATTTGTCTCATTCAACTCAGCTCTGTCAGACCTATATCTCCACTCGTGTTACCATAACTCCATAATTGTTCGTTTCTGTTTTGTTTTTTTTTTTGTTTTTGCAGAACTCCAATTCGAAGACCCATAATTTTTTCTCCTCCAAATGGTATCGTTTTCTAAACAACATCTCCAAACTTTTTCTTTTTCGCTGCAACTACTTAAGCAAAACTCTTTCCTTCTTTCCTCCTCAACTCTACTTAATTTCCTTATTTATATCGTTCATTCTTCGAGTTTAGTTTTTTAAAGTTCTTGATTTTTGTGATGTATTAAAAATTTTGTACAATAAATTTGTTTAAATTTTATTTTTCACAATTCTGGAACATTACATTACATTATATTAAAAGCTATAAGCTGTTAGTATATTATTTGGTTCATTATTTTAGTGTTGCTCAGCAAAGGGAATGTAGTTGCCCAACATCCTCGATTTGTCTGAAAGTATAAGTAAGGCGTGTTCCAAGATGATGCGCAATACTAAGTAATTTCCTTTTCTTTAATGTATTCTATTTGGATTTTCGGCGTCGCGTCATAATATACATATTCGTGTGTTAACTAAACGGAACTTGATGAAACGTTCATTCACAAATTTGTTCATTATTGTGAAGCAAGTGTCTTTATTTTAGAAAGTGGAATGCGTAAACCAGAATTTTTATTAGGAATAATCATTTTTCTGCTGCATCCTTTTACAACACCACCTGATTCTGAAAATGCTTCAAATTCAAATGATTCTTTATATTTTTAATTTTTTCACTGTTACATAAAATAGGATATTTATGTAAATTTATGAAATTTAATACAAAATAAGAAAAGTCACAATTTAATATTATTTAATTACAGGTAATTGGGATACTCCTCAGCCAACCTGTGAACCACAAATAATAATTGAACCGTTAAATAAAACAACCAATTTAAAAACAGATGACAAATTAGAACAAACAACTTCTAAAGTGGAATTAAATATTGAAACAACGCCCACAAACACCAATAATTCAGACAGCACAAATATTGAATTCTGGCAAATAATTGTTTCACAACTTAACGTCATGAACTACTCAATTGATGCCAATTTTCTACAAAGCTTAAGAGAATTTTACTTTTACGGCTGTTCTACAAGTTATAGTCCAACTGTATCTATATTTTGTACGAATTCAAATTCGTCCCACAATTATACTGATCTAACAGATTTCAACACGCCGGATTCCTTAGAATTCTATGATATCGATGAAAAGTGGTTGGTTTTATTAGAGGATGCTGTGTATTACATCTTAATGAACAAAGTGAATACTAAACATTATCCAAAGACCGAAAATCTTTTTGATTATTTACTGTACAACCAAAACAACACTAAATATTCTACAATTATAGAAAATACTTATAGATTGAATTTTTGTTTCTACATTGATTCTATGATTTTGCAAAATCGATTCAAGTCCGTTGAAATGCTTGATTATACCAATATGGAAAAAATTCAACTAAGTTTAAAGTTTTTCATTTTTCCGTTGCATGCTGAATATTTGTTAAAAAAAGAGGCTAATGTTCTGGTAAATTATGATTTACATTCTGAGTTAGTAACAGAAATACCGATTCTGGTTGAAAAAACAACAGTACCCGTTATTAAAACCGTGATACAATGTAATTCTCTACACTTTATCTCAGATTGGAATAACTTTATGGTTAATTTTACCAGTTCTAACGGAATAATGAACATAAAGGATGAATCTAACATAAAAGAGCCGACGTTATATAATGTTGGTGATATATTAAGTTTTAGCTGTAAAAGCGGTTACATATTTAAAGGAATTCCGATATCAGTGTGTTTGGATAGCGGTTTTTGGAGCAACGTTGATGTAAAGTGTGAAGGTATCTTTTGAATTTGTTGACAATTTTTATCACCACTACAAAATTAATTATGTTTCTTTCCAGAAATCGTGTGCGGTAATCCTCCTAAAACCACTTCAATTGTTATTGAAAATAACAACAGTAAGAGAGTTTCATATGCTTCAATTTAAGAGTATTAAAGTTTGTTTAATTTTTACTATGGTTTGTTGTAGAAACACAGAAAATAGGAACTAAACTTAAACTAAAATGTAAAAGTGGATATAATATAAATGGAAATTCAATTATCGAATGTCTATCGACGGGAAAATGGTCAAGAATTTTCGCAAGGTGTTCAAGTATGTGTTTTTTAATTTGTGCAGTATAATAATTCCCATATACAATTAATATATTGTTTCATAACAGAAATATCATGTAACAAACCGAAAATCCATCAAACGCTGAGATAGCTTCAGGAAGATCATATTTATTCCAAGATAAGTTACAAATTCGATGTAATGCTGTGGAAACAGAAATTCAGTGTGGAAGTGATGGAAGCTGGTTTCCATCAATAAAATGTTGATTTATTTCTCTTAACTTTAAACGAATAAAATTTAATGTTATTTGATCAAATTATTAAATAAATAAATAACTAAGGGATTTGAAAGTTTATATTACTTAATCATCATTTTCACTTCTATTGAACGGGTCAATTGGTCAATTTATTATAATTCAAATACCAATCCTACCAATCCTACCAATCCTAGAAATCCTACAACATCGTCGCATTGTTGCTGACCTCGTTGTTTTTTACAAATATCGTCATCAGCAGTGCTCAGATGAAATCAGCGGCATCATGCCTCAAACTTATTTTTACCCCCGTTCCACTCGGCAATCGGCTGCCGCAACCAGTGAAACGGTAAAGATCCCGCGCTGTCATACTGGCAGATCGCAGAGAGACTTCTTTGTCCGAACTGCGTACAAATGGAATAGTTTGCCGGAACACTTAGTCTCAGGTGGCTTCAACCCACAGATGTTTAAAAAAAGCGTTAATCTACACCTCAGAACGCCAGTTGTTGTGGGACCCAGGTCTAGACCTAGGTCTTAAAAGGTATTTATGTGTTGTTGTGACACATATTCTAAACCCTATTACACAACACATTTTATTAAAAAAAAAAATCAGTCATATAGGGAGGGTGGCACAGAACAAAAATCCTATTTATTTTGAAATTCCATAGCTGATGTCGAAGTGAGTCGATGTGTTTATTACTTCTGATTAAGTTGCATCGACAGTTATATTAAGTTATATTAGTGCTTAATTCTTCGAGCCATCATCCAGGAATATTCCATAACTAAGATTGAGGGTGCTACCGTTGGCTAAATACAGTTAATCCGCCAGCATCCCTAAGATATCATCTCGACTATTGATATCTCACTACTGTTGCAAGTGGTGTGTGATATCTCACGTTAACTCGTATGGCAATAATATAGCGAGTTAGAAATTCTACGGTACGTAGCTTCCAAATAATGATTCTCTTGTGAAATTGACTAATGACAGCCCTGATCAATCGTAAACATTGAAAGACAACCTGGAAAACAGATATCATCATAAAAATTGGTTCCTTATACTCATACATCTAAACGAAAATTCTTCCCACAACAATAGTTTTTGTCCATAAATTCCTGCCATAATCAGAAGCGAACATTCATCATACATTCCTGTTTAAATAAAATAAAAATATTCGAAAATTCCAATTTGTACAGCAATAAAACATTATTAGAAGATATAATATATTTCGAGTACATTCCTCTCATGAAAACAAAATAAATAGAAGAAAAACACAAAAGAATGGATGAATGAAAAAAAACTTGTTTTTTTTTTTAAGTTATAAAACAATTCTTTTTGATAGATAAGCTTCTCGGTTTTAGATAGAGTTTTAGATAAGATAGATAAGACATAGTTTTTAGAGTTTTAGCTTCTCTGTTTTTTATAGGTTTTAGATAAGATATTAAAATAGAAGTTGTGTTGTGTAAAAAAATATAAGTTGTATTGTGTCGTGCTGAGAAAAGTGAATGTGGAATTTTTTGGAAAAAGTGATAAATTATTAATATTTTATTATTTGTGAACTTTTATAAGTCACTGAAACTATAGTGATATTGTGTGCTTTTGTGAACTAAAGTGATATATACATATGTATATAAAACAAAACAATTTAAAGTGAGAATATTGAAGGGCCATTGTTGTGCCGTGGGGGTCGGTAAAAACTACCGAATTTATAGAAAGCTGCTTAGATCCAATTCTAAGCCGCAAGTCGGTAATATTTACAGAAGAGTGAATAAAAAACAAGCTAAAATAATGTTGCCTAAAACGGATCAGTTAGAAAACGATAGTGGTAGTTCAACAATGTCTAGTGAAGTAATTACGTCAAATGAAATTGGTATGATATTAGACAATTTCAAAAAAGGTGGGGTTAACCTTAATATGCTGTTGGCAAACATCAACGAAGAGTTTAACCTTAATTTAAATATTGTGGAGGGGGATGAATATACAGAAGTGAAATCTCGTAAGATTTCTCGGAATAGAAAAACAATGAAAATGGATGATTCATTATCAACACCGATTGAGACATCCAACAAATTTTCTGCTTTACCACTACCAAAAGCAAAACTTATACATCGTCAACAGGTAACTAATAGCAATAATAATAATAACAATATAAATAATAATAATAATAATAATACAAAAAAAGTGATAATAAACAAACACGTACCAATTATTACGTGCAACAACATAGCAACTGCTTCATTTATTAAAGAAGTTAAAACAACAATGCCGGAGACAAAATTCTCCATAAAAAACGGAAAGAACAATATGGCATATATCAAGCCTGATTCCAAAGAAGATCATGGTCGCTTGTACCAATTCTTAAAAGAAAGTGGTGTGCCATCACACACCTACCCATCAAAAGATGAGAAAAAGGTTACTGCAGTCCTTAAAGGTCTGCATTATTCAACAACAGAGGAGGATATATTGGAGGATTTGAGAGAATTCCTCGGTGAAGAGCAGGTCACAAAGGTGACAAGAATGGAAACTGCATTCAGCAAAAAAAATAATGTGAAATCCAATATATTTTTGGTAACATTCATCCCTACAATAAAAAGGGAAGAAGTGATAAAAATCCGCTACATCATGCATCAGGCAGTTTCTTGGCATAAACCCCAAAACAAAGGGATAACTCAATGTCATAATTGTCAAAATTATGGACACGTATCAAACTACTGTCAGATGCCACATAGATGCGTCAAATGTCAAAACAAACACGAGCCAGGTGCTTGTCCACTCAACATGGTAGCACAGGATACAAGACAACCGTTTTGTGTCAATTGCGGTCAAATAGGACATCCAGCAAACTACAAGGGTTGTTCTCTATATCAAAAACAAGTAGCAGCCAGAGATCAAAAAAGGAGCGAAGCCAGAACAGCAAACAAGAATCGCCAGGAATTCATAATAAAATCTGTCAATAGTACTATTAATAAAAATTTATCTTTTTCAGACGCTGTCAAGCAGGACCTAAAACAAAGAGGAGATGGTGTACCGACCCCAACATTAAACAACGTAAACAAAGACCAAATACCTATGTCATCGTTCATGGAAATATCCGTGGACTTATTTGGTGTAAGCACCAAGACACTTTTGGAGAAGGTCAGATCCTTTCTCCCACAATACAAAAAAATAGAGAACATTGACGACAAACGAATTGTCTTCCTGTCATTTGTAATGGATTTATGTGATGGTTAGTTCCATACATACAAGACTCCCAAATTTAATGCCGAATCGACTTTTCGAAATAATTTCAATAAATCTCAACTCCATAGTAGCACGTCATAGAAGAATGGAACTTCAACATTTTCTTGTAGCTAACCCTAATAAAATTGTTTTAGTGAATGAAACTCATCTCAATCCTAGACACAATGTCACACTTCGTAATCATTCATTTGTTAGAAATGACTCTGGCAGCGGCACTGGTATTATTATACCAAACAATATCTCATATAAGGTAATTCCCAGTCTCAATATTGGTAAATCTTCAATGACACCAATTGAAATTTCATTTAAATCTTCTCAATTATCCCAAAAACTAATTCTCATTTCGTGTTATTTCCACCCGCATAGTACGGGTGCAGAAATACACAGCTTTCTTGATCACCTCTTCACCAACCTCCCACAATCGGTGCCCTTCATCGCTGGTGGAGACTTTAATGCACGTTCTATCAAGTGGGGTGACACTGTTAGTAACAATATTGGTAAGATTATTGAACAGTGGTGGACAAACAATCCCCACTTTTTCAATATCTTCTATCCGCCTAATCCAACAAGGTTGCAGAGTCACCTTGACTTTTTCATAACTGGTAATCTCAATTCACTCTTTGATGTAAATCACAATTCTCAGTGTTACACTTCAACTTTTCATTCCGACCACTATCCGGTCCATCTGAAGTTAACTCACAGCACTCCAGGTCTTTTTGAAAATAATTTTCAAAAAGCCAAATATTCATCATTCCAAGACACCGATTGGCTTAAACTCAAAAGACACCTTAACTTTAAATCAGCTGATATGCTTTTAAAATATTCCAAAGATCTCGCGAAAACTTTGGAAAATTCTAAATTGGATGTGATCATCCAAGAATTTAACATCATGATAAATTCCACTTTTCAAGAAAATTCAAGAAAAGTAAGCCCCATATCATACAACAATCTTCACTCTATGCCTAAAATCGTAAAAAAGATGTTAAAAACCCGTTCGAAATGGAGAAGACAACTTAAACGGTTGCATCTCCATTTTCTTAATACCTCAAATTCAGAATATAAAACTCTTAAATCAAAAATTAATTGTATTTCAAATATGATTAAAAATCATATAGAGACGGTGCTCGAAGATCGTTTTAAAGCATCATTAAAGAAAATTATCCCGTCCAATAATATGTTTCGTCAAATTAATAAAATAACCGGCCGAAAGAAAGGTTATTCCACCACAATTGTAGATGATACCGACAATGTTATTGACAGCGATGAGCAAATCAAAACCCTCTTCGCGAATCACTACAAGAATCTTTATAAAGACAGTACTCCAACCTCTCCCGACACAAACCCCGACTTAATCGAAAAAACATTGAAAGATTTCTTTGAATCTAACCCTTCATGCGAAAGCATTCCTCTTCTCACTTAAGGCAATTATCAAGAATTTAAATAATAAAAAGTCATATGGAAACGATCTTATTTCCAACTTCATGATTAAAAAACTCCCCGACATCACCCTTGAACTTCTGCTTGCAATATTTAATTGCTCTATTATATCACAATAATTTCCGAACTCCTGGAAAATTTCCAAATTAATAAATATTCCCAAAGTCAGAGGTAATGTAAAAATTTCCCAGCATAGACCTATTTCTATGCTTTCCAACATAGGAAAAATATTGGAAACTCACATGTGTGATTTCCTTCTTAGCTCCACTGAAGATCTAAAAATCATCCCTGATTTTCAATTCGGATTTAGAAAACAACATTCTACCACGGATGCTTTGACTAAATTCCATCATGACATCACCTCTGAACTTAATCATAAATATTGTACTTCTGTTCTTAGTCTGGACTTAAAAAATGCCTTTGATTCAGTCTGGCTAAAAGGCTTACTATATAAGCTTATAATTTATGGTTTTCCTCCCACAATCATCATTTTTCTGAGATCTTTTCTCTCCAACAGATCATTCAATATTGCATATAAAAATCTTATTTCTGACCTCTTTCCCATGGAATGAGGTGTACCACAAGGCTCTGTTTCCGCCCCTCTTCTTTATTCCTTGTCAATAGCTGACATTCCTAACACTTCATGTTTCTGCAAATTAATTCTTTACGCAGATGATACCCTTTTATATGCAAGTCATCACTCGCCCAAATCAGCTATCAGAGAGGTTAAATCTGCATTTGATGATATATCAAGGTTTTATTCAAAATGGGGTATTGAAATAAATACGAATAAAACAAAACTCATTTTTATTAGAAACTCTTCTTCAAGGAGTCCTGGAATCGTTTCCAAAATTAAAGACCTTTCAATAGACATAAACGGTACTATAATTCCACCATCCACTTCCATTAAATACCTAGGTATATACTTCAATGAACTATTTAAATTCAACCCACATGTGAAACATATTATTCAAAATTCAAACAAAGCATATCATATGATTTATTCAATTTTTAAATATCCCGATGGTCTATCAACTTCAACTAAATTATTAATTTACAAGCAGTTGATTAGACCGATAGTCACCTATGCTTTCCCTGTGTGGTACACACTTTCGAAATCTCACATGGATCTCCTATTGCTACAGGAAAGGAAGATCCTCAGACGTGCTACAAATACGTATAGACGTACGGACAATAAATACGTTTCAAACGAACAACTATATTTCAATGCAAATCTCAACCCATTAGATCAACATCTGATCAAGTTATTGATAAACCACAATAACAGAATCTTGTCTCACCCAAACAGACTTCTCACTCAATGTAAGGACGATTTCCAGAATGAGCACAATGCTCAGGCTGATTTCATTTACCCTTCAATATTCATGGCAGTAACAGACTTGTACTCGCATATGTTCCGAAACGAGGTCTCCTTCTACTCTGGAAGAAGACCTGGGTTTCATTATGGTTAACAGACATATTTAGCTTGTGCTCCACCCCTTTCCTCCTTCCCTCACAACCGCATTAATTTAACCATCTCCTACAGGCTCTTCTTCTAACTCTTCTCTTCTCATTACAGGGACTCAACGCTACGGTGCTGGCAGCGTGAAATTAAAATTTGAATTTAGTTTAAGTAAAATAAAAAATAATTTTTAAAATATATATCTTTTGTATATATTCGTAGTTATAAGTATACTGTATTTATTAGGCTTAATTTTAGTCTTAAGTTTCTATTACATATTTTAACTAAACACATTGAATTATAAAATGAATATAGCACCAATAAATAATAATAATAATAATAATAACAATTGAATGAAATAAAAATTCATTAAGTACTAAAAAAAACAAAAAGAAAAGAAAATTTTATTAAAAACAAAATAAAGTCAATAAAAGCAATAAAAATATTTTATTTTAATTTTCGTGATTGTATTGCAAAAGTTCAGCTAGCCGGAAGGATTTAATCGAACATTTAGACTGAATTGGAAAACCTAAGGAAAAGCAACTTTCCACGAGAAAAACCTGGGTTGCATTTTAATTTCGAGCTGTAGGAAAACTAAATTTGATATTTTGAAAAATAAAACGAGAAGCTTTTGTAAAGAATCTTTACTGCCCTGCCCGTCTTGCCTTCACAGTTTCTAATTTGGTAAATTAAATACAGAGTGGATCAAAATAAATTGTGGATCAAACAAATTTAATAACTTTGTCGTTTAGATATTTATTTTAATTTTGTATTTCAGATTATAAAAATAACATATGAAGCAAAAATAATGGAGGGATTCACAACCAAACAAAGAACTAAAATAACACTAATTTATAAGAAAAATCTCCCAAAATAAAACCCAACTTTTCCAATGGATTGGGAAAACTTGAATAATATGGTGCAAACTGCACCAAAATTTGTGTTTTTTTGAAAGAGGATTGAATTTATCATAGGCTCCAAGAAATTAATATTTTTAAAAAAATGCGAAATTTTTAATTTTTTCAAGTTTTTTCGAGTGTTCCTTCCAGAATCCTTGATGGATTTTTACAAAATATAGCTCAAAATATTTTGAATGGATTTTTACAAAATATAGTTCAAAATATTTTGTTTCTAGATGATTATAAAAAATTGATGTTTTTATCAATATCGGACAACTTAATCACATAAATTAAAATTAAAATTGGACGATTCTGTTAAATCAAATTTAGATTTAGTAGCTTAGTACAATTTGTTGAAAAATAGCAATAATATAAACCACAAAATTAATATATTGAACGCACCCATTTGGTGTATGAATTTTTATCATGAAGTATGCTATGCTTTTTTTGAATAGCACACATACTCAAAAAGTTGACTGCCAGCTGCATGTCACGATGCGTACTATAAGTGGTACTATCAGGTCTACTCTCTTACCTTGGCTCCCTGTGTTAAGCAATATCGCTCCACCTGCACTCATACGATCGCATGCGCTCATGCGTGAACATAAAAAGGTAACCAACAACATCACGTTACCCTTGCATGAATATTACGGTGACCACACTCGTTGTCGATTGAAGTCAAGAAAGCCTCCACATAAAACTGCCTGCAACCTGCTGGCAACTAATTTTAATATCTTCGATGCCTGGCATCATTACAACACACCTGGGCTTTCTATTACCAACCCGACTTCTACCCAACCTGGTTTCGATCGGCCACGTCATACCTGGACTACATTAAACCGAATAAGAACAAATCATGGACGTTGTGCTGATTCTTTCTACAAGTGGGGTATCTCAGAGTCCCCTCAATGTGTCTGCGGAGCTCCACAACAAACCATAAAACATATTGCAACTGTGTGTCCAATTCGACGATACAATGGCGACATCGCTGAACTCCATTTGGCAACTCCCGATGTAGTAGCATGGATAGACTCACACGATGTAAACATCTAATGTTCAAATGTACTGCCCAATGTTCAAATATTTTACTTATTACTTTTTAACTAAAAGACGCGCAATCAAATTGATTATAAGCTCATTTAATGTGTATTCATGTTTTGTTTTAAGTAGATTTCATAGAAAAATCTACCAATCTTAAGTTTTATTTTTATTTTTTAATGTGTCATAACAAAAAACCATACGCTAAATAAAAAAAAATCGTGCTCACTTTAATCAGTATCCATATAAATTGAACAATTTCCAGATGAACAGATGAACAATTTTATAGGCGTCCTTACCCTGCAAGATTTTTACTATATCCTTACTGAGTCCAAAAAATGCAATCTATTTGTCAATCTTTTCTAATCCTTTGTTATCTCTTTTACAACAAACACAAAGGAATAAAACATATTTTTATTGAATTGAAAAAATATTGTTATGAATAAAAATCAAAAACTTCTTTATTCATTTCTTCGTAGTCATTTAGACTATACAGATCACAAATTTTATTGTACTTGTCAATTATGTTAATTTTTGATCTATCTTGTGCTAGCATGTATGTATAACTTAGGAGAAAATTTTTAAAAATAAGTTGTTGGTTCTGTACCACTCGAAAAGTTGGTTTCGATGTATGAAAGGAAAAACATTTAAGATTGCTTCTGAACAACTCTTTTTCGGCGTATAAGAAAAAAAAACATTCCGTTATTGGGCAGTTATCTATGATGATTTCCTACAACATTTCGGTATTGTTTAATTGTTTTAATGTTAATATTGTAATTTATAAAACTCACCCATAGATCGTTCTGTATATCCAAGATCTTTATTAACATGTCATCGTTCAAGCTCAAACAATTTCGAAATGATATGTTTCGAAAGTTAAACCCGATTTCCTTTATTGGTATCAAGTCCTTAATGTTGAAATGAATATTAGCAAAATCAACAGTTTTTGTAAGGAAATTGATTATAATTTCTGAGTTTTCATTTTCAGGATAGATTATGTTATCGATAATTAATCCAAAACATTTCATAATTTTAACCAATTCGTTACGTGACAGTAGGCTACTGGTTTCATTTGTAATATTAGGATAAATTTCTATTCCACTCAATGTTAATTTCATAACCCCAATTTCGCTTATATTCTTTTTCGATAATCCTCTTTTCTTCCAGTAAGCATGCAAACCAATTTTTATTTCTCTCACTGATTTTAATGAAAGCACTTTAAGGAGCCACTCAAGCGATGGAATTTCATAGTTTCTTGCATCGACTTCGAATTTATTTTCATATTTAATGTTATTGTCGAAAAATGATACACATCCAAGTACCTCTTCCGGATCCCGTTTCGAATACCTTAGATCAACCATATTGCCAAATGATTTTTGTGATGAAAAGTTTGGGCATAGTTTGAATATGCAGTTTGTTAAAGTTATAATATCTAATTCATTAAATTTAAACAGATCGTTGTCGAGATTTTTCAAAATCATTCCATATCGTTTGATCAGAATATAATTTTAAATTGAATTTATGAAAAACTCGTTTGGACTTAATTAGCTCCTCGATGTTTTGCTTAATAATTGAATCAATGTCACTCTTGATTGGATGAATTTCGGAAAGATCAGGAAATGCAAATTTAACACCAATTATATCAAGGATATCGAAATTTTTTGAGTTTGTATTACGAATATGATCTAAAACCAAAGAAACAATTGTGTGTACTTGGGGAGTTAATGAATTTATTGTATGTTTTAATGCATACGGTTGATGCCATGAGTTTGCATATTCTATGACGAAAATAGAATTAAAGTTATTTTGTTCAAAAATTTGTAGAACTTTTCGGTAAAGAAGAGCGTCTGCACCTGAAGTAAATGTTATAACTTTTATTGAACTATCTGAACTGTAAATCATTTTGTGGTCCTTTATCTCTGTTATTCCTGTACTCCAAACAGCTTCAGAAACTTCTTTTTTGAAAATCTGAAAATTCAATTAGTAAAAACAATTACAAAATGCATGTAGAAAATAAATCTAAAAGAAAATATTTAAAGTGCTTGTGCAGATCGTTCAGTCCTTCTGTCAAAAACATATGTTGGTGGCATAGATGTTGAGGAAAAAAACCAGACGTTGTACGAGACAATTCTAATTCAAGAATCGTGGTTTAAAAGCATTTGATTCAAAAAACTTAAACGTTCCGATCACTTTTCGAAAATGACAGGACTTCGCAAAATTTGGCATTATCCTTGATATTAAGCGTAAGCGCTTAACTGACGAACACACTTCCTGGACATTGAGGGCAATTTAAATCTAACGATACAACACTCACTACCATGTCATAAATGTGAAATATGTCAAATTTTCCGAGAATCTCCCACACTAAAGAAGAAACCCAGAAACGACGGTCCGGTAAAAACGGACGTGATCCACCAAATGATCAAAACCACGTGACCTTGAACCAAAAAGCATAGCATTGTATAAAACGAATTTTACAAGATGTTCCAATTAGGTTTAGTAAGAACGTCTTCTTCATTTAAATCCTCCCCCATACAGATAGTACCAAAACAAGAAATCGAATAACTAGAGATCTTTTGGGGATTACTCTGAGGCTAATATTTTCTTGTAATTTTTGGGCATAAATTAATATTGACGTTGGTATTTAATCGAAGACATGCATTTTATGTCAACGCTCAAAAATTAACCACCATACACGCATGAAATTCAGTAATTTTAACATAGCAAGTGGTCGTTTTGAACATATTATTGTGGATTTAGTTGGTCGTTTACTACCTTCACATGTATTTGAATGCATTTTAACAACTATTTATCGATTTACAAGGAACCGAAACCAATACCACTGAAGCTTGAAAGATATGTGAACGGCTACAATAGCTAAAGTTCGAGTTGAACAGATTCGGAAATCGGAGTGCCGTTAAACATAATCACAGATCAAGGTGCACAATTTGAATCTGGGATATTCTTAGTTTTAACAAAACTATTAGGTTCACATCGAATTCACACGACAGCTTACAACTCTAAAACTAATGGAATGGTAGAACGTTGCCAAAGACAACAAAAATCGTCTCCAAAAGCGCACGGTAACACAATGAATTAGAGTTACAAACTATTCATAATATTGATTTACGTTCTTCAAGCAAATCTGATCGTGAATACACCTTAGCTGATTTAGGCTATGGACAAAGCCTTTAAATATCTGGGGAGCTAGTATTACATTGAAGGTAATTCTCTTAATTCTTCTATTCTGGTCGGAGTTTTAAACAGGCAAGTGTTCTTTAATGCCTAAAGATATACCTTCAATACGATATCTCCATTCCAAAAACCCTAAGAGTATATTTAAATATAGAAAGAACGTTAATACAAAAATCTATAACGAGAAACGAGAAATCTACATCTGTCAAATTCAATTTTTCTTTTCTCCATATTAATTTTTTTTGGAATGTTTATATTTACTACCAAAAGCTATTTTATTAAATTATAAATTACAAACAGTTCTAAATTTAAAATGCCAAAAATTATCAAATATTTTCTTCATAGTTAGGGCTAATTATTATAGAACAAATAACAATAATTAAGAGAATCAAAAGCGGACTAAACATTGAACAGTGTTGCCGGATAATGAAGGCAAAATTGTTTAAAACTCAACTATCTATATAGAGGTGCAAAATAAGAGCATTACTATTTTCTAAGCAGTATTGGCAAGAACGAAGCATCAGGTCAAAGTACCTCTTGTGAACCACATGTTGAAACACTGGGGTGATAAAATTAAATTTAAATTTATTTACTTTAGACCTGGGATGTGTGAGGTACATCTTTAAGATAAGCATCCAGTTTTCACAAAATATGAAAGAAAATACGCAATCAACTGTGATGAGGGTAGAAGAAGACGGTCTAGTCCTACACTAAGTTGCGATATTCCCTCTTAAAGTTTAGGAGTGCTGGGTATTCAATTGAAAAAGACCTTGCGTGGATGTAAATATAAATTTTAGGCGTATTTGTTGGGGTGCGGCAGAGGCCGTATTCCTGAACACATAAATGTGAATTTGGACAATATTGTGAAGTTTGTACTGCATGACTTTAAGCGGTAGCAGTAACGATCTTACGAAAAACAAATTTCACAATATTGTCACAATTGAGTTTGGACCATATTGTGAAATTCGTTTTCCAGAAAATCGTTACAGTTACCGTTTTATGTTATACAATACAAACTTCATAATATTGACAAAATTCACATTTATGTGTTCGAAAATAGAGCCTCTGGTTTTAAGATCTAAAAATTAAAACACAACTTTTTTCACATTAAAGATTAATAAAAGATCCAACTAAACTACCTCGATTGTAAAAAACATCCGTTCCCATCAATACCGCTCTTGTCGGATCATGAAACTATTTTGTACGAGCTAATATATCAGACAGGCTATACAAGGGAGTTCTAGAACCTTCAGTCTACAGAAAACAATTTTTTTTGATAATGTCTGTGGAGCAAAAGAGAGCGGGGTTTTTTGTAAAAATTCATTTTCCAGGTGTCATTAATTCATGCGCAGTTGACTTTAATAGTAAAATTTATCTAGGAACAAATCCAGGTTCCCGAATACCGTATTAAGTTGATTTCATACACCATAAGTTGAGTCATACAAACCATAAAGAGTGGTCATTTTAATTCTACTAAAAGTTCCAGGAATAGCTGTTACCAAACCTTAAAGACATCATCAGAAGCTCTCTACCACATAAATACTATAGAGAACAATTAAAATCTTTGTCCCAACAATGGTCTCATAGACCCATTTCTTTGACAATATTCATATTACAAACAGTAAAAAACGCGATCAAAAACTATTAATTAGCACTCGGAAGAGATCGTCTTATTCAGATAATTTCCGTCTTTGCGGTCTTTAAAATTGAACGAGGAAAACCATGACTGAGAATAGTAGAACAAATCTTGACAACTACAACAAGATGTGTATTAGTTATTATAACAAAAAGAAAGTTTGAAGTGGCACTCGGATTAGACAGATGATGAACCTTAATCTGAGTAAAACCTTGATACCGTTTACCATGGAAAAAAAACTAAATAGTTGTCTTTTCATTATGAGAATTTCAGCAATTGAATGTGCAAATAGGACAATATAAAAGTCCCAACCAACCAATCTCTCATATGGAGAAAACCCATGTGTTCTAGAAAAATAATTCAGTTATCTTATATGGAGGGGAATGACGTGTTACCGGATTTACGAGTATAAAATGGGTTTAATAAGAAAGTACGATTCACTTTTTGTCAAAAAACTGACCTCTAGCTTGATCGAAATACCACACGCAGTCCCAACGAAAGTCGTGGCGGAGTTAGCTATACTCCGATTCCTCCCATAAGATATACAGAGTTTTTACTTCTGGCCGAGAATCTTTTTCCAAGTACACTTATTCATATCTCATTGTAAGATCTGTAAAGTAGTAAAAAGCCTTCGCGCACCAATGAAACTCCCCTAAGAACCGAAAGGGTGATGCAACGATTATATCTCCACTTAATTGGTCCATATCCTAGGACGAAAAATTCTAGTATTGAACTGTTGGTGGTACTAGATCACGTTTTCAAATTTGTATTCAGTTCCCTCTTCGTAGCTTTATTTCTACCCCAATCTGTAATGATCTAGAAAGTCAGATTTTTAATGTGTTTCGATAGATAAAATTTTTTTTGTACAAAATTATTTATTTCGTACTTTTGTGATTTCTTTCTAGTTTTTTTGTAATTAGGCGAAAAAATAAAAGAAAATGAACTTATTACTGGATTCCCGGAAGTGTCAGATGTACTTCGAAATGTTTTAAATAATTGCGTTTCTACACACAAGTGGGTTGAGAAGTTTGTTGAAAATGTTTTACATTCATTTTCGAATATCTCTTTAGTATATTACTAAAGGTAATGAGGACGGGGGTATTTAGAAATTATCATATCCACCCCATTACAGGTGGGGTGGATATGATAATTTCTACATACCAACAATTGAATAAACTAAATGAGAAAACCTTAACACATAACTTTTTCAATTATGCTGATATAATTTTGAAATAAAAAACATTAAGTTTGTCTGCATGAATTTAAGAGCGAACACAAAAAGATAACTAAAGCAAATTTTTTCTACATTTTACTAAATAATTTTAACTACAAACATATTTATAAAACACAGTAATAGACGGGATATGAGGAATAGCCTGACTAATTTTTTCTTTTGTAAGATCGGCTTATTTACAAAATCGATTGTATTCTTGAATGTAAGAAAATATATTGATGTGAAGTTTAGATTATAGATTAACGTAAGTACGATTTTGCATTAACAAGTACGTTTTTCAATACCACTAGGATGGACACTATTCTCCAGGAACGCCAGAATTAGTTGATTAAACGCCAAATTTTTGATTTCTTGTAAAATCTATCTACTCGCGATTATTTCAATCGCTTATCAGTTCCACATTTATTTATTTATTTCTCTGGGAATATATTAACTAAGGGACATCGCTTTACCTGCGATATGAATAGAAATCTTAATCGATCCTACAAATCTCATGATTATAAAACATTAAAAAATTTATATAAATATTATTCCAGGAACATGAGGTGTCATATATTACATATAAATAAATAATCAAAACTCAGTGTGTAAAGGTCATTAGACAATGGAGACCAGATAAAATATTTTTTTGGCTTTGTACTGGACTTACATAAGCCAATACCGAGTAATAGAGATAGTAAAAATAATAGTTTAAGTTGCACATATATGTCCAGGACATATCCACTCTATCCTAGTAAAGGACACGGTGAATGAAGTGACATATGTGCGAGATTATACTGTTGAATATACTCATAATCACCAACAATTCAAATCTTTACCATCGCGTCGTGTTTTGACTAATTTTGATGACACGGATATCTATAGCTATTCGCCAGCATATATTTTCATTTTCCTTTGGACAAAAATTTCGCAAAATAATCAAGGGGTTAGTCTACACTTTTTTACACTTTTTTATACACTGAAAGGTGGGACCGAAACATGCACTGTGCTAAAGTTTGAACTTAATCGAGCAACGGGTCTAGAACTGGCAGCATATTTTTCGTTTTGTATGTAAAACCGCTTTCCCAATCTGGCGCAAAAGCTCTTTGAAGACTATATGAATGGAAGAGTTAAGATTTGAGTGAATTATTTTATGTTTGAAAGATACACGATAATCGTTACCCGAACGAAAAGTAAACTCCTAAGACTTGAATCAAAACAGTATTGTAAGGGAAACATGGAAAATGAGCAAAATGTACCAGTCTAGATGGAAGCGAATACAAGGGTTTTGTTAGTCAGTGTTCAATTCAGTGCGATATCCCTAAAACCTTATCTAGTGCTTTCTTACGTGGGATGTCCAACACGGGCTTGGAACCACTACCCTAAAATTAAGTGTCTCATACCCTACCAATTAAACTAGCCGGGCACTGAAGAAGAGGAATTTCAGTTCATCACCATTTCCAATCGCAAAAGTACGGGTCATAATTTGATGTTTTGCGCTTAAGATAAAATATTTTGCGACTGGTTGAAAAATAAATCCCTTCGATTTCTTTATTTTTTCTAATGTAGCAATATTGGGATAACAAATTTGTTTTGCTAAAACAAAATAGAAAGATACACTAATGAGAGAGAGGTTAACAATCGATTACTTGAGCACAAAAACTTACTCTTATAGAATTATAACTATTTTTCCCATTGTATCATTATACCACATTTTTCCTAAGACGAAAGATTTTTCAAAAAGTAACATTGTCATCAACTATTCATTGAACAACTTTCCATCAATATTATGGCATTGGGTAACTAAAAAATATCAGAAATATGTGCGTTTAATGGATTGAACTAAATTATAAAAATTCAAGTTTTTTAATGTTAGCTATATTATGTGTACAAAAATAAAAATCGAAATACATTGATTTTATGATCGCATACAATTTTGAATGGCTAGTCACGTTTTTAAATTCACCTCCTAAAATTCCTTGACCTGTAATTCAGTGCGTCAATCGTATGCGTATGTCGAATTCAAATATGAGTAAAAAAGAGCGACGAAGTCTTGGCAATGTTTTTCACGTAATTCGTTTGGCAGACGAAAAGAACGATTATTATAAAAAACTATTTTTTGAACACACTTAACATTCACTTGCCACTTCAAGTATAAAACATTTAAAATATCGTAACAATTACCTTCTCAAAACTTTTTAGTTCCTCATCATGAATAAAAACTTTTAAATCAGACTCCCATGGTAGTAAGAATCTTAGTAATTTTCTCATATCAATTTCACCATCTAGTATGGAATGGTATAACGGATTTGACTTCTCCCATATTAAGTTAGAGTTAATCAAGTTAACATTTATAAATTTGTAAGTATTTCTAATCGTTTCCACAATAAGGCTGATCTCATTAAGTTCATTAAAACTTGGATACTACAAATATTTAAAATATATTGATATAATTTTGTTAGACATGGTTAAGTATATAATTTACATAAATGTAAAAATATATATATTATAAAAAATAATAATATATATATTAAATATATATATATATATATATATATATATATATATATATATATATATATATATATATATATATATATATATATATATATATATATATATATATATATATATATATATATATATATATATATATATATATATATATATATATATATATATATATATATATATATATATATATACATATATATATTTAATATATATATATATATATATATATATATATATATATATATATATATATATATATATATATATATATATATATATATATATATATATATATATATATATATATATAAATATATATATATATAAATACATATAAATATATATATATATGTATATATATATATATATATATATATATATATATATATATATATATATATATATATATATATATATATATATATATATATATATATATATATATATATATATATATATATATATATATATATATATTATAAATTTTGTTAAGTTTAATAAATTTTTTGTGTTTTTGAATCGTTCAATCAACAATTGTTGGATGGTGTTAATCAGTAATAATAACAGAACACAATATTACAGAAAATAAATAAATTATAATATGTAATAAAATTTCGCTTGTTTCTTCTATACAGTTTTCATTCCATTTAAAAGTCAAACTTTCAATTCGATTCTATTAAACTGCTTTGCGGTTTTCTCAACAAAGAATTGAAGTCTTTAGATTACATATGATGCATTTCTTTGTTCAACACTTTATTACCATCATGAACAATGGATACGATTTAATACTTTTTACCTGTTTGAATAAGTGTTGTAGTTCCACATCTAAATATATATTTGGGAACATAATGTTTTGAGATAAACCTGTAAAAATATAATTAATCATTAATTACTCAAAAAATTTATTATATTTATAAAATAAACTTATACATTTTTCTAGCATATAGGCTTCCATATTATCATACAACAACAACACAACGCTGCAATGCGATAAACACTACTATGTGATTATTTCATAAAAGAACAATCGACTGTCGAAATTCTTTAATTTGGTAAACTTTTATTAAATTTGTTTTTTCAAATACTCAATTCTCAGAACTATTTGTTATCCACTGATAAGAGATTGATAAACATATTCAAATGGTTTGATTTCGGTGCTATACTTTCAAATTTCGTGTTATGTTATCGATTTTGAAGAGGTTAATATACACTCTAAATGTTGTTTACCAACTAAACTGGAATAGTATTTTCTTCATAAATAAAAACGATTGTATAGAATATTTATTGTCGTTTGGCATCGAACTTACACATGTATGACTGAACTTTTAAGCAAAGGATCTGAGACAATTTGATATATTTAGCTCTCCAAAATTAATTCACTTCATGGAAAATCGATGGTCAACAGGTATCTTAGGCCCAATATATGCTATGCTATTGATTTTCAGATCCGTAGGTCAATTGTGATCTGAGATATGGGTTGTCCATAAATGTTAATGTGTGTTTTTCTGTGGACACAGGTATCTTTGGGCAATATCTCAATATCCTTTTTTTGTGATATTTTGTTATATGCAACAATGTTATCGAAAGCTATAAAGATAGCTTATGCGTTTGCAATCCTGTCTGTGTGTACATATGTGTCTGTCTGCCTGTAGACAGGTTATTTCAGAACCTACTTGATCTATTGACAACAAATTTGTTAAATAGATATCTTAAATCAATATATACTATGGCATTCATTTTCAGTACCACAAGTAAATTGTGACCTGAGATATGGCCTATGGTATCCAATTTGTGTATGTGTGTGTATTAAACTGGTCGTTAAAAATTAAATTTTCCGAGACGCCCTCTAAAAAATTATTTGTGGTCAAAAAACAAAGAGGGTAATTTTTTTTTAATTCAAAGGAACACGTGCCGCAAAATCATTGAAGTTGATTTTTTAGTATAACCCTTAATATCTCATTAAATAAAATTTAAATCTGCAAATATGTAGATTTAAAAAAATCACATAACCATTATTGAAGGAAATTTAATTCTCTACACCTCAGATTATCACCGCTCCTGCGTATTTGAAGCTTGGACTTGCTTCCACGTCGCCAGAGTCTTTACTATTGCTTTGGTGGAAAAGAAAATTAATTTTTTAAGAAAAATTTACAAAAAAAATTTTTCTAAGTTTTTTTAAATTATGGAGGGACTCCTCCAGAGTCCTACATTGCTGTAGTAACCCTTAGAGAAGCCCCACGTTGGGCGCCAATTTGTAATGAAGCGCTTCTCGTTGACGAATCAACGAAGTCGCATAGCAGGTCGCGTACCTGGATGAGGTTTATTTATAGCTCCTTGACTAGCTTCAATCATTGGGATCGAGTAAGAAATCCTTCTACTTCAGCACAAATAACTGAAATGTACGCGAAATACATGATAAATGCGGAAATGCAAAAAAAAAACAAGTGAAAGAATGAGACTCTGGCGACCCTCGTATGCGAAAGAGCCACGATCACCGCGTCCAACGCCCATCTTCCATCAAACATTCATACGCTCTCGCACCTCATACACTCACCCACATACACTCACACTCAGGTATACCCATACACACATGCACACACACTCATTGCTAACATTAAGTAAGTCCCAATATGGTTGTACGGACTATACTCCGATTAAAGGTTGCTACAATGTAAGTATTTGATTATGGACTTTCTCTATACCCATTGTACAACCCCAGGTTTGGAATTAAAATGAAAGCAGACCTTAAATTGTTTCATTTGATCAGCTTTTTGAAAATTGCTTGCTTGGATGTCTGTACACACTGACCTTATTGTTGGTTAAAACTAAAAAAAAAAACTATAAGGCTCAAACCAACAATAGTCCAAATAAAAAAAAATTTCCTAATCTTAAATAACCAGATTCGACATTACTTTCTTTATTTCAGTTGTATCAATTAAATCATACGTTCTTCTTTGAATTTCTTCGGTAATAAAATAATAACGATTTTTTTTGTAAATCTAGGACGGAAATCAGCATCCAATTCGTCAACGGATTTCCAATGACCACTATAGTCTGATGAAAGACATGATTTTAGAATATAATCTTCAGAAAATTGATCATAATCTACGGAAGATGGAAGTAAATGTATCATATTAAGAAGTCCTGCTTTCTTAAATGGCCTCAATAGTGCTAAAATGTTATAAAAAAAAAATGAAACAATGTTAAACATACGAATTTCTTTCAGGTTCGCTGGCTATGCTTCTTGAAGAAAATCCGAATAGTTTCCCAGTGCTCCCAATTCCACTCTTGTCAAGTGTGTCATGCTCACACATTGCATATCAAATAGAAATATTATTCCCGATTATGGACCTGCCTCGTATAAACCGTTAGCAATGGTCGGTAAGAAGGATGTCACTACACTTGCCCCATCTAATGGACTTGGCACTTTGACGCAGTGATGGGGCTCATTAGACTCAGTGATCTTAGGAGCTACAACGGTAGGGTCACCCATGCCGTTAGGTCCTCGGTGAGAATCGAAGCCAAGATCAAGTCCAAAACCCAAAGCTAAGGTGAGACACGTACGCCGAAAGCTTAGCATGGTCAAGGGGGTGCTTGATTATTAGTACGGAACTCTGGATACCGGGCGTCCTCCAGTTTCAATAGCCTTACCACAGCACAGGGCTCTGTTGTGGTTGACCAATGTACCTCCCTACTTTCTCCATAAATATTGTATGGAAAACTATAAAGTTTTAGATGAGAGCGATGCTTCTCCAAACGCATCACATAAACTAACAACAAAACTGTGCACCATGTCCTAGGATCATGCCTGATTTATCAGCTTATTCTAAACCAGACAGCACACATGCTATGTCTGACTCTAGGATCATGCCTGATTTATTAGCTTATCCTAATTCGGATAGTACACATACCATGTCTGACTCTAGGGTAATGTCTGATTCACCAGCTTACTCTAAGTCAGACAGAAGACCTGTACGATATAGACAAAAATCAATAGTACCTAAATTACGTTGCGTTCAGATTAATCTGCACAGATCAGAAATGGCCTCAGTTAATTTGAACCAGTTAATTGAACAAGATGCTCACGATCTTGCGTTTATACAGGAGCCGTGGGCAGACAGTAAAAGAATAAAAGGTCTATCGTCAAACAAAAATACAAAACTGATCTATTTCTCAGATGTGGAAAGACCGCGAACCGCGATTCTCTTCAACAAACATCTGAAAATATTTCCATTGAATGAATTTATCTGTAGAGATCTTACAACGGTCCAGATAGAAATTCATCTTCCTTAAGGTGGATTTCGTAAATTCATTTTAGCTTCTGCATACTTCCCGGGGGATGAGGACGAGACACCACCAGAAGTGGTAGAGAAACTCATCAAGTATTGCAACAATAACCACTATAACCTCATAATAGCGTGTGATGCTAACGCTCATCACACCGTGTGGGGAAGTAGCAACATTAACACAAAAGGCGAGCGTCTGCTTCAATTTTTGTATACAAACAATATGTTTATTGCAAACAAAGGTAGTGAGCCTACCTTTAGAAACGCAATCAGAGGTGAGGTCCTTGACCTTACTTTAACTAACATAAACGCTACTAACCATATTAAGAACTGGCACGTTTCGAAGGAAGCTTCTATGTCTGATCATGCTTATATATGTTTCAACATAGAACACTACCCAAAGAGCATCCAGTACTTTAGAAACCCAAGAAAAACCAGCTGGGAACTTTACACAACATATCTTCATGATAATGTAAATAGTTGCGGAAGTATCAACTCTACGTTTGAGCTTGACTCTGCAGCAAATAATTTACAAGAAATTATCACTGAAGCATACAACCTTAATACTCCAATAACTTAGTCTAAAAAATGCAGAGATGTACCTTGGTGGAATGGTAACTTGGAGAGGAAAAGGAATAAAGTTCGCAAGCTCTTTAACAGAGCAAAAACAACAAATAATTGGACAGAGCACCGAGTAGCTCTAACCAACTATAATAAAGAACTCAGACAATCAAAAAGAAATAGCTGGAAAGAGCTCTGCAATACGATAGATAATCTGCCTGCTGCAGCTCGACTCCAAAAATTGATGTCGTCTGATCACACAAACCCTCTAGGCTCAATCTGCAAACCAAGTGGTACGTATACCACCAGCTGCATTGAGACACTAGATACTTTACTTCAAACTCACTTTCCGGGCTCATTAGAATGGAGCACGGAAGATAATGCCAACGAAGACGTACGTCTTCTAGATCCTGCAACTAAAAGTACTGCAGATCATTTAGCCAACACAATTTTCACCCCCAACAAAGCGGGATGGGCTATAGAATCCTTCGGTCCGTATAAATCTCCAGGAGGTGATGGAATTTTTCCGGTATTTCTGCAAAAGGGTCTAACGATCATTCTTCCATATCTCATGCGTTTGTTCAAAGCAAGCTTCCGCCTTGCTTACATTCCTCAGATATGGCGAGAAACCAAAGTTGTTTTTATACCTAAGCCAGGAAAAAAACCTAATGAAGCCAAATCACACAGACCCATAAGTCTTACATCTTTTCTATTAAAAACAATGGAAAAGATGTTGGACTATCACATCCGTCATGTATGTCTTAAACAAAACCCTCTCAACTCTAGCCAGCACGCCTATCAGACTGGGAAATCTACTAAAACGGCGTTGCACAAAATGGTGAAAGAAATTGAGAGCACCCTAAACTATAAGGAGGCACTTGCTTGTACATTTATGGACATACAAGGTGCCTTTGACAATGTCAACTTCAATGCTATCATTGAAATGGCCACAAAGAAACATATAAATCCGCTTATCATTGCGTGGATTATCAAGATGCTACAGAGTTGGAAGATAACGGCTACACTAGGTGATTATTCAGTGACTGTTACTGCATCTAGAGGCTGCCCGCAAGGGGGCGTGCTCTCTCCGCTGCTTTGGCTAATGGTGGCTGATGATCTCCTCACTAAGCTAAATGATTCCGGCTTCAACACTGTAGGCTATGCCGACGACTTGGCAGTCATGGTTAGAGGGAAACATGACTATATTGTCGCTGGTCGAACCCAGACAGCTCTTAATATTGTATCAAAGTGGTGCAACAGATTGGGACTGTCGATCAACTCACGAAAAACAAGCATTGTCGTTTTCACAAACAGGAGAAACTTTAATTTCATTTCTCCTGTTCTAAACGGTGATCCAATACAAACATCAAAAGAGGTTAGATATTTGGGTGTGATTCTGGATAGCAAACTAACCTGGAACTCACACCTGAAATATATCTCCGATAAGGCAAACAAAGTTTTCTTCACATGCAGAAACCTGTTTGGGAAAACTTGGGGTCTTAGCCCAAAAATGATACTTTGGTTGCACCAAAGTCTTATTAAACCAATTCTAACATATGCATCTTTAGTTTGGTGGCCTAAAACGCGCCACATAACTGCTCAAAATATGTTTACAAAAATACAAAGGCTTGTGTGTCTTAGTGCCACAGGTGCTTTCAAAACCACGCCAACGTCAGCAATGGAAATTCTTCTAAAGTTTTCTCCATTGCACCTACATGTTAAATCTGTAGCGGTGTTGAGCGTTCATAGACTGCAGCTCACAGAAGGGTTTAAGCCGGGTAATCTAACTGGACACCTTAAAATCCTTTCTGAATTACAAGCTGAAATGCATACATACCATATTTCGGATTGTATGCCAAAAACAATAGATTTAGACAGGCACTTTGATGTCAATATATTGGCCAGAGATCGTATTAAAAACTACATACGGTCACTGCCACATAAAGCCAGCATCTGGTACACAGATGGCTCTCGAACCAATATGGGCACGGGAGCAGGAGTGTTTGGTCCTAGAACAAAGCAAACGGATGCTGTAGGCACCACAACAACCATATTTCAAGCCGAAATTTTTGCAATTAGCAGTTGCGCTTTGCTATGTGCTGAGAGAAAATACCAAAATATTGAAATATATATTATCTCTGACAGCCAAGCAGCACTCTTGGCACTAAAATCTACGCGCTTTGATTCAAAACTGGTATGGGAATGCTACCAAAATCTACTAAAAATCTCCTGCAATAATAAAGTAACACTTGTGTGGGCACCTAGCCACACAGGAATACAAGGAAATGCTATCGCTGACGCTTTAGCAAAGCAAGGGGCCGATAAAAAGTTTGTTGGACCGGAACCATGCTTCGGAATGGCCAAGAGTTCGCTAAAAAGCACAATTCAAGCTTGGGAACAGGAACAAAATGCTAAATTATGGAGAAGCAGAGAGGGACTAGCACACTCTAAGAAGTTTCTAGGTAACCTCCCTGTTTCACCCTAAAAAACAATCGACTTAAACAGAGAATCTCTAAGAATTTTAACGTGGTGCGTTACTGAGCCATTAAACCACCATCTTAACAAAATGGGCCTTGTTGTTTCCGACAGGTGTAGATTCTGCTACTCGGACTCGGAAACGATGGAACACGTCATCTGCAGCTGTCCTGAACTTTCTGGGCACAGATATAACCAACTTGGTCATAGAAGACTAACACTTCCATTACCACAAAACGTCACTCCAATTGAGCAAATTAATTTTATTAAAAGTCTCAACTTGGATGACAGAATACAACCAGTAACGGCACAGACGACTGACTAATAAAACAATCAGGGTAAGCACAATAGACCTTCAGGTCGCAGTGCTACTTGAACTGCAAGTCTCAAGGCCCTCCAATAAAAAAAAAAAATACATTGGTGAGGTGTGTAAATTTATTGTTTGGTAGGTTATGATACAGTATATGCTCACCATTAGGGATTACCGGCAGCTGAAGGTATAACTGCGTATTTAAATATTGTTGAACATCTTCTGATAACAGATCGCGTTCATTATACAGTTCTGGTCCATTTATTTTTATTTCGATACGCTTTAAAAAAAAAACAGGTTTAGTTTCTCCAAAAGTAGGAATTTGATAGGATTTTGATAGTAGGAATTTCGAAAAAAAATCATTTTTGATCATATCAAATGGGGTGGCATATGAAAGGTGATTTTTTTTGTAGTTTAAAACAATTTTTTTTTGTAATTTTCGAAAGCACAGTTTTCGACTTATTTTCAAGAATGTGAAATTTTTTCGACCCCCTATTATCTACAAACATTACAAAAGAAAAAATTTAAAAAAATTCACGGTTGTAGGAATTTTGAATGAAAAAATTGAATAATTTTAAATTTGCATAAAAAATGAAGAGTTTTTGATTTATTTCTAAAATTGAATTTTTAGAAGAACTATTCTCGAAAAATATTATATACACGGAACGCTCGGAGAACGAGTTATATTAGCACTTGTCCGACTTTTTTCATTATGAATAAGTTTTAAGTGTTATTTAAAGGATAATTTTTTTTTGGAAACTGTAATTTTTGGAAACGTGTACTTTTTAGAAACTGTGTTACACTGGAAATTTCTACAATCAAGCATTGGAGTTTCTGAGGCTGTTGAAGGAATATTGTATGGTAATAATATTGTTTGCTGTATCGTTTTGTTGTTCAAAAACGTTGTAAAAAAATTAATAAGACCTGATGTTTTTGCTTACTAATCAGTGGTCGAATCCAGAAGGAAATTTGGGAATAACTTGAAGGGGTTTTTTGTGAGCAATTATGCTTAAGTACATATTGAAAGTCACTTGAATTTTGCAATTCGAAATAATTTTTCATTTTCTCTAAAATTCCTTTAGACAATTTTTTTGTGTTTCGTGCTAGGATTCGAACTCACACTCATCAGAGACACATATTCAAATCCCGTGTGTCTTAGACATGTGAGCCACAGCGGCGATGACGAACCATATTTTAATTTTCATGTTCAGATAATTTCTAAATTGAAACTTCATCATTTTTCATATTTACTGAAGTTGAATCTCTCATCTATGATTACACATTGGAAATTGCATATCTTTGGAATTTTTATATTAAGATTCTAGACATTACTATGCATGAATTCTTAGGATGAGAGAATATTTTGTCAACATTTTAAGTCAACATTCTAATCAACATCCTAAGTCACGAGTGTAGAGTCATTATTGATTGTTGTTTGACTCCAATTTTTGGTATTAAATAGAAAAGATTTATTAATGTAATATTCTAGTCAAAAACACGATTAATTTAAAACAAAAATAAAGGTAAAAGTTAGTTTCTTTTTTCCAAGTAATCTGAAATTGTTGAAAAAAAAGATTATATAAATAAATGTCATATTTCGGTGAATTATTTTATGTTTTCATTTTCAAAAATATGAAGGGGCTGAAATTCACAGCTCTGAGATATCAAGACTTCGGTCTGGGTTAAGGATTTTGACATAGTTTTCGGCAAAAAACTTTTATGAGGACATGGTTTTTAGTTTTGGGCAGCGATGTATATCAAACATAACTCTTTGTTAAAGTACAAGTATTTTTTTATCTCTGTTTAGAAATTTATTACAAAACTAACACGAAACATCAATACGATGCCGGAAAATTATAACAGATCATAAATTGACATAATTTAGTGAAAAGATGATACACTCAGCAAACTACTCAAAAACCTCTCCATTTAGTGTTTCGAGAGAATATTACAAAATCACAAATTCATATTTCTTTCAAAATTCCAAAAATATTGTAAAAGTTAAATAAAATCAAACTTTTTTCAAAATTCCAAAAATATTCCAAAAATTATTACAAAATCAAATATTTAAACTTTTTCTAAATTCCAATAATATTCCAAAAATTCTTAAAAATTCAAACTTTTCCAAAATTCTAAAAAAATTGCAAAAATCATTACGAAATCAAAAATTGAAACTTTTTTCAAAATTCCCAAAATTACAATAAAAACAAAAATTTAAAATTTTTCAAAATTCTAAAAATATTCCAAAAATTCTTACAAAATCAAAAATTAAAACTTTTACAAAATTCTAAATAAATTGAAAAAATTATTACAAAATCAAATATACAAACTTTTTTCAAAGTTCCAAAAATATTTCAAAAACTATAACAAATTCAAAAATTTCCATGTCCAATTTCATTTTCAATTACATTTACGTCATAAAAACAGATACATTTTTTTTTCTAAAAATTGGCTAAAAAAATAAATGAAATCATTTTTTGACACACTTGACATAATTTTTTTGACAAACTTATAATGTCATAATTCTCTATAATAATAATAAAATTTCATGTCATACAAATTATTAATTTTATTTTTTTCCAAAAAATTGGGTAAATAAGTAAATTAAAATCTTTTTTTTGACACACTGGACAACATTTTTTTGACAAACTTATAATGCCATAATTCTCAATAATAATAATAAAATTTCATTTCAAACAAATAATTTATTTTATTTTTTTCCAAAAACTGGGTAAAAAACTAAATAAAAATCTTTCTTTTGACACACTTGGCAACATGTTTTTGACAAACTTAAAATGCAATAATCTAGTTTTTGGTCTCATATACCAATCCCACCATCAAGATTTCTCCAAATTCAATGTTCCTATTCGTAATCACTTAAAATGAACGTTTTTTAAGCCAAAAATATGAAAATTTGCTGTTTTTGACACACTTAATGATTTTTTGATACACTTCCGGTACAGTTATCGAACACAGAACCCTTTCGGACCTGTCCCTTGAGTATACCTATTTTTAGAAGAAAAAAAAAATTTGAAATTCCTCCAGCGGTTTTCCCTCCAGCGTAGGTAATGGCGACCGGACGGACCGGCAGACCGGCAGATAGACATACATTTTTTTTGCTTTTTTAGAATCAGTAGGTCCTAAAACGTCGAGAAATGCCAAAAAAAGTGGGGGTACGAATTTTGGCTCATGAATGTAATACTTAGGTCTTTCAGACCGAAGTAACTTCTATAAATTCTATGAACTTCTATTTTTTCCTCCGTTATTAAATAAATGTTAAAAGTAAAAAAAAACATCAAAATTTTATAATATTTTGTTGATCCAAATATACCATATTATTCAACTCGTAGATCTTGAAAAAAAAAATTAAGTAAATAATCTTAAAGAGTACGAGTTAAAAAATTTTGTAGAAAATATTTTTAATAATCGAAAAATATTATTTGATAAAAACTACACATACGTTGAAATAATATTATTTTCTCAAACTTCCTTTTGATCTAATTCCTCCTCAAGTTTTAATCAAAAACAAAACCATACCCAATTTTCCTTTTATATAAATTGTCTGTTATGTTTTGTAAAGAGCAAATAAAATGTAGGAACAAGAATTAATTGAAAAGTCTTTAGCTAGCACAGATTTGATTCTTGACTGAATACAGGTCATCCGATTGCATCCATAAGATATCTTCTTGGCGGGTGCAGATATATCACCGCTATTGCCAGTGCTATATCACGTTCAATATCAGGAGTACGTTCTCAAACCTGTAGATCAAAAATTAAAATATGCGGGAATTATTCCATAACTTTACACTATAAGTTTATTTAGTACGTTCCCCAAAAGGGCACATAATGATGTCTTATATTTTGTGTGTTGTTAAATTAGTTCCATCTTTTTTATATTTCTAGCTCTCGCGTTAATTTACACATTATTTTAATTTAATTTTGATTTAAGAAAACTTTTCTTTATGCCATTTTTAACAATCATGCAACGTTTAATGCAGAGATAATAAATACTATTTTCGGTTTGCTTAGTTATAAATAATTTTTATTTATTAGAAATTCCATTTTGTTGACCAACAAATCGTCGCTTGAAAAGAATACCCAGTAAAAGTGTTATACCAGATTTACTAGTAACTTACTATTAACGCGTTATAGTAACAAGACCAAGACAAACCCAAGACCGCTCGAACAAAATGTCCCACCTCGTCTTGTGTAACAAGTCTTGGGTTTGTCTGGTAAGACGTGTCTTTAGGTTATCTGGTCAGACATGTCTTTAGTTTGTCTTGGCTAACCTAAACCGCAAAGCAACCTTGTTATATAAATACGATTTTTGTAAATAAAATACATTTTTATAATTTTAAGTTTTTATTGACTATAAATAAATTAATAAATATAAATATGTATTATTTCTTAAAGAACTAATTAAAACAATAATACAGCAATTAATAATATTAAACAATTCAATATTTTATCAAATAATATAATCTGCAAAACTAAAATGGCATTAAATTAAACTAAAAGAATTACATATATAATTTTCTTAATTTAAAACATATCAACATTTAATTGATTTGAATACTTACTTTTATAGAATAATACTTACAACTATTGTATATTTTACTTATTAATTTTTAAAATAAATTTGGCTTATTCAATATCAAACATAAACTTTAACATGATTTAAATGAAATGGCCGACATATATTATAAGGTCGTAAAAAACATTGGTTCAAACTTCAAACCATATATTCTTGAAATTAGTTTTGATCTTTTTCATATTATGCGATGGCGCTATAAGAGATATATGTCTATCTCGCTTCCTCTAATGCACTCTTATGAATGATAACAAACTAAAGACCTGTTACTATAGTAACAAAAAATCTAGTGGGTAGTAACACAACTCAAAAAAGCAACTTTTCAGGAGACCAGTTTTTAAATTGTTGCGATTTGTAATTTATTGTTGTTTCATTCATAACAATTCCTAATTATTGTAATGCCCCTTAAAAATGGTTTACACTATTCTTTTTGATTATTTCATGCAGTATTTGTGCTAGCCTCTAAGGATTCCTAGAAATTTTAATTTAATTTAGGAGACTTTGAGTTATGTCAAATTGAGTTATGTTGACGTCAAATTCGAGAGACTTTGAGGACTGAGTTAATGTCATAATCTGATGTCTTTAGAATGGTATGTCCCTATGGCCTTACCATCCAAATTCGTACACTTGTACAGGTCCTTACCAACCTTGCATTTTATTATGGCTGGGATTGATTGTGATGCCATCTTCGCTGATCGTTTACTCGCAGCACCACCCAAGCGATGTTGCCGTACCAAGACCCGCTGTTGTGGCCGAAAAGTTTGTAGTCAGTACGCGTTGGAGATTAAATCAAATATACAGTGTAATTCGCTTATAACGACATTGAAAATGACATCAAAATCCGTCGTTACATTCGAATGTCGTAATATGCGAAGTGCTCAATTTTTTATCAGAGTCAATTTAATACCGGGTTTATAAGGCGTCGTATGTTTCTGTAATTGTAGGAGGAGAAAAATTTATGGTATACACAGGTTTATTTTAAATATCTTCTATACGTTAACGTATACGTTAATATTAGGTAAATTTATAATATCTTCGACAGTATCTTTTAATGTGGGCTCTTCATCTGTGAATAAGAATTTATCAAAAATGATAAAAACTTCCCAATTTAAATCAATCCTGAAAGAAGTTGTTATATCGAGGAGCAAAACTTGGCCTATCCCATTAGAGGAATATCATCATCGGCATCGTAACTCACAGCGTCTGTATCATCATCATCATCAACTTGCAAGAATTCGGCATGTCTAAGTCAATTGAAATACGACGTTTACTTACTAAAACGATTTCTAGTTGGATAGCATCTACCAATTAGAAAGAGTCGTGCTTTGGCCATTGTCATTTCTAACAATTTTTATAAAAAATTCTGTCGATAGTGATTTTTAAAAATTTGATTACATCATTATCCTTCGACTGGAGAGCAGATGACGTGTTTAGTGGCATAATCACTAATTTAATAAATTTTGAATTTTTCAAGTGAAGATGTGCAGGGCAATTATCCAACAGTTAATTTTTCTTTAACTCGGTGTTTCATTTTCTTAAAAACATTCAATAATATTAGAAGACATCTAGGCCTTTGTATTATCTGTATTATCCAACGGTAGAGACTTATTGCAATTCTAAATAACCTGGGTGATTTACTTTTTCCTATCACAAGCCATTCATTCGCTCTCAACTTACACATTTTTATTATTTAAATTTTTCTTCTGGAGTAATTTTATAAAACAGACCCGTTTTGTCGACGTTGTAAATTTTATTTGTAGCCGTCGGTTATTTTCGACTACGCTGATTGTTAGGAATTCGTCACATGCACTTCCATCAACACTTGCTCATTCATCAAAAATCCCACCACGCCATGCACCCAAGCGCAATATATGTCTCTTACGGCAGCAAAAAGTTCAGCTTTCCATACATTTGAATTCAGAATTTAGAGGGGATCCAATTAATTATTTTTTCTTTTGCAATATTGAATAGATATTGCAACAATTTTTGAATCGCTGTTGCTTAGACTCTGTCAACAAAACTTCGCAAATCTTCCCAATTTTTCTGTTTTATTCCTTGTAATTCAAACGCCTTTTAAATGAAATGTTTGTTTTTCCATATGGTGCTTATAGTTTTTTATGAATCAAATCAACATATTAATCATTGCATCTCACTATTTATAAATCAATAGCTTTGAATATCCCAGATAACATGTTAAACGTTATCTTTTACTATACATTCAGAGATTAATACGGTATATTCATGATTAATTAACGAGCAGACCGGAAAACACACATTCTGAATAATGTAAAGGAAAAGTGATCTCCGTCGAGAATCGAAACCGGCTTCCTTAAGTTACAAGGCTACCTAGCGCCTTATCAACTGAGCTAAAACTGCGACAATGTAAATCAAACCACCAAAATGGAAAGATATAGAGGATAAAAACCACCAATTGTGATTAATAAATCACAACTATTTTTTCTCATATCTAAAAAACGTTTTTATTTTTGAACTTATCGGTCGCAATAAACGAACAATCTGTGCATCTATCTGTACAAATTTTATTGCATAATTGGTCGCTATATCAGAAATGTCGTAATAACCGAAGTCGTTTTAAGCGAATATTTTTATATAGGAACAAAGGCAAGTTCAACCATTACTTTGATTTTATGACGCTATAGGCGAAATGTCGTTATAACCGAGGGCGTTATAAGTGAATTTCACTGTATTTATTATTCAGTTCGGGATTTACCTTTTTTTAAATAAATTAAATGCCAGTCAGTGGTCATTTTAATATAAAAAGATTCGAGTTATAATGTTAAATGATTGTAAAAAGAATTGAAATTTACGTGAAATAGAAATACATGAAAAAAATGGTTTAAACAAGAAAGAATTTTTTTAACTACTAACTTGAGAAATCGTCATTATTTACTCGAATGCCTCAATGAGAAGTTATTTTTCTCAAGCTAGGTCAATAATAATAACAAACAATTACCTAGGGTAATAATGACAAATTTTCTTTTATTTTTGATTGAAATGAACAAAAAAACACAAACAAATAATAATTGCATTGCTTTGTTTCGTTTTATTTGTATGAAACTAAACTTCCAGTCTACTTGATATTTTAAGATATTTAAAAAATGAAATGGAAAATAACTAATATAATCAAAGCAAATATGATAATTAGTGTTAGTAGTTAAAAAAATTCTATATATACCTCGGTTGAGAAGACTAATATAGACCTCGAACATTATATCCCTCGGCGCTACGCGTCTCAGGATCTAAAAGTTCTCGGTCAATAATAGCCTACTTCTCAACCTTGTTATATAATGTACTATTATTTTGATTCTGTTGTTGTATATTATTATTTTTATTATTTTTGTTTGCAAACGAAAAAAAAGAAATTATTATAAAAAGAAAAAAAGAAAATATATCCCTCTTATGTGGTAGTGTTATACCAGGGAAATAAGTGGTGAGTTGTGGCTGTACATGAACACTAGACCAACCGTGGACACCTAAGATACAAAGATATTGAGGGGATATCTCGAAACACAAAAAATTGGAGAATACGTAAGTTGAACCTATGATATTATTGTGCCTTAACCAAACACATTCAGAAGGCTTATGATTTGAAAAAAAAAAAAAAAATAAACGAACTAGAAGAGTTAGTACTACCAATGGTGTTTTCTCAGTAACTTAAATGCACTTATAGCTGTACTATTATAGACGCCAAATTTAATATAATGTATTCCTGTAATTCTTGTTCCGTAGATAATATCAATGTAGATTCTAATTCAAAATAGCACCAAATAAAATTGTTTTCAAAAGGAAAGAAAAGTATTGTTAATTTGGATCTATGTAAAATTGTCACATTCGTTTAATATCAACACCAAGTAGATTTAATAATTTACATAGTTTTAATTATTTATAATCAAAATTCAACCGATGACAGTAAGCACAACGGTGAATTTGGCAGTTATAGCATATGAATCGACTTTTCCCAAATTCAAGTTATCGAAGATGTGCTGATTTACCTACATGAATGTTGTAATTAAATGTTAGTCCGGGAGATCTAAATCAAGGATATAGCCCTGGAGGATAAACATATATTCTAAGAGGGGATTAGTGTCCATGCTAGGACTGTGGGAAGTCGACTATTGTTTTTTTGTAATAAACGAATATATTAGAAGGATATTAATATCAAATGATGTAATTCAGTTCAATCAGCAAGCTTTAAAGCATAGGATAATTTTATTTATTATTGCATGTCTCTTACTATCAAAAAATTTTTTTTTCTGACATTGAATTTGTTCTTATGTGTATACATATTTTTTTTATTAACTCTTTTTGTTTTCCGATTGTGTTAGCATGAATAAATAAAATTTTTAACTTCATTAGAGATTTTTCTGGGTAAAGACCATATTGGTTACACCGGCATACAAAAAAAAACAAAGTGGTCTGTACTTTGTGCGCCACCTATATACGGGCATGTTTTTCGACCTGCGGAATACGAATTTCAAGTCAGTTTTAGCCGTCCACCCTCCAATTTTGAATTGCGGAAAACCGTGAAAAATAGCGAAAATCGGATGTTTTGGTATAAAAAATTTGAGGATCAATTTTCATGTATTTTGATCTCGTGAATACAAAAATCGTATTAAATAGAGCTTACAAGATTTTTTTTCAATTTTTTTTGAGTGTTTGAGATTTTTTGAGTTTATGAGAGGAATCTGGACCAAATATATTGCATATTCAGATTACGGAGATCGAATTACAAGAAAATTCTCCTCGATCCAAGACTACAAGATTTTTTTTATCAAAATAATTAAAATTTTTTGCGATTTTTGCCATTTTTAAGGTTTTTTTTACAATTTTCTCAGATTTAAAACAGCTTGTAACCTAAGCACACTTAAAATTAGTATTCACGAGATCAAAATACATGAAAATTGAGCTCTGGATCCCCAAATTTTTTTTATACAAAAACATCCAATTTTTGCTATTTTTCACGGTGTTTCGCAATTCGAAATTGGAGGGTGGATGGCTAAAACTGACTTGAAATTCGTATTCTGCAGGTCGAAAAACATGCACGTAGATAGGTGGCGCCTCAAGTACAGACCAATTTGTTTTTTTTGTGTGCCAGTGTTATTTTTATTGAACTTTATTAAAGATTATCTTGGCATTACTGTATCCGAGTGATACAGCTATTACAGCTGTCCTAGTTCAATTCAGCTCTTCATGTTTTTGTAAAATGTAAAATTTTGCTCGAGAATAAAATAGTTCATTAAATAATTCATCATAAATATTTTATTAAAATAAATAAAACTTTTCAACTTGTTCTCTAATTTTTCCTTTTTTTCCACAGTACCATGAAAACTTTGAATTTTTTTTCTTTTCAACAACAAATTTTCAGTTAGTGCTTTCATTTCGATTAGGACGTATGAATTATGTTATGATATATTTTTCAATTACAAAAGATTATTTTCTTTTTTATTTTCGTCGTTTGTATTACGATTGTTGAAATATTTTGTTGGACTTCTCTTTAAGAAACGCATAACAACAGACGATTGCTTTTAACTTAAAATAAATAAGAAAAGTTATTAGATGGAGGAGAATCAACAGTGTGTTAGTTATAAATAAAATTAGAAAAACTCACGAAAGAAATTTATCAAAATAAATAGTTTGTTTTTGTACCACTAACCATTAACAATAAAAAGTTTGTTTATTAAAACATACATCCAGTCATTGCTGGTATTTGAATGTGTAATGAAATAGTATTTTTATGAAAATTTTTATATTTTAATGATAACAGTTTTTGTGGAAAAATTCAAATTGCTTTATTAAATTTGGTAGTAGTTTTGAGCTTATATTATCATTATTTTCATTTAATTTGTGTGCGAAGTGAAAACTAATTAAATAAAATATAACCTATGAAATTTAGTATTAAAATAAATTTTAACCGTGTTTCTTTTTGGTGGATTAAATTTATTAATTATTAATTAATTTGTATAAATTATTATAAAAGAACTGATAGTTAGTTTTAACTCTATAATGGTATATAATACCACGAAGCATATTTAATGTCCTTGTAAATGTATAGTTAAGAAGTGAAATGAAAATCTTTGATTCTTAAATCTACTCGTATAGAGCAGAGTTGTGTAAAGCAGTGTCGATTGTTTATATTATGAGAAAATCTTGTTATACGATTAAGGTAGTTTTTGTTTTTGTGATTATTTTTACATGTTTGATAGCAATAATAATTTTTAAGAGAAAGTTTGTTTATTGATGGAAAAGTTTAAAAATTTCTTTTGGTTATGACAATTTTATTATGAACTGATAATTGGATTAAATTAAAACAAAGTCAAATAATAATTTCAATTGTACTAAAGTTGTAAATATTTGTGTTTAAATGTTGTATTAGTCCAAACTTTCCTAGATACACCAAACACCTAATTAATTTATTTATTCATATGATAACTACTCAACTAGGACTTCCAAAATTACCGTTGTTACCAATACCGGTAATACCGATCTAAGTTTTTCACGTTACCGGCATTACCGGTAACCTCGATATTCCATTCCAGCAAATGCAGTCGTTTTGTTTTTTGATTGAATTTTAGGAATTTTTTAATGTAAGATAAAAAAAATAGGTAGACATGTTTGGTATCAATTTTTTCACAGAAGGTTTAAAATAAAATAAAATACAAAAAAATCAAAAATTCTAAAACTAGTATTCCGAGTAGCCAGGTGGCCAACTAGCCCTTGTAGTGCTCCGAAACAAAATGTTTTTTAAAAATTCTTCTTTAGAAAAAAAGTATGGAAGATGGATGGCAAAGAAAGATTTTACTCCATTAGTTTTCAAAACTTAATGTCTGAAGATTTGCTTTTACTTTAAGTTTTTCTACCTCTTGTTTTGGATTACGTTTTCTTTTGGCAAAATACTTATTCGAAGGTGTAAAAGAATTATTTCATCATCCATATATTTGCTTTTTGTATATCTACGATGTGCTGATTTCTTAGATTTAAAGATCTAAGACAATTCGTATGCATGCATCGCACATAACTAATTACATTAATTAAATAAGTTAATAGACTGATTCGTTTAAATATCGTTGCGGGAATCCAATTGATATAATTTTTATAATGATTTTGACGTAATGTTTTTTCATGTCTGTTAAAATTTTTATTAATTATGCGTGGTATTTATGATTCTCAAATCTTTCTTTATCTGGTCTAGCTTTTTCTTTACCCCTCAGATTTTAATTATTAATTTCCTCTATGATAAATCGAATTGTTGTTGATCTAGGGTCAAACCCGGCATTTTGGACTAAACTTTAGGTACTGCAGAAGCATGGGTGATTTTCAATAACTGGTACTTGACCGCGGTTACTAGACGAGTCAACAAACAATGAGACGTCAAATAATTATGAACTCTTTGTTTTCAAAACGAAAAAAAACAATGTGTATCCTTTCAAAAGGTTAACTAATAGCACGTCAACGTATAAATACCTTTTTGCAATTTATTTCTATTCTTAATGTAAGTTTACGAAAAACTTTGCATTTTTATAGATGTCATACCACCGAACATATGACCTAATTCTCATGCACCCAATTCCATCCGCACAGTTTTCGTGTATCAATTTTAAAACTCTATGCTATAAACATTTTGAAATTACAATTCGTTTGAAAAATAGAATATTTTTATTGTGAAGATGAGTTTCTATTCTATTTTTTATACACAGTTGAAAATAAGCTGAATATGTAATGCAATTTGCTACACATGTAGGTCCTGCGGATGTCACCATTATAAAACAATGCAAAGTTTGCTTTAAAGATAAATGTAATGCTCTTTGCATTAGCAATTTGTTTTCAAACTTCTAGCGTAGCAAGTCGTTTTAAAACTCCTACAATTTCTATAAAAAATAAATTATGCTGTTGGTGTTGTACTAAAATTTATAGTTTTGCGTTAGAATAAGTTTTAATGCAAAATTTGCATTGCAATTTAATAATAACTTGCTTTACATAACCCATATAGCAAAGCTTGTATTGAAAATTGCAGTAATTTTTTCGACTGTGTAGTAAATGATTATATTTGCCGGCAATTTTGATGAATTAGACCACCCAAACATACAAATATCTAGTACTTGATTGTTGTCTATATTGGTTACTGACGGTACGGGTAATCGAGATAGTGTATCGACATGTAACATTTGGGTTCTACGGGATCTATTTTGTAGTTATATATTTATAGCATAACTGCAGGTGTTGACTTTTTAGGATTAAAAATTTATAAATCTCTATAAGCCTTTCAGACGATTATGAAGGAATGGACATTTAGAAATTAACGCAATTGTTTAAGACCAAAGAATATTACTAGGGCTTCCCTGTGCAGTTGAGAGTAGTTTTTTTCTGCAACAATGTACTCGTGATAAAAAACGCTGGTATTTTAATCCAATTCACCACATGTGATAATATTGCGCCAACACGATATGAATTAGCATCAGGAGCAATCCTAATAGGATTGAATCAACACCTTTTTAATGACTGTTAAGAGCTAGGGGAGGTTTTAAAAATCAGTGATTTTATAAAGGATCAATTTAATTTATCTTCTGAACTGTTTGACGGATTTTAACAATTTATTTTAAAGGTAAGAAAAATAATTAAATTTGGAAGTCAAAACTATTCTCCAACTTTAAGAGTCATAAGTCAAATTCCTTAAAGTAGTTCTTGAGTTGTGTACGTTAAATTGAACGTATATGAAAGTCGTAATTTTAAAACTACCTCTAACTATAAAGGGTGAACAGCTCGCGACAGAAAATGTTTTTTTCTACGAAATGTTTTGTTTATCCTCTCTTGCACTGTAAGCAATTTGAGCCAAATCAAAAAATGTGTGAAAAATCGATAAAACGATTAAATTGTTCTAGGTTTATATTTGCCTTCTCTACTACAAATTGACATAAAATATAAAAAAACTAAATAAATAAATTTAAAGAATACACTTTTAGAAAAACGAATCAAAAAATAAAAATACATTTTGGATTGACACGTGCAAAAAAACAAACGATATATTCGTACAAACGTTATGTCTTTTATAATTTTATTTTTCGGCAAACGGTTGTCAAGTTTCATTTTACTGTCGCTAGGGAGTTAGTTAAAGTCTTACTCTTTTGACTTATAATCAAAGCGGCTGCAAAAGTAACGCCATTTTTATTTTATTTTATGGCGCGGCGGCTGTAAAGTAGCATTTTTTATTTGTTATTTTACTATTTTTTCAAACAAATTGTATAACTATGACAACAAAAAATAAGAAATTGATTCTGATTGGTTAATGAAATTTTGAATTATTGTTTGTAACTATGAAAACAAAACATAACAAATAGTTTGATTGGATAATGAAATTTTGAGTTGAAGCTTGTTTTGATAAAAAATTTTATTTATGCAAATTTAAAAGTGTTTTACTTTTTGGACGTAATTATGACGATAATAAATTTTTGATGTATTATAATTTCATATTTATAAAAAATTTAAACTTTTGCCGAAAAAATAGTGTATTTAATTGAGCTAAAGTGATTTTTTGGAGCTAAATTGACAAAAGGTAGCACTTAAGCTACTAATTAAATAATGTACCATTTTTTTTAAATTGTAAGAAAAAAAAAATATTTAAATGGTAAGACACAAAGATGTGTTAAAATCTTTGCACAGATGCAAATATTAGATTTTTGTCTATTATTAGTATTTTTGATTGATAAACAATTTTCAGTATAGAAAGGGAATAAACGTTTGTAGTCTCATGTTAGAAATTAATATTTAGTAATATCCACACATTTTGCTTACATTTGTTCCTTTTCTATATTGACAGTAATGATCATGGATCTATCAGTAATGATAGACAGTAATGAAAAGAAATTTGTTACTATAGCTGGATTAGTTTTTCCTATATGTCATATTTTATTATGTGATAGGCGTTTTTGTTTATATTAGTTATCCATTTGTTAAAAGAAACAAAATAAATATAAAAAGTCCAAGCGTAAGGTATATCCGCTAGAAATAGATAGATTTCGAGATCAGACAATTTTGTGTACAACTAGAATTGGATGTGTCAGATTAGTTTAAATAAAATTTAATTAGAAACACAATAATCCAAAAAATTATCAAACCAAATTTAATACATTAATCAAATCTACTTTATCTATGCAATTTCGGAACAGTTCGGTTTAATTTGGTTAAAACTACTTTTAATAACATATTAAATTAACCAATGAGCAAATTAACGTTCTCACTACGTCACACCTACAATACCACCACACATAATTTATAATCAAAAATTATCAAACAACTTTTACACCTTAAAAATACAAATATCTATCAATTTAGGAAAACTTTTGTAAATGTGTAATCAATATATATTTATTCCAACTAAAACATTTTAAAATTTTCCAAATTTTCAAAGAAAATATTCTTTAATTGAAGAGAATTGAAAATATTCTTTAATTGAAGAGAAACTCAACTTCGTTTTTGTTTTTTTAAATTTTTGCGAAAAATATAAAAGCTCAAATAAATGAAACAGAAACAAAAGGGGTTCTTATTATATGGGGTGAGAGTACCGTGCATTAGGTTAGTATAACGCTAATTACATTAGAACCTCTTGGGTTAGAAAGCTGAAATTTGAGGTTATAGTTGAAAAGTTTATCTATAGTATAAGTTTAATTAAAATAAACTCAAAAATGATGAAATCATTGCCGTTTGCGTTTGTTTTCGTTTTAACAGCTTCTGGGTCTCAACCTCTGATTTTGAAAAATTTATTTTTTAAATTTTAGAAAGATTTATGTTGTATCTACGTGTGCAAAAGTTTTCATTTGTGAGCTTGTTCATTTTAATCTATATCCAGAAAAACAAAGTTTATAACATTTTTAAAACAGCTGATTTTTCAGGAACCTTTTGGGTTGAGATTCTCATTTTGACAAAAATGATAAAAAAATAGTTCAAATGTTTAATGTTTTTATTTAAATATTACAATTCTAATGGCCGTTATAACGCTTTCCATTATTCAACTTTTTAGGCTCCAGCCGCTTAATTAGTACTCGGATATGGCCAGTTTGCGAACTTGTCCAAGAGATTATTTGTAGCAATATACTCAGAAACTATTTTGTGTAAGTCAAGAAATGCGACTGTGAGATTTGATTTCCCGATTCCGCTTATCATATATAGTCGTTTGGCACCAAAATTTTTCCGAAATTCAGAGATGACGCACATTGGAATAGATAGATTTTTATATGAAATCTACCTAAAATAACTAATGGGATGGCACAGTGGTACAGATCAATTTCAGTTCGGATAAAATTCATTTTATGAGTGATTCTTATGTATTTTTTAACGCTGAATCCGAATCTGCCATCGGTTTTTTCCCAGGTCAGCCATTTCCCCGAAAAACCGAAAAAACCTTTGGTTTTATATAGTCATTTTATGCAGAAAAATGAGTTTTTAAATTTACCCGTTTTTTTTTCGATCCGAATTTTCGGTTTTTCGGGTTTCCATGATAGATAGGTAAAAAATAACTTCAGACTCTGATTCAGCGACCAAAAGTATGGTAGAAACGATATAAAACTATACTAGTTTGTTAACTTTAAATTTGACCTCACGTGACCTTTGAGAGGTCACATCTTAATTTATGAGTGTCCAATTGAAGCCTGGTACTTTCTCTACAAGCTCCAAAAGAAAAAATGAGTGGGCACCTTTGGAGCAAAAGTTATAGCCAGTTGAATCTCGAATAAAGAACCCGGGCATTATGGGGGGATAATAATGTCAAAATCTTAAAATATATAATTAAAAGATATATTATCAAAATCAAATATTAAGCTATACTAGACATCAAAATTCCAATTCGACTATTATAAAACGATATAATATAAAAATTATATATTTTAAGATTTTGACATTATTATCCCCCCCATAATGCCCGGGTTTTTTATTCGAGATTCAACTGGCTATAACTTTTGCTCCCAAAGGTGCCCACTCATTTTTTCTTTTGGAGCTTGTAGAGAAAGTACCAGGCTCCAATTGGACACTCATAAATTAGTGAGGACTTTTGCGGAAATTAAGATGTGACCTCTCAAAGGTCACGTGAGGTCAAATTTAAAGTTAACAAACTAGTATAGTTTTATATCGTTCCTACCATACTTTTGGTCGCTGAATCCGAATCTGAAGTTATTTTTTACCTATCTATCATGGAAACCTAAAAAACCGAAAATTCAGATCGAAAAAAAACCCGGGTAAATTTAAAAACTCGTTTTTCTGCATAAAATCACTATATAAATCCAAAGGAACCATAAAAAAAACACTTTGCACCTTAACTCCGAAAATTCGTTTTTTTCGGTTTTGCGGGGAAATGGCTTACCTGGGGAAAAAACCGATGGCAGATTCGGATTCAGCGTTAAAAAATACATAAGAATCACTCATAAAATGAATTTTTACCGAACTGAAATTGATCTGTACCACTGTGGATGGGGGTTTGACCTTAGGAATCACGCCAAGGACTTCCCATAAAATTAAAAAATAATTGTTTACTGGATAGGATATACTAAAACACCAAACTTACTTTACGGCCTATTTTGAGACTGCAAAGTTGTACAATATAATTTAATTGCATTGTCCAAAAATATGTTTTAAAGAACATAAATAGAATTAAAAAACGAAAAATTATAAAAAGAATATTAAAACAAACTTAAAAAAACACCAAAAAGTGAATATTAGCTCAATGCAGGTTTAAAGCTTTAAATACGCATTTATTAGGATTTATTTATTATATGACACATCAATTGTAAAAATTGAAATAGGCTTTGTATGTGTGTGATCTAAGTGAAAAAAATTGAAATGGGCTTTGCATGTGTGTGATTTAAATTTAAATAGGATTCATATTATGAAGTTGTGTTGCCGGGATTTCTTTAATTATTTTTTTATTTGTATATCCTCAATTAAACCCGTTTTTTGAAGGATTATCTTCAGGATTATATATGTATAAGAATATATAGATTTTTAAATAGGATTACACGCACATAGACTGCGAACTAAAATAAGTTGCCTATACGGGTTCAGAAGGTATTGAAAGGTGAAGGCATCATTAAAATTTCGATATCAAAAATCATCTCAATCGCAACAACCTAAAATAACGGTAATATAAAAAACAGCATTTGTTTGATGGACACCGACCACTTTGTACAAGACACCTAAAAAGAAAATTCGTTCTATCTCGTGTTAAATGAAACATTTTACTAAAGATTTTTTAAAACCACTTCATAACTGTGGCTGTTGTTGTGATATCTTTAAAAAAATAAAAAAGATATTTAACCAGCAGTGACAAACCGGAAATTGCAAAATTTCTATAGCCATAACAAAATCATTATGCTTAATTTTCATCAAAATTGAATATCATGACTGAGTGTTATTTAAGTTAAAAAACAGTTGTTCAACGATCCACTGACATCCTCCCCGCCTGCTTTGTCAACTTTTGAAAATAACTCATATTTTCTATATTCAAGTAAACCCGGGTGAGTTTACAGCTCATTTTCATACAAAAGATTTATCAAGATCTCATGCGTTTGCGTAACGAAAATAACATCTAGTTTTTCACATTTTCTAGGAAAACTGGTGTATACAAATGTCGTTATAAATGGTTGACATGATGACAAACAAAATGGGGGAATTGATCTTGATAGCATTATCATTATTATTTCTCGTGATATTTGCAAGAGAGGATTTTAAGTTTTTTGAAAACCATTAAAAAACAAATGAGCAGATTTTGTTAGAAAGGGACTGGGCTCTAAGTTACGTCAAAATACATCGATTGTGATCATTTGCGTTGAAATGGAGTCATCCGTTGTTGAGAAAGCGTTGGACAAATTTTCCCACATATGACGATACACACGCACACGCACACACACACACACACATACATAATAGCAGCCATAAATAGCTTAAACAGGTTTAGGAGGTCTTGAATCGTTAAGATATCATAAAAATTCCAATTTCGAAAATCTGCCCAAAAACAATAACTTCCCATATCGGAAGTTAAAAATCTATCAATACCACAGAACGCATGTCGTTGTCGACTATGATCTTAAAATGTGTTGATGTGTTGTTGTGTTGTGACAATATTGTAATTCCTAAAAGACAACAAATTTCATTAAAAAAAGTTAAAACTTACTTGATTTAAATAAATCGTAATTAATTAATTATATACAGTCGAAACTCGATTATCCGGGATCCGATTATCCGTAAACCTCTATTATCCGTGATTTTTGTTGGTAACTTTTTCAACTTTTTTTAACTATTAACTTTTTTTTGATTGATTAACCCGATTTTTTAATTATTTTAACGTTAAATATTGGTAATACTTAATATTGCAGACATTATTTTTTTTATTTTTTTAACGGCGTTCGTGCTCCATGTAAGAGCGTTGCCAGGCTAATCAGCTTTGAATATTCACTACGGTCATTCGCAACAGCGACATAATTACCATGGCAGCCGAATTTTTGAAGGTCGTTTATTACGTCAGTCTCCCATTGTAGTCGTGGTCTACCTCGCCCACTCCCTGGGGTTCCAACGTACATTTTCCTAAACATTCCAGACTGTGAATCGGCTAGTAGAGCATGCCCAAACCAAGCAATCCTATTAGAACGGATACAGCCTATTATATCAGGACCCTCAAGAAGGTCTTTGATCTCAAAGTTATATCGGGTTCTATACTCTCCATCGTATGTCTTAAGTGGACCAAAAATGTAGCGTAGGATCTTACGCTCAAATACAGATCAATGCAATTCGTCGTTTTGTGTAAGGGTCCACGTTTGTGACCCATACATCACAACCGGTCTAATCAATGTCTTGTATAACTTGAGCTTGGTATTAGTTGATACATACGGTGATCCAAGGAGAGATTTAATTGAGTAGAAAGTTCGATTACCTGCCGCGATTTGAGCTTTAATATCTGTAAGTATGCTGTTGTTTGAGTCAAGCATTGATTCCAAATATTTAAAAGATTCAACTCCCTCAATTCGTTCATCGCCGCACATCAAATCTTTCTTCTCCGCCTCTCTTGAAACATTTATATGTTTGGTTTTAATGTAGTTAATTTGAAGACCAGTTTTCTAGCACCACTCTCAAGCGACTTAAAAGTCTCACTCATAACAGCTTCACTGCCTGCCTAATGGAGGGAGGTGCAATGAAGAGTTGGTGCACATGTAAGTTGAACTCTCGGCACTTTTCCAAAATCATCCTTATCGAGAAATGTGTATTGGTGCAATGATACTCACCAAACAGTTGTTCAGCAGAAGGATTGATTTTTGATAGCAAAATGTAAGAAAAGATTTTATATGCTGTGCAGAGTAGAGCGATTCCTCTGTAGTTTGCACATAGTAGGCGATTACCTTTTTTATGGATTGGTATCAGCAAAGCTGTGTTCCAGTCTTGTGGCATGGTTTCAGTCCTCCAAATCATTTGAACAAGTACAAAAAATCTTAGGGATAGAGTTTTACCACCATGTACAATCATTTCGGATGTTATAACGTCGATACCAGGTGCTTTATCGCGTTTTAATTTTTACAGCGCCGCTTCGAATTCCTCTTTGGTTGGTTTGTCTACATATACCTTTGACGCACGAATAAGCTTTGCTTGACACCCGACTTGTTGCTGGTCACTTAAGTTGAGAAGATTTTCAAAATAATTTCAAAATAAGAAATAAAATATTTTTAAGGTCTACTTGAAGCTTCCCATCTTTGTTTTGAATAGCAGTCGATCTAGTTTGAGGGCCCTTCTTTAAGGTTTTAGCCTGTTGAAAGAAGTTACGCGATTGATGTTCCTTATTGAAGCTTTCAATCTCCTCACACTTTCTCTTCCACCATTCTCACTTCGTTCGTCTACTTAGTTTTGTAACGGCTTATCTTGCCAGTTTAGAGTTCTCCTTCGTAGACCTGGTATTGCGTCCTTGTAGACATTTCAGATAGCAATCTCTTTTGTATTGAATAGCGTCAAGGCATGCTTGATCCACCCATGGCTTCTGGGGGTGGTTCTGTGGTCGTCCAAGTATTCCCTCAGCAGCGCTTAAAACAGCATCTTTAAGCAAATACCATGACTTATCGACGTCTCCATTAATGGTTTCTAATTTCTCCAATGTTTTGGAAATATTGTTTTGATATCTCTCTTCTGTTTCAGAATTCTTTAGTGATGAGATATTAAAACGTATCCATTGATTGAATTTCGGAATGCTTGGGTTTGGGAATTGGAACCTTATTTTAGCACATACAAGAAAGTGGTCACTTCCAATGTATGCACCTCTAAACAATCGCACGTCCAGAACGCTCGAAAAGAAACATGCTGTAACTAGCACATGATCAATTTGATTTCGAGTGTTTCCATTCGGTGAAACCCAAGTCTGTTTAGGAATCGATCGGTGCGAAAAGAAAGTACTGGCAATTCTTAAATTATTTGATAGTGCCAACTCAGTCATTCTCTCACCATTATCATTCGAATTCAAATGTAGACTGTTGGGGCCCACCCCATTTCCATAAGAGATATCTCCTCCAACCTGCTCATTAAAGTCACCAAGAAACATAATGAAGTCACCAAGAACCATAATGAAATATGTACATATATTTGTGAATTATGAATTATTATTTATATATGAATTACTAAAAATACATAGATATGTTCAAAATTATTATGAATATTGTGTACTTCTTTATAAAACTGAAAAATTCGATCAACCGGGATTTTCGATTTTCCGGGAAGCCTCCGGTCCCAAGTGTCCCGGATAATCGAGTTTCGACTGTAGTAACATCTTTACGCTACCTTCAAATTAAATAATCTTTTCCGGCATAAAATTGATTTGTGATGCTTATATACTACACAAACTCAGATGCAATTGCATGTGATCACATTTATAATTGAATATTCATATTGTTGCATAAATAGTAATTTGAGGATAACTTCTAAAATTTCTTTGATATAAGAACATAATCGATAAATAATAAATGTGGTTTTGGTTGAGGTTTTATATGAACGTTATAAATGCATAGAATTAAGGTATAACTGGATAAAAAAAAATTAATGTGTATTAAAATTGTCACTTGGGGATTTTGTTTGACTTTAGTATTATCTATCACAGATGTTATAGTTATTTTTAAAATGTACTTATACATATTTTGTGTTCGATATTGAGGTTTTAAGAATTTAGTTTAATTAAGGTTTTAGTACTGGGCTTTTTTCTGGCGCCTTAGCGTTTCTTATCCGGATTATTCTTTTATTAACAAACTCAAAAATACGCATTTTCATGTCCATCAGGAAACAATATTTTTTACCCCGCACATAATTGAAAAATGTTAAAAATAAAAAAAAGTATTGAAAAGGTTTAGAACACCAGAAAATAGCATATAAACAAAGTAGATTGCTTTGATTTTTAATCCTTGACGTTTTAGCTTTAATGTATTTATTTTTTGAGAATCACAAATTTTTGAGAATTCGATACAATAGTACATTATGATGCTAGGACGTAAAGCTTAACATTTTGGACGGATGTGGAGTTTGCAAATCGAGGCGCTAGCCGAGATTATCACCCACATTAAGTCCAAAATAGCTTACGTCCGTGCATTATACACTATTTTTTATTCGCCGCAAGCAAAATATTTAAAAAAAATTTGTTTATTCTAAATTAAAATTATAAATTTGCATAAATTTTAAAATAAAAATATGTGGAACAAGTAGCCTTTGACAAAATATTTGTTATTTTTTCCAAATTATTGTATAACCATGACAACAAATGATAACAACTATTTTAATTGGATCATGAAATTTTGAATTTAAGGGTTGCTTGATAAAAACTTCTATTTTTCATAGAATTTAAACATATGCTTTTTACTTTTTTGGACGTAACTATGACAATAAAATAAATAGTTAAAAAGTGACACTTTAAGACCGCAAATCACAGTAATATAGTAACACTTTAATATGTAGGCGAATAAAAAAACTATTATGTGCAGCTAATGCTAGTGCTGATAGCTGCCCTCGCTGTATCTTAAGAAATTAATTTATCATAAAATAAAATCCTATTACTAGTAGCACAATTCTTTTATGGAGGACCTGTCAGCTTTACGCATTTTCTTATTTGCAATAGAACTTAATTTGTTTTAGGTCTTGATTGATTTATTCAACATTTATGAGACAATTGAATATTAACCACATATTTATAGAAATGAGAAATATGGCATTGTTCTATCATGTTGTTGCATTACATAGGAATGTTAAGTTCGACAAATCATTTTGTAGATGGAGTGGAGATCACTTCAATTAAAGCCTGCCAGACAAATTAAAAAATTTAAAACAAAAAAAACTTTTTAAAATTCACCACTTTATTTTCCACAGAACTTATAATTCACGTTTCCTTTGATAGCAACTATACTTGGATTATTAACTTAAATTGAAATACAAAACAATTTTTTTTACAAAAATCGTATTTTGAAAATCTCAAATATAATTCTTTTGAATTTTACCTTTTATTTTTATTTGATTATACGTCTTGTTTGTTTTTAATTAAAACTTTTCGGAATGGGTGGTAGAAAGGAATTAAATGGCGTAATTTAATTTCCGTTATTGCTTTTTTTATCTTCTTTTAGAATGTGTCGTTCCTTGCTGGTTTCAATTTATTTATAGTTATTTGTTTTGGTTTTAATAGTTTTAATATGTTTTTAAAAAGGTAAGAAGTTGGCGAAATAGTCATTTGGAAAACTATTAATTAGTTTGTTTGTTTTCTAGCAATGCGTGTTTGTTTATTTTTTTGTCAAGTTGTCTCAAATTTTTTTGTTTAATAAAAAAAATTGTTATTAGTAATAATGATTTAAAGAGGCAAAATATGTATCGACAATCAATAAACGATTTAAGAACGAGATACGGGATCTTAACCGTTCTGTTTAGAAAGTTTGTAGACGAAAAATTGTAAGCATTGATCATAGGACAGGCTCCTCTCGCATAGGACCAAAACGCAGAGGATCTTGGTGAAACTTTGGTATACGATTCAGGTTTACTAGAAAATGGAAAATCGGGATTTGACAGAATTGGGGATCTCCCTAATACCTTCTAGTTTGAATCTTCAATAACTTCTATGTCCTGGATTTTAATCGTATTGAAACTTCGTATATAAGACTTTAGTACTGTTTCCCATATTCCTGCGTATCAACTTCCGGTTTGTCACTTCCGGTTAAAATTTTTTTTATATCTACTGTAGCCTACAGTTACAAATCGATTTTCATGAAACGTTGGTCAAAGGTTTCAATCAACATGAGAAAGATTTCATTACCTTTTGGCTTTTTGGGTACATTGTACAAAAGGGTGGGGGTCCACCATACAACAGGTTGTTTTTTTCACTGTTTTCGTTCGTCAATTAATTTTGGATGATGCTTTAAAAACAGATGCAAATATGTATGGCTAGAAACTGATTAGTTTTTAAATGATATACAACAAAGTGGGGGAAGGTGGGGTCTCATGAGCACCTGTTTTTTTAAATATCAATAACATCTGATAATCAAATTGGATGAAACTTGGTACATAAGCATTTAGTACGGTTCACAACACTTCCAGCTATTCATTGCCGCGGGTAAACATTTTGTTGCATATTTTGCAGTGGAAGAAAAACGTGTTCTAGACCGAGTTGTGAAAACTTGACCATTTTTGATTTCCTGAACCTTGGCATATAAGTAATATGGACAAAATAAAAAATACTTCTTATTTTACAGTTTTTTTAAAGTGCATAGGGGGCACCTCAACATACATGAAAATGGACAATTCTGCCAATCCGATGTAACTTTGTAATTAAATTGCTCAAGAACGACTATACTGATTTCATCAAACTTTTTTTGTTTGATAGATGATTAGTTAATCGTTTAAAAAAAAATTAATTAATTGTTTTTGTAATTAATTTTAAAATTAAAATATTCAAAAATCTTTTCTAAAGATAGGCACTAGGGTCGAAGATCAATTAGAATTTAATTTTTTTTTTAAACAGTTCTATCCTTACTCTAAAGTCCGACTAAAATTCGAAATTTTTCATAAATTTTTCGAACTTCAGTGGTTAAATTTTTTTGTTGATCAGTTGAACAAAAATTAACATCTCTCAAGTGAATCGCATAGTGCTCAAACTATGCACTTTAAAAAAATTGCAAAATTAGTAGTACATATTTTTATTTTGTCCATACTACTTATATGCCAAGTTTCAGAAAAATCAAAAATGGTCAAGTTCATATATCGACTTTTTCACCTATGTAGATCACGTTTTTCATCAGTGTCTTTATTAACAGCCTACAACAGTGATTTTGATGCATCTTATAAAACAGGTTTTTGGTGACACTTTGAAAAAATCTGGAAATTTATATGACAAAGAATTGATTAGTTTTTGGACGATATTATTTGGACCACTTATCCCAGATGAGGGCCTGCCCAAGCACCTATTTATTTGAAACTGTAATAACATCAGTTCATGATAATTGATTAAACTTGGTACATATGCTTAAAGTATGATTTGTAACAGTTTTACAATCCAACTTCCGGTATGTCACTTCCACTAAATTTTTTTTTTACCTTTCTATTCGTACAACAGAATTTATGTCTGTTGGGGTGCTACAGCTTTCTTTAATGTTTAAATTGATCGTGATGCATCATCATCACAATATTTTTGATTGATTTAAATTTTTAGTTATATTATGTTTAACGGTAAAAGAATAGAATATAAAGATTTCTTATTCTCTATACAAAACATACAATTATTTTTCAAGTTTATGTACTTAACTGGATTCAATGTCAAAATTTAACGCTTTGATTGAAAAGTTGGACCAAAAACACATTTTGTCGAAAAAAACTGAATAATTAAATTCAAGGTTGGGGCACTAGGATAACTGTATCAGGGTTTTAATCCAGTTTATATATATTGACCTTTTTGGTATAAAACCTCGTTTATAGTTAAATTGGTTAGCTGTTCGCAACTGCTGGTTTTGTTTTTACTTTAATCAATTGCATAAGGAGAAAGGTGTAAATAACCTTTTTGTTTTTGTATTATCGAAAAAAATGGTTGGTTTTTGGTTTCTATTAATCGTCTGCGAAACGTGCGTCTGGGGGGAGGGGGACGGGGCAGGGTCATCTCTGTTGTTTAAGGTATTAAGAGTAATTTTTTTTTAAAGTTGGACAAAGTGTATGAGGGTGAGGATAGAAAAGGAAATTTTCAGGATATATTAGTAGTACTGTGATAAGAAAAAGTGCAGTTTACCACCTCTGTAATCTGGCTGGTTTCACCTTGAATAGAGGTCAAAGTATAAGATCACGGCTAAATTGTATATATTATATGATCATTCTACTTCATAAAATGACATTTTTTTAAATTTTGATTTGACTTGATACTAGGTAGATGTTAGCACAAACGGCTTTAAGGGCCAAAGTCATTCGAAAATGTTGTTTTCGTTGGTTTTCTGCCTTTTAATCCCCACAGCAACAACAATTGGATTAATTACACAACATATGTAAGTACTTAGAAAAATTTAAAACAGCGTGGTTTGCTGTTGACTTTAGTAGTTAAACGGTCTCAAAGTTGATGCCTTTTCAAAAAAGGTCAAAGTTCAAGGTTAATTACTCTAAAAGGCATCAGTTAATAAACTTCAGATACAACTCTAATAGTACTCCATATTGTTTAGCCTAAGCTTCAGGCTTAAACCCCGCATGGGGCAAGCTTTTTTTTATACAAGCTTTTTTTTATTTTTCAATATTCGTTTTATTGCATAATGTACCATAATGCACATTTTACATATTTCTCAGGCTAGTTTGGATTTTTAATGGTCATAAATCAATTTTTAACTAGGGCCATAATTGATTTAGTAAATAATTAGAAAACCTCAATTCCACGGTACAGGAGGAGTATACGGAGTTACGTTCCACGTCAAAAGGAGCAAGGCTAGGTCCAAAATTCTATCAGTCGTAAAAAATTGGTTTATGGTCCAAATTGAAGCTTAGTTTATAGAGTTTACTATGCTGTCTGGCTGTCTGGCTTCCTAAAATTCAAAATGGCGGACAAATATGACGGCTGCAATCAGTCACCTCATCGTGAAATAATATTTTTTTCCGAGTTTTCACTTGCAATACTCATCAAATCAAATCGTTTAATTTAAAACATTTTTAGATGTACCTTTGCTTTCTGAATACATTTATAATTTTTTTTCTGCGTTAGAAGGCTCGTTTTTGTCCCTATCTTTAAAAACTTTCAAAAAATTTGTGTTTTGGAATAACGATCACACAAATTATAGTAAAAATGAAAACAATCGCAATCCGCTTTTCAAATTCAGGCATTCAAAAATTCAATCAACGGAAACGTTTTAACATCTCATCACTAAAGAATGCCGAAACAGAAGAGAGATATCAAACCATTTTGCCGAAACATTGGCGGAATCAGAAACCATTAAATATTAATAGAAGCCTCCTTTTTGTCCCTAATCTTAAAAACTTTCAAAAAAGTTGTGTTTTGGAATAACGATCACATTTGAAAAGTGAAACCAAAAAAGTGGGTTTGAAAAGTGGAACTTTATTTTAGCACATGCAAGGAAGTGATCACTTCGAATGTACGCACCTCTAAAGGATCGCACATTCAGAACACTAGAAAAGAAACGTGCTGTTACTAGCACGTGATCAATTTGATTTCGAGTGTTTCCATTCGGTGAGACCCAAGTCTGCTTATGAATCGATCGATGCGGAAAGAAAGTACTGGCAATTCTCAAATTATTTGATAATGCAAACTCAGTCATTCTTTCAGCACTATTATTCGAATTCAAATGCAGGCTGTTGGGGCCCACCACACTTCCATAAGAGATATCTCTCCCAACCTGCTCATTAAAGTCGCCAAGAACCATAATGAAGTCGCGTGCTGGTGTTTGTTTCATAACCTCTTCGAGTGCCATGTAGAAAGTATCCTTCTCGTCGACAGTTTTAGCTCCAGTAGCTCGGTAATTAGAGAAATATTGTTGTACGTACCGTTTACCAGTAGGTACCCCCTCATTGGCCGGAATGAATTTCATCACGGCTTCTTGTGAGCGTGCACCAACAAGAAAACCAGTTCCAAATTCTCTTCGAGAAGAATAACCCCTACAATATAAAGAGTGCCTATCCCAATTTTGTTTTCCGATTATTAGCTGTCTAATTTCTTGCATAGCTAATATATCGACCCTATACCTCTCAGCATCCACCCCATACCTCTCAGCCTCTGTTTCTAGACTTATAAAAGCATTAGGAGCGCTCAAGCTGCGCACGTTTCACGTTCCGATTCGGTAGTCGGATCCTTTTCACGTCTAGGTAAAAATCTGTTTTTGTGTCCGGGTCTGTTATTCTCTTTCTGATTACCAAATTTAACAAATTATTTTTTTTTGTGTTAAGCTTCAGCCCAACCCAAATTGTCGTGAATGGGTCCGTTCTGCATCGTATGGTTACCAGAAACAACCTTTTTACAAATATTCTTACAAATTACCTGTTACTCTGTATATATTTTATTTTGTAAGGCTATCTTATGGCAACGGCAAACAGTGTTAATTATAAAAATAAAACAATTAATCTCTTCATCCGAATCGCTAACGTAAAACGAACACAATCGAACAAACGAATACAACCCTAAAACTTACAAACATCATCTACATCTACAATATAAACAGAACGATTGAAAAGAAAACCAATAAAATCATGTCCTTAAACTTTTGCTTTTTGGAATTTTTAAATTATGTGAATTCAACAAACTTTCATGTTTTTTAGATTTCGAAATAATTTTCCTTTTTTTTCAGGATCAGAAAAAAATCTATTGAAATAAAGAGAACAAAACTATATAAATATATACGAAATAAATAAATTTAAATTGACTATAATATAGAAAAAAAGTATAAATAGTTTTGATAAAAAGAGTCATAAATTGAGAAATAAAATAAAATAGCGAAATGTATCAAGACATACCTTTAGAAAAACGATAAAAAAGAAATTAGTTAAAAAAGTAGTTAGTTTTGTGAAAATTATTTTTGAGGAAATTAGGAGAGGAAGTCAACTAAATATACGGAACAACATGATTTGGGTAAGTTAAGCTTTTTATCAACCATATTTAAAAATGAATAAATTGACCATTATTTTTAAGCTTTATCGGCCGGCACTTTGTTTATTCATGAATTAAATGAGGTGTAATAAATAATTTCACAGCAATATCTACTAAACAGATTTTCAAGTTGAAAATATCAAAATAAAAATTTAGAAGCTAATAAAAATTGTATATTAGCTTTAACATTTTCTTTAAAAAATGTATGGGCGACGCTGATGCATACATACATATGGGGTATTCCACGCCAAATCGACCACTTTTGACCCGACCTCTCTTGATTTGGCTAAAACTTTTTTATCTTTTTCTACCCCAGTGTCTTAGAGTTTTTTAAAATTTTTTCACCAAACCCAAAAAATGTTATGAATTTTTTGAAAAAATATAGCTATTTGTTTTTCAAATACCCATGATTTTGTCAAAAATTCATTCAAAGCGACGCTTTTTTTTAATTTTTGTAATTGAACGTAGTTTTTGAATGTAGTTTTGTAATTGAATGTAATTGAATGTAGAATCAATTATTAAAAAACCCTTTTTTTCAACTAAAAATAAAATAGAAAGCGAAGTCGACCCACTCTAGTTCAAACGACATTAACTGAAGAATAAATCAAAGCTAAAAAATTAAAAAAAAAGATGAAAAGTGGGGTTTTTGAAAAATTGATGGTTTTTCTCAAAAAACTGAAAAATTGTATGAAAATAGATATCGAAATTTTTTTGTGTTTTTTCCTAAAAACTACATTCAAAATTTAAAAAAAGGCGTCGCTTTGAATGAATTTTTGACAAAATCATGGGTATTTGAAAAATAAATAGCTATTTTTTCAAAAAATTTATAACATTTTTTGGGTTTGGTGAAAAAATTTAAAAAAAAACTCTAAGACACTGGGGTAGAAAAAGATAAAAAAGTTTTAGCCAAATCGATAGAGGTCGGTTCAAAAGTGGTCGATTTGGCGTGGAATGCCTCATATATGCCAAGTTTAATCTACATCAAATATCAGAAACTTAAATTATATAAGTGCCAAATAAACAAGTGCTCGGGAGGCCATCCACTACTTATCCTAATATAGTCCAAGAACTAATAAGTTCCTATTCCTACATAGGATCTTGATGAAACTTTGGCAAATGATCCAGGTTCACTTGCAAATGGAAAATCTGGATTCATTTCAAATTTGGACAAAATGGGGGTCGAATGGGGAAAATGGGGGTCTCCCAAACACCTCTGAGCTTAAATCTTCAATAATTCCTAATCCCGGCTTATGATATTATGGAAACCTGATATATAAGGTTTTAATACTGTTCCCAATATTTCTACATACATACCAACTTCCGGTTTGCCACTTCCGGTTAAAAATTTTTTTTCTTCAGGTGTTTATGTAGCCCTACTGTAGCCTACAATTACCAATCGGTTTTTATGAAACGTTAGTAAAAACTTTTAAGTACAATAGGAAAAATTTTATCAGCTTTTGGAGTACATTGGGCAAAGGGTTGGGAGTCCATCACAACAAGTGGTTTTTCCATCATGTTTTTTGTGTTTGTTGGGAGCATAAAACATTCGTTCGTTAATAGATTTTGATTACACTCTGGAAAAAGATTTGTATGGCAAAGAACTGATTAGTTTTTGAGCGATATTGAACAAAGTGGTGGGTGGTCCCCGAGCACCTGTTTTTTTTAAAGCTCAAAAACATCTAGAATTTGATGAGACTTAGTACATAAGCATTTAGTACGGTTCACAACAGTTCTGCATCCCCACTTTCGGTTTTTCACTTCCGGTAAAAATGTTTTTTTGTAATTTTAGAAGTTTTCATTGTCTTTCTGCACACTACAGGCCACAATGATTATGATGAAACTTATGAAAAAGGCTTTAATTAGTGCGAGAAGCAAATTATCATCTTTTGGGACACATTGATCATAGTGGCGGGGGGTCTACCAAATGCTGACTTTTCACACTTTGTTTTTAAAGTTTGTTGGGGACATATAGACTTCATTCATTAATCAATTTTGATGACACTTTGAAAAAAGATGGAAACCTAAATGAAAAAGAACTGATTAGTTTTTGGACAATATTGGGATAAGTGGGGGAGGGGGGGTGGAGGGCCGTGAACACCTGTTTACTGTGTCACCATTTATTCAATGTTTGTTGGGAGCATTCGTTCAATATTCGTTCGTGAATGAACTTTGATGAGACTTTGGGAAAAGATTTACAAATATGTATGGCAAGGAACTGATTAGTTTTTAAGTGATAGTGAACAAAGTGGTGGGGGGTTCCCCGAGCACCTGTGTTTTTGAAAGCTCAATAACATCTGTACCTGATGATCGAACTGGATAAAACTTGCTACATAAACATTTAGTACGGTTCACAACAGTTCTGCATCCCAACTGAGCAATTCCACGTCACCGCAACAGCTTTGTTCTAGCATCCGGACTGACCCCCATCGATTTCGATGAAATTTTATACACAGATAGCCAATAATGAAATAAAAATATCATTTCTTTCGAAAAATGAAATTTCACTCTGGGGATGATACAGGGTGGCAGCAAAGTTTTAAGGGTTTGCGAAACATGAGTATCTTTGAATATCGATTGCTAACGATTGACTAAACCGATTTAAGTCATTTATAGCTCATTGGAAAAGTAATTAATAATAAAAGGACTTATAAAAAGGACTTATAAAAAATATTAGTTAAAATTTTTTAAAAAAATTTTTAAAACTGTGTTAAACTTAAAAAATATTTTCAAAGATGGCGCTGTTGGGGTACCCTCATTGCTACCACTTTTTTTTTTCAGAAAAAAAATGTTTAATTAGTTTGTAATCTAAAACTAAAGTTCCTCAAGTACATAATTTCTCGTTTTGAAAATACAATTCTTACAAAATTTTAATATCCGTTGTTTCAATTTTTTTTTAAAATCCATTTTATTTAACTAAAACCGCCTGAATTCTTGTTTTATAGAAATTTAATTATTTTGAGGATACAAGCTTAGTATGATTTTTACATAATTGACTTTTTCTGCCATTTCTACCTGTCCGAAATTAATTATAAATGAGTGTACCTGAAATATGTTAAAACAGATGCTGAGAAGTAAATAGTGAGAAAAACTATGTGAAATAAAATGCATGTTGTATTGAATTTATATAATTATTAACTTTTTATTTTATTCTAAGTTGTGTAATAAAAACAATATACATTTATTAATAATATAAAATAATATACAAGAAATTGAAAATATAAAATAAATTTACATTGCATATTAACGGCTTATCTGAAAAATCCTAGTTTTAGCTGAATTAGAATATATTTTTGTGAGCAATGTTTTTTCATCTTTGGGTATGAACGCATGAAATGATTGTGTACCTTTTATAGTTACCGCCTCTCTGTATCTGGCTTCTAGCCGTGTTTTATTTCTATATAATAATTTTACTGGTATATGCAAAATTCATTGTTGATTGCCATTTTGTTGCCCATTCATAAAGATCCATAGGGGTTTGAATAATATTCTTGTTAGACAAACTTTATCAATGAGCACCTCGTTTCAATGTACCTCCTATTCCATCACGCGGTCCTTTTCCATGACTGGTAGCGTTGAAGTGCCACTCTGCGTCTATATTAAAATCTGGTTTGTGGTAACATAGATTTATAAAACTATATTTATTTTTATACTGAGATCAAGCACCATCAGTCATATAGACTTTTTTCTGGATGTTTTATTTTATCTTTTATAAAATCAATCATTTGTGATATGGATAGATACACTGTCACACTATCATGTTCAGTTATATGAGACATAATGATAAAACTTAAGGGATCGATACCTTGACTAGTAGGTGAATTATATTACATTAAAAACGGTTGTATCGTAACTTGTCAATTATTACAATGATAACTCTGCACAGAATCTTGAATGAAAAAGAGCAATTTTCCCAAAAATCGCCAAGTACTAAGCACTCTCCCGCTTTCAAGTTTGCTTTTGTGTTTTCCAAATACATGAACTGTTATTGTGCCATAAAATGGCCTGTGTGTTAATTTATGTATAAATGCTGAAGAAGAATCGATGAATGTGCCCAAATTGCATCGATCAGTGGTATTCCATTGCATGTATTTCACCTCAAAAATTCCATTAGTTTTATAACTTTCATGTAATTTATCAGCCTGTTCTTTAAGATTTTCAGCACATTCCACTCATTGACACTCATAATGTTATTTACCACAATTAACAAATGTCATTTCACCATATACCAGTGAAATTATTATATAGAAATGTAATCACGGCTAGAAGCCAGATACAGAGAGGCGGTAACTATAAAAGGTACACAATCATTTCATGCGTTCATACCCAAAGATGAAAAAACATTGATCACAAAAATATATTCTAATTCAGCTAAAACTAGGATTTTTCAGATAAGCCGTTAATATGCAATGTAAATTTATTTTATATTTTTAATTTCTTGTATATTATTTTATATTATTAATAAATGTATATTGTTTTTATTACACAACTTGGAATAAAAATAAAATGTTAATTATTATATAAATTCAATACAACATGCATTTATTTCACGTAATTTTTCTCATTATTTACTTCTCAGCATCAGTTTTAACATATTTCAGGTACATTCATTTATAATTAATTTCGGACAGGTAGAAATGGGAGAAAAAGTCAATTATGTAAAAAGCATCCACACCCTCAAATACTTAACTTGTATCCTCAAAATAATTAAATTTCTATAAAACGACCGCATTTTCTATAAATTGACCGCAGGAGGGATCGATTTTGATCGATTATGATCAATGTTGATCTACGGGTCTGACTACCCTGCGTACTCCAGTCCCTGCCATTGACATATGAGTTAGCGTGAGATATCACATACCACTGGCAATGGCAGGAGATGTCATTAGCCAAGATGATATCTTAGGGTGCTGGCGGACGAACTTTAATTAGTCAACGGCAGCACTTCCAGTCTTAGCTGGGCAGCGTTCCGTAGCGGTACCGCTCATTAGCTCTTCCGAGGAATCGAACCAACACGTAGTTATGTGTGGGCTTTGTGCCTCGATTGGGGTGGTGGCGGTGCGTCTGGGGTGCGCTGCATCAGCTGGATTATTGGCATTTAGTTTTGTTTTGTTTTCTGCAAATTTCTCACAATTTGTTTTTCACTTATTATTTTGTTATTATTTCTTCATCTTATCATAAAATATTGGCATATGTCATATTTTGTAGTATGATAGGATTTTTTACTTAGTTATGCATTTTAAAATAAAACACAAAAAAATAAAATAAACATTTTGATATATATATGGCAGTACAACCGAAAAAAAATAAGTCTGCAAGTGGTAAAGCAAATTTGCGCAATCCACCCGCCCATAAAGCGGCATGTCCACGGAATTTGCAGGGACAAAACATATATGAATCAATAAAAAATTTTAAAATACATGTTCAAAACATCTGCGGATTGAACGCTAACCATGACCACGTGCAACATCATCTTGAGCACGACAAACCGAACATTCTATTCCTTACAGAAACACAAGTTTCTGAAAATTTTCTCTTTATAGAATCGCTTAATTCCAAATATAGGCTCGAATCAGCTTTCAAACTCCATCAGGGCGTGTGCGCATTCATTCATGAGAGTGTTGCGTACACGCGCTTTCCAAATTTTGAACTACACGGTGACGGCTTCAATACAATGGTTTTAAAGATTTGTCTTCCAGAAATGACTTTTTTTACAATAGCTTTATACCGGTCCCCCAACAAACGTAACCCAAACTTTTTTAATATACTGACAAAAATTATGGACGAGATTAGAGCAAAGTCCCCTAATTGTGAAGTTATCGTTACCGGTGACTTCAACGTCCACAACAAATCATGGTTAGAATTCTCCAAATCGACCGACGATGTTGACAATAGTGGAAAACTGGCAGAAATTTTTGCCGCGTCTCAGGGCCTATTCCAAATTGTTAAAAGCCCGACTTTCACTCCCCGTAATGGCGGTGATAATAGTTTTCTACTAGATCTCTATCTTACCACAATGCCAGATATTACGAGTGTCGATGTTGCGAAAGGTAGTATTGGAAATTCTGATCATTATTTAATCTCATCAGTTATCAAAACTGATTTACTTAAAACTACAGCTCCCAAACCCCGTAAAATATTTCACTACTCAAAAATGGATAAGAGTGGTCTTCAAAATTTTTTCCATGGTTTCCCTTTCGACCGTCATTGTTTTTACACTGACAATGTAAATGTTTCTGCTCAAAACTTTACAGAAACCATCCAATTTGCTATCAATAAATTTGTCCCTTTCTCCATAGTAAAACCCAAACAAAAATACTTGTATTCGAAAGCTGCCAAAACGGCACTTAGAAACAAACGTAGATCATTTAATATTTGGATTCATAACAAAACTCCCACTAATCGATCCCAATATCTAAAGGCCAACAAAATATCTAATCAGATTATCTCAAACGAAAAGTCCGAAATTGACAGAGCGAAAGCCTCAAAACTTACGTCTATGTCTGTTTCTGACAAGAGTTTCTACAGTGCCATTAATTCTTTAAATTCTGGTACAAAATTTTCTATTCCCCCTATTATTGATGGTGATTTAATCGTCAATGATTCCGCAAGAAAAGCTAACTTGTTCGCTGAACGCTTTGCTCTGAACTCCACTGTTTTGGAAACTCCTAAAGAAATACCCCAAATCCAGTCTTCAGGTGTTAATATGAATGAACTTCACTTCAAACCCAAAATAGTCGCTAAACTTTTAAAGGGGTTAAACATCAACAAAGCATCAGGAATGGACAATATTCCACCCATTATTTTAAAAACCTTTTCCAAAGAACTTGCACCAACTTTAACTAAAATATTCTACCAATCCTACAAATCTGGTATATTTCCCTCGTGCTGGAAGTTGGCAAATGTCCAGCCCGTCCCCAAAAAGGGACCAAAATCCGATATCTCAAATTATAGACCAATAGCTTTACTATCGGTCCTATCCAAAGTCTATGAGCATTATATTAATGCACATATTTCAAAATTTCTGGAAGAAAATCATTTAATATCCGACAGCCAATACGGTTTTCGAAACAAAAGATCAACAACCGATCTATTAAACTATGTAGCGCACTGTTGGAACAGCATACTTGATAAAGGTGGTGAAACATACGTTATCGCTTTAGACATCTCCAAGGCATTCGATCGAGTCTGGCATGCCAACTTAATCAACAAGCTCGTTGCGTACGGTTTTCATCCCAATGTTGTGAAGCTGATTTAAAATTTTCTATCCGACCGATACATTTCGGTAACCTTAGACGGATATTCTTCTGAGTCTAAACTAATTAACGCTGGTGTACCCCAAGGCTCAGTATTGTCCCCAACCCTATTTTTGATTTATATCAACGAATTGTTGAAAATCACCAGCAACCCAATAAATAGTTTTGCAGATGATAGTACTCTGCACAAGTCGTTCGAGCCCCTTCCTTCAAAAGGTAAAATGCACGAACGAATTAATCCTGCCCGGAGAGACGCTGCCATAAACGTGAACAAAGACCTGAATAAAGTCGCCGACTGGGGTGACCAAAACCTTGTCAATTTCAACTCCACCAAAACACAGCTGTTGATTGTTTCCAGATTAAAGACCGAGTTCCCCAAAGATATTTTATTTAGTATGTGTGATGAACCAATAGGTGAATGTAAAAACATTCGTTTATTGGGTGTCACAGTTTCAAATGACCTACTCTGGAACGATCATGTAATGGCGATGGCAAAAAGCGCGTCTAAAAAACTCGGCCTCCTAAATAGATGCAAACAATTTTTCACTCCATACCAATTGCTCCATGTTTATAAGTCCTATATTCGTCCCTGTATGGAGTACTGCTGTCAAGTTTGGGGTGCTGCCTCTGTTTCCATCTTGGCCCTCTTGGACTCTGTTCAAAAGCGAGCTATACGAATTGTAGGTGATCGAACTTTGACATCAAAACTTGATTCCCTACAACATCGTCGCACTGTTGCTGACCTCGTTGTTTTTTACAAATATCGTCATCAGCATTGCTCAGATGAAATCAGCGGCATCATGCCTCAAACTTATTCTTACCCCCGTTCCACTCGGCAATCGGCTGCCGCAACCAGTGAAACGGTAAAGATCCCGCGCTGTCATACTGGCAGATCGCAGAGAGACTTCTTTGTCCGAACTGCGTACAAATGGAATAGTTTGCCGGAACACTTAGTCTCAGGTGGCTTCAACCCACAGATGTTTAAAAAAAGCGTTAATCTACACCTCAGAACGCCAGTTGTTGTGGGACCCAGGTCTAGACCTAGGTCTTAAAAGGTATTTATGTGTTGTTGTGACACATATTCTAAACCCTATTACACAACACATTTTATTAAAAAAAAAAAAAAAAAAAAAAAAAACAAGAATTCAGGCGGTTTTAGTTAAATAAAATGCATTTAAAAAAAAAAATTTTGAAAAAACGGAAATTAAAATTTTGTAAGAATTGTATTTTCAAAACGAGAAATTATATACTTGAGGAACTTTTGTTTTAGATTACAAACTAATTAAACATTTTTTTTCTGGAAAAAAAAGTGGTAAAAGTAAGGGTCCCCCCAACAGCGCCATCTTTGAAAATATGTTTTAAGTTTAACACAGTTTTATAAAATTATTAAAAAATTTTAACTAATTTTTTTTATAAGTCCTATTAATTACCTTTCCAATGAGCTATAAATGACTTAAATCGGTTTAGTCAATCGTTAGCAATCGATATTCAAAGTTACTCATGTTTCGCTGCCACCCTGTATCATCCCCAGAGCGAAATTTCATTTTTCGAAAGAAATGATATTTTTATTTTGTCATTGGCTATCTGTGTATGAAATTTCATCGAAATCATAGAGAGTCGGGAACATCGATGTTGCGGTGACGTGAATTGCTCAACTTCCGGTTTGTCACTGCCAGTAAAAATGTTTTTTTTTTCTCTTACTACAGAATTTATGTATGTTGGGATACTACAGCTTTCTATAATATTGATATAATTAAGACTACGCGAAATCTATAACATTGGTTAGCCATTAATTAAAGTAAAGTTTTTATGGATATTATTAGCTCACTATATATCCTGAACATTTCCAGAGCTGTGGTTAAGTTATACATCAGCGTCGCAGTACTTTTTAAAGTGACATCAAAAAAACTTTTTAAAATGAAGTGACAAACTAGAGGTGGGTTCCTAGAAATATTGTAAACAGTACTAAAATCTTATATTTCAAGTTTGAATACGAATTAAATCCAGGATTAAAAGTTCTTGAAGATTTAAACATAATGTGTTCGGAAGACCCCTCGCCATTCTATCCAATTTTTAAATGAATCCAGGTCTTCCATTTTCAAGTTAGCCTGGATCATATACCAAAGTTTCATCAAGATCCCATGCGTTTTTGTCACCCACCCACCTAAACACTTGTACGAGTGCTGCAGTTAACTGTTTAGGGAAATGACAAAAAAAATAATTTATTTATATTTACACTGTTTATTGTTTTTCAAGGTATTCACGTTTAAATTCTATCTAGACACTTTTTAATTCGATAAAACCAATTCTCAGGCGAAATTTCCACTAAAGTGATGGTTTTTCAAAAACATATGATTTGTAAGCTACTGACTTACAAGCAAAACTACTGGCTGACTAACCAAAACTACTACTGACAAACTGGCTATTTGGTGGATGAACCATTAAATCAATGCGATTTTACTTGTCACATTTTCAAAAATAAAAAAATAAAGAAGAAATTCAAACAACAATGAAATAAAAAGGCAAACGAATATTATGTTCGGCAATTATACGATACAATTTGATTATGTGTATTGTGTGTGTGTCAATTGTCATTCATTTGTTAATGTTATTATATTTTTTATTCAGTCTCGTATTAAATATTATATGAGTTTGATGTGTTGATTTTAGATACTTAATTTTTGAGTTTCCTCCTCTTTTTTGAAGTTGGTTAAAAAACTAAAACTATTCAAAATATAAATTTAAAAAATAACGAAATTGAACGACATTACCACTTAATTCGACAACAAGATTTGGTACAATAATTCATGTAGTTTTTTCGTTCATCATAAAATTTAGTTTGTAAATCTTTGTAAAACGTTATGTAAATATGGCTTTTTATTACACATTGTTACAAATTATAGTATCACGAAATGCTACTCTAAATTGAAATATGAAATATTTATTTTATATTTAATATATTTAGTAATACCTTCCAAAGAAGTTTTACTTCAACAGCGTGTAAAGATTACGCATTTAATTTTTCTATCTGTTATTTATAAAATAGTGAATTCTCGTTCGTAGAGTAAAAAAAATAATACAAAAAAAGTCCGAGCGGCAGGTATATCCCCTAGAAATAGGTAGATTTCGGGATCACACAGTTATGTGTGCAATTAGAATCGGATTTATCAGATTACTTTTTAAAAAATACTAATTAAAAACAGAAGTATTAAACTAACTTACAAAATAAACATTATTTTATACAGTTTTTGGGCTCTAGGCACTTAACCTGTACCCCGATATGGCCAATTGTCAAACATATTTAGGAGACTGTTTGCCGCAACATACCCAGAAAATATTTTTAGCGTAAGTGAAAAAATGCGACCGTGAAAGTTCCGCTAAATGCCGTTGTACTTCACACAGTTTATTACAGATAGCTAAAGAACCTTTTATTGCAGATGTCTGGCTTTTCAAAAAATGATAGAAATATGTTCAAATAATTAATATTTATAAATTTTGTTTACATATTTTGCCCCAAACGGCCGTTATAACGCTTTGTTTTTGACAGTTTTAAGGCTCTAGACTCTTAACCTGTACCCGGATATGGCCAGTTGTCGAACTTATCCAAGAGATTGTTTGCCGCAACACGCTCAGAAAAAATTTTTGGTCTAGGTCGAAAAATGCGACCGTGAGATGATGCAACCTCATATCGTGATATATATATATATAATTTTTTTTTTTTTTGTTTTTCCGTCTCCGCTTTACATATATAGTCGTTTGACATCAACATTTTTCCGAAATTCCGAGATGACGGTCATTGCAATAGGTAGATTTTTATATGAAATCTACCTAAAAGACACTCAAATTGAAGCTATTGATTGAAAAGCTGAATTTTCTAGATTACTAGGAGAGCGTTTATTTGAACTTGTTGCTCATACAGCGTACAACTATTTAATAATATAATTATAACCAACTTCATGTTTATAACTTCACATTTCACAACATTGTAATTTTGCCATATTAACACTCCTCTTTAAACATAAGTTTTAGAACTGCTAGTGCTTTTGTAGGTTTCTCCGCTTTGGAAACCGAAAGTGGTTTCGTAAATATATCAGCTGTCTGATGTTCTGTTGAAATATAATCCACTGTAAATTTTCCTTCGTTAATAGCATTTTAAGAAAATGATGTCGAATATCAATATGTTTTGTCCTTGAATGTACTGGACTATTTTTCTCAATTATAATTGCACTTTAACTGTCACATTAGATCTTTATTGAATTACTTAATCCAAATTGCTTGAGCATTCCACTCCACAAGTTGATAATGCCACAGTTGATTGGCGTTTTGATGACCAAGAGAACGCTCCTCCTTCAAAAGTAAACACGTAACCTGTGGTTGGAAGACGATCTTCAGTATCATTTGCCCAATCTGCATCTGAATAACCTACAATGCAATTTTCATCATGATCCGATTTTCTGTATGTTAATTTAAACGATAACCTTCCACGTAAATATCTTAATAAATGTTTGAAAGCTAGCTAATGCGCTTTCCAGGATTTGAGTTGAATCAGCTTAGTTTATTAACAGCATAAGTAATATCTGCTCGTGTTGATTGTGATAAATATATTAACCATCCTATGGCTTCTTGGTATAAGGTATCGCTTTCATTTGATCAATTTCATCTTGATTTTTGGAAATTTGTGGTAATTTATCAAGTGAAGTGGGCGTATTAACGGCTTTACAGTTCGACATACCAAAACTTGCTATAAAGTTTTCTTGATCTAATGATATTGACTCATTATCCACAATAGTTCTCTTTCCGAGACAGTGTTTAATATTGCCAAGAGCTTTGATTTGAAATTTTTTATATAAATGTTCTTTTATCATTTTCATCCATGTTGTATCGTTATAAAATATTAATAAATCATCGACATACGTAGCGATAATTAATACTTTCTGTTGATCAATTTTATCATAAATTGCATTTTAATTAAATACAGTTGTCATATCTGGATTGTTGCAGGCCAAATTGTTTTAAAACAAGTTCAATATTCCAAATTCTGCTTGACTGTTTTAGTCCATATACAGCCTTTTTTAAATAACAAACCTATGAACAATTTTTATTAAAAAATGGAGATTGTTCCATTGTAAATTTAATTTTCAAGATCTCCATGTAAAAATGCAATAATCACATCCATTTGGTCAATTTTCAGGTTTAATCGGATTGCCAGTGCAAATAGATATCTCAGTGAATCATGACGTACTACAGGGGCATACATTTCATCATAATCTTCTCCCTTTCTCTGAGAATAGCGCTTTATAACTAGTCTGGCTTTATATCTATCTATTTTATTGAATGCATCACGTTTAATTTTGTAAACCCATTTTATTGCCGTTTTTGCTGGAGGTAAATCAGTCAATATCCAAGTACTATTTGCCTGTAGAGCTTCAAGTTCACTTTCCATGGCTAGTTTTTACGCGTCAGCATCTGGTCTGTTCAATTCTTCTTCGACTGTTCTTGAATCTTCAACTAAATTACTCTGTGAATTTATCATTAAAGTATTCCCCACTGTTTTCATTCGGATTGACAACATAAGTTGATTCAGATTCATCGTTGGTTCAATGTCTCTTCGATGTCAATTATTGAAAACAGAAAAATCTGGGTTTCAATAAAAAATCTCTATACCTAACTGGAGGAACACGCTCCTTTTCACTGCTCCTTAACACCTGTGATTTTAGTTTTGTCAGTAAAATATTGAATAGGGGAAATTGAGGTTGATTACAATTTTGTACAATGTAACAATGTACATTGTACAATGTACAATTTTGTAATTTTGCAAGCCAGCTCGTCCCGAGCAGGATCTAACTCTTCTTAATATGAGGTGAATATTTCTGAATGTACAACTATGACCTTACCACGATGCCTTTTTGCAGCTTGCAGTTATGAAGATAAACCTCGTTTTCGTTATGAAGTAGCCATGTTTCACTTCAAAAAAATTTTCGTTTTCTATCCAAGGGAGGTCGATTTAGCAAAACTACCACAATAGTGTTAACCCTTTGAAATAAACCAAAGATTAACGTAGCGTTAGCACTTTTTTGCTAATTTATCTTTGGATAAATCACTATGTTATTGGATTTAGTTCCTATTATTCATGATGGGGTATTTTCCCACAGAGTGGTAGTTTATATTGCAAGTTGCAGCTAATTATCTAAATTGATTGTAGGGTTGTTTGTTTCAGATTTAATATTACAGGAAGAAATTAGTACAAATTTACATTTCTCACATCACTATATCATTTTCTTCCAATAAAAACTTTTTTAATATAAACCTATTCATTAATAGTAGTATTCACTACCGACTTTCAAGTAATACCTGTTACCAGTTCTTATTACCGGAATTACAATTAAGTGTCACAAAAAGTTGTAATATTTTCTTGCAATCTTTATTCAATTAAAACTAACAAATTTTATTGTATTCAATCAGTTAGAAATACATAGTTTAAAAAATAATTGTAGTTAGTTAACGTTATAATAATAACAATTCAAATTTTAAATAATTGAACAGGGAAAGAAAGTGTAAGTAGATTAGGTTAGTTTTTTGCTGTACTGATTCGTTACAATTATATAAAAATAAACGCATTAAAATGAAGTCCGGTACTCTAGTTGCGACTTTAAAATGGAAATTAATTGATTTTGATTTAACATTTTATAATACAATATTTATTATAAATAATATATAATTTATTTATATAATAACGTATTTAAAAATCTTTGTAGTAGGTACTAAGATTAATTGTATTATGATTTGTACACATTAACGAATAGACCATATAGGTATAATAGACCGAATTATACATTTTGCACTCCCACATTAACTTTAACTAACGTTGTATCAATACGTATCCATACAACATCAACATATCACACAACGTAGTGAATTTATTTAATATAATTAATCCTGGAATCCATTAACTGGTTTTTACCACAAGATCGCATCTCATTTACTGTTTGATTATTAATTGTTCAACTTCGATTTAGTTTTATCCTTGGTTCATCGTATCATAGCATTGATGCTGACAAAAGACTAGTGACATCATGGTTTAGTTCATCAAAAATTAAAATTTGCAATATTCAACACACTTATAATTATTTTATATCTTTTAGCAATCTGAAAGCCTTGGAAACATGTTATATAAACCTTTCTAATAACTTTATCAATCGCCTTTTGTCATTAACATAAATTCTGATTCATAGTCGAAAAATGCTGAACTTTAAAATGTATTTGTCACTAATTTAACTAAACTTTAGACTGAATTTAGCTAAAAGTTTAAAATCTTTTCCAAAGTTTTAGTGAACATTTAAATGGTTTTTAAGTTTATTGAATTGATGTTTTGGGTGTAATTTCAGTAGAAGATTAAGTGTAAGTATAAACGATTTGATCATTATATATCTCCTCCCCCTTTTCATTTGATGATTATCACATATTTTATACTTCGTGAGGCGCCTGTCCTTGACGAGTCCGACAACTTTTGTACCTGCCATTTTCAACGACTCGGCCGATTTTTCGTTCGGCAAACGTCGAAAAATACCGATTACCCGGGATCTTCTAATTTAACTATCCCAATTTTGTTTTTTAACTAACGGGGGATAGAAATTTGTTATAGAAAACAAGGGAAACCTTGTCCGACCAAAAATTTGTGTGCTATTGTCGAGTCCCACAATCCAAACAAGCCAAAATGTCAATTGTCGGACTCGGCAATAGCAGACAAATTTTTTTCGTACAAGGTTACCCTAGTTTTCTAAAACAAATTTCCACCCCATTAATAAAAAAACAAAATGGTAATTAAGTTACAAGATCCCAGGCAATCTGCATTTTTCGGCGTTTGCCGAAAGAAAAAGCGACCGAATCGAGGAAAATGGCTGATAAAAAAGTTTTTGGACTCGTCAAGGACAAGCGATTCAAGAAGCATAAAATATGTGGAAATCATTAAATGAAAGGGGCGAGAGCCTGGTGACTATATGACTTGACAACTTTTACTAATTATTTTTAATGATGTTATTAAAGTTGCTATATTCGAAGCATACATGAATTAGTTTCTGTTGATTTGTATTTTTTTTGGAATTTTCGATCTAAGGGTGAAACAACCCCGTGTGCTCCAGTCCCTGGAATTGATATATGAGATAACATGATATTACATACTATTTTAAATAATAGTGAGATATTACTAGCCAAAATGGTGCTGGTGGTGACTATTCAGTCAATGTTATGGGAAATTCGTCCATCAACACCTTAGAAAGCCTTTTTTTTTGTGGGACCTTACTCTTAAATGGTTTTTATGTATTGTCATGACACATATTGTAATTTCAATACTACACAACACATTTTAATAATATAGAATATTAAATAATATTTATGATCAGAATTGTTGATTATTAGACCTCATAACGTCAAACGGAATAAATATAAGAGAAAGAAATAAAGTTATAGATTAGAATAAAGTTAAATGTTTCTTGAGGTCCAATAATCGAGAATTTTGATCATCAATCATCATTGCATGAACCAAAAAACCATCTTTCTACTTCTCAATATTAAATTAGTTCCAAAGTTCAGTTCTTCAGTATTTGCATGTTGCAGTATTGTTTTTTTCCAAACCAGCCTTCCTTCAATTTGCCCAAATTTTTTCAATTTTTGGTAGACACTGACATGATATCATCGGGTATCCAAAGTGTCTATAAAATGAATACTTCGCTTGGAAATATGTGCATGTCCTCTGCAATCTTTATATGTATCCTGTCAACTGAGGTAGTACGAATGGAGGGATGTGTCATTGTTTGATAAACGACATCTTACACTGACAATAAACACCATGTGTTAAATAGTTTCTATACCATTTTTTTCAACACATAGCTCGTTACCACAACTTAAGAACTTTTTTTATCATCTTTTAATTGAATTAATGTCACTGTTAGCTTAGTGTACACAAAAAAGTTTTAATCTTGATTTATGAAATAGCCTGTGATGTTGAATTTTGAATAAAATGCTTGAAATGTGCATGTTACAAAATCCCCGTGCACGAAATTGTGGATAAAATATGTCATGCAAATGATGTGCACCATACCATCCACATGTCGTTATATATTGTATGGGTTTTTTTTGTGACACATAAGAATAAAAATTAAAATTAATAAAACTTAAAAACAAAACATCCCGAGCAAAAATTTGTCAGGGTTAAAAAAAACCACTGATCAGGTTTGCCTTAGTACGGATCAGGTATTAGTTGGGCAACCTAATTTGGTCCTGATCTTGAGTGTTACGCATCTTCCCTATTAGGTCCTGATTGGGATAACCGGTTCAGGTTCTAATTGAGAAAACCAGATCAGGCCGTTATTGGGATAACCAAACAAGCTCCTTGTATATATCTATATTTTAAATATACAAATATAATACGATAAATTAAATATAATTAAAATAAAATAAAATAGTTACAATGCAAGAAAATTAAAACATAGACCACCTTAATCACTATTATTACAGTCTTACAGCCGAGAAGCGATTATCTAAAGCATAGATGAAACTATTTTACCTATATTCTTCTAAAATGGATAATACTATAGTGAATTTTAACCAAATGAAATTTGATTTAGTTAAATAGGGCCTAGATAAGGTTAAATAAGGCAGACCTTAATAGGTAAATCATAAATAATTTTTGATAAGGGCCTGATACAATTAAACAGGGCAAAGCCTTAGTAAGGTATTTCGTTTCAGGATCTGATCGGATTGCCCAACTAAGGGTCAAATACGAAAAACAATATCAGGGACGTTCATAGTTTAACATTGGACATTAGATATTTACATCGAGTGAGTCTACCCATTCTACTACATTGGGTGTGGCCACATGGATGTCTGAGATGTCGCCATTGTGTCGTCCAATGAAACACATAGTTGCAATGTGTTTTACGGTTTGTTGTGAAGCTCTGTAGTTACATCGACGGCACTCTGAAATGCCCCACTTGGAGAAAGAGTCAGCACAGTTCCATGATTTTTTCCTATTCGGTTTAGAGTAGTCCAAGCACGACGTGGCAGTACGAAACCGAGTTGAGTAGAAGTCGGGTTATTAATAGTAGAGCCAGGTGTGTTTTTATGATTCCAGAAGGTATCCCAGGTATGAAGGGTATTAAAGGGTATCAGATGCCAGGAGGTTGCTAGCAGTTTTGTTGGGAGACTTTCTTGACTTCAGTCGACAAAGAGTAGGGCCACTGTAATATTCATGCAATGGTAACATGATGCTGCTGGTTACCGTTTTATGTTCACGCATGAGATCATGCAGGCGTCTGAGTGCTGGTGTAGCGATATTAATTAACACAGGGAGCCGAGGTGAGGGAGTGGATCTGATAGTACCACTTATTGTACGCATCGAGGCATGAAGCAGGCAGTCAACTTTTTGAGTACGTGTGCTATTTAACCAGACTAGTGCTCTTTACTTACCAACTGGGTATACCAGACTTAGAGCAGTTATGCGGAGGGTAGCTGGAGTAGCACCCCATGTCAAGACGGCCAGTTTGTGTAGTATATTGTTTCTCATTTTAAGTTTTTGTGAGGTCTTCTATAGGTGGAGTTGAAAGGAAGAGTAATGTCCAGGTACTTTGGTTGTTGATTGTATGTAAGCATGAGCTCTCGGTTTTACTTATATTAAAAACTAAGCTCCAAGTTCGGAAATAGTCATTTATTGTTGCCAGGTCAGTTGAAAGCAAGTTTTCTCATGTTTTTGTATTGAGTGGCAAGGGTCCAATCGTCGGTGTAACCAAATTTCCTCGATGTTTTATTAGGAATGTCCTAAATGTATAAATTAAAAAGTAATGGTGCCAGGACGGAACCCTGTGGCAAACCATTGTAAAGCATTTTGAAACTATTACAGGAGTTGTTAAGATGTACTTTAAAAACGCGATTAAAGCATATTGTTGATCAAATGTAAGATGGAGGTTCAAGAAATTACATTGAACAGCTTAAATATAATCCCATTTGCCAGATCATGTCATATGCTGCATAGAAATCGATCAATACTATATGCAGGTTTTTAAGTGTTTTTGGAATTTAGCTTTGTTATAGAATATTAAAGCGAGCAGTTTGTCAGTGCAACTAAGATTGGGACTGAAACCACATTGTTCGACTGGAATCTGATCATTCACGATGGGTGCGATGCGATTGTATATGATTCGTTCTAGTAATTTATAGCAGGTGCTTAAAAGTGCGATCGAGCGATAGCTTTCTGCCCTGTTGAATGGTTTAAGTATCGGTATCACTTTCGTGGTCTTAAAATGTCTTGGATGATTGCAGGTTACAAGGAACAAGAGAAATTTTTTTTACACACTCAAAAAAATGAAAGTCACTTTTTCAGAACTTTTATGAATATACAACACAAAAAATTTTTTGATAAAAATGCAATCTTTTTCCTTCAATCCAAAAATAATTTGTAAACCAAATAAGAGTATAGAAAGTCATCAGCCAAGTCCGCAGCCTCTTGGAGGATGACTTCAACAAATCCTTCGTAGTTTTTAGGAATGGGTTAAATCCAGCGTACTACATCCAACTTTGAACCATATTTAGCCCAGTCAACTTTATTAAAATTCCATCTAGGGTGAGGGGTAGAGTTTACCATTTGGATTTCAATACCTACCTCCAGAATTACTGGACGATGTTGAGAGAGTGGGAAACCTTACAAAACAACCCTATACATTGGAATACGGTAACTTTGTTCGTTTTTTGCGGAAAAACACAGGTCAGGATTTTAATCACTTCGTCATCTACCAGATCTAAAGGTTTTATTATCTTTCGCATCATACACCAGAAGCATGTTATTACTATCAGCTCAGTCAGTCAGTTGTATGCCATTGCGATTGTTATTTGAGTAGGACCATTGTGTGTGATGACTGTTGAAATCACCAGCGCATATTGCTGGGTTATGAAATGCTGGCAAAGTAAGAATGGAAAAACTAAACCAGTTTTTTAAATATACTAAAATGGTTGGTTTCATTTATCTTTTTTTGTGAAATAATGCTTTCGTAATATTAAATCAATGAATTTTAATTTGCATCTAAAATTATGTGCGAAAGACTGTTTTTAATGAAGGCAATGAAAACAAACACAAAAAACAAACGGGCACTTTGAATAATTAATTTTTGTGATTTAAAAAATTATTATAATGTTTGAATGTTTTTGTTTGATGTGTTTCATGTTGGCTTATTCACTTTCATATTCACTTTAACGCCATTTAAATTATCCACAGTTTCAAAAGTTCAACGTTGTTCTTCATATCAAATAAAACAGAATCCTTCTTGTTTTTCGGTTCCTTAATCACGTACTAAATTTATATTAATGATTTCACTATATTGTGAAAATACATTGAAGCAAAAGGCAGCTGATCGACAATTGTGCTCTATTTCATTATTTTGCACTTTTTAGTTTAGTTTATATGTATTTTATATGTTTTCATTAATTTAAATTTTTTAGTTTTTCTATTCAAATACTTTTTAATATTAAAATAATTATTTTGAGCTAATTTAAAATACAAAGATATATACTACGTTTTTAATACATTCTTAAATAATAATTTACAGTGAGCGTTTTGTTTTTGAAACTGCACAGAATTTTTTAATATTCACTTTAACAGAAAAAAGGTGTTATTATAGAAAACTTTTTATATTAAACTCCGGCAAATATCACAGAAAAATTATTTAAATTAACTAAAATTTTTATTAAAAAAAATGTGAATTTTTTAAAGTTTATAAAATAATCAAATTTAAAGTTAAAATTTCTCAAAATAAAATACAAATTTGATACACAACTTGTTAAATGCACGTTGACAATCGAATAAATGTTTAGTGAAACCAACCATTTTTAAATTCAAAAAAATAAAAAAAAAAGTTGTTAAAATTATGTTACCAATATTTGCCACAACACTCCTCTTCTAGAAAAAAAACAAATTCAGTATGCCGTAGCATTAAGAAAACGAGCGGGAGGTCTGGTGGTTCGACCTGCTCTAGCAGCGAAAGAGTTAAAGGTGAACGTTTATGGTGTAAGATTAAATAGCAAACTTAGTGGGGTCTGTGTTGTGTTTTCCAACTTTTGTGGGAGTGCGGTAAAGACTGGAAGGTAAAGACTAAAAGGTGTCCGAAGAAGTAGATTGAACGTTTTTTTAGGAGACAGAACTTCATCTGCGCGACTAAGAGTAGTACTGAAGCAGCATCTGCAGATCCTGACCTAAAACAAGGTTTTAACCTGTCGATGTTTGATGCCAACGTTTAATGAGACCATTACATTTAAGATTGTTACTAGTATAGTGCGTTTGCGTTCGAAACCTATAAGTTTAGACAACTCACTAAAGATATTGGATTCGAATTGGGAACTCTGATCAGTGACGATTACTGAAGCTACTCCGAAACGAGCAATCGAATTATAGTAGAGTGCTTAGGTTACCGTTTCAGCAGTGATATCTGAGATGGAGATATCTGGAATTGAAGTGTGGAGCTGGTGTGCATTAATTCCTTTAGTTCGTAATCATCGAAGTGAGCATCAGTTATTTAGCTAAAATTAATACATTCTCGTATTAACAGTTAAAATTGTATCTGCAACTACGTCTTCAATCCCAAAAATGTGTAGAATATCAGTCGTGAATTTACTGATGAAATCGAAATGCCTGAATTGGCAAGGACTTGCTTTGGCTCGATTTTGCGACAAAGCGTAGATAAGAGGCTTTTGATCGGTAAAGAGAATGAAACTGCAACAGTTGTTAATTTTTATTGAACAATTGCGTCAAGTGCTTTATCACAAGCATCGACTATTGCATCAAGTTGAGCAACGTACGAGGAATGGGCAAGAGTGGCTGCCTCAGCAAGTGGCTGCTTGTTTTGGTTGAAGGCTTCAATGGCGACTTCGGACCCTTGAATAACTCGTTTGTCATGCTTTTTGGAACTTTTGAAAAATCGTTAAGGGTGGCTTGATTGCTACCAGCGTGAGGTATGAAACGACGGTAGAAATTAATCATATCTATAAAACGATAGAGATTCTGGACGATCAAAATTGTTGATCGATCGAAATGTTCTGAAGTTGGCTTAATTCCAGTGGAATCAATGTGATGTCGTAAAAAGTCAACGTTGCTTTTGGCAAAGCTGCATTTTTTAACGTTGCGGATCAGATCTGCGTTAGAAAGACGCTCGAAAACTGTTCGAAGATGTACGAGCTGTTCCTCAAAAGTCTATAAGAAGCAAAAAGGAGGTCATCAATTTAGGTAAAACAGAAGTCAAGGACCAAACTGGTACGTATTTCTTCTTTAACTTCATGTAATATTACATATGAAATTTCTTGTGAATCAGTTTTGTTCGCTTTCGTTATGTTTTCGTCTTCTGTTAGTCGACTAAATGGCTTGAAGGTGTTCTCTAGTAATTCTGCAAATAGATCAGCTTTTTCTTGAACACTTCTGGCCCATGGTTCATCATCTTTTTTGATCGGAGGGATCTGCGCTATTGGTCTTTTGAGTCCCTTTGTTGCTTTCCAATGTGAGTACTCATTGTTTTTATCACCAGAAAGGCTTGAGAGATAGCTGTTAATAGATTCATTTTTTGCTTCTTTAATAGCTGTCTTTACTTGTATGCACGGATTATTTAAAATAGTTTTTTGTTCTGGAGATCGAGTTGTATGCCAAATTCTACGTGCCTTGTGCTTTAATTTTATCAATTCTCTTAATTCCATGGGAAATTTTGCGGTTAGATTATGATTAGGAAGCGGTATGGTGGACGTATCCAGTGAGCTGCCTTGATGTGATATCTACTTGATTCCTCTTTAATATATGATGGAAAGAGAGTCTTTATGCTGGGAGAACCCCATGCTAAACCCGTAGACTAAAGCCTATTGGGCAGACTTTCTTTCAGTAAAAGGTTTAAATAAAGCTAAACTTTAAACTTTAAGATAAGTATATTGATTGATTTTTGATTGCAATTTTCAGTTAATTTATAGTACAATTGGTATATGATTTCTCCGCTATATTCTATAAAAATCCCCTCCCAGGTTTATATTTATTTTAATACATTAATCGATCATCCAATTAACGATCGATCTTTTATATAAAGGTAATATCGGTCAATTACATATGAAATAATAGTAGTTTAATCAATGAGTGAATAATGAAGTAGTTTATTCTCAAGCAAAAGTTTAAAATTTAAACGAGGCACGAGCGAGAATTTTAATTTGCGAGAGAATAAAATTCATTATTCACGAATCGATTACAATACTTTATTCTCTGACAAAGATTTTATTATAAAAAAGAATTGTGTAATCAACAAGCTCGTTGCGTACGGTTTTCATCCCAATGTTGTGAAGCTGATTTAAAATTTTCTATCCAACCGATACATTTCGGTAACCTTAGACGGATTTTCTTCTGAGTCTAAACTAATTAACGCTGGTATACCCTAAGGCTCAGTATTGTCCCCAACCCTATTTTTGATTTATATCAACGAATTGTTGAAAATCACCAGTAACCCAATAAATAGTTTTGCAGATGATAGTACTCTGCACAAGTCTTTCGAGCCCCTTCCTTCAAAAGGTAAAATGCACGAACGAATTAATCCTGCCCGGAGAGACGCTGCCATAAACGTGAACAAAGACCTGAATAAAGTCGCCGACTGGGGTGACCAAAACCTTGTCAATTTCAACTCCACCAAAACACAGCTGTTGATTGTTTCCAGATTAAAGACCGAGTTCCCCAAAGATATTTTATTTAGTATATAGTTTTCCGTCAACCCTGGGGTTGCAGAATCTATTTTCACTCTTGGCACATCTGACTTCACCAGATCTTTTTAATTATTTAAACAAAATATAATATTAATTTTGTTATACATTTATTTATACAGAACGTAATTATTAACAATGTTTTATTTTTAATTTCTAAAAACTGATTGATTGGAAAATAAGCAATACCTATCAATTATATAAAATAATTTATTTTGGTTGTGTCTTGATTGTGTATTTGTGTTAAAACATAAAACAAGTAATTTGACTTCCAATATTATTTTATGATTATTTGATTGCGATTTTGGATTGAGACATAAGTGATGTCGTTCATATAGTAGCGCATCTGGAATAGTTAATATTCGAGTCGCTACAGTACCCCCTTCCAAATGATTACTCCGTGGTGAAATAAATAATGGCGTTATGATACGAACCGGTTTGCTGGTTCGTCAAAACGGACAGTTCTGCGTGTACGAATAGCTGAGATGTGATCAGCGGTACACAAGATACCATACGCTGGTTTTAACCTATCGATAGAAACAGATTGTTGTTTACCTTTGATTGATATTACGAACTGTTTTCGTAATCGGCGTATGACCTTGTATGGACCCTCATATGGAGTTTGTAGTCCTGTGCGAATCCTATCAACCCTGACGAAAACATAGTCACAGTTGTCTAGTGATTTTGGGACAAAAATATCAGTTTGTTTATTCTGCCGTGTAGCAGTTGGAATTAGGTTTTGCATTGTATTGCGAAGTTGATTAATAACTGTATCATGAGTAGGCAGCTGTGAAAGAGGATTTTCAACGAAGAATTCACCGGGCAGTTTCAGTGTTTGTCCGTAGACAAGTTCTGCGGGTGAGCACTTCAGATCTTCTTTCACTGTAGCTCGAATACCTAAAAGTATGATTGGTATTTCGGAGCTCCACTGAGTAGTGTTGCCTCTGGCCATTAGTGCAGCTTTTAGCTGTCGATGAAAACGTTCTACCATTCCGTTCGCTTGTGGGTGGTAGGCCGTTGTACGTATCCGATGAGAGCCTAAAAGTTTCGTTAACTCAGAAAAAAGTTTTGACTCGAATTGTGTTCCCTGATCAGTTGTGATGTGCAGTGGAACACCGAATCGTGATACGTAATTATTCACAAATGTCGTAGCTATGGTAACAGCGGACATGTCAGACATAGTAAAAGCTTCTAGCCATCGAGTGAATCGATCAACGCAAGTTAAAATATAAGAACATCCATTAGACGGAGGAAGCGGTCCTACGATATCTATATGGATGTGTTCGAATCGAGATTGTGGCATTTCGAATTGTCCACTTGGACTTTTTGTGTGTCGTTGGACCTTAGAGCGTTGGCAAGATAAACAAGATTTTGTCCAGTGATTAATATCTTTATTAATACTGGGCCAAAAATATCTAGCTGTAATCAATTTACGTGTACCGTTGACACCAGGATGTGACAAGTTGTGTAAAGCATTAAAGATAGATTTTCGTAATGGTTCTGCGATGTATGGGCGATTGTTACCCGTTGATGTTTCGCATACTATTTCGAAACCTGGAAGTTTAAAAAGCTCTAGTTTCATTGATGAACTAGCGTGACACACGGAACCAGAAAGTAAATTCTGAAGTTCTAAGTCTGCTTTTTGTGCGGCGATGATAGCATCGTAGTTGAAGTGTGTCTCAACTGATGCAGTTTCGCTGTCGGATGCACGAGATAATGCATCGGCGACAGTGTTATCTTTACCTTGCACATGTTGGATATCGGTAGTAAATTGACTTATGAAATCTAAATGGCGAGATTGCCTTGGATTTCGTTCAGTTTTAGACTGTATTGCACGTGTGAGAGGCTTGTGGTCGGTGTATATAGTGAATTCACGACCTTCGACAAAATACCTGAAGTGTTTTAAAGCTAGGTAAATTGCGAGTAGCTCTCGATCGAATGCAGAATACTTAATTTCAGCATCAGTAAGTTTCTTCGAAAAAAATCCCAGCGGTTCCCAACAATCATTATTACGTTGTTGTAACACTGCTCCGACAGCAATGTTCGATGCATCCGTAGTGATACTGTATTTAGAATCGTTACGTGGGTGCACTAACAACGTGATATTTCCCAATTCAGTTTTTAGCTTAGTGAATGCGAGTTGACATTCGTTTGGCCAAGTAAAATTTTTCAGAGTCTTGGGCTTTTTTAGTAAAGCGGCCAAGTGAGTATGAATTGGGGCGAGCGTTTCAGCTAGTTTCGGTATGAATCTATGATAATAGTTTATCATACCGACGAATTGTTGAATACGTTTGATTGATGTTGGTGCTGGAAACTCCGTAATGGCATTAATTCGTTCTTGAGAAGGCAGAATACCATTAGGTGTTATCGTGTGGCTGAGGAATTCGAGAGTGTTTACTCCAAAGACGCATTTTGAACTCTTTATATGAACACCAAACTCGCTAAGTTTCTGGAAGAGTTGTTCCAGATGAAGTTTGTGTTGTTCCTCATTTATTGATGCCACTAAGATATCGTCGATATAGACGAATACGAAGTCTAAATCTCGAACGATTTCGTTGATGAAACGCTGAAACGTTTGTGCAGCATTACGTAAGCCGAATGGCATTCGAGTGAATTCGAAGAGGCCAAATGGAGTGGTAATTGCAGTCTTATGAATATCTTCATTCGCAACCGGAATGAGATGATAAGCTCTGACAAGATCTATCTTGGAGAAAATTTTGCAACCATACAAGTTCATTGAAAAGTTTTGTATGTGCGGTATCGGATAGCGATCAGGAATAGTGACCGCGTTTAATCTGCGATAGTCTCCACATGGTCTCCAATCGAGATCTTTTTTCTTGACCATGTGAAGCGGACATGAAATAGAAGAAGCAGAAGGGCGACAGATACCTAATTCAACCATATGTTGAAATTCCATAAATGCAGCTTTTTGACGTATGGGGTCTAATCTGCGTGGTCTTGATACAGGCAAGTGCCCAGTGGTAACAATGTGATGTACCACCTTATGTTTGACCGGTAAATTGTAATTTGGAGGCGCTGTTAAAGAAGGAAATTTCTTTAGGAGCGTGCCGTACCCGTTATCGATTGTATAATGGATCGGAGTTGGAGTGTCAACTTGAACCATTGAAGCATTGATTGACAGCTGAGTTGCTGGATCAATCAGCTTCTGACGTTTGAGATCGACAAGGAGTCCAAATTTACCTAGGAAATCAGCCCCGATTATTGGACGATTCACTTCAGCTAGTATAAAAGCATGAGTAAAAGTTCGTTTTAGTCCAATATTTACCTGAAGTAATTTGCTACCGTATGTGTTTATTATAGTGCCATTGGCAGCTGACAATGTAAGATCTGGGTTTATTCGGCAATTGTAAGTGTAAAAATTGCGAAATGGAACAACAGAGAGATCTGCGCCAGTATCGATTAGAAATGTTAGGTTATTTTTGGTATCTTTTATAAAAAGGCGACTATAGTTTATATTCTTGTGGTCCGTCGCTTCGACCGCAATACCACTTAGTTTGGGTCATTTTCCAGTTTTTCTGAAGCTGATGGCTTCATTGCTTTTGGATGTTCACACGGTAGCTTGCAGTGTTCTGCGCGATCGCCATGTCTACGATGAAACCAACAGTATCGTTGCTTGTTTCGTCCTAAACGAGAGTGAGAATTGCTACGGTCTCTAGAGTGTGAAGAAAATCTTCGGCTCGTAGAGCGACCTCTCAGCTGAGTAGACAATCGTGTAAGCATTTGTTCCATTCGAGACATGCGCTGTTCTAAACTCGTTCCACGTGATGGTGACTGGTGACTACCGTGACGGTTTCTATTCGGACCCTGAAAATCGAATTTTTCGGTTGACCGTGATTGGCGTGACATTGCATTCACTGAGTTCGAAGCCGATACTGCTTCGTTTAGCTTATCGGCCATTTTTGCTAGTTCTTCCGAAGTACGGCCTTCTTGTAGTGGTACCAGAGCTATACGTATGAACTCAGGAAGCTTGCGAATCCATAGTGATTGTAGAACTTGCTCCGAAAACCTTGTTCCAGCTAAACCTTTGATTTGCCGAAACACTTCAGATGGCTTTCTGTCGCCAATAACCGACTTATCGAGGAGTGCTTCCAACTTTTTTTCTTCCGAGATGGAATTACGTTCTATTAAAGCTGTTTTTAATGTTGAGTAACGATCGGCTTCAGGTGGGTTTTCGAGTATATCGAGGATAGTTTCGCATATATCAGGTGGCAAAGATGCAATGGTTAAGCCAAATTTTTGGCTGTCGCTAACAACTTTGTTGATTGCGAACTGTACATCTGCCTGCAAAAACCAAGTCTTCGCGTTGTGTGGCCAAAACATTGGTAGTCTCACACCCTGAGAAGCGGAAACTTCTGTTGATCCCCCTGGTTTTGCGTCCGATGTGTCCATATCGTTGTTCGGATTTCCCATTTTTTTTTTTAAAAATATCTTCGTTCAAATATTTGAATGTTAAAAGAAACTATAGGAGAAACCGTTTGTTAACTTAAGCGAATCAAATACAACTCAATCTAAATTCGTATTTTGCACTATTAAATCTAGTAAGTAGTAACGTTCTATAAGAAATTTTTTTAAAAAGAAAACTTCGAAAAGAAAGATTTTCTTGTTTTATGTATCGTTTTTTTGTATTATGTTATGTAATTGTTAATATTTAGATATATTTACAAAAGATAAGAAAATTAACAATAACTTCAAAAAAAAATATTATAAAATTACGGGAAAATAATTAAGCAATTTAAAATATCAAAAAAAAATTCATTTAAATATAAATATAATATATTATGTATATATGCGTAACAAAATTTATTTAAAGTTCATTTTTGTTTTACCTTGAAGTTCCTTTTTTTTGATTGTTTGCGATATTTTGAATAGTGATGGGAACAATCGAATGATTTCAACAATCGAATAAATAGTAGTCGACATGTTGTAACAATCGAATAATTATTCGAAGTGTTTTTTGGTCGTCAACAAAGTAGAACACACCACCCCTAGGGTCACAAAACTAAAAAACTCGTTGGATTTTGGTCGCTTCATTTTTCAGTTTAAAAAAAAAACTTAATAATAAAAAAATTATGTTTCTATTAGGTAAGGATGAATATGTCTATATGCGTATTTTCAGTATTGAGTTAAACGATCTAGCTACATTTTTTAAAAATTAATATCACATGGGCTTTCAGTATTTTATTCTAACTTGTTTGGTTACTGCGTAAAGTAACAACAGATTAACATTATGTGATTTGTCCATTTTATTCATTTGAAAAACATTTATATTGAATACTTGTTTACAGTGAAGACCTTGCCTGCTTATCTATTCGTAAACTAATCAGCAGTTAATTCGTGTAAAACTTTCATCACAAACGGCTATAATTAATCTTTTGGTACCGTGGTAAGGGTATCATATCTTAAACCTATAAATCCTACAATCGTTATAGATAAATTTCATAAAACAATATTTCAAAAAAATCTTAAGCAAACACTTTGAGTTTCACACTTGGATGTCTTGATACCTGTTACATCCAAAGTGTAATAAAACAACAGTCATAACTCAACAATAATCAAACTACGCAAAACCAATATATTTAACAGACAAGTTTGTTTAATTTCTCCTACTTAATGAAATCCCAAAATGTTTTAACAATAAATTAAAAATTCTAATTAAAATCCTCGTTTTAATTCCGAATAATATTTTTGTCAAAATCAATAAATCCAATTTTTTCAATAACAAAAAAATTAATTTATTTACAACGGAAAAATATATTTAAACATAAATAAAACAACGGATATATAAAATTCTTCTATTCCTTTTCCAAAAGTAATTCATTCACTACCAAGAAACATGCATACATATTTAAATATAAATAAACAACGCACATGCATATACTTTTACAATATTCATTAAATTATTTTACTCCTCTATCTCAAAAAACGAAACAAAATGTTTTACTATAATCTATTTATGACAAATTGAAGTATTCTCAAAAACAAAACACAAAATAAAATTTTTCTTCAAATACTTTTTCATTGATGTAATATTTTTTATTTCATTGTTATTGTATTACTATACATATAAATATATAAAGCCGATGTTTTAACAACTCGTTTTTAGGACCTAGATTGTTATTTAATTAATTGTTGAATCACTAATTTCCAAATGAATGATAAACAAAACAAAACTACCAAGTACCTACGCCTATTATAAAAAATAATGATAACAAATTTTTCCAAATAATAACTCACATCAAATACCAATTTTTTCAGCAAAATATTTTTTTGTAGGGATTAAAAGACAAAGATACACAAACAAATATTTATCAATAATATATATAAAATAATTCTTCAATTATTCCTTTAAAATTTTGATAAAATATTAAATAACTATAGCTCAAAGCTTTTTAGATTTTTCATTGTATAGTTGAAGTATTTTCAGAAACATTTTGCAAATAATTTTTTATATCAAGAAAAGAAAACTACCTACAGGACCTAACCTTCAACTATTTTTCAACCTCTCGATAACTATTTATTCGATTGTTCCATTCAATTACTAATAAAAAAATAGTTATTCAAATAAAAACACTTCGAATAAAAAAACCTTTCGAATAACAAAACTAGTAGTAAAAACACTCCGAATAAAAAAACACTTCGAATAAAATAACCTTTCGAATAACAAAAATAGTAGCAAAAACACTTCGAATAAAAAAATTAGTAATGAAAACACTTCGAATAAAAAAACTAGTAATGAAAACACTTCGAATAAAAAAACTAGTAATGAAAACACTTCGAATAAAAAAACTAGTAATGAAAACACTTCGAATAAAAAAACTAGTAACTATTTTTATTCGAATGAATTTTTTATTCGGTGTCTGTTATGAACAATCGAATAATTCGAAATGTTTCAACAATCGAATAATTCGATTGTTTTTATTCGATTGTTCCCATCACTAATTTTGAAGATTAAATTGCTGATCTTTAATTAATTAACTTGTTGTTAAGTTATTGGTTTTTGATTTTGATGATATTTTGAAAAATTGTTGCTTCCAATTTAAATTATTGATGTCCCGTTAATTTGGTTTGAAATTTTTGATGATAGTTTGAAAAAGTTAGTTGTTGATATTTAATAATTTTATGTTGAAAATGTTGAAAATAATTGCTGTATTCTGCTGTCGATGAATAGTTAAAACATAATTTACTAATGAATGCGAGCTGATTGAGTTATTTTTCTTGTTCTGAAACGGTTGACTATGAACCTTTTCAACTGGTATTTCAAAACGTCGTCACTTCATAAATTGCGTAATTGTTTTCAACTATAGAAAAAAATAAGAAAAAGAAATTGTTAAAATTCTGCATAAATATCATTAAATTCTGGAAACAAAATTTTTAAACGGTAAACTGTTTTTTGGGTATTAAAAAAAATTTTGTATAAACCAGTTCGAGAGTTAGTTTTTAAACACACACAAAACTAGTTTTTTTCTCTTTTTTTTAACACTGATTAGTTCGCGTTCGGGGTCACCACTATAGTTTTCCGTCAACCCTGGGGTTGCAGAATCTATTTTCACTCTTGGCACATCTGACTTCACCAGATCTTTTTAATTATTTAAACAAAATATAATATTAATTTTGTTATACATTTATTTATACAGAACGTAATTATTAACAATGTTTTATTTTTAATTTCTAAAAACTGATTGATTGGAAAATAAGCAATACCTATCAATTATATAAAATAATTTATTTTGGTTGTGTCTTGATTGTGTATTTGTGTTAAAACATAAAACAAGTAATTTGACTTCCAATATTATTTTATGATTATTTGATTGCGATTTTGGATTGAGACATAAGTGATGTCGTTCATATAGTAGCGCATCTGGAATAGTTAATATTCGAGTCGCTACAAGTATGTGTGATGAACCAATAGGTGAATGTAAAAACATTCGTTTATTGGGTGTCACAGTTTCAAATGACCTACTCTGGAACGATCATGTAATGGCGATGGCAAAAAGCGCGTCTAAAAAACTCGGCCTCCTAAATAGATGCAAAAAATTTTCACTCCATACCAATTGCTTCATGTTTATAAGTCCTATATTCGTCCCTGTATGGAGTACTGCTGTCAAGTTTGGGGCGCTGCCTCTGTTTCCATCTTGGCCCTCTTGGACTCTGTTCAAAAGCGAGCTATACGAATTGTAGGTGATCGAACTTTGACATCAAAACTTGATTCCCTACAACATCGTCGCACTGTTGCTGACCTCGTTGTTTTTTACAAATATCGTCATCAGCAGTGCTCAGATGAAATCAGCGGCATCATGCCTCAAACTTATTCTTACCCCCGTTCCACTCGGCAATCGGCTGCCGCAACCAGTGAAACGGTAAAGATCCCGCGCTGTCATACTGGCAGATCGCAGAGAGACTTCTTTGTCCGAACTGCGTACAAATGGAATAGTTTGCCGGAACACTTAGTCTCAGGTGGCTTCAACCGACAGATGTTTAAAAAAAGCGTTAATCTACACCTCAGAACGCCAGTTGTTGTGGGACCCAGGTCTAGACCTAGGTCTTAAAAGGTATTTATGTGTTGTTGTGACACATATTCTAAACCCTATTACACAACACATTTTATTAAAAAAAAAAAAAAAATTATAAAAAATAAAAACATTTTCTTCAATTAAAACAATAAATCTTTATTGTTTTAATTGATAAATCAAATTTCTTAATAAAAAAACCCTGATGATAAAAAACGCCCTTCTCATACAATCAACCAAGCTCAACTAAACGAAATAAGAGAATTTAAATTAAAATTTGATTTTTGAACAAAACTTATCAAAGCAATTGTGATTATAATTTGAAAATAATTTTAATGAAATCAAAACAATTTGACCAATTGGAATCATACCAATTGAATAAAATTTTCATTAGGCAATAGGTTAAGTTCATTAGGCTATAGGTAAGAAAACAATACAATAATACATACTATTATTATCGAAAAAACATACAAATAAAGCTGATATAATTAAATGGAAGAGAATAAATATATTTACCTTATGCAGCGGAAATTATATTGTAACGACTCTTCGTTGGTTCTTTTAGATTATTGAGCAAACACGACAGTAAAAAGACGGATCTTTGGTTAACAGAATTTCAAACTTTATTTGTCAACAAATTACAGCAGCTTCAGCGTTACAATGTATCCTTCTCTTCCGGTGTTCAACGCGGCAATCTCCTTCCTTTTTGACATCCACTTGCTTGTTTGAAAGGTTCATCAGCCGGCCTGGAACTACTCCTTCTTTTGCAGCTATTAGTGTTTTGCATTCCCGTCTAATGTGCCCTAACTGTCCACAATTCCAGCATCTCACTCTGCTAGATCTTCTTCGTTGATTTCGTTCAGGCTTATCTTCCAACTTTTTGACAAGCATGATCACCTCATCAAGCGCTGCTTTTAGTGGCTCTTCAGAAACTTCCATCTTACGTACTCTATCTAAGGCAAGCATTCTTTTTCTAGCTTTCTTTTGTAGAGCCAATGCTAAGACTTCCGTAGGTAGTTTCTTCCCGCTTAGATATAGCTGATTTCTCATTTGCACATCTCGAAGAGCATTGATAAATGTATCAGCTGCCAGTTCGTCTCGATTTTCAACGTTATAGTTCGGATACGACAGATTAACCAGTCTCACAATGTCAGCCTCTAGTTCTTGTAAAGTTTCGCTAACTCCCTGTTTTCGTGTCTTGAGCTGCATGCGATGGAGAGCTTGCATATGACTTTCCCCATATCTTACTTCTAAGGCCTCCATTAGCTTGTTGTAATCACGCTCTGTCGCTGATAGTGTCTGCAAAATTTCAGCAGCAGGTCCCTTCAATACCAATATAAGCGCATTTGCTTTTTGCTGGTGATCAACCCCAGTTGTTGCAATCTCAAATTGCATCTTAAATATCTGATACGATGTAGATCCATCAAATGCGGGTGTTTTCACTCTAGCTGGAGCTAAAGCAGTTGATGGATTGATCATGTTACCTGACTTCACTTGTGCTATTTCTTGGCGGAATTCACTCGAAAGTTGGCGGAATTCACTCGAAAGTTTGCGTAATTTCTCTTGTTCTTCGGTAACTGTCCGCAGCTCCCTTTCCATGTTGTTGATTTTAACCTCCGCACTGGATATACGTGACTCGATTACTTCACGTAGTTGTTGCTGATCTAATTTTTGTTCCGCTGCCAGTTTCTCTTGTCGGGCTTTTTGTTCTGCTGCCAGTTTCTCTTGTCGGGCCATCATATCAGCAAGTTGTTGTTTCCTTGTTTGGCCATCATATCAGCAAATTGTTGTTGTTACTGTGCCATCATTTCTTTCATCAACACCATCATCGGATCAATTGCTGGGGCATTCTGGACTGGAGCTTCCTCCGACTCTACTTCTATGACCTCTGTGTTTTGGCCTGCTTCTTCTAAAACTTTACGCAGCCGGAATGCAAGTTCTGCCTTCGTTCCATGGATTGGAGCATTCCTTTTCTTCAACTCATCCTTCAGCTGGGTCTGGCTGAGATCACTAATATTTACTGTCTTGACCATTGTTTCAATAATCCCACTTCTGACACCACTGTAACGACTCTTCGTTGGTTCTTTTAGATTATTGAGCAAACACGACAGTAAAAAGACGGATCTTTGGTTAACAGAATCTCAAACTTTATTTGTCAACAAATTACAGCAGCTTCCGTTTTTCCTTACAATAAATTCCAGGGTCTCCAATTTATGTACCATAAACTTCACCGCTTTTCCGCAATTTGAATCAACAATATTCGGAATCGTAAAATCTGTATTTACTATTCCACTAGTTCAGATTCTTTCACTATTAGTACCCAGGCTCAAGTACCACCGATTATTCCTTAAACTTGCGAATATTTATAAACACTTTTAATTGCAAAAGTAAAACTGACTATCTGATATTTTTGTTTGCTTATTTATATCGAAAAAATAAATAAATCGAAACTTCTATAATCCACTAGAAATCAATACTACGTAGTCTGTACATTTTGAATAGGCCACACCTGTTTTCATTCATACTTGCATTTGTATTAGCGAACTCAAATTTAATTTATGCAAAATGTATTAGGGTAACTCCTTTTAATTCATTAATGTAAACATTTGTATAACAAATTTAATTTACATTAATTTATGCAATACAATTTGCAATACAAGTAAAAGATTGAAAAAGGAGTTAACTTTTAATTCATGAATGAGTAAATAAAATTAACCCATTCTGGACGAAGTTTATTACAATATTTATTTTCATAAATTTAGTATTATTTTATTTTTGTAATATTTTAGGTTGCAGTCATCAAATTTAATATAATTTTATATAAGTTAAATTTCGTCATTTAAAAATACATTGTGAGAACTTAGATATGTGAGCTGCATTTAGATATGTGAGCATAAGTTGAATATACTTAGTTTGTTCTATATAATTTTTTATTTGTTCTGGTTGATGACTTTCTTAATTATTTACGTTAATTTAATGGGAAGAATAACATATGTATTGTATGTTAATTAGATTAGTCATACACTCATACATATGTTACAGCGGTGCTGGAGTACTTGTCGTTGGTGCAAAATGTACAGCTTTAATCAGCCTTTCTAGCTTTGTTTCTATCTGTTCTGGGTTTCTAATTGGTACTTGTAGATCTATTTTCTCTTCTATACACTCACGACATACATTCCAATTAGTGTTTTTACCTGTTAGTTTAGGTGCATATGTCCGCTTGATTATGTTTTCACTAACTGTCATTATAACAGGAGAGTGATCTGATAACAACCCTTCGTTATTTTCGATATCCATGTAGTTTTTTGATATATTCCTTGTAATATAAAAGTCTATTAAATCAGGTACCTTACCAAGGTCGGTTGGCCAGTAGGTCGGTGAGCCACCGGAATGAAAATCACATTTTTATCTGTCCTGCTTCGTACAGCTCTTTACTTTTTGTTGTAGTGATTCTTGATCCCCAATATGTGTTTTTTGAGTTAAAATCTCCACCAATGATAAATTTACTGCCTAGTTCATTGAAGAGTTTGGAGTAATCATTTTTTTTCAAATTATGTTTTGGTGGACAGTATATAGCGGCTATACAAAAGGTTTTTAGTTTTAGTAATAACTGTTATCGACGTGACCTGCATTACTTCTTCTTCGATTTTAATACCTTCATGGTGCTTTATGTTATCCCTTGTTGCTGATCCTCCCCTCGCTTTTTCTGCTGGATGAATTGCATGATAAGTTTATACCCAGGTATTTTTTTATATGATGATTTAACAAAGTGAGTCTGTGATACTTGAAAAATATCTACTTTTTTAACTTCAAGAACATTTCAACTTCTGTGGTGTGGTTGCTTAACCCGTTTGCATTCCAGGTTGCTATTCTGAGTGTTATATTCATATTTAATTTTTCTTGACGATTGGTTTTAAGCTTTCTTTCTGCTTAATTTTTTGAAATATCAATTCGTTCAGGTTGCTTTGTTCATCTAACCACCGTAGAATTACTTCCATGCAGCTCTTGATGCTTTTTAATACTTCCGAGTCCTTGATTGACTCTGAGCCTTTTAGAACTTGTGCGTATGATTTTCCATTTTTCGCGCTGTTAGATTGCTCACACAGATTCTCTTGGTATACTTCATTGGATCTACTAACGTTATTTTGCTTGTTTTTTGATGGCTTGCGCGTTTTATCTCTTATTTTTTGGAGTTGGATAGCAACTTCGTATTCACGATAGTTTGCTGCTTGTTGTCCCTTGCATTTTATGCACTTGGCTATGGTGTCTCTGTTAACTGGGCATACTTGCGTTAAGTGTTTACCGGCACATTTGACACATACTGGTTCACGTGCACAGTAGTTTTGTGTATGGTTAAAACCTTGACACTTCTTGCATTGTGATATTCTCATCGAGTTTTTCTTTAAAGGTTTAATTTTCACTCTCTTATTGAGTATCCCTTTTATATTATAAATTTATTTCTTCTTCAATGTTAAAATTAAAAAAGGAAGTCCTCTTTTATGGATAGTTTTGGATCCATTTTCGTTGATTTTTCTTCCTTTTTTGATGATGTTAACAGCATCTAAGATTTTAAGACCTTTACGTTTAGATTATCATTATCGAATTAAAAACTGTAAAAAACGACAGTTTACAACAGTTCTATTAAATTGATTACAATACAAAAAACAATTTGTTTTAAACACTATTTTAAACAGTGTTTAAAACAAAAGTGTTTAAAACAAACCAACTCTGGCTATACTGAAAGATTTATTTACTTCAACAAAAACGGTTTTTGAATTGTTCGACGACAATATAAGATTTACAGTAGAAGAAGAAAACGATAACAAAATAAATTTTTTAAATCTTCAGCTTATTAGGAAAAACAATTTAATAATTACAAATTGGTACAAAAAGGAAACAACATTAAATTTTTCAATGAAAGTTAATGTAGTTAGGTCTTTTATTAAAAAATTTTTAGTCTTAGTGACAAATCTTTTTATGGAGATAACACAAAAATTATTAAAAATAATTTAAAAGAAAATAATTATACATCTAAATTAACAAACAAATTAGTACATCAAGAGATAAATAAACTAAACCATATTACATCAACATCCATTTCCAGTGAACACATGACATAAATATGACATCATACGAAGGTCATACACACATATAAGACATTCGTGTGATGTTATATTTATGTCATGTGCTCACTGGGTTAGAATTAATAACATACAAATTAACATCCTGCAAAATATCATTTTACAACAGCAAAATCCTAGTTCCAGTCAAAATGTTCAAGCTCCGTTAATTGGGTCTATAACATATATAGTGTTACGTTTTTCCAACCTTCCTTCGAATCGGCCTAACTCACAATTCGATAAACGCAATTCCCAATCTCTTCCGAGTTCGATCACTGATTAGTTAGTAAACACACCAGGTTTTATTAAATATTCAACAACTTAATTCTTTCACAACAACAGGAAAACAATACAGCAAACAATATTCTTAACTAGAATATTCTTTTAACAGCTTCAGAAACTCCAACGGTTTATTGTAGAAATTTCCAGTAACTCAACGTTCAAAATAATACACAAACTATTTCTATTCAATAACACTTATAACTTTATTCACTAATTTTAAGATCACTTTTATAATTTTAACTTCACAATCGCAGGTTTAAAATAAACTAATTTTACATTTAATCTCACTTTACTGTCGCAGGTCTAAAATAAAACTAATTAAAAACTACAAAAGGTATTTTTCTTATATACCTTCTGCAATACTTCTAGATAATTCGACATCACTTTCCAGAAACCTTGAGAAAACATTAGAATACTCGATTATTTTACGTTATGTTGATTTGATTCATAAAATCGTTTATGTTGACCCTATTTCTAAGAAGAGACAACAACAACAATATTCATTTCATTAACTTGTTTGTTGATTTTATTTTCCTGGAAGTGACCGTATCGTTTAGATCTTTCTGTAATCGTCTAGATTTTTCTGCACTCGTAACAATAGGTTAACAGATAAATGCATGAATATAATCAAACAACACACAAAAAAAATCAAAAATAATAAAATACCAAACACCCATTATAACAGCTTATTTTCCAAAACTAAGGATAAAATAAATCAATTCAAAAAAACAAATCTTATATATACAAAATACCGTGCAAGTGCAAAAAACAGTGTATATGGGACAAACAAAACAACAACCAAAAAATCGTATTCTTCAGCACAAAAGAGATGTTCGGAATAAAAGCGATTTGACCGCATTAGCAAAACACAGTATAAACCTGTTGAACTTGAAAAAAATATTTTCAAAAAAGCCAACGTAGCTTTTAAGAAAGATTTTCATTTCAATTCATTTTTCAGTTTTTTCATTTTTGTATCAATTTTTATAATATTTTTTATATTTTTTCTTTAACTTGAAAATGGCAATGTGCCGAAATCTTGTGTTTTTTTTTAATTAATTTAATAATTAAAAATTAAATTTAAAAGACTGATAAGTGGATAAAATAAAAATAAATAAATAATAATCGAACAGTCTGAAAGAATTTTTTAAAAGAATATTATGTATATATAATATAGTTAAAACAACAAAAATTAAACAAGTGAAAAACTAAATGAAACAGGTTCGTATTTCGACTGGTTCATTATAAAACACGAAATGGAAGCACCTGAAATATAGGTTATTTAAACTAATCATAAAAACATACTAGGAAGTAACATAAATCAACAATTAAGCGAAAAAGGTGCATCTGTATGATCAGAATCAAGAGATCAATTTGGTTTATATTAATTAAAAAAAGTCCAAGCGGCACGTATATCCGCTAGAAATAGGTAGATTTCGAGATCAGACAGTTTTGTGTGCCAGTAGAACAACAACACAAACTAATTTAAAACAGATATCGAACAAATTTTAAAAGAAAATTAGCTACATATAAGCAAAACTATATCTATCCAATTTTGCAACAAAAAATATCAAATCTACCACAGAACATGTGTATGACAATTTATGACACAAGCCTACGCTATATCATATGTCGTCCAATTACTGTAAAATATCAAAATAGTTTATTTCTAAGAAAAAAATTAATTTCTTCTATTCAAACCTTTTTATTTTTTTTTCATTGACTGTTATAAGGTTTTTGGAAATTGTAGTTATGGATTGTTGCAAACTTTTTTGTTGAAGCCAACAAGTCAAAAACCTCGAACTGCAGAGGTTTATATTTATAAGAAACGGATTAAAATGTTTCCACAGATTCTAAATTTATGAAGTTTTTAAAAATATTAGTATCCAAACGGCCGTTATAACGGATTAAAAAAACGATTTTTTTTTCTAATGTAAAGCCCCTAGTTATTTAACCATGTGTCAGATTTTTCTGATTTACGAACTTGTCCAAGATATTGATAAAACACACATGTTTACGGATGGCTTTTTGATCTGGCTCCACAAATGCGACCGTGAGAGTGCGGTTGATTCAAACGCATTTTGTGTTTTACAAGCTTTTTTGTTGGAGCCGCTCACTCAGGAACCTCCAACTGCAGAGGTCTTTTTTAATACAAATTGATAAAACGGATTCCAAAAATTTTAAATTCGTTATTTTTATTAAAATATTAGTATCCAAACGGCTGTTATAACGGTTTTAAAAAATCAATCTTTTTTAGAAAAAAGGCTCTAGTTCCTTAACCACGTGTTGGATTTTGCTGATTCACGAACTCGTCCGAGATATTAATAGAACACATATGTCCAGAAAATTTTTTTGATCTCCCTCAACAAATGCGACCGTGAGAGTGCCGGTCGTTTTTGTTATATCTCATATCGTATATATATATATATATATATATATATATATATATATATATATATATATATATATATATATATATATATATATATATATATATATATATATATATATATATATATATTTTTTTTTATTTTTTCGTCTCCGCTTATCATATATAGTCGTTTGGCACAAAAATTTTTCCGAAATTCCGAGATGAAGCCCATTGCAATAGGTAGATTTTTATATGAAATCTACCTAAAATAATAGTCGTTCATATTTTGGTTGCAAAAGCAAAACTTGCAAAATGTAGACGACCTTCAAGATAGTAAACAAATTGTTTTATCTCAAGCAAGAAAAAAATGATTATTGAACGACAGTCGTTTTCTTATAGTAAAATGGAATCTGGTTCTTGTTTGGAAAGGTCTTGTTTTAGATTATAATAATACGATTATTTATATTTACTAGAATTGGGCATGATTACGTAATACGAAACTACTAAGCTAAGCAATTAATGAATCGTTTAAAAATAAAGATGAGTTTGTTGTTCGTATTATGCAATCATCTGATTAAACGGATTAATAAAAATTAAAAAAAAAATGAATTGGGACTCAAACGTATATTTTATTAATTTTAATAATAGCATTAACACAGTGAGTGCATAATCAACATAATTTCATTATAAAAATCCACTTAATCTGATTATAGAGGAAAAAATATATATTTTTTGTAATTATGAAATCGATTTTTTATAGAAAATTTAATATTTTAAGCATTTACTGTTGTTTACGATTTTCAAGATGCACGTCAATATCTCATGTTCTCTGTTTATTATTGTTCAGTTCGACCAGTTTGACGTCTATTGCCAAGATGATCTTACTACCGCTGGTTTGTACATTTCTATATAAAAAATTTTATGAATGAAAGTAATTTGTAAATTTAATTTTCCAATGTGTTCAACAATGTTTATCAAAATCACACCTAATCCGTTACACTTCATAACGTTTACTTTTTAATTAAGGGTTTGTTGACTATAGAACAGTTTTGTTAT
>OY856187.1:319707039-319765060 GCA_963693315.1 Diogma glabrata | reverse complement strand
AAACAATAAATTAATTTTTTTTCAAACGACTAACTAATCATCTATCAAACAAAAAAAAGTTTGATGAAATCGGTATAGCCGTTCTTGAGCAATTTAATTTCAAAGATACATCGGATTGGCAGAATTTTCATTTTTCATGCATGCTGGGGTGCCCCCTATGCTCAAACTATGCACTTTAAAAAAATTTTAAAAAAAGTTGTATTTTTATTTTGTCCATACTACTTATATGCCAAGTTTCAGGAAAATCAAAAATGGTCAAGTTCAAATTTCGACTTTTTTACCTGCGTAGATCACGTTTTTCATCAACTAGCAAACCTTGCTACCTGGTTGCATTCACTTTTCAAACTAAAACTTAAATTTTAAATTGAATTGAATTAAAATCAAAAAAGTCAGACAAGTGCGAATAAAATTCGCTCGTCAAGGGTTCCGTGAATGTAAAAGAACACAATATCAAAAATTATTGACAAAAAGTTGTGTTGTAATCCTTATAGTTGCCCTTATATTTCCAGACCATAGACGCATAACAAAATTAATGTTAAATTGTAAATGTCAATAGTAAACTATAATCAAATCTACATTGATCAAAAATGGAAAAAAAATTAATTCAGATTTAATCTTATCCATAGATGTTTTTGGCAACTTAAGAAAGATTCAATTACACCAACTTGTAAATGATTAAATTTGATTATTTTTCGATTAATGTTTCTTAAATTATGTACTCATATGACTCATATGACTCATTTGGGTCAAAAATGTTTTTTTTTACTCTCTCTCCACACCCATCCTCTAAATACACACAAATATAATTATTTGAGTCTTCGCTATGATTATTTCATTCAAAATTTACCAATCTTCCTGTCTCTGTGAATTTTTTCAAATTTTTCTGTCAACCATCGTCGAAACGTAGGGACCGGAACGATCTGAATTTTGCACTTTCTTGTCCATAACTCAAAACTGTGCACCCAAAATTTCTAAAAAAAATTGCAATAATTTTTAAATTAAGTGTTCTTGAAAATGACACCCCACTCGCTTGGGTCAAAAAAGGTTGTTTTTACCCTCTCTACCCCGGTCCCCTAAGCACACAGAAATATAATTATTTGAGACTTCGCTATAGTTTTCATACAAAATTTACCAAATTTCCTAACTCTGTGAATTTTTCAAATTTTTCTGCCAATCAGTGTCGAAACGTATGGGGGAACGGTCTGAATTTTGCACTTTTTTGACAATAACTCAAAAACTGGAAGTCGCAAAATTCTAAAAAAAATGTTTTGTTTTCTAAATTAGGTGCTCTTTCAAATGAAGCCCCACTTGACCACATTTTAAATAGTGTTTTAACCCCTTCTCATATCCATCCCCTTCATAAATCTAATTATGAGTATATGACACTTTTATATATTTTTGTTAAAAACTTACTAATTATTCTATCATTACAAATACATTTGAAAATTTTCGCTTAGTTAGGTTCGGAGCTAATCGAGGTAAGATAGCACGAAAAAAATGTCATTATTCAAAATTATACAAAAAAGTCCAGTCCAATATCCGCTATAAAAAGGTAGATTTCTTGATCAGACAGATATGCATACAAGTAGAATCAATGCATCAAATTAGTTGAAATCAAAAAACTAAATAGAAACGGAATTATCCAACAAATTTCACAAAAGACATTTAATACATTAACCGAAACTACTTTATGCAATTTCGGAACAGTTTTGTTTAATTTGGTTTAAAATTAGTCATAACATATTAAATCCACCAAAGATCAAATAAACGTCCAACAAAGATCAAAAGAACTACGTGACAACTACAATTATACCATCACACATAATTTATAATCAAACATTATTAAACAATTTTAATTTAAAATAAGGTGATGCTATCTCTCCTATACTTTTTAATCTAGCCTTGGAATATGTGTGCCGTCAAAAGAAACTACCGACTAATAACAATATCTTGTCAATAAACTCAGTACAGATGATTGCTTACGCTGATGATGTTGTCATCCTCGGCCGAAGTGAAGCTGTTATGAGTGAGACTTTCAAGTCGCTTGAGAGTGGTGCTAGGAAAATTGGTCTGCAAATTAACTACAATAAAACCAAACATATGAATGTTTCAAGAGAGGCTGAGAAGAAAGATTTGATGTGCGGCGATGAACGAATTGAGGGAGTTGAATCTTTTAATATTTAGGATCAATGCTTGACTCAAACAACAGCATACTTACAGATATTAAAGCTCGAATCGCTGCAGGTAATCGAACTTTCTACTCAATTAAACCTCTCCTTGGATCACCGTATGTATCAACTAACACCAAGCTCAAGTTATACAAGACATTGATTAGACCGGTTGTGATGTATGGGTCACAAACGTGGACCCTTACACAAAATGACGAATCGCATTTATCTGTATTTGAGCGTAAGATCCTACGCTACATTTTTGGTCCACTTAAGACAGACGATGGAGAGTATAGAACCCGGTATAACTTTGAGATCAGAGACCTTCTTGAGGGTCCTGATATAATAGGTTGTATCCGTTCTAACAGGATTGCTTGGTTTGGGCATGTTCTACGAGCCGATTCACAGTCTGGAATGATTAGAAAAATGTACGTTAGTACCCCAGGGAGTGGTAGACCGCGAGGAAGACCACGACTACAATGGGAGACTGACGTAATAAACGACCTTAAAAAAATCGGCTGCCATGGTAACTATGTCGCTGTTGCGAATGACCGTGGTGAATATTCGAAGCTGATTAGCCTGGCAACGCTCCTACATGGAGCATGAACGCCTTAAAAAAAAAAAAAAAAAAAAAAAAAAAATTTAAAATCATCTTTGTGTTGTATTTTTTTGTTCTCATTTAATATTTTTTCAAATACATAGTTTACTTAGTGAAAAAGAAATAAAAATACAAGCAAAAGAGCATATGATAATTTTCCTTTGGTATTAAATGGCTTGAGATTTGTCTGTAATAGGTGCATTATATTGCTTATAAAAATGGAACCTTTTGGGTTAGAAAGCTGGAATTTTGTGAGGCTGTAGTTTAAAAATTGTCTTAAAAGTTAAGATGAATTTAAATAACATAAACTCAAACATGATGAAATCATTGCCTTTTGCGTTTGTTTTCATTTCAACAGACCTGGGGCCTCAACCTTTAGACCTGAACTATTTTTTTATTAATTTTGGAAAGATTTATATTGTAACTTTGTGTAAAAAAGTTTTCAAGTGTGAGCTTGGCCATTTCAGCTAGATCAAGGACAAAAAAGATTGGCAAATTTTTAAAACAGCTGATTTTTCAGGAACCTTGAACGTCAAAGTTGTCATTTGGATAAAAATGATAGAAATATGTTCAAATATTCAATATTTATAAATTTTATTAAAATATTATGATTCAAACGGAAGTTATAGCGCCCTAGATTATTCGAAATTTTAGGCTCTAGCCGCTTAACTGGTACCCGGCTATGGCCACTTCACAAACTTTTCCTTTTAAATTTTATTAAAATATTATGATTCAAACGGAAGTTATAGCGCCCTAGATTATTCGACATTTTAGGCTCTAGCCGCTTAACTGGTACCCGGATATGGCCAGTTCACAAACTTTTCCAAGACATTATTTGCCGGAACACACACAAAAAATTATTTTGGTGTAGGTCGAAAAATGCGACCGTGAGAGTGCCGCCAAATTCCGTTATATCTCATATCGTTATATATATATATATATATATATATATATATATATATATATATATATATATATATATATATATATATATATATATATATATATATATATATATATATATATATACATATATATATATATATATATATATATATATATATATATATATATATATATATATATATACATATATATATATATATATATATATATATATATATATATATATATATATATATATATATATATATATATATATATATATATATATATATATAAATTTTTTTTTCATTTTGATTTTCCGTCTCCGCTTATCATATATAGTCGTTTGGCACCAAAATTTTTCCGAAATTCGGAGATGAAGCCCATACCAATAGGTAGATTTTTATATGAAATCTACCTAAAATGGTGTGGTGTAAAATTCCAAAATAAACTTTTAAGGAATGCTGAAATGAAGCCCTTTCATATGATACCCTACTTGAATCTATAAAAAAGTTTATTTTCTCAAAGGTGTCACATCGTAGCCCCATCGTAAACACAACGAAAACCACTTTAGTTTTATTTGTTTCCGTTATTTCATGTAGACAGATTAGTTTTATACGCACCTCAAATTTCAAGTTTATAGCATTTAAAGCTTACGAGATAATCGATATAATGTGAAAAACTATCAAAGCTTTCGTTTCAAAATCGGAGGTTTATCATACTATAGTCAACTTTACCAAATTATGGTTACATTTTACCAATGTTTTTACCATAGCATTGTTTCAAAAGCTATATTATGTTTAACCCTTCATTTAATTTGAACCAAAGTTATGGTTTTTGCAACCATAAACAACTAAATTATGGTATGTTACTTAAATATGGTTTATAAAGCTATAGTATGGAATTTTCAAACATAAACTTGATTTTGAGAACCATAATAGTTTTTTTTTGTTGAATAAACAAAATATAGCCTTCGTAACCAATCGATAAACAAATTATTTCTTACAGTGTATACACTATTGATAACAAAACTGATGTTTTTGATTCAAATTACATAATGATCGATCGAACAGCTTGATCAATATTTTTTTATAAACGAGAATTTTCCATCTTCTGTTTCTTTTTAATTATACATTCATCACATGGTTTCCAAACAGATTTAATGAGAATAACGAGAAACGAGATCATAAAAACAACATCTCTTAATGCGCCATATCTATTAATTTCACAAAAAAACAAAACACATAACAACCGTATAACCCAATTATTATTATTATTATTATTATTGAGGTAGGGCCATGAATAAAATAATAAATTGATTTGTTTACATTCATATAGAGAGGGAATTGAAAGAGAATAATAGTTACTTTTATAAAGATTATTTTGATGGTTTTGATTACCAATATAGAGTATGAGTTGAAATAAGGACGGTCGTCATAATTCGTTTTAAAATGAAAAAATGACTTGACTTTTGTCGATGTATGGCCAGATTTGTGTATTTATTGTCTTTTTTGGCTAACTTTGATTAAATGGATCATCTTGTTACTAATCTCAGCACAAGGAATGTTCATTTTAACGACCGAAATGAAGCGAATGGGTGAGAAAAGGAATAATGATGTGAGACAAACGGATCTGACGAAAAAAACAGTCAATCCGATCTTCATAGTTATTAAACAATTCTCGGATCCGCTTCCTAATAAAAATAACAATTTCATTACTTTGTTTAACTCAAATGCTCCAAAATTAGTTCTAAACAGAAGTGAAAAAACAATTAAACAAGAAATTAAATTAAACTTACTTTTAATGTTCAAAACATCAAGTTTCTATCTAATTTTATAAATGGCAAGGAAAGTGAAAAATAATACTTTTAAATTAAATGGTTATAATTTAAAAGTGATAGTAATTTGTGAATTGAAATCGAAACAAATAAAATTGTAATTTGTAAAATAAATTAATGCAATATGTTGCAATTAAATATTATAATTTATTTAATTTTTTTTTTCAGTTAAATAAATCGTTTTAAATTTTTAAATGATAATTCCCAAATTAACTGCTCATGTACGCTTTAAAGATTTATTACATTTCTTACTCAATCAATGGAGATTCTATGTAGTGGGTTAGATTATTAGACGGTCAATTCTTTATCCGTACGCCTCTTTCCATTGTATCCTGTCATTTTTAGCCAAAATAGCAATTCGTGAAAACCCGACTTTGCAATGAATCCGTAATGAACTTTACAGTTTTTTTTAAGTGTGAAAAATATTGCAGCTCTCTCTCTCTACCTCTCTCTCTCTCACTCTCTCTCTCTCTCTCTCTCTCTCTCTCTCTCTCTCTCTCTCTCTCTCTCTTTCTCTCTCTCTCTCTCTCTCTCTCTCTCTCTCTCTCTCTCTCTCTCTCTCTCTCTCTCTCTCTCTCTCTCTCTCTCTCTCTCTCTCTCTCTCTCTCTCTCTCTCTCTCTCTCTCTCTCTCTCTCTCTCTCTCTCTCTCTCTCTCTCTCTCTCTCTCTCTCTCTCTCTCTCTCTCTCTCTCTCTCTCTCTCTCTTTCTCTCTCCCTCTCCCCCCCCTCTCTCTCTCTCTCTCTCCCTCTCTCTCTTTTCTCTTTTTCTCCCTTTCACGGTTTATCTTTTTCTTTTTCTTTTATTCCTTATGTTTTATGGAGAGATGTTCTTCTATTCTTGTAATCATCGCCATCTTTCAATGCCCCATAACATAAAGATCTTAATTAATGTCATCACCGATCACGCCAGATATGACTGGATCTCTCCTTTTAAGAAACACCAACTCAAGACAGTGCGTCACGTACTCAAGCAATATGGCACAATTGGCATCGGTATGAGGGCAAGGCACTGTCCTCCCTCCTAGTTTTGCTATCTGAACCTAAAATTCATTGTTATATTATTGGTTTGTAATTTTTTAATTATTTATTTCGTTTGCTAGTTTATATACATAATTTTAAGCACTTCGTAAGAGCACTTTAAGCATAGCAGCGGTTAAAAAATCATTTGTTTTAAGCAGTGGCGAAGCGTCGGTATAGACACACTAGACAGTGTCTACCCAAACATAATATAAATATGAAACTTTATTTTCATATTGTTCGCATAATGTCGACTTAATACTATTTTGTCAAACGTTCTAAGAAAATCATTAAGTTTTAATACAATAATTAGAACAAAAACAATTCAGCTATGTTCCCGAAACTTTAATACAAACGTTTCCCAGTTTCATGTACAAACAAACAAAAATGTTTTTCTCACTGCAGTAGACATTTCAAATTATGACTACCAAAATAAGCAATAGCAACAACAACAAATTTTCAACTTTTGTTCCTTCTTGGATAGACAGTTTTGTTTCTGTCTATTTTTGTTTCCAAATTTGTTGAGAAACATCAGTAGACGTTTCAAATTATGACTACCAAAATAAGCAATAGCAACAACAACAAATTTTCAACTTTTGTTCCTTCTTGGATAGACAGTTTTGTTTATGTCTATTTCTGTTTATATATTTTGTTTCCAAATTTTTGAGAAACATATTATGGGAAATATTTTTGACAAAATTGTAATTATTAGTTAAATGTTTCTTGAGCAATTTTTTGTGTGATTGTGTGATTGTGAATTCGATTCTACGACTTCTGAATAACAGGAAAAGTTGGAAAATAAATTTGAATCTTTGATTCTGGATTAATTTTTGGAATATTTTTAGAATTTTGAAAAAAGTTTCAATCTTTGATTATGTTATAATTTTTGCAATATTTTTGGCATTTTGGGAAAAGATTGAATTTTTGATTTTGTTATAGTTCTTGCATTAATTTTGGAATTTGAAAATACTTTCAATTTTTGATTTTGTAATAATTTTAGAAAATTTTTGGAATGTTGAAAAAGTTTAGATTTTGGATTTTGTTATAATTTTTGGAATATTTTTAGAATTTTGAAAAAATTTATTTATACTTTTACAAAGAATTTTATGTTTAATATTCATCGCTCCCTAAAACTTAAAACAATGTTTTTGTTAATCTACAATATCCTTTATCTTTTGTACAAAATATTTTTATTTCAAAATTTTTAAAATTTTTAATTTTGATTTAGATTGAACAATCTTTTTTTAAATATTTTGCTTGCCGCGAATAAAAAATATAGTATATGATGCACGGACGTAAGTCATTTTAAATGTGGGTGCAAATCTCGGTTGGCGCTTCGACTCACAAACTCCACATACGTCCAAAAACCTTAGCTTTCTGTACTCTCATCTTAATGTACTATAATTAGTTTCTACTGGCAAATTAATAAAACTTTTGAATATGTCTACCCTAGTTTCAGAAGCACGCTTCGCCACTGGTTTTAAGGCAAACATCTTTTATATATTTAAGTTAATTTTATGCTTATTTTTTCACACTATCAATATTCTACCATCAGTAGTTTTACTGACAGAAAAATTCATAAAATACTCGCACACAGTCTGCTCTACATTACTTTAATATACTCAAATATTGTCTACGGATGACATGCTTAAAGCAGCAGAATTCGTTTCATCAATCAGATAAAAATTACTTCGTTCACTTGCATACCAGTTACAACAGCGCCGATAGAGTGACCTTTTTTACTAAGGATTTCTAAGGATTAAGACATGGTTACGCTTTACAATGACGGAATCTAGAATTAGTGGATTGTGTATGATAAAATGTACGTCGAAAAATAATAACAAGCATTTTATAAATAAAATTAGAAATAAGTCTGGAGAGAAAGAAAGGAGACTAGTTTTTCGTTTTGAATAAAATAATTGAAAAATTTGTATTTTTTTTTTTTTGTTTTTTTTTAATAAGAAGTGTTGTGTAGTAGGAATTACAAAATGTGTCACAACAACACATAGATACCTTTTAAGACGTAGGTCCCACAACAACATGCGTCTTGAGGTATAGGTGGACGCCTTTTTTTAAATCTTTGTGGATTGAAAGCACTCGAGACTATTGATTCGGGCAAAGCATTCCATGTGTACGACGTACGCACAAAGAAATCTCTTTGCATTCTATTACTATGACAGTGAGTAATCTCGACAGTTCGACCGCCCGCACACACCGATTGACGAGTAAAACGGGGAAAAACATATGTCTGAGGCATTATGGACCTGATTTCATCCGAGCACTGCTGATGACGATATTTATAAAAAACAACGAGATCAGCAACAGTGCGACGATGTTGCAGGGAATCAAGACCTGTTAAATCTCGATCACCAACAATTCGTATAGCTCGCTTCTGAACAGAGTCCAAAAGAGCTAGGATAGTAACAGATGCAGCGCCCCAAACTTGACAACAATACTCCATACAGGGACGAATATAGGACTTATAAATGTGGAGTAGTTGATGCGAAGTAAAATATTTTTTACATCTATTGAGGAGGCCGAGTTTTCTTGACGCGCTCTTTGCCATTGCCATTATATGATCGTTCCAGAGTAAGTCATTGGATATTGTGACTCCCAATAAACGAACGCTTTCACATTCGCGTATTTGGTCGTCACACATATTAATTGAAATATCGTTGGGAAACTCGGTCTTTGATCTGGAAACAATCAATAGCTGTGTTTTGGTGGAATTAAAATTGACCAAATTTTTGTCACCCCAATCGGCGACTTTTTTTAGGTCCTCGTTTACATTTATGGCAGCGTCTCTCCGGACGGGATTTATTCGTTCATGCATTTTACCCTTTGAAGATAGGGGGACGAATGACTTGTGCAGTGTACTATCATCTGCAAATCTATTTATTGGGTTACTGGTGATTTGCAACAGTTCGTTTATATAAATTAAAAATAAAGTGGGAGATAAAACTGAGCCTTGGGGTACACCAGCGTTAATTAATTTGGATTCAGAAGAAAAGCCATCTATAGACACCGAGATGTATCGGTTAGACAGAAAATTTTGAATCAACTTCACGACTGCGGGATGAAAACCGTACGCAACGAGCTTGTTGATCAAGTTGGCATGCCAAATTCGATCAAATGCTTTTGAGATGTCTAATGCGATCACGTACGTTTCACCACCTTTCTCAAGTATGCTATTCCAAATATGTGCCACATAGTTCAATAGATCGGTTGTTGATCTTTTGTTTCTAAGACCGTATTGGCTGTCAGATATCAAATGGTTGTCTTCCAAAAATTTGGATATGTGTTAATTTATATAGTGCTCGTATATTTTAGACATGACTGGGAGTAAGGCTATTGGTCTATAATTTGAAATATCACATTTCGTTCCTTTTTTTGGGACAGGCTGGACATTGGCCAACTTCCAGCAGGATGGATAAATACCAGATTTATAGGATTTATAAAATATTTTGGTGAGGGTTGGTGCAAGTTCTTTTGAAAATGTTTTTAGAATAACAGGAGGAATGTTGTCCAGACCAGAAGCTTTGTTGTTGTTTAACCCCCTTAAAAGTTTTTCGACAATTTTGGGTTTGAAATGTAATTGTTTGATATTAACTCCTGAAGACTGGATTTGGGGTATTTCTTTAGGAGTTTCTAAAACTGTTGAATTTGAAGCAAAGCGTTCCGCGAACAATGTAGCTTTCCTTGCAGGGTCAGTAATGATTGAGTCACCATCAATGATAGGAGGGATAGAAGATTTAGTACCACAATTTAAAGAATTAATGGCACTGTAAAAACTTTTGTCAGAAATTGACATACTCGAAAGTTTTGCCGCTTTCGCTCTGTCAATCTCTGCTTTGCTAAATAAATATTTATAAAAAATAAATTGATAAAAATTTAACAGAAAAAACATAAAATCGAAAAAAACTATAAACATAAAAGTAATAAAAAATAAAAAAAAAAACATAATAATACAAAATAAAAACTCTAAAACTTATTACTAAAAGGTGTATTAAAAAATCATTCTGGCATTGAACAACCTTGAACTTTAAAAAAATTGCGTCAATTAACGCGTGTGTTGCTTACAACGTGTGTAGTAGGACCTTGATCTTAAAAGGCTTTTATGTGTTGTCGTGACTTGTAACACATGTTCCTACTACACAACATATTATTACATATTATTATTATAATGACGCTTAGGGAATAAACCAAGTCGATTTTGTTTTTAAGAGAAAGGAAATGTTTTCTTACGTAGTAGGAAAGATTTTTGCAAAGCGGAGTTCTGGACTTCTTGACTATGAAGATATAGTAAACGGACTTAGCAAGATACATACCAGGCTATGGTTACATCATCACCCCCTACAATAACAAAAAAGAATGTAGCCACAGATGCTAAGTTTTGCAAAAGGAATAAGTCGATTAAATACTTATAGTGCGTATTATGTATGGAGTGTTCAGCAAAACCATCTCACGAAATATCGCACAATGTAATGCATTCCATTGTAATAATCAGATTGATAAACACATAAACCTTCTTTTTGCTATACAATAGGATATATCCTAAGTAAGTATATATGAGCCATTTAACGTGTACGGGAACAAACAACAATTTATTTTCTCCAAACTTTGGGGATAGTCCTCCATCAGAAAACAATTTTCGAATTTTTTAGCCAACCGCCTTACCGTGACGGTGACGGTCACATATTTGAAATGTTTTCTTAGACGACAAACGTTTTCATTTTGTAGAAAATTTAATGCGCATAAAAAATTATTAAAAAAATATTGGCTCGTTAGCATTTTTTTCCCGTAGAATGCGGAACAAATATTTTAAAAAACGGGAGGCTAGATTCCCCTTTATTTCGGACTTTTAAAGTATAAAATCAATTTAATTTAAAATATGCATTTTTGAATAATTCTTGTCGCGTGATGGAAGTAGTATCGGTGTGAGCGCTAAAGTTTGAAACCACTATTTTCAAGTAGTTCAAACACTTTATGATTTTTTTCTCGGAAATAGCGCCATTTACGAGAATTTTGCATTAGACAGTTTTGACTTAAAATTTTCAGTAAATTGCGAATATAGTTTTTGATTTGCAAAACATTCAGTTTAAAAATTCTTAGCCGCCATATTGGATACGCTATTTTGTATTTTATAATTTTACACCGGATTTAGATTCAGCGACCACGAATATCTTATAATACATTTTTAAGCTTTAACTTCCGTTTTGCAGAACAAGATATAACGTGAAAACTGATATAAAATACAAGATATAACGTGATACCACATCACAAGACAAGAATTATTTGAAAGTGAATATTTTAAACAAACAATTGCATGCATACAATTTCGGAGTTTGTTATTTTGTCGAATCGCAGCCGTTTGCCAATTCATGTAGGATTACAAAAATTGATTTGATTGTGACATTGACTAAATTTAATATCTATTTGCTGAACTAACCAAGAGTTCGCTCAAATGCGTTATCCAAAGCTAGAACAGGAACAAAATAAACATTTATGGAGTATGTGGGAAGGCCTTCTGCACGCAAAATAGTTTCTAGGCAACTTTCCAGTCGCCTCTCTTAAAACAATCAATCTTGAGAGAGTCTTTGAAGATCTAAACACGGTTCGTGACTGGATACGGTCCAAAAAAACACCACTTTAACAAATTAGGCCTTGCTGGCTCCGACATATGCAGATTCTGCAACTCGGAGGCAGAAACCATGAAACACGTTATCTGCAACTGCTCTGAACTTGCATCGCGCAGATACATTAAGCTCGATCAAGGGAGACTGGCATTTTCTCTACCACAAAACATTAGTTTAATCCAGATAATTAACTATGTTCAGGGACTCGGATTCGACCAAATTGCACATTCCGCAGTGATATCGACGTCATAACCTTATCTACTTCAATATAATATCACTGTTATGATAAAATTAGTCTAAACTCAACAATAACAAACGTTGACTATAAGAACATTAAAACTTGAATATCATAAGTAAAATGAAAAATTTCTAATTAAAAATGCAACGAAAATTTATTGCTTCTTTCAACTAATTCGTGTTACAATTTTATTTTTGTTTATGTTTCACTTTATTTCTTATTTTCATCTTAAAATTTTCTCTATGTTTACTATAAAATGCTGAGATTGAAAGTTTTTTATTTTGTTTCTTAATTACTTATTTCTGTAAACATTTTTATTTTTATATAAAATCAACATCCTTTGCACAACTTAATTTAATATCTTAGAAAATCGCCAGATGCTGTTTTTCTTAGGCTCGTCAAGTTCCACTCTTGCGTTACAAGGTTTGAACTTGAAAAATTGAGATGCGATGGTTTCAATTTTAATTCTAAATAGTAGATGGACCAACTGTGTTATTTAAATGAAATACAGTATATCTTAAGCCCGTGAATTACAAGTTATATTAAATTTATTTTTGAAGCATCGAAAAAAGCTCTAAATTATACATAATAGAATTGATATAATTAATGTTAAATTGTTTATCGCTACCATACTGACCTAGAAAATATATATTTGTTGTTGCTGTAATTTGACGAGAGGGAGAGAGATAGTCGTTTTGATATTCTATTAATGCAGATTTTATACAAGTAATCAATTGTTGCTTTCATTTGTTTAATACATAATTTGATATATTTATTTTTATGATTTAATGGATCAGTATTTTAGGAAAATTGAAAAGTTATTTTGTTTGTATACATTAATATGCGATTTTTTTTACGATACTTAATTGCGATCGAACATAATTGGAAGGCTTGAGCGTAATTAACTTTTAGAAACTAAGGTTAGTTACTTCTATAAAATTATTTGGTCTTAGGATTATACATCTTGAACTTTTTATTTTAGAAAAAAACCTTGAACTTTAGAACAATATTTCAAATTTATTGTGGAATGGCATTTATTTTTGATTTAATTGGATTGCCGGACTTAACATAAGTGTGGTTTATATTTTTTTATTTTGTAAGGTTTTCTATGGGATATTTCATGAGATTGCAAATGTTACGTAAACGACGTTATACAAGTTATTTGTTTGCTTCTGTGCGTTTTATATACAACTTATGGGAGCTGAATTAAACTGAATAAGTTTGCATTTGATGAATATTTGGAAGTTTTGTTCATAAAATTACAAACTCTTTAGTTTATCGGTTTTTTATGTTTATAGAATAAAGTTACAAAGCTACGATATCACGTTTTGTTAAAAATTAATGCCATATTTTTTACTACGTGCCTCAGACATTTATCTAAGTCCTCGACGCAAATGAAATTTCTTATCACTTTATTATATTTTTTTTTAATAAAAGTGTTGTGTTATAGAAATTACAATATGAGTCACAACAAAACAGAGATACCTTTTAAGACCTAGATTCCACATCAACATACTTTATGAGTTTTTAAACTTAAACCGTCCTTCGCCAAAGCTTTATGCCCTTCTAATTTTTTTATTGTAGGTGGCAAGCATGCTGGCACACTCTTCCCAGTTCCCTCCGCACTTTTCTTCTTAATTTTGAAAACTCCTTGCTCCACTCTGCTCTTTTACCTTAGTAATTGAGCAGCTGGCTTCAAATGCCTTGGTGATTGACAAGTTTACTTCCGCTACAGCTTGTTACAGCGCAGCATGGTGTTTTACTGTCTCTTTAACCGTCACTAGCTGTAGGCCATCTTTTAGCTTCTCCTCAAAATTGATCCCATCTTGTGTTCCTGGGGTTCCAAAACGGGGGTGATTCTGCTTTCGTACTATCCAGTTTAAATAGATTATTCTATGATACGACAGAGAGAGTTAATTTGACACTCTCCAGTTCTTTATGAACTATCCTACTTTGAAACTTCGTACCGTTAAACCTAACACTTCCTGTATTGCCCTTGTGACAAAGGTGGGTGTGTTCTTAACATTAAATATGCTAAGGTTATCTTAAGTTAAAAATTCTAACAGAAACTCACCTCTCTGGTTTGTATCCGTACTTACTTATGTCTTGTTATGAGCATTTACATAACAACCGATGATAAGAGGCCACTACTTCTTTGCACCATGCCACCAGCGGCGAATGCCTCTCAGTGTGATGGTATCCACCCAGGCCCGTCAAGAGGGGGGTAGAAGGGGGGTTTCACCCGGGCCCGGACTCCGACAAAAATGAAAATATTACATAGACGAAAAACCATTTTTAACCTTACTAAAGTATATGTGGATTTGATCTTCCACTAAATTCTCACCATTAATAAAATACACGATGATTTAATTAATTTGGTTTCAAGGTTTAAATAAGAAACTTTTCTTTTCTGTGAATTTTTGGATTATTCTTAGAATTTTGGAAAAAGTTTTAATTTTTGATTTTGTTATAATTTTTGCAATATTTTTAGAAATTTGGAAATAGTTTGAATTTTTAAGAATTTTTGGAACATTATTGGAATTTAGAAAAAGTTTAAATAGTTGATTTTATTCTAATTTTTGGTATATTTTTGAAATTGTGAAAAAAGTTTCAATTTTTGATTTTGGTATAATTTGTGCAATATTTTCAGAATTTTTGAAAAAAGTTTTAGGCTGTTTTCTAAACGACGACTTATTTGAAACTTATTTATGTAGACTTACTTATTTACCGCCATTTTAAATAAGTATTTAAAAGCTATTCTAAATGATTTAGCTTTCTTATTTTGACAGCAACAAAAAGCAAATTCGAAAATAAATTTAATTAGAACGATTTATTTAATTTGATCAATTAAAGAGTTTACAAAACTTCTTTTTTTCATTTTAAATTACTACATTATTTTATTAGGGATCGAAAAAGAAATTTTATTGCTTAAAACCATTTTGTAAACAAACATAAAAATATTTGACACTGTCAAATCGAATTAGATTTTTCTATGAAAAAAAAATTTCAAATAAGTCACCTATTTAGGTTACTTATTCAAATAAGTAAGTCTCCACAAATAAGTTTCAAATAAGTTTTGGTTTAGAAAACAGCCTTAGTCTTTGATTTTGTAATAATTTTTGGAATATTTTTAGAATTATGAAAAAAGTTTGATTTTATTTAATTTTTGCATTATTTTTGGAATTTTGAAAGAAATATGAATTTGTGATTTTGTAATATTTTCTCGAAACGCTAAATGGAGAGGTTTTTGAGTAGTTTGCTGAGTGTATCATCTTTTCACTAAATTATGTTAATTTATGATCTGTTATAATTTTACAGCAACGTATTGATGTTTTGTGTTAGTTTTGTAATAAATTTCTAAACAGAGATAAAAAAATACTTGTACTTTAACAAAGAGTTATGTTTGATATAAAAACAATGTCCTCATAAAATTTTTTTGCCGAAAACTATATCAAAATCCTTAACCCAGACCGAAGTCTTGATATCTTAGAGCTTGAGATTTCAGCCCCTCCATATTTTATTGAATGCAACTGCCATTAAAATTATTTATTTTATTTTTTGAATCAAGAATTTCCTCAGATCCTGTTTCTTTCAAGGGCGTGTCTTGGGATTCTGTACTAAGAATCAAAATTGGCGAGGCAGTTAAATTTCGGTGACATTTTCTTTTTCTAGTTTGTGTTTATTTATTAATAGCTTAATATATTATTTAACAATATAAAATTTTGTACCAGTGGCAATAGCAGTGAGAAATTGAGATATTACTAGCCAAGGTGATAGCCTAGGAGTGCTGGTGGATGAACTCTATTCAGCCAACGGTAGCCCCCCCAATTCTAGCTTTGAGGTATTCCTAGGTGTTAGTACGTTATTGCTTGCTCGAACAATCGAGCCTTCATATAACTCTATGTGAGGACTATTCATTGAGACAGTGAATCTGGATTATTAGCAACACAATTTTTGTTTTGTTTCTGCAAAATTTTAAATCAAATTTGCTATTTATATCTTATTTTATCTTTCTTTTCTCTATCCTATCATGAAATATTGGCCTATGACATATTTAATATGTGTTTAGTTATTCATTCTTTGGAAAAAGTACAAAAATACAAAAAAAACAAATATTTGCGTTCATCAACACCTAAGAACGCATGTTGTCCCACGCACGTGGGACCTTGGTCTTAAAAGGCTTTTATGTGTTGTTGTGACACATATTGTAACTACCCGAGTAGAAATTAGTTAGGGAAAACCTGAATACAGTCAGGACGTGATCAGGGCCTGGTCAGTCTTACAAGGGCAATCCCTATTAGGGCAATCTGATGTGGGCCTGTTCCGGGCCTGATTTAGAATACCCTTTTAGGGTTAACCTTATTTGAATATATCCGGCCCTGATCAGGTTTTTCGTATTTGACCCCTAGCTGAAATTTAAATAAGTTAAAATTCACTTGAGTATTATCCATTTTAGAAATATATAGTTAAAATCGTTTCATGTATATTTTAGTTGTAGCTTCTCAGCTGAACGACTATAATAATACTCATTAAGGTGGTATGTATGTTTTAATTTTTTCCATTGTAATTTTTTTATTTCAATTTGATTAATTTATGTATATAATATATAAATATATATCAGGGTCTGGTCAGGATATCCCAATCTGGGCCTGATCCGATTATCCCAATCAGGGTCTGATCCGGTAATCCCAATCAGGAGCTGATAGGGCAAAAGCGTTACACTCATGATCAGGGCCCAATCAGGCAGCCCAACCAAAGCCTGATCCGGACTAGGGCAAACCTGATCAGGGCCTTACTTGAGCCCTAACAAATTTCTGCTCGGGTAGGGGGTATCCCTGATATAAATTTGAACGAAACGGCTAAAAGACAAGTATAGCAATAATTTTGAAAAACTACATTATCGAAAAATTTAAATGTCGTAAATGGAATTTTTATGAATAAAAAGGAATCATTTTTATGTTCTATAACAAAATAAACCAAAACAATAAAAATTAAATATGGGGTCCGCGTTGAGCCCCGAACCTTTCTCACAACCCCCTACATCGGCAATGGCAACGAAATTTTGTACTGAGTTTCTTAAAGTTCATTTTATTAAATCGGTTTAAATTATTAAATGGTTGAAAATGTATATTATAACACAAACTGTTTTTTATCCCAAAAATATCAAATGTTTTCAACCTACATTGTTTTTAAAAATTGTTAAAAATCTATATTTTTCTATGCTGTTATGTTCGCTGTTCTATAGAACAATTTTCTGGTTCTGGTCCTGCCATAATAGGGCTAGAAAGGGGAGATAAGAAAAAAATTTCAAAAATTTATAATGGCTTACATACAAAACACAACTATAATCATTTAAAAATTCTCTATGAAATTTCTCATGTTTTTGCTTTAAACGATTTAAGCTTGGTTATGAAGCATATTAATTATGTACTATAAATCAAGCATAATATATTGCATGTTTTTACCTATATAGGTCCAAAAGCAAAATTAAAACTGTCAAAAATTTTCATGGAAAGTTATATGGAAGCTAGCTAGGGTGATAGCTAAAATACATTTTACATATTATGCATAATAATTTACATATTTACATAATAAGCAAATTAAAAATTTTAAATTGTAGTACAATGAAAAATTTCATTGACAATTTTTAAAATTATTGGAAGTTGTGTTTGGTATACAATCCTTTGTAAATTTTGTGATTTTTTCTCATATAGCGCTTTTGCGGTGAACACCAGAACAGAAAAATTGCCCAATACTCATTGTTTAACATCTTGCTAATCTACATTTAAATTGTATATGGGTAATTCTTTTACAAACCGAACGGATTTTGATGAAAATTAATCGACACCTCTTCGATTTGGCTGAAACTTTTTTGCGAATTGTATGTCGAAAAAAAAAGAGATACGTGTCCCATGAATTTTTTTTTTGCATATTTTCGATAATACAAGTGATCGAGTATTTCAGAAAAGCGAGTTTTTTGGCTTGGATACTTATTTTCAAAAATTCATAGTTCCGAATCTATAAGAGCTACAAAATTTTCACCAACTACACTTTTGTAGCTGAAAAACTGAACTTTGATAAAAAAAATACTTTTTATAAAAAATATTAACAAATTCATATTGTTATAAACATTTTAAATGTTTAAATCGATTTTTAACAAACGCCCCCAAAACGAATCAAGTTCTTAGTATTCCCATTGTATTCTCCGTCAAATTTTACGACAAATCCATGTTTTTAAAATATGGTACCTTTTCAATTATTATTTTTTAAATAATAATTTATGTAGCGCGTAACGACCAAAAAACGGTTTTTTGCTAATAAATCAAAATCTGTAACTTGTATCAAAAAAAAAATTAAATATAAAAGTTATAGATAATTAAAAGATCTACAATTTTTGTCAAATTTACTGTACAAATGTGGTTATTCCAATAAAGTACATATATATAAAATATTAAGAAGTATTACTTTATTTTTTATTACGTGATTTTTTTTATTTACTAAGATATTTTTTTATCATCTATTTGTCAAAGTTTGTCATGGCAGTGGTGGCTTACACCACAGACAGGTTGAAATTACGTGGCGCACTGAATGGATTTTTTTTCCCAACGCTTGATAATAATTTTTTTTTTCAATCAAGATTTGTTTTCTAACATGTCAGGAGATTCGGTTTGAAAACGAATTACCCATAAATTTTTTTTATGCAAATTTTCAATAAATAATTGTTACAAAGATGATTTGTAACATTTTTGCAATTTAATTAAAAGTTTTGAGGGTATGTCAAAAACTAGATTAGTCAAAATATGTAGATCTTTTTATTATCTACAACTTTTATGTTTAACTTTTTTTGATACAAGTTACAGATTTCGATTTATTAGCAAAAAACCGGTTTTTTGGTCGTTACGCGCTACATAAATTAATATTTTAAGAATAATAATTGAAAAGGTACCATATTTTAAAAACATGTTTTTGTCGTAAAATTTGACGGAAAATACAATGGAAATATTAAGAGCTTGATTCGTTTTAGGGGCATTTGTTAAAAATCAATTTAAACATTTAAATTGTTTATAACAATATGAGTTTGTTAAAATTTTTTATAAAAAATATTTTTTTATCAAAGTTCAGTTTTTCAGCTTAAAAAGTGTAGTTGATAAAAGTTTTGTAACTCGTATAGATTCGGAACTATGAATTTTTTAAAATAAGTATCCAAACCAAAAAACTCGCTTTTCTGAAATATTTGATCACTTGTATTATCGAAAATATACAAAAAAAAAATTCCTCGGACACGTATCTCTTTTTTTTTGACATAGAATCCACAAAAAAAGTTTCAGCCAAATCGAAGAGGTGTCGATCAGAAAGGTTTGTAAAAGAATTACCCATATTTAATTGAAGAAAGTATTTTACGAAATGTTGTGTCAAAACGTGAGGAAATAGACCTTTAATTATGTACTTTCATCAATTTGTTTCCTCTTTTCTTTTTTAATAAGCTTATTATAAAAACCATCTACCAACTTTACTATTTAATGTAAAAATTATTCCTTTAAAAAGGTCTATGATGCTTTCGAAATTCTAACTATTTTTCATAATAAATATTACATATCTTGTGACTAATTCAAAATAAAAAAGATTTAATTAATAAAACATCAACAAAAATCATAAATATATGTATTATGTAACTTAATTAAAAAAAATCTCCTGAATGCATTCTAGTTTTTATTAAAACTTCAAATACCTAAACAAAAATCTTTGTAAGAGAAATATTGCAAGAGAAATACTCAAATGTAGTTTTTGTTTTTCCTTATTTTAGTTCACAGGAATGAAATTATGGCAAATAATTATCGGAAACCTCTATTATATGATTTTTAGCACTGCCTGTCAAAAAACTAATTAGTTTTCTTGTTAATATCGAAATTATAATAATTTGAACGAAACGGGAAATGACAGTGCAATAAAATGCTATAAAAACTGCATTATCGATCAAATTGCATTATCGTAAAACGAAATGTATGGCTGAATAAAATAAAAGTGTGATAAAAAACAATAATTTTAATGTTATTTAAAAAAAAAATAAAAAACAAAATTTGCAACAACCAGGATTCGAGCTCACGACCTATAAATCTATCTATCTACCTATATTGCAATATGAACTTTACGCTCGTAGTATTAGGATAGACTCACGGCTATTATATTATGGATTCCTACTAGTTACTACACAACACATGTTATTAGAAAAAAATGAATTTGCTTATATTTAACATTCTTGTAAAATTGTTTTTAAACAAATACAACATTTTAATGTTTGTGATATTATAATTTAATTGGTTAATAAAATAACATAAATGTAAAAAAGGGCCCGTATTTCATTTCCCTCTGGCCCGGTTTTTCTCTCTACGGGCCTGTGGGCACCAAGTCTTTAGTAAGAAAATCTGAAAGACAAATATATCTAGGCGAGTTGGCATTAGTATCCCATACTACCTTTGCTTCGCCTTTTGCAAGGCTCCTTACCATTTTGTGAGTAAATGTTTGGACACCACAGCTGTCGCTTCTATGGCATGTTGAACATTCACTTGGGCCACGCGCAAGCTTCCTGCCACCTCCATTAGATGTTGTCGGAGAGGAGCGTATCTGGCCCCTGAATCCTTCAACAACCCCTCCTCATCTTTGGTCTCCACATCCTCGTTGCTACTACAATCCTCTGCATCAGCATACGCCACCTCTTCCACAACCTTCTAATATTTGCCACCTCACTGGGTGTCGTTAAGGTTGCGACTGATCCCCTTGGTGGCGATGGTATCTGAGGTGCTTCATCCGAGATGCTACCAGTCCCTTTTTCTCGGTTCTTTTTGAGCATATTGCCTTCTAGGTCCATGGACAAAAACTTTTTCAAACCGGTAGTTAAGGGTATTCCCTACCTCCGACAAGGCTACCTTTGCCTTGTCGATGATCAGTACAGTCAGGCGTTGACCTGTGCCCCTATCCCGATTGCCCTCATCCCTATTGCCTGACATCTTACAATCCTTGATAAATATGCCAGCGTTTTGTCTTTTTAGCAGCGCGAGAGATTTGTCCCTGGTCTGCCCAGCACTCCTTAAGAGAAAGGCGGTAATCTTGTGAGGAATATTATTGAAATTGGAATATTATCTTCCAATTTCATCACAAGCGAATGTTTACCAACTTTCACTTCATGTAAAACAGACACAAGCCATTTTACCATTTGATCGTCGTCACACTCTACCATCATATGACCAGGTTTGCAGTGAACCCCTCCAAACCCGATTTTGTGGTCAGCATATCCTATTGCTAGCTGGTTAAAAAAAATCCTTATATTCAGGATAGCCACTTTAATCGCCTTAATTACACTAGGATAGCTAGTCTAAGATAGGCTTGCTCTCTGTCCTGACGGGTAGCTATCCTATGTTCTTTAGTGCTGTTTTGCTTTTGCTGCGCCCTCGTAGACTCTCTGGCAAGTCAGAGCCCTGATTAACTTGGTAAGGCAAAATACACCTGAAGCGATTGGGTTATTTGCATGACACCTTGATCCAGCCCATTTGCTAATCATTTAACGTGACGTCTGGATCAATAATACACGTGCAAAGAAAGAGCACGTAGAGCAGAATGCGAAAGCGTGTGTAACATGTTACATGTTACACTTTTGCTCGAAAAATAAAACATATCGTTAACCACTAACCCAATAAAATACATAAATATTGTGTTCCGTACCAATTACGCAATAGAATAAAATTGACAGCTTGTTATTTTAATCTATTAAAACTAACAACGCACACAATTATGGTTGTTGGTTGTAAAAAAACAAAATAAAGATTATTTTTTTGAATTGTTTGGCCAATTGTTTGCAAGCTTTGACATTAAAATAAATAAAAAAGACGACGAAAAAGTATTAATTTTCAGCATATGGAATGAAATAAAATAATAAAATTGAATCCAAAGGAGTGAAATAAAACAAATAAAAATTTTGCTCTTACGAGAACGATATTAAAAATATATACAACGTTTCGTGGTTTTTCGTGAGTGAAAATTTGTTCAAGTAAGCGTAAAACATTTTCATCTCGCGTAGGAAAAGCAATTTCTTCTACGATAGTAAATATATAATAGTATATTATTTAATATAGAGGTAAACTAAAGTGCTACTTTTTGTGTTGACTCTATAGTTTGGCGGCCGACCGACAAAAAAGTTTCTTTAGATCCGAATTAAAATACACCATATTAATCCTGCCCGGAGAGACGCTGCCATAAACGTGAACAAAGACCTGAATAAGTCGCCGACTCCAAGTCGTCGCCCCGCGAAGTCCAAAAGAGCTAGGATAGTAACAGATGCAGCGCCCCAAACTTGACAACAATACTCCATACAGGGACGAATATAGGACTTATAAATGTGGAGTAGTTGATGCGAAGTAAAATATTTTTTACATCTATTGAGGAGGCCGAGTTTTCTTGACGCGCTCTTTGCCATTGCCATTATATGATCGTTCCAGAGTAAGTCATTGGATATTGTGACTCCCAATAAACGAACGCTTTCACATTCGCGTATTTGGTCGTCACACATATTAATTGAAATATCGTTGGGAACTCGGTCTTTGATCTGAAACAATCAATAGCTGTGTTTTGGTGGAATTAAAATTGACCAAATTTTTGTCACCCCAATCGGCGACTTTTTTTAGGTCCTCGTTTACATTTATGGCAGCGTCTCTCCGGACGGGATTTATTCGTTCATGCATTTTACCCTTTGAAGATAGGGGGGACGAATGACTTGTGCAGTGTACTATCATCTGCAAATCTATTTATTGGGTTACTGGTGATTTGCAACAGTTCGTTTATATAAATTAAAAATAAAGTGGGAGATAAAACTGAGCCTTGGGGTACACCAGCGTTAATTAATTTGGATTCAGAAGAAAAGCATCTATAGACACCGAGATGTATCGGTTAGACAGAAAATTTTGAATCAACTTCACGACTGCGGGATGAAAACCGTACGCAACGAGCTTGTTGATCAAGTTGGCATGCCAAATTCGATCAAATGCTTTTGAGATGTCTAATGCGATCACGTACGTTTCACCACCTTTCTCAAGTATGCTATTCCAAATATGTGCCACATAGTTCAATAGATCGGTTGTTGATCTTTTGTTTCTAAGACCGTATTGGCTGTCAGATATCAAATGGTTGTCTTCCAAAAATTTGGATATGTGTTAATTTATATAGTGCTCGTATATTTTAGACATGACTGGGAGTAAGGCTATTGGTCTATAATTTGAAATATCACATTTTCGTTCCTTTTTTGGGACAGGCTGGACATTGGCCAACTTCCAGCAGGATGGATAAATACCAGATTTATAGGATTTATAAAATATTTTGGTGAGGGTTGGTGCAAGTTCTTTTGAAAATGTTTTTAGAATAACAGGAGGAATGTTGTCCAGACCAGAAGCTTTGTTGTTGTTTAACCCCCTTAAAAGTTTTTCGACAATTTTGGGTTTGAAATGTAATTGTTTGATATTAACTCCTGAAGACTGGATTTGGGGTATTTCTTTAGGAGTTTCTAAAACTGTTGAATTTGAAGCAAAGCGTTCCGCGAACAATGTAGCTTTCCTTGCAGGGTCAGTAATGATTGAGTCACCATCAATGATAGGAGGGATAGAAGATTTAGTACCACAATTTAAAGAATTAATGGCACTGTAAAAACTTTTGTCAGAAATTGACATACTCGAAAGTTTTGCCGCTTTCGCTCTGTCAATCTCTGCTTTGCTAAATAAATATTTATAAAAAATAAATTGATAAAAATTTAACAGAAAAAACATAAAATCGAAAAAAACTATAAACATAAAAGTAATAAAAAATAAAAAAAAAAACATAATAATACAAAATAAAAACTCTAAAACTTATTACTAAAAGGTGTATTAAAAAATCATTCTGGCATTGAACAACCTTGAACTTTAAAAAAATTGCGTCAATTAACGCGTGTGTTGCTTACAACGTGTGTAGTAGGACCTTGATCTTAAAAGGCTTTTATGTGTTGTCGTGACTTGTAACACATGTTCCTACTACACAACATATTATTACATATTATTATTATAATGACGCTTAGGGAATAAACCAAGTCGATTTTGTTTTTAAGAGAAAGGAAATGTTTTCTTACGTAGTAGGAAAGATTTTTGCAAAGCGGAGTTCTGGACTTCTTGACTATGAAGATATAGTAAACGGACTTAGCAAGATACATACCAGGCTATGGTTACATCATCACCCCCTACAATAACAAAAAAGAATGTAGCCACAGATGCTAAGTTTTGCAAAAGGAATAAGTCGATTAAATACTTATAGTGCGTATTATGTATGGAGTGTTCAGCAAAACCATCTCACGAAATATCGCACAATGTAATGCATTCCATTGTAATAATCAGATTGATAAACACATAAACCTTCTTTTTGCTATACAATAGGATATATCCTAAGTAAGTATATATGAGCCATTTAACGTGTACGGGAACAAACAACAATTTATTTTCTCCAAACTTTGGGGATAGTCCTCCATCAGAAAACAATTTTCGAATTTTTTAGCCAACCGCCTTACCGTGACGGTGACGGTCACATATTTGAAATGTTTTCTTAGACGACAAACGTTTTCATTTTGTAGAAAATTTAATGCGCATAAAAAATTATTAAAAAAATATTGGCTCGTTAGCATTTTTTTCCCGTAGAATGCGGAACAAATATTTTAAAAAACGGGAGGCTAGATTCCCCTTTATTTCGGACTTTTAAAGTATAAAATCAATTTAATTTAAAATATGCATTTTTGAATAATTCTTGTCGCGTGATGGAAGTAGTATCGGTGTGAGCGCTAAAGTTTGAAACCACTATTTTCAAGTAGTTCAAACACTTTATGATTTTTTTCTCGGAAATAGCGCCATTTACGAGAATTTTGCATTAGACAGTTTTGACTTAAAATTTTCAGTAAATTGCGAATATAGTTTTTGATTTGCAAAACATTCAGTTTAAAAATTCTTAGCCGCCATATTGGATACGCTATTTTGTATTTTATAATTTTACACCGGATTTAGATTCAGCGACCACGAATATCTTATAATACATTTTTAAGCTTTAACTTCCGTTTTGCAGAACAAGATATAACGTGAAAACTGATATAAAATACAAGATATAACGTGATACCACATCACAAGACAAGAATTATTTGAAAGTGAATATTTTAAACAAACAATTGCATGCATACAATTTCGGAGTTTGTTATTTTGTCGAATCGCAGCCGTTTGCCAATTCATGTAGGATTACAAAAATTGATTTAATTGTGACATTGACTAAATTTAATATCTATTTGCTGAACTAACCAAGAGTTCGCTCAAATGCGTTATCCAAAGCTAGAACAGGAACAAAATAAACATTTATGGAGTATGTGGGAAGGCCTTCTGCACGCAAAATAGTTTCTAGGCAACTTTCCAGTCGCCTCTCTTAAAACAATCAATCTTGAGAGAGTCTTTGAAGATCTAAACACGGTTCGTGACTGGATACGGTCCAAAAAAACACCACTTTAACAAATTAGGCCTTGCTGGCTCCGACATATGCAGATTCTGCAACTCGGAGGCAGAAACCATGAAACACGTTATCTGCAACTGCTCTGAACTTGCATCGCGCAGATACATTAAGCTCGATCAAGGGAGACTGGCATTTTCTCTACCACAAAACATTAGTTTAATCCAGATAATTAACTATGTTCAGGGACTCGGATTCGACCAAATTGCACATTCCGCAGTGATATCGACGTCATAACCTTATCTACTTCAATATAATATCACTGTTATGATAAAATTAGTCTAAACTCAACAATAACAAACGTTGACTATAAGAACATTAAAACTTGAATATCATAAGTAAAATGAAAAATTTCTAATTAAAAATGCAACGAAAATTTATTGCTTCTTTCAACTAATTCGTGTTACAATTTTATTTTTGTTTATGTTTCACTTTATTTCTTATTTTCATCTTAAAATTTTCTCTATGTTTACTATAAAATGCTGAGATTGAAAGTTTTTTATTTTGTTTCTTAATTACTTATTTCTGTAAACATTTTTATTTTTATATAAAATCAACATCCTTTGCACAACTTAATTTAATATCTTAGAAAATCGCCAGATGCTGTTTTTCTTAGGCTCGTCAAGTTCCACTCTTGCGTTACAAGGTTTGAACTTGAAAAATTGAGATGCGATGGTTTCAATTTTAATTCTAAATAGTAGATGGACCAACTGTGTTATTTAAATGAAATACAGTATATCTTAAGCCCGTGAATTACAAGTTATATTAAATTTATTTTTGAAGCATCGAAAAAAGCTCTAAATTATACATAATAGAATTGATATAATTAATGTTAAATTGTTTATCGCTACCATACTGACCTAGAAAATATATATTTGTTGTTGCTGTAATTTGACGAGAGGGAGAGAGATAGTCGTTTTGATATTCTATTAATGCAGATTTTATACAAGTAATCAATTGTTGCTTTCATTTGTTTAATACATAATTTGATATATTTATTTTTATGATTTAATGGATCAGTATTTTAGGAAAATTGAAAAGTTATTTTGTTTGTATACATTAATATGCGATTTTTTTTACGATACTTAATTGCGATCGAACATAATTGGAAGGCTTGAGCGTAATTAACTTTTAGAAACTAAGGTTAGTTACTTCTATAAAATTATTTGGTCTTAGGATTATACATCTTGAACTTTTTATTTTAGAAAAAAACCTTGAACTTTAGAACAATATTTCAAATTTATTGTGGAATGGCATTTATTTTTGATTTAATTGGATTGCCGGACTTAACATAAGTGTGGTTTATATTTTTTTATTTTGTAAGGTTTTCTATGGGATATTTCATGAGATTGCAAATGTTACGTAAACGACGTTATACAAGTTATTTGTTTGCTTCTGTGCGTTTTATATACAACTTATGGGAGCTGAATTAAACTGAATAAGTTTGCATTTGATGAATATTTGGAAGTTTTGTTCATAAAATTACAAACTCTTTAGTTTATCGGTTTTTTATGTTTATAGAATAAAGTTACAAAGCTACGATATCACGTTTTGTTAAAAATTAATGCCATATTTTTTACTACGTGCCTCAGACATTTATCTAAGTCCTCGACGCAAATGAAATTTCTTATCACTTTATTATATTTTTTTTTAATAAAAGTGTTGTGTTATAGAAATTACAATATGAGTCACAACAAAACAGAGATACCTTTTAAGACCTAGATTCCACATCAACATACTTTATGAGTTTTTAAACTTAAACCGTCCTTCGCCAAAGCTTTATGCCCTTCTAATTTTTTTATTGTAGGTGGCAAGCATGCTGGCACACTCTTCCCAGTTCCCTCCGCACTTTTCTTCTTAATTTTGAAAACTCCTTGCTCCACTCTGCTCTTTTACCTTAGTAATTGAGCAGCTGGCTTCAAATGCCTTGGTGATTGACAAGTTTACTTCCGCTACAGCTTGTTACAGCGCAGCATGGTGTTTTACTGTCTCTTTAACCTTCACTAGCTGTAGGCCATCTTTTAGCTTCTCCTCAAAATTGATCCCATCTTGTGTTCCTGGGGTTCCAAAACGGGGGTGATTCTGCTTTCGTACTATCCAGTTTAAATAGATTATTCTATGATACGACAGAGAGAGTTAATTTGACACTCTCCAGTTCTTTATGAACTATCCTACTTTGAAACTTCGTACCGTTAAACCTAACACTTCCTGTATTGCCCTTGTGACAAAGGTGGGTGTGTTCTTAACATTAAATATGCTAAGGTTATCTTAAGTTAAAAATTCTAACAGAAACTCACCTCTCTGGTTTGTATCCGTACTTACTTATGTCTTGTTATGAGCATTTACATAACAACCGATGATAAGAGGCCACTACTTCTTTGCACCATGCCACCAGCGGCGAATGCCTCTCAGTGTGATGGTATCCACCCAGGCCCGTCAAGAGGGGGGTAGAAGGGGGGTTTCACCCGGGCCCGGACTCCGACAAAAATGAAAATATTACATAGACGAAAAACCATTTTTAACCTTACTAAAGTATATGTGGATTTGATCTTCCACTAAATTCTCACCATTAATAAAATACACGATGATTTAATTAATTTGGTTTCAAGGTTTAAATAAGAAACTTTTCTTTTCTGTGAATTTTTGGATTATTCTTAGAATTTTGGAAAAAGTTTTAATTTTTGATTTTGTTATAATTTTTGCAATATTTTTAGAAATTTGGAAATAGTTTGAATTTTTAAGAATTTTTGGAACATTATTGGAATTTAGAAAAAGTTTAAATAGTTGATTTTATTCTAATTTTTGGTATATTTTTGAAATTGTGAAAAAAGTTTCAATTTTTGATTTTGGTATAATTTGTGCAATATTTTCAGAATTTTTGAAAAAAGTTTTAGTCTTTGATTTTGTAATAATTTTTGGAATATTTTTAGAATTATGAAAAAAGTTTGATTTTATTTAATTTATTTAATTTTTACATTATTTTTGGAATTTTGAAAGAAAAATGAATTTTTGATTTTGTAATATTTTCTCGAAACGCTAAATGGAGAGGTTTTTGAGTAGTTTGCTGAGTGTATCATCTTTTCACTAAATTATGTTAATTTATGATCTGTTATAATTTTCCAGCAACGTATTAAAGTTTTGTGTTAGTTTTGTAATAAATTTCTAAACAGAGATAAAAAAATACTTGTACTTTAACAAAGAGTTATGTTTGATATACATCGCTGCCCAAAACTAAAAACAATGTCCTCATAAAAGTTTTTTGCCGAAAACTATATCAAAATCCTTAACCCAGACCAAAGTCTTGATATCTCAGAGCTTGAGATTTCAGCCCCTCCATATTTTATTGAATGCAATTGCCATTAAAATTATTTATTTTATTTTTTGAATCAAGAATTTCCTCAGATCCTGTTTCTTTCAAGGGCATGTCTTGGGAGTCTGTACTAAGAATCAAAATTAGCGAGGCATTTAAATTTCGGTGACATTTTCTTTTTCTAGTTTGTGTTTATTTATTAATAGTTTAATATATTATTTAACAATATAAAATTTTATACCAGTGGCAATAGCAGTGAGAAATTGAGATATTACTAGCCAAGGTGATAGCCTAGGAGTGCTGGTGGATGAACATTATGTCTATTCAGCCAACGGTAGCACCCCCAATTCTAGCTATGAGGTATTCCTTGGTGATAGTACGTTATTGCTTGCTCGAACAATCGAGCAAATTTGCTATTTATTACTTATTTTATCTTTATTTTCTCTATCCTATCATGAAATATTGGCCTATGACATATTTAATATGTGTTTAGTTATTCATTCTTTGGAAAAAGTACACAAATACAAAAAAAACAAATATTTGCGTTCATCAACACCTAAGAACGCATGTTGTCCCACGCATGTGGGACCTTGGTCTTAAAAGGCTTTTATGTGTTGTTGTGACACATATTGTAACTAGGGGGTATCCCTGATATAAATTTGAACGAAACGGCTAGAAGACAAGTATAGCAATAATTTTGAAAAACTACATTATCGAAAAATTTAAATGCCGTAAATGGAATTTTTATGAATAAAAAGGAATAATTTTTACTAGGAGGGCCCGGCGTGCTTCTCTACGCTTATAAATAAAGTTTTTGCGTAGACATTTTGTTGACGTAGAAGCAATGATTTCAAAAAGTGGTAATGAGAAATGCTAGCATATAATTTTTAATTTTTCTTTTTAAATATATGAATGAAAAATAATCAGAACTCTAGCTGATCAGTTCGGATATATGAAAAATTAGCGAAGCTTACTTGAAAACTTATTTGATCGCTAATTTTTCATATGCTAATTTTTCATACGAAGCTTACTTGAAAACTTATTTGATCGCTAATTTTTCATATATCCGAACTGATCAGCTAGAGTTTTGATTATTTTTCATTCATATATTTAAAAAGAAAAATTAAAAATTATATGCTAGCATTTCTCATTACCACTTTTTGAAATCATTGCTTCTACGTCAACAAAATGTCTACGCAAAAACTTTATTTATAAGCGTAGCGAAGCACGCCGGGCCCTCCTAGTTTCAATTATTCAGTTATTTTTCTTTTTACTTGCAAAAATATACTTAAGTCGGATGAAATTTGTGGCACCTATTCACAAAACATTGACATCAATACCAAAACTACGTGAAAAAGCCTCAAAAATTCAACCGCGCATAACTCTGATTCAGAGTACACAAAAAATAAAAGCAGAAACAACTTTTTTCCTTTCGTCAATACCAACAAAATATCAAAATTTCAGATTTTTTAAAAATCAAAAATTTAAAAATCAACAAAAAAATGTACGTTTTCAAAATAATAGCCCTCCTATAATAAGAAAACAAAGAAAAATATTATGCAAATATCTTTATATCAATAAACAAAATAATCGAAATAATATCGAAAACCGTCCTTGTTCAAAGACAAAAGACGACTGATTGTTCAAAGACAAAAGTTGACTGAAATGAATGAGAAAAAAAAGTTTCGTTTTTGTTGTTCGTTGTTCGCTAATATATAAAAAAGAAAATATAAAAAAATAGAATAAATTTTTAATTTCGTTTTTATATGTATGTAAACTTATAATGCATATGTATATAAAAAGTTTTCCGTATATAATAACTTTTTTATTTATGATCCGATTTGTTTGAATCCGGATCCGACTATAGGTTACACTAATATCAGTTAGCTGTGAAAATTTCAAATGAATCCATCTGCGAATAAAAAAGCCTAATGCTCCACAAAGTTTTAATCTAGCGTATTAATATATAAAAAAAAAAAAAGAAGATAGGAAGGCCCGGCGTGCTTCGCTACGCTTATAAATAAAGTTTTTGCGTAGACATTTTGTTGACGTAGAAGCAATGATTTCAAAAAGTGGTAATGAGAAATGCTAGCATATAATTTTTAATTTTTCTTTTTAAATATATGAATGAAAAATAATCAGAACTCTAGCTGATCAGTTCGGATATATGAAAAATTAGCGATCAAATAAGTTTTCAAGTAAGCTTATTTTATCTCTAACTTATTTGATCGCTAATTTTTCATATATCCGAACTGATCAGCTAGAGTTCTGATTATTTTTCATTCATATATTTAAAAAGAAAAATTAAAAATTATATGCTAGCATTTCTCGTTACCACTTTTTGAAATCATTGCTTCTACGTCAACAAAATGTCTACGCAAAAACTTTATTTATAAGCGTAGCGAAGCACGCCGGGCCTTCCTAGTTAATTTTAAAGCATGAATAGAACACATTGAAATTTCATCTATAATAATGATTGATGCATTATTAATATATGTGCCATGTACACTGTTTGGAGTTATATTTGGCATTGAATTCTCTAATAATGGAATTGGTAATTTGAAAACATTATGCAAAGTTCGCCCCCCAATCAAAAGAGTTGATGCAATACCACTGAAGGCAGTTACAATACACGAAAGATTTAGTGAATTAAATTTATGAATGATTGCCGTTTGAACAAAAGTTTTGCCACAACCTGCATGAGCTGTCAAGAATAAAAGCTAAAGCATTCGGAGGAACATTCAAACCACAGATAAATGCAAATAATTGACGAAACTGTTTTGGTGATTGAATTTCTGAAGCTTCAAGTAAACATTCACGCTATTCATTATCATTTGTTGCAATACCTCGAGCTTCACATGCTGCAACAAAAGTAGGGTAGGGTACACCTTCATACATACGTAGATCAAAAAAAGATTTTGGACCACGAACATGCAACAGAAGTAAACGCATATGAAACAATTCTATATCTTTTGGAGTAACCATATATAATCGAGCAACAACTTTATCAGCCCCACGTTGTCTTCTTTTCCACGATTTACTTTGGTCATACCAAACATAATTAATTCTGTATACAAAAACTCATTAGCTAAATTATCAATGGAATTCAAATGGAAAAATGCTAACAATTTTGTTCTTGATACATTTGCGACTGTGCCAGCCACATTACCATTCCTGATATAAACATTTTGTCTATTAGGCAAATGACAATCAAGTCGAATAATTGTATGAGATTGAAAATGCATTGGAAATTCAAATATGCGCCAAGCAGCTTCAGTCGAACCAACATACCGTCCATTTAAAAAATCTTGAATTTCATTTCCCACAATCGCATCATCATTATTCACTGCATTCTCTTCATTCACTCTCAATTCAACATTGGCAGAATCATACTCTTTATATACATACTTGTAAACATATTTCACACTTTTAACAGTCGTACATATTTCCACGTTAATATGACAATTGAATTTTGCAAGAAGATAAATATTATACGGAACAACATATCTATTATCAAGAGATGCACCACGTACATCAACACTCATACCATTATCACGTCGACGGTACAAAGGATAACCATTCACATATTCTTTAATATTTTCAGAAAAAGGTTTTGGAAAATTATTACTACATTTACCACTCTCATACAAACAGAATTGGGATTTAGAGCACCACATGGTTCATGCATCATATGACGTTTCACATATTCATGTAATTTAGGAAAAAGAATGGGATCAGGGATTTCAGTACATACAAATTTATTAATCATTTCATTTCCATCAATTCTATCTTCATCTGACAAATTTAACAAAATTCATCATTTTTAAAAATAGCAACCACATCAGTTTGAACAGCATCATTAAAACGACGAATATCACATTCTCTGTTAACTTTTATAACCATTGACACATCAGCAGTAACATTCTCAGGTCTTTCACAAAATTCATGCATTGATTTAAAAGAACGAACAAAAGGATTCACACGATCTAACTCAAAACCTATCTTACGCATAAGAAAAAATTCGAAATGAAATTTAAAACGTACGTTTATTCACATTCAAAGAAATAAATATACTAACAGCTGAGAAAAAATTAAATATAAAAAAGAATAACAAAATAAAGTTTTAAGTTTCGTTTTTGTTGTTCGTTGTTCGATAGCAAATATATTTTTATATGTATGTAAACTTATAATGCATATGTATAGAAAAAGTTTTCCGTATATAATAACTTTTTTATTTATGATCCGATTTGTTTGAATCCGGATCCCAATATAGGTTACACTAATATCAGTTAGCTGTGAAAATTTGAATTGAATCCATCTGCGAATAAAAAAGCCTTATGCTCCACAAAGTTTTAATCTAGCGTATTAATATATAAGAAGATGTTCTATAACAAAATAAACCAAAACAATAAAAATTAAATATGGGGTCCGCGTTGAGCCCCGAACCTTCCTCACAACCCCCTACATCGGCAATGGCAACGAAATTTTGTACTGCGTTTCTTAAAGTTCATTTTATTAAATCGGTTTAAATTATTAAATGGTTGAAAATGTATATTATAACACAAACTGTTTTTTATCCCAAAAATATCAAATGTTTTCAACCTACATTGTTTTTAAAAATTGTTAAAAATCTATATTTTTCTATGCTGTTATGTTCGCTGTTCTATAGAACAATTTTCTGGTTCTGGTCCTGCCATACTAGGGCTAGAAAGGGGAGATAAGAAAAAAATTTCAAAAATTTATATTGGCTTACATACAAAATACAACTATAATCATTTAAAAATTCTCTATGAAATTTCTCATGTTTTTGCTTTAAACGATTTAAGCTTGGTTATGAAGCATATTAATTATGTACTATAAATCAAGCATAATATATTGCATGTTTTTACCTATATAGGTCCAAAAGCAAAATTAAAACTGTCAAAAATTTTCATGTAAAGTTATATGGAAGCTAGCTAGGGTGATAGCTAAAATACATTTTACATATTATGCATAATAATTTACATATTTACATAATAAGCAAATTAAAAATTTTAAATTGTAGTACAATGAAAAATTTCATAGACGATTTTTAAAATTATTGGAAGTTGTGCTTGGTATACAATCCTTTGTAAATTTTGTAATTTTTTCTCATATAGCGCTTTTGCGGTGAACACCAGAACAGAAAAATTGCCCAATACTCATTGTTTAACATCTTGCTAATCTACATTTAAATTGTATATGGGTAATTCTTTTACAAAACGAACGGATTTTGATGAAAATTAATCGACACCTCTTCGATTTGGCTGAAACTTTTTTGCGAATTGTATGTCGAAAAAAAAAGAGATACGTGTCCCAGGAATTTTTTTTTTGCATATTTTCGATAATACAAGTGATCGAGTATTTCAGAAAAGCGAGTTTTTTGGCTTGGATACTTATTTTCAAAAATTCATAGTTCCGAATCTATAAGAGCTACAAAATTTTCACCAACTACACTTTTGTAGCTGAAAAACTGAACTTTGATAAAAAAAATACTTTTTATAAAAAATATTAACAAATTCATATTTTTATAAACATTTTAAATGTTTAAATCGATTTTTAACAAACGCCCCCAAAACGAATCAAGTTCTTAGTATTCCCATTGTATTCTCCGTCAAATTTTACGACAAATCCATGTTTTTAAAATATGGTACCTTTTCAATTATTATACTTTAAATATTAATTTATGTAGCGCGTAACGACCAAAAAACGGTTTTTTGCTAATAAATCAAAATCTGTAACTTGTATCAAAAAAAGTTAAATATAAAGTTATAGATAATTAAAAGATCTAAAATTTTTGTCAAATTTACTGTAAAAATGTGGTGATTCCAATAAAGTACATATTAAATATTAAGAAGTATTACTTTATTTTTTATTACGTGACTTTTTTTATTTACTAAGATATTTTTTTATCATCTATTTTTTAAAGTTTGTCATGGCAGTGGTGGCTTACACAACAGACAGGTTGAAATTACGTGGCGCACTGAATGGATTTTTTTTCCCAACGCTTGATAATAATTTTTTTTTTAATCAAGATTTGTTTTCTAACATGTCAGGAGATTCGGTTTGAAAACGAATTACCCATAAATTTTTTTTATGCAAATTTTCAATAAATAATTGTTACAAAGATTATTTGTAACATTTCTGCAATTTAATTAAAAGTTTTGAGGGTATGTCAAAAACTAGATTAGACAAAATATGTAGATCTTTTAATTATCTACAACTTTTATGTTTAACTTTTTTTGATACAAGTTACAGATTTTGATTTATTAGCAAAAAACCGTTTTTTGGTCGTTACGCGCTACATAAATTAATATTTTAAGAATAATAATTGAAAAGGTACCATATTTTAAAAACATGTTTTTGTCGTAAAATTTAACGGAGAATACAATGGAAATATTAAGAACTTGATTCGTTTTAGGGGCGTTTGTTAAAAATCGATTCAAACATTTAAACTGTTTATAACAATATGAATTTGTTAGAATTTTTCTATAGAAAATATTTGTTTATCAAAGTTCAGTTCTTCAGCTTTAAAAGTGTAGTTGGTAAAAATTTTGTAACTCTTATAGATTCGGAACTATGAATTTTTTCAAATAAGTATCCAAGCCAAAAAACTCGCTTTTCTGAAATATTTGATCACTTGTATTATCGAAAATATGCAAAAAGAAAAAATTCCTCGGACACGTATCTCTTTTTTTTTGACATAAAATCCACAAAAAAAGTTTCAGCCAAATCGAAGAGGTGTCGATCAGAAAGGTTTGTAAAAGAATTACCCATATTTAATTGAAGAAAATATTTTACGAAATGTTGTGTCAAAACGTGAGGAAATAGACCTTTAATTATGTACTTTCATCAATTTGTTTCCTCTTTTCTTTTTTAATAAGCTTATTATAAAAACCATCTACCAACTTTACTATTTGATGTAAAAATTATTCCTTTAAAAAGGTCTATGATGCTTTCGAAATTTTAACTATTTTTTATAATAAATATTACATATCTTGTGACTAATTCAAAATGAAAAAGATTTAATTAATAAAACATCAACAAAAATCATAAATATATGTATTATGTAACTTAATTAAAAAAAACCCCTGAATGCATTCTAGTTTTTATTAAAACTTCAAATACCTAAACAAAAATCTTCGTAAGAGAAATATTGCAAGAGAAATACTCAAATAGTAGTTTTTGTTTTTCCTTATTTTAGTTCACAGGAATGAAATTATGGCAAATAATTATCGGAAACCTCTATTATATGATTTTTAGTACTGCCTGTCAAAAAACTAATTAGTTTTCTTGTTAATATCGAAATTATAATAATTTGAACGAAACGGGAAATGACAGTGCAATAAAATGCTATAAAAACTGCATTATCGATCAAATTGCATTCTCGTAAAACGAAATGTATGGCTGAATAAAATAAAAGTGTGTAAAAAAACAATAATTTTAAATGTTATTTAAAAAAAAAATTAAAAAAAACATGTGCAACAACCAGGATTCGAACTCACGACCTATAAATAAATACTCACGAGATACTCACGACCTATAAATAAATAAATCATCGCGCGCGCTACCCATATTGCAATATGAACGTTACGCTCGTAGTAGAAGGATAGATTCACGGCTATTATATTATGGATTCCTACTAGTTACTACACAACACATGTTATTAGAAAAAAATGAATTTGCTTATATTTAACATTCTTGTAAAATTGTTTTTAAACAAATACAACATTTTAATTTTTGTGATATTATAATTTAATTGGTTAATAAAATAACATAAATGTAAAATAGGGCCCGTATTTCATTTCCCCCTGGCCCGGTTTTCCCTCTACGGGCCTGTGGGCACCAAGTCTTTAGTAAGAAAATCTGAAAGACAAATATATCTAGGCGAGTTGGCATTAGTATCCCATACTACCTTTGCTTCGCCTTTTGCAAGGCTCCTTACCATTTTGTGAGTGAATGTTTGGACTGGTAGCTGTCGCTTCTATATGGCATGTTGAACATTCACTTGGGCCACGCGCAAGCTTCCTGCCACCTCCATTAGATGTTGTCGGAGAGGAGCGTATCTGGTCCCTGAATCCTTCAACAACCCCTCCTCATCTTTGGTCTCCACATCCTCGTTGCTACTACAATCCTCTGCATCAGCATACGCCACCTCTTCCACAGCCTTCTAATATTTGCCACCTCACTGGGTGTCGTTAAGGTTGCGACTGATCCCCTTGGTGGCGATGGTATCTGAGGTGCTTCATCCGAGATGCTACCAGTCCCTTTTTCTCGGTTCTTTTTGAGCATATTGCCTTCTAGGTCCATGGACAAAAACTTTTTCAAACCGGTAGTTAAGGGTATTCCCTACCTCCGACAAGGCTACCTTTGCCCTGTCGATGATCAGTACAGTCAGGCGTTGACCTGTGCCCCCATCCCGATTGCCCTCATCCCTATTGCCTGACATCTTACAATCCTTGATGAATATGCCAGCGTTTTGTCTTTTTAGCAGCGCGAGAGATTTGTCCCTGGTCTGCCCAGCACTCCTTAAGAGAAAGGCGGTAATCTTGTGAGGAATATTATCGAAATTGGAATATTATCTTCCAATTTCATCACAAGCGAATGTTTACCAACTTTCACTTCATGTAAAACAGACACAAGCCATTTTACCATTTGATCGTCGTCACACTCTACCATCACATGACCAGGTTTGCAGTGAACCCCTCCAAACCCGATTTTGTGGTCAGCATATCCTATTGCTAGCTGGTTAAAAAAAATCCTTATATTCAGGATAGCCACCTTAATCGCCTTAATTACACTAGGATAGCTAGTCTAAGATAGGCTTGCTCTCTGTCCTGACGGGTAGCTATCCTATGTTCTTTAGTGCTGTTTTGCTTTTGCTGCGCCCTCGTAGACTCTCTGGCAAGTCAGAGCCCTGATTAACTTGGTAAGGCAAAATACACCTGAAGCGATTGGGTTATTTGCATGACACCTTGATCCAGCCCATTTGCTAATCATTTAACGTGACACCTGGATCAATAATACACGTGCAAAGAAAGAGCACGTAGAGCAGAATGCGAAAGCGTGTGCAACATGTTACATGTTACACTTTTGCTCGAAAAATAAAATATATCGTTAACCACTAACCCAATAAAATACATAAATATTGTGTTCCGTACCAATTACGCAATAGAATAAAATTGACAGCTGGTTATTTTAATCTATTAAAACTAACAACGCACACAATTATGGTTGTAAAAAAACAAAATAAAGATTATTTTTTTGAATTGTTTGGCCAATTGTTTGCAAGCTTTGACATTAAAATAAATAAAAAAGACGGCGAAAAAGTATTAATTTTCAGCATATGGAATGAAATAAAATAATAAAATTGAATCCAAAGGAGTGAAATAAAACAAATAAAAATTTTGCTCTTACGAGAACGATATTAAAAATAATATATACAACATTTTGTGGTTTTTCGTGAGTGAAAATTTGTTCAAGTAAGCGTAAAACATTTTCATCTCGCGTACGAAATGCAATTTCTTCTACGATAGTAAATATATAATAGTATATTATTTAATATAGAGGTAAACTAAAGTGCTACTTTTTGTGTTGACTCTATAGTTTGGCGGCCGACCGACAAAAAAGTTTCTTTAGATCCGAATTAAATACACCATATTTTCGGCAAACGTTTAAATTTTTTATAAATATGAAATGAATACATCAAAATTTTTATAAATATGATTTATTACCGTCATTATTACATCCAAAAAACATTTAAATTTGTATAAATAATATTTTTTAACAAGCAAGCCCCAAATCAAAGTTTCATTATCCAATCCAATGCCAATGTTTTGTTGGCATAGTTATACAATAATTCAAAATTTCATACTCCAATCAGATTATTTGTTATTTTTTGTAGTCATAGTTATACAATAATTCAAAAATTCATTATCTAATCAAATTATTTCTTATTTTTTATTGTCAAAGTTATATAATTTGTTTGAAAAAATAACAAAATAACAAATAACAATAGTTACTTTACTGCCGCCTAAAAAATAAAATAAAAATGGCGTTACTTTACAGCCGCTTTGATTATAAGTCAAAAAAGTAAGACTTTAACTAACTCCCTAGCGGCAGTAAAGTGAAACTTTGCAACCGTTTGCCGAAAAACGATATTTGTTATAAATTAGAAATCGAAAATATAATATTCAAAATTCATATTCTATTTTTTCATAGTTGCTTTGATTTAAACTTTAAAGATTACATGAAAATACCATAGCAACAGCAATTTTTTATTTAGCGAAAATGATTTTACACTAGTGGAATAAATGAAAATGAAAATGAAAATAAATTTTGCATCTGCTATCAAATATAAAAAATTTGATTTATGAAATTTTTTAATCACATTTGAGGTTGAGCTCGAATAAAATAAAATTGTAACTGGTAATATAATATAAAAAAAATTCGCAAACCACTGCGTTTTATGCAGCCCACTGATTAACTTTATGGACCAAAAGTCCGCGGGCTACAGGTTGAGAAACATTGCTATATTTCACATCTTTACTTGCTATATCACGGTTCGCCTACCATGAATTTAAATAAAAATTCAATCAACATGAAATATTTTTTCATAGCAGTCTTCTTTGGGTCGAATAGAACAAAACTCAACCGTTTTTAAAATTGGTTGCCGTTGGGGATTTCGAGATATCTCGCAAAAACGTATTTTTGACCGATTTTACCTCGATTTCGCAACTTAGGCTAAAAATTTTTTGTGAAATTGCCCAAATTTCACTGGGAAACTTAAAACGAATTATATTAGGACTGCCGAACAACCGCCCCCCCCCCCAAACGTTTCAAAATGCCCAAATGTCCCTCCAAAAAGTGCAAAAAATTGGTATAAAAAGTAGTTTTTTTCTACTTTTCCATTAAAATTGATTAATGAATGAAATCTGTATGCTCCTAAAAACAAAGTGTGAAAAGTCAGCAGTTGTATGGTAGACCCCCGCCACTTTGATCAATGTGTCCCAAAAGATGATAATTATCTTCTTACACTAATTGAAACCTTTCCATAAGTTTTATGATAATCACTTCATTATTGTAGGCTGTAGTGTGCATAAAGATACTGAAAAAACTGCCAACAATTAAAAAAAAATGTTTTTACCGGAAGTAAAAAACCGGAAGTTGGGATGCAGAATTTTTGTAAATCATACTAAATGCTTATGTACCAAGTTTCATCTCATTTGATTATCATGTACAGATGTTATAGAGCTTTAAACAAAACAGGTATATGGGACACTCCCCACCACTTTGTTCACTATCGCTCAAAAACTAATCAGTTCTTTGCCATACATGTTTGCATTTTTTTCCAAAGTGTCATCAAAATTGGTTCACGAACGAATGCTGTGTGCTCCCAACAAACATTGAAAAAAAGATGACACAGTAAACAGGTGTTTGGGAAACCCCGTACCACTTATCCCAATATTGTCCAAAAACTAATCAGTTCCTTGTCATTTAAGTCTCCATCTTTTTCCAAAGTGTCATTAGAATTGATTAATGAATGAAGTCTGTATGCTCCCAACAAACTTTAAAAACAAAGTGTGAAAAGTCAGCATTTGTATGGTAGACTCCCCACCACTTTGATCAATATGTCCCAAAACATGATAATTATCTTTTCACACTAATTGGAACCCTATTCCATGTGTTTTATCATAATCACTTCATTATTGTAGGCTATAGTGTGCATAAAGAACACTGAAAAAACTTCAAAAAAGTAGGGATGCAGAACTATTGTGAACTGTACTACATACTCATGTACCAAGTTTCATCCAATTCGCTTATCAGGTATATATGTTATAGAGCTTTCAAAAATACAGGTGCTCCAGGGACCCCCCACCACTTTGTTCACTATCGCTCAAAAACTAATCAGTACCCTTTTCATACATGTTTGCATCTTTTTCCAAAGTGTCATCAAAATTCATTCACGAATGAATGTTTTATGCTCCCAACAAACATAAAAACTTTGTAACTCTATGGTGGACCTTATTAACTCTATGATGGACCCCCCAACCCTTTATCCAATGTGCTCCAAAAGCTCATAAAATCTTTCTCATGTTATTTAAAAGCTTTTACCAACGTTTCATGAAAATCGATCGGTAATTGTAGGCTACAGTAGGGATAAACACTTGAAAAAAAAACTTTTTAACCGGAAGTGGCAAACCGGAAGCTGGTATGCAGAAATATTGGAAACAGTACTTAAACCTTGTATACTAAGTTTCAATAAGATCATAACCCGCGATCAGAAGTTATTCAAGATTTAAACTTAGAGGTGTTCGGGAGACCCCCCGCCATATTGTCCAAATATGAAATGAATCCAGATCTTCCATTTTCAAGTGAACCTGTATCATTTGCCAAAGTTTCATCAAGATCCTATGCAAAAAACTCACCCACCCACCCACACACCCACCCACCCACCCACCTACCCACCCACCCACGCACACACAGACGTACACCAAAATTTTTTTTGGCTATGTAGATAGAGGATGGTCCAAAACTAAATAAAAAATAAAATTTGGGGTATGTAAGATTTTTTTTTTTCACGATAGATTGCATTACTTCACACAATTTAAAATTGTGGTGAAGTAAAAAATATTTCAGGTTGGTTGACTTTTTATTTAAATTCATGGTAGGCGAACCGTGATATAGTACATATTTCTCCGCCATAAAGCGTCCGCTTCTAATTGTTGCAACAGAATCTGAATTGTCGAACAATATATTTTTGTGCTGTACTGTCTGGCCAATGTCTAAATAAAAATTCAAGAAACTCAAAAATGCCATTTGCTGCAGACTATAAGATGTTTTCTTTAATTTTCAAATACTTTTCATATTATTCTATTCATTCTTAGCTCTTCTACTTAATCGTATTTTGATCTGTTGTCCTCGAGGAATGCCATAAACAACCAAGTTTGTTAAATGAAATTATATTTAAACCTTGAGCTTTAGCTTTAGCTACGCAAAACAGTAGTTTTGATTAAGGAATTGTTTGTAATTCAGTAAATGATATATAGTATTTTCATACATTTGCCTCTTTTATGTAGACAATTTTTATATGTAATATACACAATTGAAAAGTGATTTTATTATAATCATAATTTATTCAACACATAGAAGAAACTAATGTTTATTACATAATAATATGTTGGAAATTTCAGGGATAAGCGCACGTTCAATGCATTTCTGAAATTTTTTGAGGTTATAGTTGAAAAGTATGTTTAAAAGCTAAGATGAATTTAAATAACATAAACTGAAACATGATGAAAGTATTGCCTTTTGCGTTTGTTTTCATTTCAACAGCCCTAGGGTCTCAACCGTTAGATTTAAACTATTATTTTTGAAAGTTTTGGAAAGATTTATATTTTAAGTACGTGGAAAAAAGTTTTCAAATATGTGCTTGGTCATTTCAGCTAGATCAAGGGCAGCAAAGTTTAGTAAATTTTTAAAACAGCTGATTTTTTAAGAACCTGAAACGCCAAAGTTGTCATCTGGATAAAAATGATAAAAAAAGGTTCAAATATTCAATATTTTTAAATTTTATTAAAATACTATTATTCAAACGGAAGTTATAGCGCCCTAGATTATTCGACTTTTTAGGCTCTAGCCGCTTAACCGGTACCTGGATATGGCCAGTTCACGAACTTGTCCAAGACATTATTTGCCGAAACATACATAGAAAATTATTTTGTTGTAGGTCGAAAAATGCGACCGTGAGAGTGCCGCTAAATTCCGTTATATATATATATATATATATATATAATATATATATATATATATATATATATATATATATATATATATATATATATATATATATATAATATATATATATATATATATATATATATATATATATATATATATATATATATATATATATATATATATAATTTTTTTTTTTTTTTGTTTTTCCATCTCCGCTTATCACATATAGTCGTTTGCATCAAAATTTTTCCGAAATTCCGAGATGAAGCCATTGCAATAGGTAGATTTTTATATGAAATCTACCTAAAAATCTACATCACACAAATCTTTATAAAATAAATTTTAATGTAGAAATTTACCAACACAACAAACAATAACTTTTTAGAACAAACAATAATGTTTCATTAGTCATCACTTCAAGATATGAATAATGAATGAATGGTCAAGGAGTTTCTCGTAAGAATATTAGAAGAAGAAAATCAACAAAAAAGTTTAATCACAAAAATTACCTGCATGTTTCGTGACTGCATATGTGAATCCCATACCAAAGTTTTTGAAAATAAAATAAAATGTTTTCAATCAACTTATTAAGTATTCTAAAGAAATTTCAAGAAAGGCAATTGTACGACTATAACACCGAACAATAAAGACAATGACCTGATTGATATACATAAGGCCACCTACGGATAAATGGTAAATAAAAGAAAGATTAACTATAGTACTAAGAAAGAGATACGGATTTATTATTAATTTTACTTTTATTATTTACATTTAATTCTAATAAATATTTGCGTTTTATTTCTTAACCTTGACTGAATGAAAACGAATTAGAAGAATTTATTGAAAACAAGTCTATCGAAGACAAATTGTATATTAAGAAATTAATTTATAAGATGTTAATAAAATGTATTTCTTGGCGTTTGTTCGGTACACTTTTTGCAGATTTATATGGTAATTTTTGTCTTTAACATTTTAGATGATAATTTTTACCGAATGATTTATTTGTGTCGTCAATGAAATCAATACGGAAGTAGAAATTCGATGACATTGAAAGAATAAAAATAAAAGGTATATTGTATTGGCAAATAAATTTCATATAAAAATTATTTAGCTCTCGATCAAGGGTTTAAAATTTACACCTGATCTTCATTTATTTTATGCAATTATACTGAAAATTTTAAGACATTGTAATAGTTCACAATCGGATTTCGGAGTGCATATAGTCAATGTCGATCTCGTTAAACTTTTTTTTTAAATTTTAGTTTCGATTACTTAAGTATTTTTTTAATTTTTTACAGTTTGGTTTTCAGTTGATTATCTTGAGATTAAAGGAACAATGTAAATTTGTTAATTAAATCTTTGAAGGGCCTTGAGACTTGCAGTTCAAGTAGCACTGCGACCTGAAGGTCTGTTGTGCTTACACTGATTGTGTTATTAGTCAGTCGTCGTCTGTGACGTTACTGGTTGTATTCTGTCATCCAAGTTGAGACTTTTAATAAAATTAATTAGCTCAATTGGAGTGACGTTTTGTGGTAATGGAAGTGTTAGTCTTCTATGACCAAGTTGGTTTTATCTGTGCCAAGAGAGTTCAGGACAGCTGCAGATAACGTGTTCCATCGTTTCCGCGTCCGAGTAGCAGAATCTACAATTGTCGGAAACAACAAGGCCCATTTGTTAAGATGGTGCTTTAAACCATGTCCAGTAACGCACCACGTTAAAATTCTTAGAGACTCTCTGTTTAAGTCGATTGTTTTTTAGGGTGAAACATGGAGGTTACTTAGAAACTTCTTGGAGTGTACTAGTCCCTCTCTGCTTCTCCATAATTTAGCATTTTGTTCCTGTTCCCATGTTTGGATTGTGCTTTTGGGCGAATTCTTGGCTATTCCGAAGCATGATTCTGGTCCAACAAACTTATTATGGCACCTTGCTTTGCTAAAGCGTCAGCGATAGCATTTACTTGTATTCCTGTATGGCTAGGTGCCCACAGATGTGTTACTATATCAAAGCGCGTAGATTTTAGTGCCAAGAGTGCTGCTTGGCTGTCAGAGATAGATATATTTCAATATTTTGGTATTTTATTTCAGTACATAGCAAAGCGCAACTGCTAATGGCAAAAATTTTGGCTTGAAATATGGTTGTTGTGGTGCCTAAAGCAACCGTTTGTTTTGTTCTAGGACCAAACACTCCTGCACCCGAGCCCATATTGGTTCGAGAACCATCTGTGTACCAGATGCTGGCGTTATGTGGCAGTGATCGTATGTAGTTTTTAATACGATCTCTGGCCAATATCTTGACATCAAAGTGCCTGTCTAAATCTATTTTTTTTGGCATACAATCCGAAATATGGTATGTATGCAGTTCAGCTTGTAATTCAGAAAGAATTTTAAGGTTTCCGGCTAGATTTCCCGGCTTAAACCCTTCTGTGAGAGCTGCAGTCTATGAACGCTCAACACCGCTACAGATTTAACATGTAGGTGCAATGGAGAAAGTTTCAGAAGAATCTCCATTGCTGACGTTGGTGTGGTTTTGAAAGCACCTGTGGCACTAAGACACACAACCGTTTGTATTTTTGTAAACATATTTTGAGGAAGTTTTTTGGCGCGTTTTAGGCCACCAAACTAAAGTTGCATATGTTAGAATTGGTTTTATAATACTTTGGTGCAACCAAAGTATCATTTTTGGGCTAAGACCCCATGTTTTCAAAAACAGGTTTCTGCATGTGAAGAAAACTTTGTTTGCCTTATCGGAGATATATTTCAGGTGTAAATTCCAGGTTAGTTTGCTATCCAGGATCACACCCAAATATCTAACCTCTTTTGATGTTTGTATTGGATCACCGTTTAGAACAGGAGAAATGAAATTAAAGTTTCTCCTGTTTATGAAAACGACATTGCTCGTTTTTCGGGGGTTGATCGACAGTCCCAATCTGCTGCACCACTTTGATACAAGTGGAGTCTTGTTTCTCTCTAACCATGACTGCCAAGTCGTCGGCATAGCCTACAGTGTTGAAGCTGGAATAATTTAGCTTAGTGAGGAGATCATCAGCCACAATTAGCCAAAGCAGCGGAGAGAGTACGCCCCCCCTGCAGGCAGTCGTTCTTAAAATATGTAATACCTTTAAATTAAATAATTCACTATTTCGAAAGATTTCTAAAACCATTATAAAACATCGTCATGAATAAGTGATTGGTTAATTTAACAAAAGTTGAATCATATCATAATTATCATTATTATTGCAAGTAATTCATACAGCAAAAACTCAACAGTTTTAATAAAACAACAAGTCTTTCTCTGACAATGAAAAGGGTAGGTCTTACTCTTTGCACTGTTTTGAAAACAATAAGTTGATCGTTATTGCATGCAGTCCAGCAAAATATTTATTACACTTAAATGAGTGCATCAATGTCCTTATTCCACTCAAATAAAGTTTTATGAAATCTATTCTTGTACGTTATATATTTTGCACTATGATCTGTAGTGGTTAATATATTTAAATTTAAATAATTAATCCCTACAAACGTAAACAATCAAACGATCATTTTCTCATGCCATCTACCATCTAAACATGTATCGATACAATATACAATACACATTGCAGCGCTAAACAATTAATTAAGTGACTAATTAATTAATTCGAATATCGAACCAAAACTCTCAAAAATCGATTTTGAGTTCAATGCATTTTCTTTGCCATTTTTTTGGTTGGCTGCAAGTAAAAAGAAAATAAAATAATATACTTCACTTTATATCCGGCTTTCCGTGAATCAACAAGTTTGATAAAAATAAGCAAAATCGAGTACGCAAAAATTAACCTTAATATTGTTAAAATAAGGTTAGTTAGCATAGTGAAAATAATTAGTGCGATGCTTGTTAATAATTAATTATAATAAACTGTGAAAACTATACAAAGAGTTTATCAATTATTACAACTTTAAACTAGCATCAGATCCTTCGAACTAAATCATCGAATGAATAATTTAAATAATTTTTCCTTATTAATCGAGAGTCAGTTTATGACTAAAAATGTCACCATTTGATGTAATTGTATAACGCACCGTTTAAGATTTTCTAAATAGAGCCTGAACAATTGTTTATAAATATATCTTTAGGCTTTAGCACTGCAGATTAAACATTGCAGCTGAACTTTTTACAGTACAAGATAATAATGGAAGAATAGGGTTGTGAATTTATTTATATGGAAAACCGTAGAAAGCTTTCCATATAAATTCTTTATAAAGATTTATAATGGATTGGATTTAGTATATTATTTACATTCATTTGCTTTGGTTTTAGCTACCTAGTTGAAACGTTCTAATGCTATTAAAATTGTGTTCTCCAAAGTTATCCAGAACTAAAATATAAGAACGGTGCCCTATTCAAATTTTATTTACGATCAAATTTTTAATAACTTGCATTCCATTTGGGAAAGCAGAACATATTTTATAGGCGCAGTAACTGTAACTATCACATTGCCACACAATAAATACAAATATCAAAGTACTCTGTCATTTGGACAAAGAAACTTTGCAGCCGCAATAACAGTTTGAGGATAAAATAATTTATCATTTTTTGGTGTACTCGTCACAATCCGTAAAATTATTTAAAAAAAGTAAACTGTTTGTTCATCATTAAATCGTTTAAATATTATATGTCGAATTTAACTGTGAGCCGCTCTTATACAATTTCAACTAAATTCATACACCTTTAGCATTATTGATTAATTATTTTAATGATTCACTTAAAATAATAATTCTTATACATTTCAGGTATATAATAAAAATTAAAATGAGTTTAAAAAAATAATTCGAAAAATTTAATGAGATTTCACTTAAAGATGGTAACGTGAATTTTGTGGGATTATTTCTTAAAATTTGCATTCTTTCAATTCTCAACAAAAATAATAAAAAAAGAACAATCAAATTTGCATATATATAAGAATTGAATTTTGTTTTCATATTTTTGGATTATTATGAAGTGAATGTAGGAGGAGGATACCCATGCTTTAATACAGTTTTAAAAAATGTGTGTACGATAGAAACAAATTATTCTGAAATAATTTTAAATACTTGTAGACTTTAGAAATAATAGTTAAATATAAATTATAATTACGTTATAGACTTCATATTTATTTGTAGGGGAAAATGGAGTACATTTATCAAAATCTTCTTACGGTTATGTAAACGTGTATCCGCATACTAAAAATCTACAGTTAATCTATAATTAATTTATTACTAAAGTTTGGTATCGCTCAGTTATCAATTGACGAAGTAAAACGTGTTTTTGTGTTTTACCCTTCGGTCTATTAGATGACTATTTAATTGTGCGTGAAGTGCTCCAAGAAAGCTAATTAAAAATATGTACATATGTATAGTGTTTTTCTTTTTATTTTTTTCAAGCCTGTGGGAACTAGTCTCACATGTATGCGAGGATTTTGCATTAGTGATAAAATAAATCTGTCCATAGTAATAAATTCACTCCGTATAATAGAATGTCCAATAGAAATTATATTTCTTTACATTGCATGAACACAACACCAGCCCAAAAATATATTTAAAAAGGTTACTGAGAAACAAAACAGATTTAATATTATCAAATTCTCAAGTATAAGAAATGGAAACAAAAAAAGGAACCCATAAAACAATTTTGGAAAAAGTGCGTGATATGTGCATTAATTGTGCATGTTACAAAATTGTGCATAATACATGTTATGCACATGATGTGCACCGTATTGTGCACATATCGTTAAACGCCTTAGTACGTATGTGCACACAAATGTAAGCCGCATGTTTCACGAATAATAAAAAACGAAGCGAAACGAAATTTATTTAATGATAACGCCGCAAGTCTAACTATTGCAGAACTCTGCAATATTTCTGCAATGGTAGCGTGTAAAATATTCATTGCAGAAAAGTTTGGCAATGAACTCATTTTAAAACTTTGCAATGCCTCATTGCAATGTTCCCCGCGTACTCCAGTCCCTGGTATTGACGTACGAGTCAACGTGAGATATCACATACCACTGGCAATAGCAGTGAGGTGTCGCTAGCCAAGGTGACATCTTAGGGGTGGTGGCGGATGAACTGTATTCAGTCAACGGTAGATTTTCAGTCAATTTTCTTTATTGATTATTGCTTTTTAACAATATAATTAGCCACTTGAAGCAAAACAAATGCTATACTGTGGCATTCAAAAGTTAACAAATTATTACACCTTAATCGTTATAACCTACTTGCTTTACTTGCTTAAACATTAAATAAATAAATATTATTACTTTGAAACTTAAATAAAATTAAAAAAAAAAGAATATGAATTTAAAATAATTAGATTAAGTTTAATAACAGTGGAGAATATAACAATATAAAAAATGAAAAAAACGTTTGACCAAACAAAGAAATTAAGAATTAAAAATTTGCAAAACATAAATTAAAAGTTTACGGAAAGAAGATCAATTTAAGATGTTGAACCAGTTTTAATTTAAAATTACCTAGATTTTCTTCATACTTGATATCTGGTGGGAGTTGATTGAATTTAGGAAGCCCTCTGTTCAAAATGTTGTTATTTGAGAAACCTGTTGCGAAAAAGTTTAGAACGAAGTCAGAACGTCTTCTAGTATTTTCGGTCAATTTTAGCTGTGGAATATTCCTTGATGGTGAGACGCTCGAGGAAACGAGCCTTCGTATAACTATGTGGGAGCTCTAATCACCAAGACAGACGGTGCGTCACAGGATCAAGGAATTTGCCACCAGCTGGATTATTGGCAACTACATTTTCGTTTTGTTTCAGCAAATTTTTGTAAAAACTTGCAACATACACAAATGCAACATACACATACATTATCATTTTAGAACTTAAAAATACAACCGCAATCTTCATTTGTCGTAATGACGTTACCAAAAATATTAGTCTAAGAAAGATTCATGACGTATTTGAAGATCCTTCCTAGTCATAAAAGTCATACATCAAATATTTTTGTATTTATACTTAATAGTTCTATGCACATTTTGTATAATTTACACAAATATGTGTGATGTTAGCACTCCAATACTTTAAAGCTAATTAAATTAATAATTATTAAAAAAAAAGTGCCTGAAATGTGCATAGACTCGTGGACCATGCAAAAAGTGTTTGTCGGGATAGCCATTAAGTATACCAGATGCAAAATACCAGACACTAGATACCAGATACCAGAAACCAGATATCAAAAACCAGATACCAGATACGAAATACCAGATACCAGACACCAGATACCAAATACGAGATACAAGATACAAGATACAAGATACAAGATACCAGATACCAGAAACCAGATACCAGAAACCAGATACAAGATACCAGATATCAGATATCAGAAACCAAATATCAGATACCAAATCCCAGATACCAGAAACCAATAACCAGAAACCAGATACCAGATACCAGATACCAGATACCAGAAACCAGATACCAAATACCAGATACCAGATACCAAATATCAGATACCAGATACCAGATACCAGATACCAGATACCAGATACCAGCTAACAGATACCAGATAACAGAAACCAGATACCAAATATCAGATACCAGATACCAGATACCAGATACCAGATACCAGATACCAGATACCAGATACCAGATACCAGATACCAGATACCAGATACCAGATACCAAATACCAGATATCAGATACCAGATACCAGATACCAGATACCAGATACTAGGTACGAGATACTAGATACCAGATACCAGGTACCAGATACCAGATCAGATACCAGATACCAGATACCAGATGCCAGATATCAGATACCAGATACCAGATACCAGATACCAGATACCAGATACCAGATACCAGATACCAGATACCAGATAGCATATACAAGATACCAGATACTCTGCAAAGCTCATGACCCTAATTACAAGACACTGTTATAGCATGAATCATTTTAATATAATAACCTATCCAAGTCTTCATAAAGAGAAAGTACAATTTAAAATGGATTACTCAATTCAAAATGAAGCTAATATTTCAATCAGCATGAGATATTACATTTAATTATTTAATTATTATTAAAATATAGTACATACATATATCGATTGTTTAAACATAATGGAGTAGCTTCTTAAAATAATTTTTTAACAAACTATCTCAGACTATACCTACACAACGTCATTAGACATTTTAAATAGCATCATATTGATTAACATTGAATTACAACTATATTTAAATTAGATAATCAATTTAACTGTTTTTATATACTCATTTTTTACTTCATTTCCTTAATTTAATATGCAGCCCACAAAAAACTAAAGTCAAAAATTTATCTTTGGTGACCATTAATGACATATTGTTTAATATGAAGAATATATGGGCTATTATTTTGAAAACGTACATCGAAGAAAAAACAACTATTTTTTAAAAATCTGAAATTTTGATATATTGTTGGTATTGACAGAAGGAAAAAAGCAATTTCTGCTTTTATTTTTTGAGTACTCTGAATCGGAGTTATGCGCGGTTGAATTTTGAGGCTTTTTCACGTAGTTTTGGTAATGGTGGCAATGTTTTGTGAATAGGTGCCACAAATTTCATCCGACTTACGTATATTTTTGCAAGTAAAAAGGAAAATAATTGAATAATTGAAATAAGTAAGTTTAAAATTAATAACTTTTCTCTTTTCTGCTAGGCGGCGCGTGAAACCTTAGTTTACTTCAAAGCTCATATCTCAAAAAGTCCCTTTCTTTTTTTGTTTTTCACAAATTTTAAAGTAAACATATGCAGCTATGAAATTGAGAAATAAAAAGTCAGCAATTCAATATGGATTTGTTCTTACGATTTTTTAAAGTTTGGTATATGAAAAATTCACATGTGTTTTTTTATTAAGTTAATAATCCTGTACTAAATGTGGATCTAATAAATTAAACATTTCATATTTTAACACTTGCAATAAATTTGAACCATTTTCTGTGCGGTTAAATGGTTAAAAACGTATTAAAAATTAATTTAAGTTAAGTGGTAAAATAAAGGAATTTATATTATTAAAAGGGTCTGTAAAATGTTTATTCATTTTAAAAAATGTCTATTCAGCCCCTTTTTACTAATTAAAATCTCATTAGAGACTCATAATTTTAACATGTAAAATTTCTAATGACGCCCACAAACGGTTTTTGGAACAAATTATGCTTGCATCCAATCAAAATATATTAAATTTTGCCTACCTAATTTTACCTGATTCTACCTATGTCAAAACTATTTAAAAGGTATATATATATTGATGTGATTGCCTTATAGCAAGTATATTCAAAAATATTTAGAAGACATAACGTTTAGAAAAGATAATACATAATAGAAATGCCTTTCAAATTGTGCTGTAACTTGTACGGTCTCAAAAATCATACGCGGACATCAAAAAATGTGAAACTGGTCACACCAGCTGTTATTCAAAAAGCTGCGACCCTAAATTTCACTTTGCGTGATGACCAGTTTATATGTGAAACATGTGGCACTTATATCTATAAAAATAAGGTAAATTTAATTTTTTTATTAAAATGAATAAAAATTCATATGCAACTAATATTTTCTACAGCAGCTTTCATGTTCGGAAACTATCGATAGTGAAGTTATTTCTATAAATCAGGATGTTGAAAATGTTCCAACGAACGAAAATATTCAAATACCTCCAGCATCTTTAGATCCATCACCAGTTTCGGTTGATACTATATATCCACCAGTTCTTGAACTACTTAATGACACTTTAGAATATATTAACAATGTTTTTGGAAGGTTAGCCGAATCTCCTATCAAACAAAAACATATTACAACAGGAAGTTATAAAAAAATTGCAAGTGTCACATCAGCAATAAGTCAAAGAATATTTCAAGTAGATTCAGTTAAAGTGTTATCACCAAACGAGGAATGTGAATATACATCATGGCTTATGAACCTTAAAAAAGAATTTAAAGATGCCGGCTCTACATCAAAACAAGTGTTTTTGTTGACAACTCTACCATGTAAATTTTGGTCAAATCAACGTATCCAGGATACTCAATGATAACGCAGAATGAGATAGAAGCTGCACAATAAAGTTCAATAAAGTTCAAGCCACAATCCACCCAATCGTAATTTACTACAAATAATGTAATGATAAACTAGAGGTCTTATCTTTTGTCATTATATCTGATTATTTAATGCATAACACAGTTGCAGTTCATAAATACCAGGAAAGGTGTATTGAATTCATTGAAAAACAGCAAGAAATATATCCAAGTATCAAAAAAATTTTATATTTTACTGATGGTTCAGCAGCTCAATATAAAAATAAGAAGAATTTCATAAATCTCTGCAAACATATTGATGATTTTAAAATACCTGCAGAATGGCATTTCTTTGCAACTGCCCACGGAAAGGGTCCATCCGATGGGATTGGAGGAACACTTAAAAGAGAAGCCCAGAGAGCTTCGCTTAAAGGAGAAAAAATATCAACAGCAAGGGAATTATTTGAATGGGCGGAAATTTGATCGAAAAAAACCAACCACGTTATGAAGTTTTCATATGTGTCTTCAGGAGATATCAAATTACAAGAGCAATTTCTTTCGATGCGGTTTTCGGACATTAAAACCATAAGTGGAACTCAAGGATGCCGCTGTTTTTAACCGGATAACACTACACCCGATAAAATAATTGCCAAAATGTTTTCTTTTTCTGATAATCATAAATATTTCAATTTAAAGGCAAAAAGAATTATATAAATTAATTTTTTAATGTATTAATTTATACTAGGAGGGCCCGGCGTGCTTCGCTACGCTTATAAATAAAGTTTTTGCGTAGACATTTTGTTGACGTAGAAGCAATGATTTCAAAAAGTGGTAATGAGAAATGCTAGCATATAATTTTTAATTTTTCTTTTTAAATATATGAATGAAAAATAATCAGAACTCTAGCTGATCAGTTCGGATATATGAAAAATTAGCGAAGCTTACTTGAAAACTTATTTGATCGCTAATTTTTCATATGCTAATTTTTCATACGAATCTTACTTGAAAACTTATTTGATCGCTAATTTTTCATATATCCGAACTGATCAGCTAGAGTTTTGATTATTTTTCATTCATATATTTAAAAAGAAAAATTAAAAATTATATGCTAGCATTTCTCATTACCACTTTTTGAAATCATTGCTTCTACGTCAACAAAATGTCTACGCAAAAACTTTATTTATAAGCGTAGCGAAGCACGCCGGGCCCTCCTAGTTTCAATTATTCAGTTATTTTTCTTTTTACTTGCAAAAATATACTTAAGTCGGATGAAATTTGTGGCACCTATTCACAAAACATTGACATCAATACCAAAACTACGTGAAAAAGCCTCAAAAATTCAACCGCGCATAACTCTGATTCAGAGTACACAAAAAATAAAAGCAGAAACAACTTTTTTCCTTTCGTCAATACCAACAAAATATCAAAATTTCAGATTTTTTAAAAATCAAAAATTTAAAAATCAACAAAAAAATGTACGTTTTCAAAATATTAGCCCTCCTATAATAAGAAAACAAAGAAAAATATTATGCAAATATCTTTATATCAATAAACAAAATATTCGAAATAATATCGAAAACCGTCCTTGTTCAAAGACAAAAGACGACTGATTGTTCAAAGACAAAAGTTGACTGAAATGAATGAGAAAAAAAAGTTTCGTTTTTGTTGTTCGTTGTTCGCTAATATATAAAAAAGAAAATATAAAAAAATAGAATAAATTTTTAATTTCGTTTTTATATGTATGTAAACTTATAATGCATATGTATATAAAAAGTTTTCCGTATATAATAACTTTTTTATTTATGATCCGATTTGTTTGAATCCGGATCCGACTATAGGTTACACTAATATCAGTTAGCTGTGAAAATTTCAAATGAATCCATCTGCGAATAAAAAAGCCTAATGCTCCACAAAGTTTTAATCTAGCGTATTAATATATAAAAAAAAAAAAAGAAGATAGGAAGGCCCGGCGTGCTTCGCTACGCTTATAAATAAAGTTTTTGCGTAGACATTTTGTTGACGTAGAAGCAATGATTTCAAAAAGTGGTAATGAGAAATGCTACCATATAATTTTTAATTTTTCTTTTTAAATATATGAATGAAAAATAATCAGAACTCTAGCTGATCAGTTCGGATATATGAAAAATTAGCGATCAAATAAGTTTTCAAGTAAGCTTATTTTATCTCTAACTTATTTGATCGCTAATTTTTCATATATCCGAACTGATCAGCTAGAGTTCTGATTATTTTTCATTCATATATTTAAAAAGAAAAATTAAAAATTATATGCTAGCATTTCTCGTTACCACTTTTTGAAATCATTGCTTCTACGTCAACAAAATGTCTACGCAAAAACTTTATTTATAAGCGTAGCGAAGCACGCCGGGCCTTCCTAGTTAATTTTAAAGCATGAATAGAACACATTGAAATTTCATCTATAATAATGATTGATGCATTATTAATATATGTGCCATGTACACTGTTTGGAGTTATATTTGGCATTGAATTCTCTAATAATGGAATTGGTAATTTGAAAACATTATGCAAAGTTCGCCCCCCAATCAAAAGAGTTGATGCAATACCACTGAAGGCAGTTACAATACACGAAAGATTTAGTGAATTAAATTTATGAATGATTGCCGTTTGAACAAAAGTTTTGCCACAACCTGCATGAGCTGTCAAGAATAAAAGCTAAAGCATTCGGAGGAACATTCAAACCACAGATAAATGCAAATAATTGACGAAACTGTTTTGGTGATTGAATTTCTGAAGCTTCAAGTAAACATTCACGCTATTCATTATCATTTGTTGCAATACCTCGAGCTTCACATGCTGCAACAAAAGTAGGGTAGGGTACACCTTCATACATACGTAGATCAAAAAAAGATTTTGGACCACGAACATGCAACAGAAGTAAACGCATATGAAACAATTCTATATCTTTTGGAGTAACCATATATAATCGAGCAACAACTTTATCAGCCCCACGTTGTCTTCTTTTCCACGATTTACTTTGGTCATACCAAACATAATTAATTCTGTATACAAAAACTCATTAGCTAAATTATCAATGGAATTCAAATGGAAAAATGCTAACAATTTTGTTCTTGATACATTTGCGACTGTGCCAGCCACATTACCATTCCTGATATAAACATTTTGTCTATTAGGCAAATGACAATCAAGTCGAATAATTGTATGAGATTGAAAATGCATTGGAAATTCAAATATGCGCCAAGCAGCTTCAGTCGAACCAACATACCGTCCATTCAAAAAATCTTGAATTTCATTTCCCACAATCGCATCATCATTATTCACTGCATTCTCTTCATTCACTCTCAATTCAACATTGGCAGAATCATACTCTTTATATACATACTTGTAAACATATTTCACACTTTTAACAGTCGTACATATTTCCACGTTAATATGACAATTGAATTTTGCAAGAAGATAAATATTATACGGAACAACATATCTATTATCAAGAGATGCACCACGTACATCAACACTCATACCATTATCACGTCGACGGTACAAAGGATAACCATTCACATATTCTTTAATATTTTCAGAAAAAGGTTTTGGAAAATTATTACTACATTTACCACTCTCATACAAACAGAATTGGGATTTAGAGCACCACATGGTTCATGCATCATATGACGTTTCACATATTCATGTAATTTAGGAAAAAGAATGGGATCAGGGATTTCAGTACATACAAATTTATTAATCATTTCATTTCCATCAATTCTATCTTCATCTGACAAATTTAACAAAATTCATCATTTTTAAAAATAGCAACCACATCAGTTTGAACAGCATCATTAAAACGACGAATATCACATTCTCTGTTAACTTTTATAACCATTGACACATCAGCAGTAACATTCTCAGGTCTTTCACAAAATTCATGCATTGATTTAAAAGAACGAACAAAAGGATTCACACGATCTAACTCAAAACCTATCTTACGCATAAGAAAAAATTCGAAATGAAATTTAAAACGTACGTTTATTCACATTCAAAGAAATAAATATACTAACAGCTGAGAAAAAATTAAATATAAAAAAGAATAACAAAAAAATAAAGTTTTAAGTTTCGTTTTTGTTGTTCGTTGTTCGATAGCAAATATATTTTTATATGTATGTAAACTTATAATGCATATGTATAGAAAAAGTTTTCCGTATATAATAACTTTTTTATTTATGATCCGATTTGTTTGAATCCGGATCCCAATATAGGTTACACTAATATCAGTTAGCTGTGAAAATTTGAATTGAATCCATCTGCGAATAAAAAAGCCTTATGCTCCACAAAGTTTTAATCTAGCGTATTAATATAAAAGATAAAAAAGAAGATAATATTGATTACATTATAATGTTTATAGAAAAAATATTTTTTTAATTTTTTTTCTAATGTTAGTGTTGGTGATGTTGAAATTATAACAAAATCTTCGATCATGGAGATCTCCTATTCTTATTCTGAATAAAAACCTGCTTTTCAATCAGAAATACACAGAAAATGGTTCAAATTTATTGCAGGTGTTAAAATATGAAATGTTTAATTTATTAGATCCACATTTAGTACAGGATTATTAACTTAATAAAAAAACACATGTGAATTTTTCATATACCAAACTTTAAAAAATCGTAAGAAAAAATCCATATTGAATTGCTGACTTTTTATTTCTCAATTTCATAGCTGCATATGTTTACTTTAAAATTTGAGAAAAACAAAAAAAAAAGCTACTTTTTGAGATATGAGCTTTGAAGTAAACTAAGGTTTCACGCGCCGCCTAGCGGAAAAGAGAAAAGTTATTAATTTTAAACTTACTTATTTCAATTATTTAATTATTTTCCTTTTTACTTGCAAAAACATACGTAAGTCGGATGAAATTTGTGGCACCTATTCACAAAACATTGCCACCATTACCAAAACTACGTGAAAAAGCCTCAAAAACCGCGCATAACTCCGATTCAGAGTACTCAAAAAATAAAAGCAGAAATGACT